>OW052097.1:1250000-1875000 GCA_932526535.1 Caradrina clavipalpis
TGAAAAAAAAATCTTATCGTATCTTGGCGGTCCATTGCGCAGACAAACTGCTAACAGGACAGCCAAGATACTCGTACGTTAGCCGTACTGTATTTAAAAGTTTGGTTATTTAAATCAAAATAACTAAAGATAACTTAAAAACAGTACCTGGTTGACAGTTTCTTGCACTTGAACAGCATTTGCAAGATTGCCGTAGTCTATGATAAGATTTTCAAAATCCAGAGCAATGTGCTTCTCTTCTCGGTATTGCTTCAGAAACTCGTCTTTGTCTACAGCCCATATGCTCATGTAAGGATCCCACATTTTTATATGATTGTGTACTTGGTTGATATTTGATTCAACTTCTGAAAATCATGAACACATTGTGAAGTTTCACGGTATAAATATAACCTTTTTATTATCATTGGATGGCAGAAAAGTCTGTGGTCCACCTGAGGTTAAATGGTCACCGCTGCCTAAGATATCTGCAATACCAAAGGCCTTGCAAATGCGTTGCCATTCTAGAGACAAAATTGAAATGTCTCGGATCACGTGCCTGTAATTCCACGCGGCACCCTCAGGCGGAAGGTTTATACTTATTATAAAACCTCACGCTATGACCAACGGGAGCGGAGCAAAAATAAATCAAACGAAGAAAGGCGTAACTGAGCGCGGGTACCCTAAGTTTACCTTGGTCAATATACGTCTGCAGCTTAAAACAATCGGGATCAGTTTCTATAGCTTCGTAAAACTTTCTCAATCCGGCCGCAGGCAAGGAAAACTTTTGATACAGGCGAGGGACCGTGAATATTATATCGACAATTTCTGCAAGAACTGTCGAGAACGTATCTGTAATCTCCGACTTTGTAGGTATGTATTTTATATGTTTGCCAGAAAGGTAAAGATTCATTTTTATTAGAGGTGACGGTGCCATTGTACCTGTAGATTATTATAAAAAAAAAACAATGTTAGCAAGTATATTTATATATTTTATATTAAATAATCTATTATTCTAACACAATCTATACTAATATAATAAAGCAGAAGTGCCTTTCTATTTATTTAAACGCGCTAATCTCAAGAACTTCCCGTCGGATTAGAAACATTATTTTGATAATGATTTCATTTTTTATTTTCTTTCCGATAGCTGGATTTATGTTTAATAGTATCTAAACATCGCGCTAAGTCTCGTGGGAGCGGAGCAGTCACCAGTCGCAGGCAGAAGCTAGTAGGTAATTTAAATAAACATAAATAATAGCCAGCAAACATAAATTAAGCCATATACAACGTGTAACATATTTAACGCACACCTTGAAAGTAGTTTGCTCAGAATCGGCTACTGAATCGATTTCAGCTACCTACTTAAAATATTGTTGTTTTTATCCTAAAATCATTAAAACTACCTATGTAAATTATAGTCATCTTCTCTGTTGAGAATCCAATGAAATCCAATGAACTTAGGTCAAGGCAATTGTAAATAAAATCTAACTCATTTTATAAATAAACAATATTTGAGCACAAAAGTGAAATTTCAGAGCTTATTGCGTATTACAATTGTAGCTTTTTTCTAATTTTAGTAAAGTGTTCCAGAGTGCCAGTTGGGGTTATTAGTCGCTCCATGTAATACTCTGGTATTCAGCTGCATCCGGTTAGACTGGGAGCCGACCCCAACATAGTTGGGAAAAAGGCTAAGCAGATGATGATGAGTGATTAACTCTCAAATCCTTGACTAAAAAGTTCAAGTCAAGTATTTTTCTCATAGCAACCACTTTCAACGGTGTCTTAGTTGAAAAATCTTACCTATAAACGTTAATCAGCGTTGAGATGTTGCTTAAGTGACACAAAATTTAAACAGCGGCGACCCGTTGTTTAAGTATAGTTCGGAAGTAAGATGGCGGGGTACAATCAGCTGTGACGATGACATTTTTGGTTGATGGATTCTATTGTAAATTTTGACAATTATGCTCAATTGTTCGTTCGATTTCGTTCTTTAGTCGAATAATTTGGTCATGCTCTATGCTGACCGTCTAAGTGTTGGCAGATTAAAATAGTGTTTCATCGTTCAGTCAGTCACATAAGAGGTAGCTAAGTGTGAATTAGCGTTATTTTTATAAGTAAGGCCCATGTTGTATAAAGTAATTACGGATGTATTTATATTTTTTAAACTTACCATCTCCATGTACACATTTGTACATGTTTTGCATAGTTGATTTTATGGCTAATTTCAAAGCATCTTCTAAAAGTAAATCAAATCTCTTAACATATTTAATCCAATGTTCTGCCATCTTAAAAAAAATACTTTAAAACTTAATTTACTTTGTTGTTATGGAGATGTTTATTAAACTATCTTGTAATGTACCTGAATTAATGATTATTTACCTGATTAATATGAGCTTCAAAGCCCTCGTAAACAATGATGAGATAAATAACTATAACTTTATACATCTCTAAGACTTCATCCATAGCAGCTTGTTCCATTTTCCGTACCAAAGCTCGCAGATCTTTTATATTGAATACGTTATAAATATCAAATACGACGAATGGAGTGTCACAAATCTTTTCCATAATTTTAACTAAGTTTATATTGCAGTTTTTGTACGTGGTCAAGAAATCCTGGAGCTAAAAATAAAGATTGTGTATTTCAGATATATGTAAGTTAAGTTGTAACGTGTTTTAAGTATTCATGATTAAATATAAGTAGGATTCAAAAATAGTTACTTCTCCGATTTGTGCAACACATTCTGCAATATATGCGTCTGCCATTGTAGAAGTCCACGTCAGTTTCGTTATCCCCGGTTGCACTTTTTTCTCACAAGCCTGGAAACAGAATTTTACCATTTAGTAATATTGTTTATCACGTGGCAACCTTACGAAAATGGTTTTTCTAAATTCCCAAGAAAGTAAATAAAATAAAAACGGTTTTACAAAAAAGACTTCAAAATCTGAATAGAGGAAACTAATTTTAGTTTTGGAAGTCGGTGGCAATACAAAACAACATACAATAGTTAATTATAGTTACATAGTTTTTTTATTAAAATTAATTTTAATACAGTAAAACGAAACGCATGTGTCCAAAAATATTTACGAAGGAACCAGTGATGCCAGATTCAGTTTCGACTTTTGACTTTTTGGGTGATATTCGGAAGAATGGTTCTGAGGTTCACGATTGTCTTCATAACGCTCATATTATTATAGTAGTATTGCAATTAATAAAATAATATTTATTTTGATAATAGAAACTAAAGTGGCTTTCAAGATAGGTACGCAACTTATTATCAAACGGTTGTTTTATTTTGTTCCTAACGAAATAAAAAAGATGAAAGTAAGCCTCTAATCCTAAAATCCATGATTTCGTGAGACCGATTGTTTGTAGACATGCGTTCGTATATTAGAATTCTTAAGAAACATTTTCGCCGATAAAAAAATTGATCACCGATTTGGATGTGGGCGGGCAGCGTAAATATGCAAAAAAAATGTGTAATAGTGGAAGCTATGCTTTTGAATTTGTTTTCACTGAAGGTTTTCTTTCACAAAAATATATTATGTTATAATATGGAACATTTTGAAAAATGTAGGGGAGAAATTCACACGGTCATGTGGCAACACTGGAAAGAACGTCAAACAATTTTGATTTGAATCGATTTTATTGTCAACAAAGAGTAATTTTTGCCGGATTTTTTTTTTAGTTAATTTAGCTTATTATTGTTTGTAGTTTATCTTCAAAATGAATCTTGGCGATCCCCAGTTAGAGCTGATTGATCCAACACCAAACGTGCATATTTTGTTTATACGCTTTGATAAAATGTTTTTCTCGTCAAAATTATCAAGAAGTACCGCGGTGCGATGGAGTAAGAGAATGTACTCTTGCGCTGGCGTATGCTCGTGAGTATACTGGATTCTCTCTCTCTATAGTACTAGAAATTGTCTATTCAAACGCAACCCGATGTTATGCATGGTATGTTGTATTATTTTGTATACAACTGTGTACATTTCACTCTATTTTGTTCTTTTTTAATTTATCATTTTGATCTTTTATGTTCTTAGGATTACTTGCTCTTGCCATGTTATGTTTTCACCGCCTTCGTACCGTTTGTTGCACAACAATAAATAAATAGATAAATGTTAAGTAACACTTAATTGGCATATTCTTCGTATACATTCTAGAAATTTTACACAAACTAAACTCATACTAGTTATGTTACTAGTGCAGGGATGGCGAACCCTTATCGGTGATAGTGCCATTTTTTATAGAAAAATAATAATGTGACTATGACGTGCCATCAAAGAATCTTGGCTTAGTCATTGAATGGAGAAAAATACAACTAGAAGCTGTTAACACTCATTGTTTGCAACTATTTTGTACAAGAATCGTAATATTTACTATTTTATGTTTATTTTAATAAAAGGTTAGTGTGATTTCTGCTGTTGTAAATTGTTTTCGATCAAATACATATACAGTTGTCATATATTGGCGTGCCCGAATTATTTTGTCGCGTGCCACTACTGGCACGCGTGCCATTGGTTCGCCATCCCTGTACTAGTGGAACTCTACTTGCGTCTGTATATCCTAACACATTCAACCCAGATCTCTTTAAAGTTTGTGTGAACAGGCTTCATCTCGGGAAGCTCCGTCCATCGTCAAAGTTGCCTTTGTTACCTAGGTTACACTAGACGAAAGAGCAAATCCAAACAAAATTAAAAAAAAATATTTTTAGCCACTTTAAAGTCAAGTGTCATTTGATTGTTTGGACGACTGGCACAGCTGATATGGATGTAAAACCGAATAACACACTCTAAACACTATGTTACCCAATACTAAACCTGCTACAAGCAGACCGGCCTATCCACATACATTTATGATTGTGGAAAATAGCTTCTATTAACAAAACTATAAGGTACCCATTTTAATTATGACTTCTTGAGCTCTGCATAGTTAGAATAAGTTATTCGGTGAGTCACATGATTGTAAGAAGTGATTTACATGGTACAGTTACTGCTTTGCATATTGCTATGCTGTGGGTGCAATACTCTGTATCTGCTTCAGTGATGTACCCAAAAAGCGTGTTTCTAGAAAAAATATACCCATTATGTACTGTGGGATACATGTATTTAATAAATTGTACCTCAATAGATATAAACATGTGTTGGTGGTGTAGCCAGAGAGGTAGCTCCCTGGCTACACTGGTACATTTGTTTGAACTATGTTCAGACTTGTGTGGGTACTATAATGTAAAGGTCTGTATACAATACTGTGTAGTGATCTGGGAGTTACCTGCCCGGCCACTCCACCTCCACACAGTAAAAACTACTTTTTACTGCAGAAATGGTAGAGGTACTACTACTCTGATAAATAATATTTCAAAAATCATTTAAGTACACATAAAGTTGTCAAAAATCTAACATTTTACGAAATATGTAGTTAAAATAATAATATTTATGTATGTTCTTTTTGAGAAATAAATTTCTTTAAACCAATATACAAGTAAAATAAACAATGTTTGTTGCTTAAAATACAAATGTTTAGTATTAACCAGCTTCTGTTTCATTGTTTAAATTGCTCTTATGAATAGGTGTAAAAAGACACTAAATAATTCTGAGATTAACATGTTATGGAGATATTCAATTGTAGCTCAAATAAAACTCCAGCTTATTTCAAAATTTTCACTAAAGCAAGTTTTTTATTGTCTAGCTAAATTGAAAAAACCCTCACAACCCCTGTATTGTTGAATTCACCCATTGGCATAAGCACTATATTTGCCTGTTACATTGCATGGTGGTACCATAGACAGATTATTCTTCAATTTGCATTACATTTATTTTATTATTGTGTAAGTGAGTAGGGCACGTCTTAGGGTGAAGCCAGACGAGCGTTATTTTTTGAGTTGCGCGTCGCGTAATTTTTGCTACATTCGATTTCATACTCCAGCGGTGTTAATCTGTAAAGCCCTCCTTCTTCCGTGAAGTGAGCGTGTGGCGACCTGTCAATCCCTAGCACAGTGACAGCTCACTTTACCTTAATTCACTGAGGGAGATTTTTTACAGAATAAACCGGCTGTTTCAGTCACACGGGCGACGCAAAATGAGTTGTCAGTTTCAGTAGAAAGTAAATTACGCGGCTCAAAAAACGCGAGACTCAACTTATAAAATTAGGTTAGTGTGGCCTCACCTTTAGTTGTAATTTGATGTTCCCCACAGCATGCTGTTATTTTTGTTACTTTATGAAATAAGTTTATTTATTTCAGCATGTAGCTTAATTTTTTTTTTTGCCACTTCAGCAAGCTTGGAGTATTAGGCATTGCAAAGAGTTCTATGCAATGCTTAGATGGTTTGGTCATGTTGAGGAGATGAGTAAAAGGCGATTAACAAAAAGAATTTATATGGCATAGTGAGTGGCAGCGCAGGGAAGGGACCAATGACCTTATTGGTGAGGTTCTTCAGAAAGGTTGGGTGAGCAGCAGTGCGATTCTCTAAGCCTCACTTCGTAATTCGAAAGCTGAATCCGCAGTGAGATAACAAATGGTATTCTGTTAAACACGATCACGCCGGTGACGTCACCACGGCAAGCGAAAACACAACCAAAGTCAAGTGGGTTCGTTATCGAAGTGAGCGCGGTCACTTTAGTGAGACTCGTTTTCGAGTTTGGATTTTAGAGAATCGCACTACAGGACTCGTAACCAGCGTGCTTGTATGACCTGTGTGGTAAATGTGAGCTTTTTCGACTCAAGTTCGAATGCGAGCGCGTTTGAATTTTGTATGAGTAATTAGGTTTCTCCTAGTGACCTTCAGGTGGCGCAATAGCTTTTTCCTATATAAAATTCTAACGCGCTCGCAATCGAATGCGAGTGAAAAAACTCACACTTAGCACCCAGATGTATGAACGTGAACGGGGTGAAAGGATTATGTAGGGATTGTATCAGGTGGCGTTCTGTGGTTTCTGCCTACCCGCATGGAGAATAAGGCGTGAGTTCATGTGTTCATGTGGATCTATGTATGTTGATCCACCCAAGAAAGAAGGATGAAAACATAGATTACAGAATTTCTCTTGTAAAATATGGACATCAATTTGAAATTAGTTTTTCTGGATCCAACTTTTGAAAATAAATTCTCTAATTAATAATTTATTTAAGTAAGTAAGTATGTATTTTAAATAATATCGAAACAAAAACCATTTCAATAAAAAATATGAATGTACATAATGTTAATGTTAATACGGTGCCTAGTTATAATAACAGTATCGTATTTCTATGGAGAATATGCACAGGTACAATTTTGGTACATTGCACCTATTATGTCCATGTACGTCTAACATGAAATACAAAATATCTAACATCACATCTATTGAGGTAATTTTTCATTACATGTAGGTAGGTACTTAATGGGTACATTATTTCTAGAAACATGTTTTTTAGGTACTACCATGCAGTGTGGCCATTGCACTTCATACCGCCGGGGATGCCGAAAATGATGAATTGGTTGTAAGTAATTGGTATTCTTTGCCAATAAAGTGTCTGTACCATTTAGATCCTCTCAACCATGTTTATCCTCTCTACCATTTATTTATGACTAGCCATGAATATCGGTTATAACGGGGTTAAATTAATGGAGCGCGAAAGCACAATTCTTTTTCTAAAATAAACGTCGAATAAGTTGCTCCTTAAAACATGAGCTTTCTGCCCAGATTTCATCTGCCTAGACATTTAGTAAAAAAGCTGTTATTTTGACAACAGACACTTCAATTCTATAATCTAAAAACCCGACTTTGTAAAAAGTGAGCCAATTACCAAACTACGTATAAATAAACTTTAATTAAAAACTAAAAATAACAAAACAAGTGCAGTAGTCTGAGCTTCTGTTAAGTGATACCGAATAACTATACATACAAAGAGTAAAAGCTGAGGTCGAAATAAAAAATTAAAAAGGTTCTTCTTTATCGTGTGGGCAGTAATGTTTAACGACCCCACACACCCTAGTATCAGAGTTTCTAAGCCGCCTCAGAGGCCTCTAACATGGTTACCGATGCTAGAAGAAACCTTTGATTTAAGAAGGTTTCTTTGAGTAATAATTATATCTTTAGGGCAGACCTTTGTCCAACCACGTCCAACAGCGGACATTTTTCGGGTGATATGATGATGATGAAGTGAAAATTTAATTTACGATTTGTATGCATTCCCTTAATGAAAAATACTAAGATGCGATACTGTATTCCTTTCGCTTGTTTAAATTTTGTTTATTGAATACGTCAGAACCCCGAATCGTGTATTGCCTGGGGCCCGGGCCCGCTAAACCGGCCCTGCTAATAGGCATTACTTGAAGCAATTACTGCTATATTTCCAGTTACGACTGCAGCGGCGGTTTCTGTGACATTGCATTAAGTGAACCCCTACTGAAATTGAGACCACGAAGGGATCTAGTAGAGACCTTACTCCACGAGATGATACATGCATACCTCTTTGTGACAAATAAGGACCAAGATAGAGATGGCCATGGACCCCACTTCCAGTCGCATATGTATAGGATCAACAAGAGTGCAGGCCTAAATATTACAATATATCACAGTTTCCATGATGAGGTAAATCAAATAAACATTATATTAGTCCATAGAATACGCATGTCTACAAGGAAGGTACATTCGCGCTCAGAAATATGTATTCCCAACTCACTATAAATAAAAGATACAGTTTTGCATGCTCGTCAAATTTCAAAGAACTATAACTAAACTATTAGTAATTAAACTATAAGTACTGAACCTTATGAAGCTCCAAAGATTCAGTGAAACATATGAAATACATGATATGAAAACCATATTAAAATAAACATAAGTAGTGAATCAGAGAACAAGCATGATAGAAGTTTACATTGATAAATAGAGACAACACAAACACACTTTATACTCTTGTTTTCTGATACAATTTCAGGTGGATCTCTACCGAACTCACTGGTGGCGTTGCAATGGCCGCTGCCAGGGCAAAGGTCCTCACTTTGGCATAGTTCGACGTTCCATGAACAGGGCACCAGGACCGACTGACTACTGGTGGAGGGATCACAGCCGAAATTGTGGAGGCACCTTCGTCAAAATAAAAGAGCCAGAAAACCTACAAAAGTCCAAAGGCACTACAAAACCAAATGCAGATATCACAAAATATATAACTAATAATATCAAAACTATTGATAATGTACCTGATTCAAAACCAGTATTAAAAGATTCTAATAATATTAAAAATACTAGGACAAATAATTCACATAGCGTTGTTGTTATCAACAAAGAAGTTAGAACAGTGCCTAACTCTGATTTAAAACCAGTTTTTACTGGAAATGGCCACACTTTAACAGGAAGTAACCCCCATTGTGAAGGTGTGATAGAAACTGTGAGAGATGTATGGACTAAGAAAACAATAAACGAAAAGACAGGTGCTTATAAAGAACCTGTATCAGGATTGGTAATCCCCCCGTATATGACGTCTAAAAAACACAAAAACATATCGGGATGGCCTAATCTACAAAATCGTCCCGCAAAAATAAAGAAAATAGACGATTACTTCGAAAGTAAAAAGATATTGAAAGACTTATATGGCGATGATTACAAGTTAACACAGGCAAATAATAGTACAAAATTAATAGCAGTCAATGTTAAAGTGGAATTAGTTGAATGCCCAGTGTGCAAAGGAAAATTTAATAGTGACAAAATCAATACACATTTGGATGAATGTTTGAATAAGGATATCATTGAAAAACTGAGTAAGGATAATATGGAAGGCATTCAAGTAACTCCACCGAGGCATACAGAAACCAGTACAACAACTATACCAGAATCGAAAGAAATAAAACATGTAACACCACCAATACCATTTAAACCAAAAGCTGAACTTAAACCAGTACTAGAAACCATTAAAAGTGATCCAATAGATTTAACTGTAATTGACACAAACAAAGATGGAACTGAAACTAATGCAATACCAGCAATCCCTGCATATAAACCAATACCACCTTTACCTGAATGTTCAAATCTGATCGATTTGACTGATTTAGATTTTGAAACTGATGACATTAATGAGTGTAGTAAAATGTATGTAATTAAAGGCAGAAGAAAATCTGAATCAGAACCCACATCACAAGTTGTAAATATAAATACAGTGACGGCATTAGTCGAAGGAATGGATGGCGCAAAGCCAGCTTCAAGTAACAAAAGGAGAAATACAGATAGTTTTATTAACTCAAACAGAGGAGACTATATGCCAAATGGAGTAGAGAAAGATAAGATTGATGCCAAACCAGGGCCAAGTACTGAAGAGGTCTTTAGCAAGACTTGCCCATGTTGTGGCGAGAAATTCGATAAAGAAATAGAAGAGCATCTGGATGAATGTCTGATGTTCTTCGATGATAATGCTACAATGCCGGATGAGGGTGCTAGTACAAGTGATGCTAATAATACAATATTAATAGAAGATGAGGATGAAAGGTTCGATGAGTCGCAGATATTCAACGCGACGGGCACTAAGACCCCTTGCCCCTGCTGTATGAAGATGGTGGAACAAGATGATATGAACAAACATTTGGATTCGTGTTTGCAGTCATAGTCGAATTTATTTATTGTTATGGTAATCTAATTTATTTATAGTTATGGTAACCTAATTTATTTATAGTTATGGTAACCTAATTTATTTATAGTTATGGTAACCTAATTTATTTATAGTTATGGTAACCTAATTTATTTATAGTTATGGTAACCTAATTTCTTTATACTCGTAGTTATGGTAACCTAATTTATTTAGTTTTTAATTAGTGTTCAGAGAGTTTTGTTAATGTTGTTAGCGCTGGTAAAGAAATCGGCGGCATATTTTGTTATGTCCATTTTGTTATTTAGGGATTATTCAAGTGTTACGTAAGCAAAATTTTTGCATTTTCACACCGCCTGCCCCCCTCCCCCTAGTCAGCAAAAGTAAGCAAAGCTCTTAGCCGATATGCATACATATATTTTTTGTTAATCTATTCAGGTTTTCATAATTCCTGCACATACTTTTTGTTATCGAGCATAGATAATTAGGGTTGCCATATGTGTTCAAATTAGAATCTACTAAATTTGATAGGGAATTCGATAAATTGTAAATAAGTAGTTTTAACTTTAAAAAAAGCTGTAGTAAGCACCATCCTGACTCCCCAATCCCCCATATTATTAAAAATAAGTAAAGCGGGTATCTGCTTTACTTATTTTTACCAGCCCCCTTTGATTGTCACGTAATACTTGAACGGCCCTTTATTATTATTAAAAAAAAAACAATTACGATTATTAGATAATAGTGTATGCATTTAAATTATAATTATATGGGTAAATTAATCATGTGATAATATAATAAACTAGCAACACGCCTCGGCTGTGCACGGGTGCATTTTAATGAATGTCACTTTTTTTTTAATTAAAATTTTCTTACTCAAATGCCACCTATAAACAAAACGTCTATAGGTGGTACTTGTTTGGTGGTTTTCTTTGTGTTATAGACGTTTTCGGTGGTTTTTCTCCAGAGAATTACGGAAACAACAAAAAACAATATTTTTGCCGTTTTTTATTGCAATTTAACAGTAGATGTGACTTATTAACAGTGACGTTTAGTTACAAACCGCATGATATGGGCAGGTGTATCTATGATATGTTAAAACGGCAAGCAAGTCCTTAGGTAAGCCAACCCACAATTTCTTAACAATTGTACTAATTATTTCCAATTAACTGAATGTAATGTATGACTTGACTACCCAGCAATAACACTTCAATATACGGCGAGCGTATTTTTTTTTTGAGTCAAATTCAAATTCAAATCATTTATTTCAATTAGACCATGTACAGGCACTTTTGAATTGTCAAGAAGTTACAGTTAATTAGAGTTGTAATTCGCTTAATTTCTGTTACATTCGGTTTGGTACAAAACTCCTGTTTCGTTCACATGGCGACGCGCGACGCAAAATGAGTTGTCATTTCAGTTGAAAGTATATTACACAGCTCAAAAATCGCTGCCTTAACTCACAAAATTACTTTCGTGTGGCCTCACCCTTACTAGATTTTAAATGAATCAACGTTAAATATCTAAAAGCATTACGATGTGGGTTGGTTAATTTTGGTCCAGTACCAAATCATATTATAAATATGCGAGCGAAATAGGTTCAATGTAAAATATGCTTGCGATGTAGTTTTCATGTTATAGGCATTTCTTCAGAACAGTTTGTGGCTAATTCACTAGGTTCATTGAACCCAGGGTCTGAAGAAACCACCCTGGATGTTGATGACAGATCCCCTCGACTCCAGTAATGTGGTCTACCGGGGCTGCATGTGCAGCAATCCACGCAATGCAACATCATGGTTCATTTCCCTCCACGGTGCAGACCTAGGCGTAGTTCACCTCAGACGGGCCCCGTATCCTAATTTGTTGGGGGGTTTTTCTACCTAACTGCGACGATGTCCAAATGGAGGGTAAGGATGTTAATTTTTTTCTCGGGATGTTTAGCGTACAGCCAAAGAGTTTAAGTGAAATAGTGGATAGTTTTTGGAATTTTGGCTTAAACTGGTTCGGGGCCCCTTAGCTGGGGAGCCGCATCTTTGATACGGTGGTAGCTACGCCCCTGGTGAACACCAAAGCATAAGTAGTAGAGCTCTTTGTGTAGGAGCTCGTCCGGGCAGGTACTACCGCTATACCTATGTTTGCCGCAAAGCAGCGTGGCTGTGTTCCGATTTGAAGGGTTTGGGTGTCAGTGTAGCGCTAAATGTGACAGGGATGCAATGATGTTCTAAATACAGGCATTAAATGTATTTAGCGATTTTGTTGAAAGTAGGTCTAAAGTTTTTAAAAATCCATAAATAACTTACCAATATCAGCGGCTTGAAGAGCAGCCTCTCCTCTTCAGAGAGGGAATCCAGGATCTTGTTGTATCCCTTCACGACGGCCAACACGCTCTCGTACACATAGTTCACTGTCACACCTTTCACGTAAACCTGGGAGGGTCACGATTAGAAAGTGAGACACAGCCCTCGACATCAACGTAGAAACGTCAATAGATTTTTTCTCCTGTATCGTGGGTGCGTTTACAAACATATAAACTCACACATAAACGGCCAGAGCCGAAATGAATATGAAATGCTCCGTGCGGGAATCAAACCCGCGACACGCAGCGCAGCAGCCAATCGCTCGACTAGTGCGCCGACTGTGCCGTCAATAGTTTGCGAATAGTAAGCGCGTTTCGTTTTTGATTACTCCATTCAATTAGTTATGACTTTTGCGAGTACAATCTGACTGGTTGAGAGTATCGTATGCATCTCGCTGCATGCCAAAAAAATAAATGCCATGCAAAACCACGCGGACGAAATCCCCAACAACACAACAAGAACCCTGGACGCAACAAGCAGCCTCTAATGTATGGCGTAAAGCATAAAGCACGCGATTTGAAATTTTAAAATCGCACGATACTTGTGGATGCGATGTATTGGCGCCTAGTATCTCGTCAATGCTCGAAACGGTTCGCGACGAATGCGCTTCTTCTGGACAAGGTCTTAAGTGAAGTGAGTATAAAGTGAGCTGTCAATACCTTTAATAAAAATATGATCCGTTTTACCTGAAAAACGTGCAGCGGTATATCCATGGACATGTTCTCCCAGTGGCTCGCTTCTTGACACAGTTCCAGAATGGTTCTGCATGTAACAAATCACTTGTTAGTCCGCTCTATGCCTGCAGCTTCAGTGTTTTCCGAGACACGGGGGTGTCAAACCACCAAACTTCTCTCAGGACTGTTACTGAGAAATTCCTAATGGAAAAACCCAATAACACTACTAACTAGACTGGTGGTTCTCAACACGAACCAATATGGTTTTTTTTATACGTTATTTGAATTCGAACTAGCCATCTTGCCGCTGGGTTCAGGCGAGGCGATGAACCCGCATGCACACATTGATATAGTTTCGCGACATCTCTTACGCAACGGGACGATTCTATTCTTCTACAGAAATGTATGAACCCATCAAACTACTTACGAATCTATGTTACACTCCAAGAGGCCAGGATTCTCGGCGCTCTTCCTCATCAGGGTCCTGTTGAGGCCTGCTCCACATTTCTCGTCCACGTGGTGCTATTACAATAGGTATTTATGTAGTTCCATAGTACTTTTAGTTCTCTTTGAAGTGGAAGTCAGAGGGAGAATTCTGGAGAGGTGCTGGAAGGACTATGCTTGCGTGTTCCGAACGGGTAGGTAGGTGAATGCCGCCGCCCCGCTCTGTTAGATTTGCCAGCGGCTAGGACTATTAACCTGCTCAAATTTGCCGCTAGGTCAGGAGCCACACATCTTATCAATACTATACAGGATGGATTTTTGAGACACCAACTTCCAAACTCCACACAGCCACTGAGAAATTCCAAATGGAAAAACCCAGTACCTAAGACTTTTTGATTGAACTGGATATCGAACCCAGGATGGGCTAGTCAGTCTCACTTGCGATCATGAGGCCAATGGGGCAGTTAATTGTTATTGTGTAAATAAATAAATACCGTCCAAGAGATCCAGATCTCCCTGATGGCGACGTCGATAGCTCCCATCAACCTATTCACGTGCATGATCACTTCTTCAGAGTTGCTGCAAGGTAGCAGCCACGCGGTCGCATCCGTCATTACCTGGTAAAAGAAAGGTGTACTTTAAAGTGTAACTATCAGCTAACAACCTGCCCATTCCTCGCACAGCCGCGATCTGCTGTAAGGCAGTTGTCCTGCCATCGGCGAGGAAGCACCTAACTATTGGTTATTTTTTCGCTCAAGAAACGTACAATAGATATATATAGAGAATAGATACATTCCGTGTAAACAAAAGATAAGATAGTTAATCTTAGTAAATAATATTATAAATGCGAAAGTTTTTTAAGTTTGAGTTTTGAGGATGTATGGATGGATGCATGTTTATTACTCTTACACGCTTAAACCTATGTGCCAAATTTTATTGGCACTTTTTAATTAAGTAACAAACAAACATTCATCTAAACCTTCGCATTTAAAATAATATCTACATATAGGTATCTTTCGGTACTGAGGCCATACAAGAAGAAAAGTGAAAACTCCTACAACACTTACATTCTTGAGGTACATTAGCCTGTTCTTCCGCATGAGGAGCACGGCAGCTTTGCCAGAGTAGAATGGCATGTCCCCTGCGCCAAGGCCGCGGGTGGACACCATGTCCTTCTTGGCTTCCTGTACCTCTTCGCTGAACATCGCCCACATCTGACCGTGTGCAGTTCAAAGCAATATTAAAAGCATTTATTTCTATATACTACATCACGCCTGTATTCCCCGAAGGGATAGGCAGAGATGTGCCAATGTACACTCACAGTCCGTCGGAATGTTTTTAGGTCTTATGTAAAGGGGGGCGAGTCTATTGCCATTAATCGGGTATTAATTCTAACTCCTAGCTGCTACAGAGAATTTCATAGAAAAACCCAATAACACTGCTCGACCTAGGAATCGAACCCAAGACCCTACAACAGTTGCGTTTGCAACCACGAGACCAACGGGGCAGTCAAGTACACCAACACCATGTATGGGTGTATGTATGTATGTATGGGGTATGTAGGTACAACTCTGTGAAAGATAGTAATATCTTCGGGCACACTGCCCCGGGCTACGTTTCGAGGTGCGTGGCGACTTAGCGCTGAGACTGCGCGTATAAAACGTTTTCAGTGTGTTGCACTACGCGTGTTTTGAATACAAACACATATACTTGCACCATAAGAACACGCACTCCTGCGCCACGCTCCGTGATGCGGTGCAGTGTGCGAATCGCCGTAGCACTTTGATTTCATTCATTGACGTAATATTGGACTAAAAAAGGTCATGTATCAAGGCGTACCTCTGCAATCTTCCTTTTGAAGACACGCTTCAGATTATTCCGTTTACTGTAGTTATTTAGAGAGTAGAGAGCAACTACAGCCTCCTCCACATGATTCACGCCTTCAAATACCGTGTCTACTAAATTTTCTATGATAATCTGCAAAACAATGATCATTTTTGGTCTTTTAAGCACCTAAAATAAAACCTAGTTACATTTAGAATGTCGTGATTGCTCAGTGGCTAAAGCACCCGTTTCACATGCATGTGGTTCCTGTTTCGATACTGGGCAATTACTAATGTGGCTTTTTCAATTCTCTTTCCAAGTTTATCTTTCACTGTACTCAGGTAAGTTTTTCATTGACTATGTACTGTAAGGAAACATCGTGAGGAAACTTGGGCTTGTATGTAATGAATATAAGTCTGAAATTGCTGATTCGCCTCGACTAAGCACGGTGATCAGTGCTCGTAGGTACGTTATCTGTACGACAAGGGGCCTTCGCCCTGCAGTGGAACAACAATACGCTGCTACCTAATATTATTAGATCTATCGGAGGCTTCATAGTTTTTCTTTTTAATTAAATTATATACCCAACAATCAATTCCTCTCACCTCAATATCTTTAATGATGGTTCTGAAGGCGAGTATGTCATCGTACCAAGAATGTGCCTGCACATCCAGGATGGTGTCAGACACAGCGTGGATGTCGTACAGTGCCGAGATGAACATTAGCTCTATCTTCTCACATTTGGCTTCGAACTGATCGCCTTTAGCTCCACCGAAGTACGGCTTGGATACTTCTTCAAACTCGTTGATTCTGGTGGATTAATTTATAACATTGTCTGGGAGTCCATAAAAGTCAGCAGTTCCATACGAAACTGCAACTAACTGACTATACTAAACTAAACTACACTTAAAATGTATGAAAAAGGACTGGTACTTGGTACTTTATCCATGGTAAAAGTGTTCGCTGCGAGCCTTCAACTCCCTATACAGATCATCCTAAGAAATAAGGGGCATTCAGACAAGTTAAGTGTAAAGTATGGATGTACTAAATGGCTGTCGGTGTGGCGTTGGCAGTTACAGTTACTAGGTCAGAACTTACCTTCCAAAAATAATCATGCAGTTACACACATCCACCATATCAAAGCACCTTTGAATAAAAGAGTCAATATAGTTGAAGATCGTTTCGGTATCCAGCATCCAGCTGTCAGGCTCCTCTTCATTATGTGCTTCCACCATCATATCATAAATCTCCCTGTATTTCTTACAGCAGTCTATGCATTTAGTAAACTCCCCTATAGCCGCAACCGTCCCACCGTCGAAAAGATTACTTAACTTGATATAATTCCGGCATAAAATTATGATTTGGTTGCTCAGGGCTTTGAACAAGCACGTGATCCTACTCTCACTTTTGGGTGTCGGAGATTCCTTCCATATGAAGCGGAATAGGTTTATAATGTACGGTAAGTGTTCGGCGATCTCGTCAGGGTCTACCACGCATTCGAGAACAGCACACGGATGCTGGATGATTTGCAAGTGCTCAATGTTGCTGGTAGCCTCGGCAATCTTCTCCACTATTTCTTCACAGAGAGTTTGGAACTGGTGGATGAATGTGGAGTGAGTGGTGACTAGGATCTTGGTTATATGCTTCACCGCTGGATTTTTGAGCTGGTGCATTAGAGCGTTCAGGTTTTCGTCTGTAATTTGAAGGTGTAAGTTACTCTGTTATTTATACTCTGAAGATGCAGGCGCCTACCACAGTCTCTTCAAACAATACTTTTTTAATATTACTTACTTTTAATTTGAGTTTTTAGATTTTGAATTCAAGGCGCTGAGCCGAGCGTTAAAAATCGAATAGAGCTCAAGGCAAACAAAAAAATCGGTATAATGTGGCTGCAGTATTCTTAACTATGGCTCTTAACTTATATATGGCCTCTGCTCGGCAGTTCGAGAATATAAAGCTAATTGCTAATATTTAGTATTTATTTATATACATATTTCAAAAAAAAAAAGAAACAGATGCAGTCTTACTCACGTCGATAAACCCAGAAATCATATTCATCGCTTGGACACAACAATTCGTTCTGGGAAGCCACAAAAGCCGTGTCTTCCAAACACGATTTGATCTGATGGGTCCAGTAGACCACCACTCCTTCGAGCCTCTTCACCAGCTCTCGATCAGCACTGGCCTTCTCGAAGGACAAGCTCTGTCCCTCCCGGGGGATGTACAGGACGGTCAGACCTAACATCTTGTAGTACATGTCCGTTAACTTAGCGAGGAATGTGTGGATGTGGGTGCAGAACTCGCTTTTAACGCCTGGGGGAAGAAAATAAAATATTGTACATTGAAACTCGTAATATGATCCTATTACTTGTACGTTAAGATTAGTGATGAATTACATTAAAGTCAGTACGATTCAAACTTTATGGCGGCTCGACCTTCGCGCCAAACAAGGGCTTTATTTTCTAGGTATCTAAGCTAAGTACTACAAAATCTAAAAATCTATTTCACCTAAACCTACAATGAATACTTACTATCAGGCCACGTATTTACGGAAAAGAAATACGGAGCATAAACGTATTCTATCGTCTGAATCATATTCGATTCAACTGAATCTCTGAACGTCCCAAATACTATTTCATCATGAAACGTTTCAACTTTGTAAACATAATCCAAAGGTCTTATGAAATACGTCAAGTCATAGACTGGAGTTGTAGGGAAGTCAAGACCAGCTTTCAGCCTTTCTCCTTTAAAATAGATGCAGAGAGTCAGGACTTTTGGATCCAGGATCCAGCACTCAATTCTTTTAACAGCATCCTCGTTCCAGTCTTCAGGGCGAAGGTCGTAGAGTGTGGTCATCCTCATGATGAACCCTACCAGCTTCTCAAGATCTTCAGGCGCGTATATTGGTTTGACGGGCGTTTCTGCCAACTCGCGCTCAAGGCGGGCAAGACGTTCGCGTTCTGGAAGAAGACAGGTTATAAGAATTACAAGTAAGGAGTGGGAAGGTGTAGATTTGATGAAGATTGTTTGTAATCCGACTGGTAGGTCCAGAGGTTAGCGCATTTAGATCTATAGCTAGCTTCTGCCCGCTACTTCGTGCACGTGGCTTATATCACCCGCGTTAAGTTATGTCTTTGGTTATTGCTCCGCTCTAGTAGGTCCTAACGTTATGTTATATGGCATATGTTACTCAGGAATAATGTAAATATATAGTGGTGAAAAAATTGTTACAATCGGTCCAGTAGTTTCGGAGCCTATTTGGTATAAACAAACAAAACAATCTTTCCTCTTTATAATAATACTAGACTAGATTTTGTCCGGGATGACAACTATCCTATGTCCTTTCTCGGGTCCCAGACTATATCTGTACCAAATTTCATTGAAATCGGTTCAGCGGTTTAGGCGTGAAGAAGAGACAGACAGATAGACAGACAGAGTTACTTTCGCATTTATAATAAGTACGAATTATGTATTATATTATTTATCGGTACCTAAAGCTAAAGAGTATTTTTCTTTGTTAAGACGTGATTATCTCTGGAACTACCGGTCATATTGGAAAAAAGCTTTTTGAATATAATTATGATGGCCAGATTCATGGGGCTATAATATCACGCAACGACCTACGGCAGCGGAGCAGTAACCAAAGACGTAACTTAACGCGGGAGATAAACCACTATAGTAGCGGGCAGAAGCTGGCTACCTTAAGAAAAAAAAAGTTTGAAACGTTTTTAATTTGACAGCCACAGCAATAAGACCGTGTCGACGGCGCGTTCGTGTTCCACGCGCGCCTCAAAGAGATGTCAGCAAATTGGATGGGGCCACTGAGGGCCGATGCCTGCCGGGGCTGCGGGTTTTTCGAAAGAGATACCGCGCCCCCGGAACGCAAAGGGCACATGAAGGAACATAGACGGGTTTTAGTCAGTAAAAGTCTGACACTCCCTCCCGCCCCGCCCAGGGCGGGGGAAGTTATTTGATGATTTCCCGTCTATAAAAAAAAAAAGCCACAGCAATAAATTAAGTTCATGTAAAAGTTTTCTGATTTTAGTAAAAGTTATTTAGTACCTCTCTCTTCCTCAGAATTGTGACTCAAGTCATCACTCCAGGCGACCTTGACTCGTTTCTTCTTTACCAACTCCTTAACAACAGGCGCAGGCGCCACCTCTGCTACCGCCTCGGCCGGTGCCGCCTCGGGTTCCGCCTCGGCCCCCGTCGCCTCGGCTACTTCTCCCCCCGCCGCCTCAGCGACCTCCGCCGCTGCCGCTTCGGGCTCTTCCGCCATTTTGGCGATAGTTAACTAATCACTCTACCTAATTGACTCAGCAACTTAATTGAGGCAATAAATTACGAGAAAAACTATATTTTACTATTTATTGACAATCTGTCTTTGAGGAAAACAGTAGAATGACACAATTTTTGAATGGTTCCCGCCTCTTTTAATGTCGAATGTCGAAGTTGGGTATTTCGTGTGCGGCCAGTAACTTAGATTGTAAAAAGTCTGAATATAATATCGATTTAACGTTGCATGGTAACGTTCGTTGAGTGTTAGAAACAAATAAACACACGTCAGGATTTGAGGTTGCGGCCAAAGTATTCATCATTCTTTAATCTTTTTCCTATTACCGGACGTTAAATATTTTAGGTTTGCAACACCGATGCTTGTTCTTTGTGCCCACTAGCGCCATTGTTTAGTTGTTTAGTACATATTCATAGGTCAATAAGGAGATTTTAGTTTAAAAATTACAATCGTGTTTTTTTACATAGAAAATACCTCTTGGCCTGCCCTGTATTTGTATTTATCGTAAAAGGCCATAATGTGGCTTTGGTAAGTTTTAGCTTTAACCACTTTGTACTTGCCCATATTTGAAGTTGATTCATTATTTATATTCTTTTTTGTTCGTGGGATACAGCTGTTAGATACTTAATGACTGACAACCCTTAGTGGTCCCTTCCAACATCGGAAATACCGGGAGCGTACCACCTTCCGCGATTGATTTAGCTAGCGCCACTAACCTTTTTCGTTAGGTAGCCTTTTTACACCTATCGGGACTTTAGTTTATGGATCTTCTTGATTTATGGTAAACGTTAAAGTACGTCAACCTTGTGTCATTATCCGGAGATATTGCTAATTTATAAAATACTTGCTATGTTATTTTGATTGTAAGCAGTGCATAATCCGTTCGTCCTAAGTTCTAAGTTCATTTAAATTCGGGTTAACATTCTCCACTGGCAACTCTACAACAGGAATAAGTGTGGAACAACAAAAGGCTTGACACCCTAACTTTGACCTCTCTGCGTTTAAATTGCTTTTGGTGAAGGAATTCGTGATTGTAGTGCGATGTTACTTCGAAGGTGATCATTGTTATTGATTGTTGTTTTAGGTACCTAAGTTCTAGTTCAATTTAGCAATGTGTAAAACAATTCATAAGTTTTAAGTGTGTTATTATGGGTGCTAAAAGTTAACCTAAGTTTAAAAGCACACTACGAAATATCCCTGATCGACGACGCTCAAATGATTCATTTATTTTACTTTCGCGCTTCTTGCAATATAATAGATTTTAAAACATTATACAAAATATAATTTTAATTCTTGAAATACCGAAGTTTTCGTTAATCTGTGGTAGTATGTTTGAAAGTACCGATAAAAATCAAGATCAAAGTGAGGGTAGGTGATCAAAATGGCATGATAGTAAGTAGTAGTACGACATAGCTGGTCTATGCGTGATCACAGTTGGCGCTAGTCAGCCGTTGTGACATTTAAAACATAATATCCCACGTTTTAAATTTGTATATTGTAGCTGTTTGCTAACTGACATTTAATATTTGGCTATGTAGCATAATAAAAACGTGTACAAAAAGTGGTGAACAGATTTTATTCGAAAGCCTCTTGAGGATCGGAATAGGTAGTATAGTAGGGCTTGTATCAAAACAAAATACAGTGTCCCCGAAGAAGTAATCGTGAGTTTTTTTGGCTCTATATTGGCTATTCAAAACATCGTGATTTCACAAAGGTTTATGTGCCCGCTTCTCATGCATTAGGTTGCGAATTCAAAGCCGACCCTAACATGTTGGGAAAAGGCGGCTATTCAGATATTATCTTCTATGTTCCCCTTGCAGAGGCAGCTAGTATGCTCCAACAAAATGTTGGATGGCGTGGGGCGTGTTCACGTTCAGTAGAGAAGGGCGCGCGCGGCTGGCGGTGGTGCTGCGCGCGCTGCTGATCGCGCAGCTCGTCGTGTCGCTGTGCATGGTCATCTTCTGTTACAACACCAGTCTGAGGGTCATGATGCTGCTCAAGCATATACATAAGGTTAGAAAAGAAACACCTCCGTATATGGGGTACCATCCCGCTGTCTGCATAACCCTCTTTTGGACGCCTGAGTATGTTGTATTCGCAGACGATTGGAAACGGACTAGGGACGTGGCATTTAAGCACACGGTTTCCATGAAAGGATATTTGGATATTTTACCCCTAAAGGGATATAAAGGAGGAAGTTCAATTGTATGTAAAATCTTATTAATTACTTCTGTTATATCTTGCGAATCCGGAACCGAAGTAAATAAAAAACTTAACGACATAGGTTTTTTTAAAGTAACTCTCGAACGAGTCCTAAGAGGTATTGAGTTTGTAAGTACAAAATATGCGCGAGCGAAAATGCGAGTAAAGTTCTAGACAGTGAAATAAAACGGAGAACAATCTTCGCAGGTGACAGTCCTCCTTCTGTACGGCCTCATCCTCTTCCAAGCGTACGGCATGAAGCTGCACTACACTGGGGGCCTGCGCCTCATCGCACTGCTCCTCAAGTGTCCTCACTGGAGCCGAGCCACCCTGGTGAGCAGCGTCTGGCTCGTCAGCGGCACCATGGTCGCAGCTAATGGGATGCTGGTGTATGCTGCGTGTCGGGGCACCTTGAAGGTACGTTTGAACTTGTAGTGTTATTCTAAAAAGTTCATTTGCTAAATTACTTCAGAATCCGCGGTGAGATTTTAGTTTCGTATTCTTAAAATAAGAGAATTCGACACTAGCGCCACAGAGTGATGATGTAAGTGAGAGTGATTTATGACAAGTAAGTATGTTGACGTTTTTTTAATAGGATTTGGTATTCTTCGAAGTGAGTGTGACTTTCGAAGTGATTTGAGCTATCACGACGACTAATCATAAATACCTAATAATAAATTAATATTAAGGAACTCGCAGTTACGTTTTGGAACGAGCAACTAGCTTCAATATTAAACTGTAACTTCTTGACAATTCAAAAGTGCCTGTAAATGGTCTAATTGAAATAAATGCTTTGATTTGATTTGATTTGATTTGCAGTAAAGATTTCCCACCTAGAATATTGGTGTGTTGTTTATTGCAGGCTTTGATGAAGGAGCTCTCCTCGTCATTACGTATCGGAATCTCACAATATCTAACAGAACCGACGTGGAAAGCGCTCCTGGATACAATGCAGGTACATACGATTACGCTGCTCATTAAACGATGCCCTAAGCGAAGTTTCTGCCAACAGTACCCTATTACTATGGCTCCGCTGCCGGTCAGTACGCCTGTCACAGTGTTGTATCTTTTCATAAACAAATAATTAAATATAATAAAGTAAAAAATTGCTTATTTTTGCATATTGGTGTTAAATATTATTGTATGATGGCACATAACCCTTCTTGTGCGAGACCGCCTGGCACCTGCCCTTTAAATAGACTTTGCTACATTATCTGTTCTGTAACACAGGTAGAGCTGAGTTGCTGTGGAGCCGACAAGCCGACGGATTGGCACGAAATACCCTGGATCAACATGGACTTCCTCAACGAGGGATCAGATCTAGTTATGAAGTGAGTTGATTCTGACTGTTTTTCTTATCTCTTCTTCTTTTTTTCGTTCATTGAAACTGGGTAAAATTCGTAACAAATAGTACAATTTTATTGTCTTCATGCCTCCGACTGCGTTCGCCTAAATAGAACCCTAATTCTTATTATAAAATAAAAGTACCCTCAGTTACCTATATGGTTTAAGCTTTTAATATTATTCCTCTTCCGCTTCTTAGCGTTTCAAGCGCAAGCTATGCATAATATTACATTATAATGTTGCGTCCCTGAATTTAGCCACTTTGACTGCGTTGTCGGTGGTAGTCATTAAATCTGCCTGCGTGCAGCTGTTAGGGCACGCAGGGCACGATGTAAGATGGGCCATCGTATGTGCTGTACCACACAGAGAGCTCAAGTCGCTACCGTTCTTCCTCTGCAGATTATCGGGTGCAGATGGCAAGGTGCTGCCGCCCGTGTCGCCGTACTCGTGCTGCACGCCGCGCGTGCTCGCGCCCTGCTACCACGACCCCTTGCAACAGGTAACTACCAGTTTGAAATCATCTCCTAATACGTCTGATTATGATAAGTAATTACTTTAATCCTACTATCCTAACTAATATTATAAAGGTGAAAGTAAATTTGTGTATTTGTTTCACGTGCAAACCACTGAACCGATCAGCCTGAATCTGGCATTACGTTGTTAGGAATTCGGAAACGGACATAAATATGAAAAGTACCTTTCCCGAGGAAAGCAACAAGAATGTTCTTATGATAATAGATGGCGCCACGTGTCTTTCAATACATGACGGAATCCTACTGTTTTTATCTTGCCCCAAAAACCCCGCATTTCGATTATCCGAACTAGTCTCGGTCTTAATTAGTTCAGATAATCGAGGTTCTACTGTACTTTGGCATAAAACGGTTATTGGCCATTTATACATACACATACATACATACACAAACTCACGCCTTTTTCCCATGGGGGTAGGCAGAAACCACAGAACGCCACCTGCTACGATCCTTACATACTACTTTCGCCTCGTTCACGTTCATACATTAACATTGGCCATTTATATTAACCGACATTCCCACGCACATCTCACAATGTAAGTATGTACCCAGTCGGAGTGGCGCGAGGTGTGGTCGGGCGCGTCGCCGCTGCTGTCGGCGTCGCTGCACACGCGCGGCTGTGTGGAGGCCGTGCGTGCGCCGCTCACGCGCGCGCTGCTCGCGCTGCAGTGCTTCAACATGCTCGTCTTCTTGTTCCAAGTACGTTGTTCTTTATTACTCAATACTCAATATCTATCAATCTTTATCAATCTCTATCAATCAATCTATCAACCTCTATCAATCAATCTATCAACCTCTATCAATCTCTATCAATCAATCTATCAACCTCTATCAATCTCTATCAATCTATCAACCTCTATCAATCAATCTATCAACCTCTATCAATCTGTCAATCTCTATCTCAATATCTGTCTCAATTCTTCAGTTAATAACACCAGCCCGTAATATTGTCCCACTGGCCATTGCTGGGCAAAAGCGTCTTCTCAAGCAGAAAAGGCACGAGCATTGATCACAGCGCTTTTTTAAGGCGGATGCTATGTCCAGGTTTCTCCACGACGTTTTCTTTAAGGTGGTGTCAGTGATGTCCATGACAAACTTGAAAGTACGAGTTATGAATTGAAAAACAGCGCCATATAACTAGTCAGAAATTGTATTTATTTATTTATTTACAACCTTACACCTAGCATGATATGCGGTAGTGTAGTTATTAGTGACATTTACATAAAATTATCATATATCATATATCATCACACCTGTATTCCCCGAAGGGTTAGGCAGAGGTGTACCAATGTACACCCACAGTTCGCCGGTATATTTAGGTCCCATGTAATAGGGGGCGAGCCTATTGCCATTAACCGGGCACAAATCTAAACTCCGAGCTGCTGCTGAGAATTTCATAGAAAAACCCAATAACACTTTTTGCTCGACCTGCGAATCGAACCCGGGACCCCTTGCACAGCAGTCGCACTTGCGACCACGAGACCAACGTGGCAGTTACATAAAATGTATTTATATTTATACTAAGTATATTATTAGAATTCTTTTACTTATATCTCTTATATCTTTTACTTATAATTTTATTTTAAGTAAATCGTGGCTCGTCTGAAAATAGCTCATGTAACGATTCGCGTTCATAAAATGTCCGTGGTGTGTAGATCCTGATAGTGGTGCTGACGCAGCTGCTGCGCACGAGCGCGCGCGAGGCGGTGCTGCGCGGCGACTGCGCCGGCGCAGGTCGCGGCGTGCTGCTCGGCTCGCTCACCGTAAGGGTCACGCAGCTGGTACGCACACGCTACTTCTAACTATTACTAGCGACTAAAATATCCTTGTAGTTTGGTTTAAGAGATGTGGCAACAGAAATGGACAGATAGAATTATTAATTAAATATTTGTGTAATGATTGAAATGAAGACCAATTCTACTAATTAAGAACGTTCAAAATGTAAGCGTAATCTCATCTCAGCGACAGTTAATGCCAAACAATTTTGATAAATTTGAAATAGTTTTGACAGATTGAGACTAAGTTAATTTTAGAACTTAGCTAGAAAAACTTAGCTAATTCCTTCCAAAAAGTTAGCAGAATTGCTCCCCTTTTTTTTTGCCCTAGGCAGAGCGGAAGGGAGTATTAGAGTCTTACTGACCCGCTGTGTGTTCGTGGGCCGCGGTGACTCTTTCGAACAAATTCCGTAACTCTAGCATGCTGAGCCTGAGCCTAGGGGGCTCTAACAGTTGCCCCTTAGGTTTTCAATTATGGTTCTAGCAGAGCTACAATCTCGTGACTGTAGGACGGACAAACGGGGCGTAAGCTTAGCCAATAGGGGTGCGTTGCTACAATTTTAAGCACATAATTTATTTGCTACCATTTCCCGTTGCAGTCGCGCGGCAGCTCGAGCTGCTCGGAGTTCCCGGCGGGCTCGAGCACGAGCGCGGGCGTGGTCGCGGGGCGCAGCTATTGCGCGAGCTGGGCACACCGCCGCGCCAGGCGGAGGCAAGCCTACCTCAAGCCCAGGTCCAGCTACCCGTTCATGTCTTAGTGAGTCATGGCTTATAATACTCTACTCTACACCAACCAATTAACCAAATGAAGGTTAAAAACATAACACCTTTTTTTTTTGAGTCAGGGTTGATGACACCATTACACAATTTATCTGAGACCACAAACAACAACACAACAAAAACAACTTCACAAAAAAAACCAGTTTATTATAAAACCCGATAAATTTTTAAATAACTCAAAACACCGAATTTTAGTTGCTTTGAAATTAATAAATAGTTGAGATGACAAAAAAGTGACGTCATAGTTTTGTATTGTCATCTACGGAGGAATCGCGTTTTGACAGCTCATATAAAGTAAGTACGTCAATTTATTAGTGGTGTCATCTACCCAATTATAACAGCACGCACAGCAAATAATTTTGTATTGGAGCTAGGGCTTTAAATTGTGTGCATTCAAATATTTTTTATAATGACAAGATAAAAAAGGTGAAGTTTTGCGGGCTGGCATCTGGATTTTTTAAGGCGATTCCTCTCGGAGCCATTTCGTCGTTTGCATTTCATTAAAATTTATCAGAGTTTAAGGATCAACTTCTTTCAAATTGGACGTCTACTAACGATTGTGTAAAAGTGTACATATTGTTTAGTTACAAAAAACCTTTAATATTTGTTCCAGGCATCTCCAGTAAGGGTCGGAGAGTAAATAAGTAATCAGTAAGAGTGGTGTCTGTGCTGTGTGTGTACTTGACATTGTTGTGCGAGATACAAAAGGTGCTATGTACCAAACTAATTACGGAAAATACAGTCTTCAGACTGAAACAGTGAGAAATGCAGGTTTGTAGATGACCTATATCTTGTCAGTTATTTTGTAAGATGTGTACATAAAGTATATGTAAAATAAAAGCACGAATTGAATCAATGCAAAGGCTTTATTTTCGACGTTTTATAAACAGTCCTTACTAGCTAATAATTAAGTAACGTAGCGCTGATGCGAATGATACATTGTCGGGGCGCGGGGCGGCTCGATGGAATGTGTTCGTTGGCGCGGACGTGACGTCACGTGTGGTGACGTCACCGGGCCCGCTCACAGCGGCGGGGGCCCGTCGGGGTAGCGCAGCACGGGGTCGAGCGCCAGCGGCCGCGAGCGGCAGTCGGAGGACGCGTGCGGCGCCAGCGCGGCCGCGCCCAGCAGTAGCAGCAGCAGTGCCTGGAAGGGCAGCGACGCGCGCGCCACGCGACACACGAAGCGCAGCCCGCGCGACATGCCGAACAGCGCGCCCTCCTCACTCGTGTCCTCTTCATCATCCGCCACCGCTCTGAGAAGGTAAGTGTACCTATTAATACTTGTTTAGAAGCCGCCGGACACTTTTGCTGTTGAAGTCATTGAAATGTTAGGCCCACTTTCACCAAAATCCCTAAATACATTTGGTGCTTAAACGTATTTACAACATCATTGCATCCCTGTCACATTATTAGAAGGTGACAAAGACAGAATGATAATTTAAATACATTTAGCGCTAAATATGTTTAGTGATTTTGTTGGAAGTGGGCCTTAATATAGAATTTTACGTAAAATTCTACAGAAAACATTTTTATTATGTAAAGAATTATATTGTTCCATTGAACCGAATAGACAGTTATATTTTTCTGTCCATCGAATATTTGAATAAAATCACAATATTATTATTAATTCAACAGCAAAAGAACCGCTTGAACAAATTAGCTTGTAGGGAAGTAAAAAAGAATTAGAAAAGATAGAATCTGAAGAAAACATTCACAGTATAGAAGTTATTTGGAAAATAAAAGTAAATAGAAAATAAAATAACTCTAAGCCTACGTTAGAAAACTTGTTACGCAAATAAAAGGTGGTTAAGCGATCAAACTGATGTTTTTAGCGATGATACACTTTAGGCAATCATTAAAGAAACAAAAAATTAAATAGAAAACGATTGCATCTTTGTAGTTTTTATGTGTGCCCGATGCAATAAACAAATTAGGGTTCAATTTAAAAAAAAATAGTCAGAATTGTTATACAGGGTAGTAAAAATATTTTTGAAAATATTTTAGGAATTTACACCCAAAATCTCACTTTTCGTTTTTAATATTTTTTCGTGCTTTTTTCCCTTGCCTAAATGTCCCACTGCTGGGAAAAGGCCTCTCAAGTCCTTTCATTTTTGGTTTTTAAAAACAGTTTTTTGTTTGTTTTCCCTTTAAATATGTCTAGTCTTTATAATATTATATTTATACTTTGTAAAAAGTGTATCGACCGCTGCTAGTAATACTCTACGCAAGTACTCACTGTGTCTCGTCGAGCGGCGGCAGTTGCAAGCTCGACAGCTCGTCCTCGTCGTCCTCCATTAGCTACGAATAACAACATACGTCAACATACGGTGCGAAGCGACTACTTCGTGGGGGGCCTACTGTGTTGCCGACACTGCACGGATTACCCGGGGATTTAATTTATTGTAATGTTACTAGGGATAAATATGTTAATTTGCTACAGTATGTACTGATATTTCACATCATCATCACAGATCAGATATAGGTAGATCAGATATAGATAGGAGTCAATAAAGTTTACACTGTCTCCTCGTTGTTAATCCATCCAGTGCGGGGCGACGCATATGTGCGTTTTTTTGAAACGCATTGGCGATGCCCGTTCTCAAAGGGTTAACAGGGGGACAGATATTTTTTTTTCCCCACTCTGTCCCCATAACGTGACCAAACAGGGTGACGGATCGGAATAATTCCACACGGGGTGAATCAGAACGAAACTCGAAAAGAGATTTCAGTGTTCAAATAATATAGTTTATTGCCAAAAAGCACTTTTTTATAGAATTATAATTAGTGTCCTTTTTGGCAACAAACTATCTTATTCCAATGTTGAAATCCCTTTTTAAATCTTGTTCTGATTCACCCCTATGATTCACCCCAATTAGCAGTACTTTATATTTTGTAACTGTTAAATAAATGGAATTTCGAAAGCCAATTTATTGTGTTTCTGAAATTCCTTGGGTACCGAATCAGATTTTGTGTTTGTTCCCAAATGACTTTTATTACTTAGTTACCCTGTATATTATGGTATCAGTGTAGTGTTTGCATTCCAAATTCAAATAAAGATCACCAAATATCTCAATTTATCTAAGTTTTAAAGTCGATTCTATGTTCTAGATATCAGTTGTCAGTAAACCTGTTACAGTAACAGTTACAGTACGCGTTACAGTTTGTGTTACATGTTGTGTTCTAACAAAATCAAAGCTTGCTCAGTGTCTGCCGTTTACTGTGCTGGGGCAGGTGAAGCGTGGGTGAGGCAAAATACTATGTTAGTTTTATTTTTTCAGATTTTGATTACTTTTTATTGATTTTCTTTTTGTAAAAATGTCTTTTATGGTGTCAGTTTGTTGCTCTAGTACACAAAGGTTGTTGTTGAAGTTGAATTTTTAATCGACTGTTTAGGTTAGGCTAATTTGCGTAATTGATTGCTAAATATATTTAGCGTTATCTAACGAATTTAGAACTTCATTTTGTCTCAGTCAATTTTAAATGAATAACAGAGTCAGAATGAAGCTTGAAATAATTTTAGTGTTAATTTAGTTATTTATGGTGCAACCTTTGCGTACTGCAGCAGTATGTTGACAGTGGAGACGTCATGTAGCGACACGTACCTGTGGAGCGAGCGCGGCGGCGGCGGCAGCCAGCGCGTGCGCACTGCCGGCCGGACGCCGCGCCAGGGCCGCGCCCAGCTTCAGCGCGTACACCGAGCACAGCTTGCGCAGCGACTGCAGGCGCAGGCGCAGCTCCGCCAGTCGCGTGTGCGGGCCAGCACCCGGGGCTAGCAGCGCCGCCGCCTCATGCAGTGCTAGAACCCGTGGCTCCGCTCGTCGTAACTCGTCTCTCAGCTCCGCGAATCGTCGGAAGTCTCGTTGGAGTTCTGCCGGCGCTCGTCCCAGGCGGAGCGGCTCGCGTGCTCTTACAGTCCTCTCAGCGGCCGCTAGCTTAGCGACTAGCTCTACCACGATGTCGTGGAACTGTCGGTTGTGCAGCAGCGCGCGCTGCAGCTGCGCCTGCCAGTCGTGCGCGCGGCGGCAGGCGGTGTCCCAGCGCGCGTTAGCTGCCGCGAGCCGCGCGCGCACGCGCTGGGCGGCCGCGGCAGAGCGCGCGTGGGCTGCCACGTGCGAGCCCACCACGTTCAGGGATACCACGATCGATTTGTGCGAGTCCAGGTCCAGGAGGAATTCACGATGGTCCTATAGGGGTTATAAATGCATGTATTGAAATAAGGAAACTTTAAGTAACAAATAAATAAGATTGATCTACCGATACATATGTTGTTTCTTTCATCATCAGTGTGTCTCCGTACCTGTATGACGTCCTCCAAGGCGTCGTACTGCTCGGGCGGTCCGGTGCGCGCGTCGTCCGTCGCCTCGGCGAACTGCAGCCACTGCTCCAGGCGCCACAGGTCGTTGTCCAGCTGCTTCCAGTTGCGCTCCGAGCACAGCGGACACGTCAGCTTACCAGATTCGCTAGAGTGGAGAGGTGACGTGTTAAGGCAACCGTGGCGCTTGATCGGCAAAGCGCCACTTAGGACCACAATTTACGTAGGCACTAATATGAGCTTCTTAAGTACCACAATTATTAGAATAAATTGATATGAGCGCCACTAAGGACCAAAAGCTTACGTTTAGATTCTTACAGGCGCCACTAAGGACCAGTAACTTAAGTTTAGATACTTACAGGCGCCACTAAGGACCAAAACTTAAGTTTAGATACTTACAGGCGCCACTAAGGACCAAAACTTAAGTTTAGATACTTACAGGCGCCACTAAGGACCAAAACTTAAGTTTAGATACTTACAGGCGCCACTAAGGACCAAAACTTAAGTTTAGATTCTTACAGGGGCCACTAAGGACCAGTAACTTAAGTTTAGATACTTACAGGCGCCACTAAGGACCAAAATTTAAGTTTAGATTCAGGCCTTGCGGGCGCCACTAAGGACTAAAGAAAGCAATCACCACAAAACTAAAAAAAATAGTGGCGTACCATAGGACCAGTTTTTTTTGTTGTGGTCGCAAGCGTCACTTAAGCGGCCAAAAAGAATTTATTAAACGGAATAAAATAAATAGAGTAACACTCATGGCGATTACTCAAACCATTTTTTGTCCACAAGCTTCTTGTTAGCATCTGAACAAACTAAGCAACAATTTTACCAAAATATACTAAATATAAGACACACAATGATATCAAACAGACAGACATACAACTTCATACAGAATATGTTCCCAAATATAAAGCTAAATATCGTTGTGTAAAGTGCAGTGCAGATACACCAATAAATAATAAGTGTAATTATTTCAATAACTACTAAAATACTGATTATTTTCACATCATGCAATATTGTAGGCATTTCTGCTACACTACGTCAGAGATTAAGAAATGAAACAGAAACGACAACTCGTTAATTTAAATAAAGTTAATAATAAATTAAATTCTTGTTAGATATAATTCTATACACAGACTTGTATCTGTAACTACTTAATTAGAAATTAATATTATTATTTTCTTTTTCTTTATTAACACAATATAATATATAAGTTTTTGCCCCCCAAATAACTTACGTGAATTTACGAAATGACTAAAATACAGGGTGTTTGGTGCATCGTGTGCCAAATTGAAATGGTCGACTGAGGGGGTCATCTGCTATCCTTTCAGACCCCTAAACACTTCTCATGCCCTGTGTATTATTTTTCATCGACTTTTTAATGTTTTACAAAAAAAATACCAAAATTTTACATTCAAGTTCATTTTTTTTTAAAGTACACGTCGTAGACTCTCTATTTTAATTTTATTTAGATGTGCATTGTACTACAGTACTTTTAAATTCAAAATTAGTGACATTAGCCATCTATTTTTTTATTTATTTACTCGCAAAGTTTTGGACTTCAATTAAAGCTGTCCATGTTACAGCTATTTACATGGCTATAAAAAAAAAAAACCAAATGAGACCGGGATCTAAGGACTTCGTCAAAAATTCTCTAGTCTATCCTCTTGCTAGTGATGTGCCACATGCCATAAAAATCTTTTTACAACTTCATGAATTCCCTAGAATTGTGAATCGAGTCACAAAATACAAAATTCCAAATTATGGTATAAAAATTTTGTTTTGCTTAAATAACACCTGAAAAACGTATTAAATATGTTATCTCACTCTTACAAGATAAAATCTGTCTCGTATCCCTCTTTTTTGGGGGAGGGGGTACTAAAAATAATAAAAAATGCATTTTTAACATTTATTTCATACTTTTTTGCATATTCTGCTTAAATTGTTGGCCTTTATTGCGAATGCAGGCCAGACATCTATTTCGTATTTCCACAGTTGTTGTACGAAGTCGCATTTCCTCCTTTGAAAAGAGTTCTGACTTTTAACCAGAAAAAAAGGAAAGGTTTAGTGTAAACGTTTGGGCAGGAGTGATTGGAATCAGGTAATTGAACCGCATTACCTGCCCGAAAACTTCAATGGCGACAACTATTTGGAGTTCCTTCAAAATGACGTGCCCGAATTAGTGGCCGAGGTGCCCGTATGTAATGAAAATGTGCCCAAAGTATTCCAGCATGACGGCTGTCCCGCGCATTTTCGTTTGACTGTGAGGGAATATCTTGATAATGTATTCCATAATGCGCGGATTGGTGGCCCTTTTGCATGACCGGAACGTTCCCCAGGCCTAACTTCGCTAGACTTTTAAGTAGTTTTTGACTAGTATACACCACGGAGGTTCCGACTAGGAATGTACTACTTCAACGCATTCAAACGGCGTTCAATAAAATTAAGGAGAAAATGCGACTTCGTACAACAACTGTGGAAATACGAAATAGATGTCTGGCCTGCATTCGCAATAAAGGCCAACAATTTAAGCAGAATATGCAAAAAAATATGAAATAAATGTTAAAAATGCATTTTTTATTATTTCTAGTACCCCCTCCTCCAAAAAAGAGGGATACGAGATAGATTTTATCTTATAAGAGTGAGATAACATATTTAATACGTTTTTCAGGTGTTATTTAAGCAAAACAAAATTTTTATACCATAATTTGGAATTTTGTATTTTGTGACTCGATTCACAATTCTAGGGAATTCACGAAGTTGTAAAAAGATTTTTATGGCATGTGGCACATCACTAGCAAGAGGATAGACTAGAGAATTTTTGACGAAGTCCTTAGATCCCGGTCTCATTTGGTTTTTTTTTATAGCCAAATAGCTGTAACATGGACAGCTTTAATTGAAGTCCAAAACTTTGCGAGTAAATAAATAAAAAAATAGATGGCTAATGTCACTAATTTTGAATTTAAAAGTACTGTAGTACAATGCACATCTAAATAAAATTAAAATAGAGAGTCTACGACGTGTACTTTAAAAAAAAAATGAACTTGAATGTAAAATTTTGGTATTTTTTTTGTAAAACATTAAAAAGTCGATGAAAAATAATACACAGGGCATGAGAAGTGTTTAGGGGTCTGAAAGGATAGCAGATGACCCCCTCAGTCGACTATTTCAATTTGGCACACGATGCACCAAACACCCTGTATATTTAGTGTGCAATATTTTTACCCAACAACTAAAAACACACTAGAACTAAAACCAAATAATTTAATTAAAAACACAGTCTGTCTATAAAATCTAGTCTACAAAATCATTCAAAAACACCTCTATAGTGTAGCAGAAATGTACCGAATAATAAAACTACAAATATTAGGTAAGCAGTACTCACTGTTCGCACGTGAGCGCGTACGACGCTGAGTGGGGCAACCTAAAGGACCAAAAACGCATGTGTTTAGAGCATGCCGGGTTAGGAAGCTGTTACACACGTGACACAACCCGTGATAAAAGTGATACGCCAGTGTGAACGATGCCTTACGGCGTGACACATCGAGTGCTAAAGGTAGAGTGTAGAAAAAATGAAAAAGATTTTTATAGAGAGGAAGAAATAAGAGTTACTCTTGTTTGTGTAAGAAAGGGGTTTCAAGGACCAAAAAAATGCTATTGCTTCTGTAAGGAGATTTCGATATCATAATAGGTATAATATAATATGACTATGAGAACATGGCGTATCTACATTTTATCATCTAGTCTGTGCACTCCTCGGCATTTTGAAATAACTTAGATTTATCAGTCTTTTATTTTATTTACAACTACTGAGTTTACCATCTCATTAGATAATCATGAAATCGAATCAGTGATATAAATAATACACCTTTTATATTTGTATATAAATGCAATAAAACAATGTACAGTCAGCCACACAAATTAATTTCGAACTTGATTCAATTTTTCATTGAACTTTTCTTGGTCCTTATTTCCACATTTGGGACTGTGTTGCCAACTGTACGCCACCGATACAGTTTGTTCACTGTTTTATAACAGCTTTAAGCCCCGTCACCAGTTGCAAAACAGTGCTATAAGTGCTACCACGTAACAATCATCAAATAACAACATTGAAGACTTAAAATACGGGGACATTTCACATAATGACACGACGCTAAGGGGGTTGTACGTAATATAAACAAAAAAGGGGATAATGCAGGGATTTAGTTTGTGAGGTACATCTCAAAAATGCAAGGCTATTTTGTGTAGAAGGTAACATACTTGAATGTTTAGTTAAAATGCAGGGTATGCAACGAAGAGGGTCAAAGGACCAATTTTAAATGCAAGATTCTGTTTACGTTAGCATATACTCAAGAAGAAAAAGCAGCCGTGCAAATCTATTTAGAAAATGGTGCGAAGAAAAAGAAAAAAAATATTTGGAAACTAATTTGCTAAAGGAAATATACATTTCCATAAATTATGAAACTAGAGGGGGCATTATTCTCCATAAAGATAATAAAAAATGTACAAGGAGAATACTAGTTGGATTTACTTGACCGATCAGAAACTTTGAAAAGCAGATTGAAAGACGAAAAGTCAGAAAGTATTGCAGTCCATTTAAAACATCACACAAAGCACTTAGCATTTCTATACACCGTCATCTACATGAAATGTCCAAAGAAATCGTTAGATTCAAATCTTAAGATACACCAGATGCCAAAATCGCACATAATTACAGATGCACAAGATCTATAATTGCGTGCATTCTGACCGGTTGGAAGGAGAGGCTCACCTCAAGTTGTTGATTTGAAGTTCCCGTTTCTTCGCTTGGCTGAGTAAGTCTTCGTAAGTTAGGGATAGAGATTCTACTTCTTTGAGCATGGCCTCGTCTTCTGTCGCGTCGCATTCCGTGAGTAGGAGTTCAGACAAATGTTTGGCCAACTCTAATGTTTGTCCAGGTTTGGCACCAGCTTTGGCTATATCTTTGGCGGCAGTGGCCAGTTCGTCACTGCTCGCCTTCTCGTTAGGTTGTGTGTCGAGGGACACTCGGAGTGCCTCGAGAGCCTCGGAGGTCTCTTTGACGGCGGTCGCTAGTTCTGCTCGGTAGGTCTCCTTGGACGTGAGGGTGTCTACTTGGAGGGCAGCATCCGTTTCCCATTTGAGGGTGTCCACCTGTGTTAAAAAGGCAAAAGTCATATTAGTTTACATAGGTCACTTTTCTGCATCCTTGTATAGGCTTCATTACCCCCTTGAAAAAACAAGTGAAAGTTAGGATTTCTCTTCTTGGTCTGCATCAAGGGTATCATCATAATCCTCACCTGTACAGCAGAGTCCACATCACCGACGACCTCAGCTCTTGCGAGGTCTAGTCGTGTCCTGACGTCCGCGAACAAAGCGCGGTACTCCGACACCATGTCGGACACTCCCGACACGGTGGACACTGCGGCCGCCAGTCGGTCGGCGTCCTCCACCAGCGCTTGGCATTCTAGGAGTTCTTGTTCGACGCCCTGGAGTTGTAGAATAGGATTTGAATACATGGATTATTGAGAAGAAAATTGTAATTTGTTCAACGTTTGTCAAGAAATATCATTATACATATACAATCATGCCTGTATTCCCTGAAGGGTTAGACAGAGGTGTGTCAATGTACACCCACAGTTCACCGGCATATTTTAGGTCTCATGTAATAGGGGGCGAGCTTATTGCCAAAAAAAAAAAACAATTATCATTATGCAGCAAAGTATTGAAGTACTTACATCAAGTTCTTTCAAAGTGCTGTCTTTGTCGTATGGCGTGGGCGCCAAATGCAGCGCTCTCGTGAGGCGCACGTCGGCCTCGGCGAGCGCCACGACGGCCGCGCCGTGCGCCGCCACGAGCCGCCGGTGTGCGTCCGCGCCCGCCGCGTCCACGCGCCCGCGCAGCTGCTGCCAGCGCCGCACGCACGCGCGCAGCCGCGCGGCTTCGTCCGCACCCGCCCCGCGCAGCTCCACCCCTCGCGCGGAAGCTATCCTGCTATACGCATCCTCTAGCCGCTTCACATCTCCCTCTATACTCTCCAAGTCTTTGATCACAGCTTTAGATACACTCTCGTCTTCCGGTTCACCGCGTTGCTTCCTTGTCTCAATCTTCTCAACTCTCCTTTCTATTGAGTCAAGCTTCTTCTCGACCTTCGGTAGTAGTGAGTTGGCTAGTTCAGCGGATTTGCGGATTTCTTTGAGAGCGTTTTTCCGTTGTTCAGACATCTCGCAGATATTCTTCCATTTCTTTTCAACGATGTCTACACCGGTGTGGAGATTACGGAGGTCAAAGTTACCTTTGAGGACGTCAGGGTCGTTGAACACGAGCTCGCAGAGATTCAAGGTCTCCCCTACTTCTCCACTCTCGTTTTCTATGTTTTTGTGAATATCATCTCGATCTTTGAATTTCTCGTCAACAGCCCTAGTCGTGAGGTATTCTAATACAACAGATGTAGACAAGTTAGATTCTATGGAATGTAGTTTTAACCTAATTTCAGTAAGCCGTTCTTCTAGTTGAGATATTGTTTCCAGGAGTTCGTTAATCTTAGCTATTCTCGACCTTCCGGTCTCTTGCATTTTATGCCAACGTTCTTGTATGTCCTTTAGTTGTTTGGATGTACTTTTACTGTAAGATTTTTCATCTTTCTTCGATAGCTCGACTAGAGAGGAACCAGTTTCAGTGAGCCATTCAAATTCACGTTCTTTTAAGGCGGTTTCAGCTTGGACTTCGGAGTTTATTCTCCTGATGAGATCCTGAGGGTCAATAGCTCCAATTTCGGTGCTTTGGCTTGAGGCTTCAAGGCGTGTTTCAAGCGTACTGATCCATTCAACAAATCGTGTCAGACGTGAGTCGAATATCGTGTAGATTTCTAACCTCTCCTGTAGCCTGTGGATGATGATGGACAGCTGATGTTCGAGGTCGGCGCGCTGTTGTCGCAGCTGCCACACCCTCTGGTTCACTAACCTTATATCCTGAGGGCTCAGACATTCCTTCAGTTGTTCTTGAATAACGCTGAGAGCTTCAATTTGTGTTTCAGTCTTGACGATCTTTGTTCTCAAGTCCGAGTACTTGTCGATTGCCTTCTTTAGTTGTGGTCTCGATAACCTGTCTTCGTCGGAGTAAGTCATGATCTCGTCTTGTGTCTTTGAGTATAGTTTGTGGAGTTCATTGTTCGATAAATTTTCATATTCATTGATCAAGCCAAGTATCCTGTTGAGGAAGTCTCTCCACGTGTCTAGGCTTGCCTGTAAGTTGTCAACTCTTTTGACGATGCCAGCGTATTCCATCCTTACAGACGCTCCGTAGGCTTCCTCAGTGAATTCGAGAACTTTCTTTAGGTCCTTCAGTAATTTGTCAGATTGTCTCCTGCCTTCGGGGACTTTGTCTGAGAGATTCTGTATCTTAGCCAGTATTTTTTGTACCCTCTTAATGTGTACGTATCTGAGTTGAAGCTTTTCTTTCTCTCGTTCCATTTCTTTGAGCCACCTGAGCAGCTCCGTGTACACTTCTCTGTAGTCATCCCACGCGGCGATTCTTGTACATACTTCATCGTGTCTTTCAACGATTCTAGCTAATGTCTCATTGTGTAGATTCGTCAGCGTGTCAAACTTGTCAGCTAAGTCCCTGTTCCTTGTTTCTCTATTTTCGTTCATGAGGACAGACCTCTGTGACGCCAGCAGGTTCTTATGCACTCTGCATAACCGTCGATGTTCTGTGAGGTTCTCATAGTCAGCCGGTACTGAGCCAGATAAGAACGATTGCAGATCTATTAAATATTCATGCCATAGTCTTAGCGCTGTCGCTGCGTCCCCAGACCTGACTAGTGCGGTTGATAACCGGTGGTAGTGGAGGAAGGTGTCTCTGAACATGGCCTGCCATAGTTCAAGTATCCGTACTATCGAGTGTTCGTCTGAAACGTCTCGGTCGATGTCTGGGAGCTCAGCCTTCGCTGGAGCGATGTCTGCTTCACTCTTGCCGAGAGCTATTAAGTTATCACGAAGAGCGATCAATTTGTCTTCGACTATTTCACCATCCTCGTGTACGGGGGTCAGGTCCTGTAAAGAGAAAATTAAATTTAAACTTGTGTCCATAAATTCTTTAACAACAAACTAAGCATCATGAAATATACTTATGGAAGATTGATACCTACAAACAAGGAACTAGTAATAAAATATAAAAAATCAGATTTCCAATCATTGCTTTACGATGTCTCGTGATCAATCGGTTGTGAATCTAGGCAGCTGTGCGTGACAATTGATTTCTGTTGCCCACAATTTATCAATAAGATCGCGACCACTTAATTTTTTTCCGGTCACTGTCCTAGTTGTCTAATGTTATCTGCAAAAACAGTTTTTGGATGCTGGCTGCGTCTAGACTTAATCAGATAATATGATGAATAATAACCTTAAAGATTTGATTATCATCTTTATGATGCTGGTAATAAGATTCATGGCTGAATCTGCTAGTCGTTACCAGCTCATATTCAAGTCGGGAAACAATCTCTCCAGATTCCAACAGCATGAAATATCCTGTTTCTATTTTACAATGTAACATATCAATAAACGTATCAGTAAACGTAATGTGCGGAGGTGCAAAGTACACAGCAATCAATGCTGCCGTTATGTTCATAATCAATTCAAGAAGGCACCCGACATTATCCGTTAGATTGTGTTGATAGCGAATATGGAGCGAATGCGATCCTATTAGGAAATGCTGCATTATGCTGATCAGTATAACGGGAACTGCCCCTTAGGTCTCGTGGTCTGAAAGTGCGACTGCTGAGCGTGGTGTCTTAGGTTTCATTTCCACATCAGGCAAAAAGTTTAACTTTGTTGTTCCATTAGGAATTTGCCAGAGTTTGGAAGTTGGAGGTGGTTGGTTGGTGGTCTGATTAGTATATTACGGGTTTTTTGTATAGGTACCAAGGTATCAGTTATGTACATTAGAACCAGGTTACAGACAGACAGCGTCATCAATTAATTGTCTCTCTTGCATCAAAATTCGTTCAAAAAGGGGGTAACCAGTTGATAACGCTTACTTTCATCTATTTAAAAAAGTCCCAAAACAAACCTGTCTCATATCACACAGCTTCTCCTTCGCGTGCTGCGCCTTCGCCCTCGCCAGCTGCCTGGCCTCCCCGAGGTCTGCCAGCGCCTGCACAGCGCCTGCTACCAGCTGCAGCCGGCGCGCCAACGCGTCGGCGTCGGCCTGCAGCGCTCGGGAGCCGGTCTCGGCGGCCACGCGGGCGGCAAGGGAGCGTAGCTCTGCGACGCGGGCCTCTTGTTCTAGACATGCCTGGGGGAGAAGAAGGAAGGTTAATTTATCTTGCAAGTAGTTCGTACTTAGTGTTGTACATTACCCGAGCTCTCTTAAAATAGATAGAAGAAGAGAAGAAGTTAAGTAATGCAGGCAAAAGTAAATACAAGAAACTAGCTTTGGTCCGTGACTTTGTCCGCATGAATTTTCGCATGGATCTCTATTTTTTTTAATAATAAAATAGCTTGTAGCGCTCAGGGATAACGTAGCTGCCTATTAGCGACAAACAAATAAATAAACTCACTAGTTTTGTACTTAATATTTGTTATAGATGAAAGGTCATACAAATAAAATTCCTAGCCTAGGTGGTTTTAACATTAATTTGCAACAATTTCAAGGGGTCAATAAAGCCCGGGTACAGTCTAATTGAAGTTTGCACTTTTGTCGTTAGTTTGGGATTGTATTCTCGACAATATAGCAGACAATAGAATATCAAATACGTAGTGAAGAGTAATTCTACATTTTCATTCACAAACAAACAAGGATATCTGATTGTAATTGCAATTGTTTATGAGCCTGAGGTTCCATCAAGTTAACAAAGTCATTTCGAAGATATTAGCCCGTCATCTACCTAAATGCAATTTTGAGTCTATCATTGCAATTCGAAACAGCAATTACATGGGGTACATAATCGCTTGATATTGTTAGACTGGCCGTATCTAGTTGAACTGGAAACTTAGAAAACTTTTAGGATTCTGTAACCAAAGAGTACCAACGAGACCCTATTACCAAGTATATTATGTACCTATGTATAGTGTATGTCCGTCTGTATATGAGCGGGCTGTATCTCATGAACCGTAATAGTTAGAGTTGAAATTTTCACAGAATGCGTATTTCTATTGCTGATATAACAACATCAAACTTAAAGCGGGTACCCTCACAAGAAAAGTGTTTTATTTGTATGCAATTGTAGGTATTGAATCATTCGCGATTTTTTTTTAACCTGATAGATACATCTCAAAAGTCGCCAATAAATATAAACAAAATGTCATACTGCCATTATAAATTGCTCGTCACATTCCTAGCCGTATTATTCGGTGATCAATATACATAATTAGCTCATTCGTATGTTAGTTCATAGGACGAGCATTGCGGCGGACCTCGTGACCTGCTTACTCAATCTTCATTGAGTGGTTTTAATTTGCCTGTTGCACAATTATTGTGCAACAGGCATATATAGGTGTTACTAGTGGTCTAATAAAATGAACTGTAGGTGTGAGTCTGCTAATTGTTCATTAGGTACAAACGTTTACAATTGCAACCATTTTTCTGTGTGGAAATCTTCCGAAATATCAGAAGGCTAATGCTACTAATTAAAATGGTTAAAAAATCTAGTCGCAATCTCATCTTAACGACTGCGAATGTCAAAAAAATCAGGTTAATTAGATGCATTTTTGAAAGATTGAGTCTGAAATTAGAATGCGAACGTTCGTTAAAATTAGTAAAGGTATTAGTAATTCTCATTTCCAGGTGTCTAGGGAGGAAGGATGGTTATGTGTACTTTTATCTACTAAAATTTCATGGAGTAAATATTTGCACAATAACGTACCTACCCCAAGCAATTGTAATTTTGTTTATACGACTGACAGTCCGTACTAAAATTTTCTTGGTTACAATACCTAGCAAGAAAATTTTACTATTTTAAGTAAGTTGGTAAGAAACTAAAAATTTATCAAATATGTAACAAACTTCATAGTACCTACTTACATTTAAAAAAGAATGTAACTACCTACATACCTAGTGGTGTTTACATAAAGTTGGGTAAGATGAAGGGTTATCGAATAGTTCAAACAATGTGCTTTTATCTATGTTATGCGTTTTAAATCTGGGTGTCTACATGTATTATCGCAGCAGTTGCGAAATGTTCGAGATCTTCGTACGTACCTAGGGATTGTCATACATTAATTTAAAATGAGTTATCATAATCTGTCACGTTTTTTCAACTACCTACATATTTTTGTTATCCTTACTATGATACTGATAATAGGATAATGACACAACATCATTACCTACCTACCTATCCTATTATTCGATTACCTAATATTTTGTAAGATTCCATCTAATTCCTTGTAATCTCGTTTCATTAGCTCTGAAGGGTTATCTCGTATTATAAGAACGATTGCATTAAATTAATCAGTCTGTCAAAATAACCTCTAATTTGCATACATACACTTGACATTGATTATCACTGAAATGATATTGCAACTAGATTTTGAAAGTTTTTAAATACAGGAATAGGCCTTTAGATTTCAAAAAATGTCATGAAGACATTAATCACTTATTAATCAGTAATAGGTACCTTTGGTGCCTTTAATAGGGAAGGTACGTTTATCAAAATACAAACAAAATGGTTTACTATTTATATCTATCTAATCTGCGCAGCAAACAGTGTTGTTCCTAAAAGATCCATTGCGCAACCAAACACCTAACTTCAGGACCGACAAGATACCTCGACCATATTGTGAATTGCGATAAAAGAGATTTGTCCACAGAATAAATTAAACCGTTACAAGTTTATCAGACAACATTCTACAATAATTGATTACAATTTCGCGCGTGTGGTTCACCGCTTATCATTCACAACTTGTGCCGAACGGAAACCACTCATAGTGTGGTCGGAATTAGTTCATTTAGAGAGCTGTCTAATGGAGCGTGTAATGCATGCGTCGGCCATTGCATTCATGCAACGAAACTATACGCAGACGTCAAGGAAGTGCATCGTTAGAGTAAACGTTTTGATGCTCCAATTTATGTTTAGTCAAGCAAAGAATGGGGAGTAATCGGCAAGTCGATCAGAAGGTTAATTCTCGTGTTTAAAAACGTTCAAAATGTAGTCGCAATCTCATCGCAGCGACAATCAATGTCTACCATCAAAAATCTGGGTAAAGCGGAGACATTTTTGACAGGATAGACAAAAAGTATACTTTAATTAATTTGTTTATTTATTTCTCAGATGAAAATCCAACAGCTATACATAAAATGGATTCAAAAGTTGAATATGCTACATTTATCAACTGAAAACTTATGGTTGGTCTAGCTTTTGGTCGTTTTATCAGAAGTTCAGACTTGAAAGTATTTACAGAGGTTTTCTATCTTCAAAACACAACGGAGAACTCTGTTCCGAAGAAAATTACTGGATGCGAGAGTTCCGGTAGAAAACTAAACCGGCCGGCACCGCTTCCGGCGCTCTTCCGCTTAGTAAATATGTGATTAGACGAAAGAAAATGGATACTGATTACTAACAATAATTTTGTAACCGGACAGGATTGAATGTGGGTGAAAGAGAACCTGAGTTGCAAAGCGTCCGGATAATAGCTATTTAGCAGATAAAGTAGAAAATAGAATAGAATATGTATGAAATTATCACAAACATTGTGTTATTTGAAGGTGGTGTAGAAACAGGTAAACTTTTACGCTTAAACAGCCGAACGAAATTAGCTACAATTTGGCACACAGATACATAATTATTGATCTCGTTTTAGTGCTCCCGTGGGATAATTTAAGATACCGTAAACGTAGTTTTGAAGTCTATGTAGAAAAAATCGCAAACAGAAGCCAGAGATTTACAAAATAAATAAGCAACATTTCGGAAGACAGGTTATATTGACCGATTTTGTTTTGTTTGATTTTGGTTTGCTCTTGACGGTAACTTTAAAACTATTAATTAATCGTATTCAAGTTTACAAATGACATCACCGGAGCCCTTTGACGGAATAATTCTTAAAAAATAATTATACGTAATTATCGTAACATTGGTAAACTTAATACTGGTTATTTAAAGAAATCTCGCGTATCAACGAGGAAGCGATAGTGTTGTGTAATCAGGGCCTTGGACTAGATAGTGTCGCCACGGTCAATATTATGTCTAATCGTAAAACTCGTATTTGTTTCACGTTTAAAAATAGAGATAGCACAACACCACGCGTGTTTTCCACGAAGGTGTAAGCAAAAGTGCTCATACCGCCCACTTATACGATATTTCACCAGCTTTTATAAACCTCATCTTATACAGAGGTCCAAAGTAAACCAGACTTTGAGTTTTAACAGGAGTTTTTTAAAAGAAAAACTCAATAACCATTTTAAGACAAGTTAGCTTTTATCGAAGTTAAGTATATCACAAAACATAGCCCATTTCACTCAAAACAGAATCGGTGAAATATTTTTTGTAATCGGACCAGTATTTTAAGAGATTACCTCTTACAAACAAAGAAATTAAAAAGCAAAAGAACAAACAAACTTCACCTCTTTATAATATTAGTATCTTCATATAATTAACTATGCGAACAGTGAGAATTTCAGGCAATTAATGTGCCGGCACTAATACATAAGCGTTATATCAGTCAGGCATCTTTCCCGTAATTTTACGCATGATTGTCTAAATTTCTCTCATAATCATCCTCCTCGCATATTCACGCTAAGATATTCTCAGTAGCGTCACGAAATTCCGCAGCCACTAACTTAATTACAGTATCCAGACGTACATAGCTAAATCGGCTCAAGATCGGCGCGTGCGCATCGCATTCCTGCGCGTTAGATCATATCCGTAACGCATCTGTGGTGTTTCTGGCGATGGAAATAGATGCATTTGGTGTATTTCTGTTCCTAGATATAAATATCGGGAAAATCCGGTTGGTAATGTGTATGTATGGCAGGTTTTTCGCAGAATTTGTGGCGTTTATTATATGGGAATAAATCATACCAGTGTATTATTGTCACACTGCAGGGCAAAGGCCTCACCTCATACAAGAGGGCACGAATTATTATATGAAAAGCTTTTAATACCTTTTGCAAATGCCCATGGAAGAAATTACCTACAGTAAAATATGTGTATCTTTCTATCTACGTAAATACAATGTTGCTAACTCGAAAACGGCTGTACCGATTTTGCTGATTCTTTTTTTGTTATACTATTGTTCATTTCCCAGAATAGTTTTTTATGAAAGATAATTATGAAAATTCCACCGGAAAAGGAATATTTGTACTAGTGCAAAGCCTAGTGATCTCTAAAAACAAGACACGCCTACTATTTCGAAAAATCGCTTAAAAATATTAACTGAATATTTCAGCTTGCAAATGCGCCGAACAATACTGTACCTATTAAAGTACGTAGTTATAATACACTTACAACGGAAAGCATATTTCATTCCAAAAGACATATTCAGTATAACAATAACAATTTAATTACATTCATTGTTCTAAGAATAGAAATGTATTATCGCCCACTGTGCTTACGCGGATGGCAACAATAAGTCATAAATAATATTATTATATTATGTTTATATACTAAATAAACTCACGCCTTTTTCCCATGGGGGTAGGCAGAAACCACAGAACGCCACCTGCTACGATCCTTACATACTACTTTCGCCTCGTTCACGTTATTATGTTTATAGATAGATAATAATACCAGTCCCTTATTATCTTACTGTAGGGCAAAGGCCTTACGGGGAAACCACGAGCATGATCACCACACTTGTTTAAGGCGGATTGGTGGTTTCAGACTTATCTTAAGTAAAACATTAAAGAGCGGAAAGATTTTTTTTGTAACGAATAGGCTCCCAAATATCTGGACCGATTTTATACATTTTTTCACCAATAGATAGCTACATTATTCCTGTGTAACATAGGCTATATAACATCACGCTACGATCCACAGAAGCGGAACATTACCCAAACACGTCCTCACGACGTTTTCCTTCACCGATGTCACAATAGTACTTGTTCGGTTCGCCTTAACTACTAGGCCATCACGACAATACACATATAAATATACACATTTAGTAGGAAAACAGGCCGTGACCATGTAAATAAATACTTAGGGGTCACGTTTGTTACCGGAAAATAACCGAACCCTTCAGGGAAAAATGTGCGATTCAATTTGCACCTAAGTAATTAATTGATCCCTACCTTTCAAGTAATTACACATCGGTGCAAAATAAAAGGGTGTGTCGCTTTTACAGTAAACAGTGAAGGTTGATTGTCATTTGTTTGCTCAAGGTAAAGTGTTGTTTGTTAAACGTGCACCGTTGTTATTTCGTATATGTGATTATGTTTTTGTTAATATTACTTAAATGATTTTTATATGTTATTGATCTATACTATACTATTACTATAATCAGTAGATATTGATATTTAATTTAAGCAGAAAAGTTGTTTTTTTTTTATTTTATTGCAAGAATCTTCGGAACTGCTGGTCTAATTTGTAAAATTCTTTCGCGAATAGGAAGCAACGTTATTCCTGAGTATGACAGGCTACTTATATTTTATTGCAAAAAAAAATAGGGATCCGCGGATTGCAGATAAAAGCTAGTTTGTAACGTTGAGGGTCGATGAAAAATCTTGTAACCATAAAGCAAATTAATTTACCAAAGTTAAGTAGATTTAACAAAACACTAAATTACCCAAGCTACCTTGTTATTCCACTACCTAGACCGTCAACTATGTACAACAAAGCCCGGTTCACACGCTATCATACGAACATGATAACCAAACAATATCATACAATACTTCGCAACAGTAAAAGTGATCTTGGCTGCCCGATGCGTCACGTCCTAACTAATATTATAAATGAGAAAGTAAGTTTGTTTGTTACCCTTTCACGCCTAAATCACTGAACCGATCATGCTGAAATCTTGCATATACGTTGTCAGGTGTACTAAAACGGACATAGGATACCTCTCATCTCGAAAAATAGCACTGTTCCTGAGGAAAACAACAATAACGTTCCTATGATAATAGATGGCGCCACGTGTCTTTCAAATCATGATTAATTTTTAAATATAACTGACATTTGCGCGGGCATAGCCGCGGCCAAAAGCTAGTTTATTATAACTTTCATACTTTCACCACGGTATTAGGAGACGAACGTGAGAATCATTGTAATGATTACCGAAATTACGCTCTTATGAGGCTATATTTGTGTAGATATGTTTTATTGACACGACGTGTAATATTGGAAAGCGCGCTCATTGATTTATGATGTGGATATCTAACAATTGGTTAATATTGTTATTGTATTTAGTAGTTAGATTGATTTGATATTATGGTTTTATAAAGTTTCTGTTATTTGTTTTACTTGTTGTTGATATTCCGAGATGATATTATGATTAGAAGAGAAACACGTGTTGTGTAATGTGCTAATTATGGTATGATTATAACTTAAGGAATGTTAGTCAGGACTCTGAATTTACAAACATCACAGCTTGCCACGAAAGCGAATATAAAAAAAGTAATTCAGATGTAAAACTAATTTGGCCAAATGGGGTATTCTTCACCCATCCCAAACGCAGTGTCAGTGTGGAGCATCATCACAGGACATGCGTCACCTCCTTAGTTGTCCATCGTGCACGACCGCCAGCACCATCCAAGACCTAAACGAGGCCAATGATAGAGCTGTACAGATTGCTCAATACAGGCCGGAGAAAATTGAACACGAGTCAATCGACACGAAAAGAAGAAGAATTCGGAAGACTACACAGTAGAAGTCACAGACAAAGCCTGGTATGTGATTAAAATAAACTAGTAGGTAATTAAAACGTAGCTGTAAGGATTAGTCACTCAAGCTGAAGTGGCAGTAGACTGGTCACATTTGTCGCAGAACCGATAACCAATGGAGTAGACGGGTTCTGAAGTGGAGGCCGCGTCTAGGCAAACGTAGTGTAGGACGCCCCCCGGTTAGATGAGCGACGATCTGCGCAAGGTGGCTGACAGAAACTGGATGCGGAGAGCCGAAGATCGGAGTCAATGGCGCGCCTTGGGAGAAGCCTATGTCCATCAGTGGACTGCGAAAGGCTGATGATGATGAATTAAAACGTAACAATCTCCGTAAAGGTTACAAGCGAAAAGAATTGAAATAATCGTGACTAAGGGCCTTAGAAACTAAAAATAACAGTACTTTATCATCAGCATTACTCATGAACTAATGAGTAATCTTTTCGTCCTAAATTACATTAAAGAGTATCACGATATATTAATGGAACGGGCGTGGCTGCAGCACATGCCGCCATTCTCCTAATGGCGGTCAGGTTGAAACAACCCAGACATGCGAGCGTATATATCTGTACTGAAAAACTGTGGCTTTGAAAGCTTTTAAAATAATTATGATTACAAATTATATTGATAATAATAAACAGTTAGAAAGTTGTACTATTTTTGAAGGGATCTTTGTAAAGGTTAGATTTCAGTAGGGTTTTTTAGGGATCCAAACGAATGGCTCTCGCTCATCCGTCCATTTGATTAATCACATTTTGATTCTGACCATAATAAATAATAAAGTTAATATAATCTTTGTTAGAATTATTACTTATAATTAAGTACCTAAACGTAATATAATAATTCAGATAATTTGACTGTCCCTATTTTTAGTAAAATGCTGGTTCCCAAACTAGACAGCGGCGCCTGTATCTTTGAGACCGCAGTGACCAGTGTGTGTCTTTGTGTCAGTATTAACGTAGTGGGATAGGTAAATATAATTATTATATAAAATCTATGTTACCATTAAAATCAGAACTCCACAATTTCAATTTCTGAATCCCCCATACCTAATCAAAACTGAAACTTCACCCACAAATCTGTTGGTTTCCTAAGTGATATTGATTGATCGCGGCGTGCCGGCCGCGCCGCCAACTTTGTACAACGCAAGGGCGCCGTATCACGCCCGCAATTAAGACGTTTCGTTGTTTTACCATAGAACTACGGACGAATAGACTAGACGTTTTACGTTAGCAAAATTTTGGATTATCGAGACATTAGAACCGAGTTATAAGAATTGAAAGGAAAAAGTTGAAATGTCTCATGTGCCTGTAATCATACCGGTACGGTATGATTACAGGCATATGAGACCGGAACACAGCAACGCTGCTTTCTGGCAGAATAAAATTGATTGCTTTTGTAGTTTTCTCAAACAATAAATCGATCACTTTTACAATTTTTACGAAACAGTTACAAATTATTATTTATAAATACACTGTTAAACTGTATTTTCCTTAATCGCGTTCCTCGCGGAAATCCGACAATGCATTGCAATGCTAATTAATGAACGATGATGGCATCCTTAAAACCGGTATCTGAGTAAGACTTGTTTCAGTTTTATTAATTAACATAGCATTTGTATGCACACTGATAATTCTCACGTTTATTAGTTAGCTACATTCAATTGCGCATTTTGAAGGCTTTTACTTGTAGGTATTCCCACATACGAGTCATATACCCTGGGCGATATAACATCTATTTGTAAAATAATTTCAATTTTTTTTATAATATCGCTTTTGATAATCGCCTTTGATAATATCGCTGCTGCATATGCCTTAGGAAGATTCGAGTTCACTGTCAGCATTATCAAAAGTAAGGAATTTTTCAAGTTTCTCTAGGCCTCTTAGGTTTTGTCTCAATATCATGGCAAGTAATTTTGCAATTGTTATTTCGGTCAAACAACTTTAGCGTAAACCGACGCAGTTTCGGCTATAAACCGTAATTTCTCAAGGTTATTTAAACATAACGGTTTTCTATCTCGTAGGTTTTTTGTAGGTACGTATGTAATTAGCTGTCCGGCAGAATTTGCGATGAGTAATCCTAATCTAAACAACGCTAGTTTCTATCCTACATGAAAACATCAAAACCTATCAAGCAGTTTTCTACATTAATCCAGCCATACTTTTAAAGGCTAATGACAAGTTTTTGTCACAAAGTGATAAGTAAGCCGTTACAACCATTACAGCTTAGCCATATTGAAGATTTTATTCACAGACAATAAGGCAATCCATGGTGATCGTTCACGCATCTTACCCCATACGGCGTTGAGAAATCTTAGCTGTCCTTTCCTAGAACGAGTGTGTTGACATGGTTTATAATCACAAATACCTACCACCTAAGTACCAACATTAGTATGAAAAGAGTGCACAGGTGCCCGGTCCTGGCTTTTTGCCTAAGAGCTGTTTAATTGCCTATGTAATTTATTTAGGACATCGGTTGTCACGAGGTAAGTTTTATGTGGCATCAAATCAACCTGCGTCTGTATTGCCAAACGAATTCAACAATAATCTCTTTAAAGTCAGAGTAGGCAGGCTTCTTCTAAGCTTACTTCATCGTCGATTTTGTCTCTGTCACCTCTGACCTAGACTAGAGTCAAAAGCAAGTCAAAATAAAAAACCAGTAAAAAGATCTATCAAGAATATTTTTCATTATTTTTCATGCACTTGTAACATTGTAAGATTTTGTTGTTTACTCATAATGTTTCAAAATTAGAACGCATCGCTAACCAATGGTGAAGCGGTTCTTTTAGCGCGACTTGCGTCATCTTGCAGCCGATTTACTGTCAAGATATGATTCGGCAATGTTCGGGTCGACGGATTTTAACGATTGGAAGGATTGCAATGCGCGTAGGCAGAAGAATATGATATAATCGTGCCGCTTTAAATAGGAAGCGATTATGCGTCAACTTTGTGTTTTGAAAATGTTAAATGTTTTTCGATGTTCTATTAGTGGTTAGAGGTACACTTATGACGTAGGTGATAAATAGTTACACGTGTAAACTAACTTTTGCTTGCGACTTTGTCCGTGCAATTCTTTTGAAGGATTCCAAGATATTTTTTAAATAATAATATTGAGCCTGTAGCAGTCAGGGCCAACGTTCTTCTAGCTAAAGAATTTTCAGAATTGGCCTTGTAGTTCCGGAGATAAGGGCATACAAACAAACAAACTCTTCAGTTCAAGAAAACAGAGTCATAATGACAAGGTTGGACATTATTATTCAATGACTTTTCAGTATGTAACAAATACTTAGGTACAGGTAATATTCTTTTATTTTTATTATTCTTTACTTACTTATTTGGAAGACAATGCTATTACGTAACACGTTTGTTCTCGAACTCAAAAGTCAGTGCTTTTATAGGATACTAACTATAACCCACGGTTTCACCCGCGTTCAGTCACGTCTTTGGTTACTGCTCCGCTTCCTTGAACCGTAGCGTGATGTTATAATGCCTATACCAGGGATGGCGAACCTTTATCGGTGATAGTGCCATTTTTTATAGAAAAATAATAATGTGACTATGACGTGCCATCAAAGAATCTTGGCTTAGTCATTGAATGGAGAAAAATACAACTAGAAGCTGTTAACACTCTTTGTTTGCAACTAGTTTGTACAAGAATCGTAATATTTACTATTTTATGTTTATTTTAATAAAAGGTTAGTGTGATTTCTGCTGTTGTAAATTGTTTTCGATCAAATACATATACAGTTGTCATATATTGGCGTGCCCGAATTATTTTGTCGCGTGCCACTACTGGCACGCGTGCCATTGGTTCGCCATCCCTGGCCTATACTATTCATGATCAATCTGGCTATCATAATTATACAAAAAGATTTTCTCTAATCCGACTGGCAGTTCTAGAGAATAGTATTTTTAAATAAACAAACAAAAAACTTCAGTTTTATATTAGTGTACCCTACATTCACATACCTACACTACGTCTACTAATTACGCTAACTATTCAAAATGGTAAAATCGACCTACATTGAGCACAAACAAATATACGTAAAACGCAAAATTAGCAACTAACAATCAGTTGTCGAAATACTGTAGTACAAAGTACATACGTACCCAATACCTACTGATAAAAATATACACTTAATTAGGAAAATATTAACTGAAACCTTATCATAACAGGAAATGGTTAATCTGTTTTTGGTCCTAACATTATCGAATCGTTATTTCAATATTAGTAATTGCAATGTCATAAATTGTAAGTTATTGTAAATTCGGATGGATGAGGGTTGCCCAGGACCGGGATGATTGGCGCTCTTTGGGGGAGGCCTACGTTCAGCAGTGGACGGCTATAGGCTGATATGATGATAATGATAAAGATGATTGTAATGTCATAAGGTTTATTTTTACAAAATCCAATTGTTTGCATGCTGTAAGGTAAAATGTATTGGGGACGTTCTACTAACACCATCTTATCTGTAAACCTATATTTCTGGCAAATAAATGTTTTCTATTTCGTATAAAATTTTGTTTTATTTAATACTAAGATAAATAAATACTCGCTTACAAACTCGATAATAGGTAGTAACCTAGTATAGGTATCTATCTAATTTTAAACGGCGCACATCCCGCGTTTGTTATTAATATGCAAATAAATTATTTAATGTACCTATCGAAAATATTCCAGTTTGACTAGGCTAAAATTGAATATTTAACCTTTGGAAATTCGGAATAAAAAAACGTAAAAATGTCTACAAAATAAATTACAACTCTCCAATTTAAAGAAATATCTCGATCTATTGAATAACTATAATTTTAAAAAACTACTAAAAATATCAACCGCTTATTAATTCTATGACATAACGTGGTTTTTTGTAGCTACTATTTCATAGAGAAAAAATAACCTTATCAAATCGATTAAGACCACTCTCAATACAAAACAATCAACAATTTCAACAATCAACAATTGAAGTGCAACGATCGCGCAACAATCTCGATTGCAAATTATGTAAACTGTGCAATCTGCACAGTAGGTACCATGCTATTGGAAATTGTTGCAAAGGGTCCACCACAATAATAACTACTAAATATACAAATAGAATAATAACTTGGAAACTATAATATTAATTAACTTCAACAAACAAAAAAAAATAGGTTTTTAAGATACCTAAGTCGGTCGCAAAAAATCTAAAACCTAAAATGTCTCGAAAATTACAATAATGCCAGTAATAGAAACAAAAAAATAATTCAAACATTCCTGTGTGTTATATCAACTTTTCCGCACTAGTACTTTCTAGTGCCGCCTCTAGACATTCCTAGGTCTACCCTAGCCTAGGAGAGTTCGCCCTTGACAAGTTAACAGCACGATAATCACAATGGCATCGCTACAAATGTTTGTTTTTAATTATGTTTTATTTGTTTGACTTTGAAAACTTCAATTTGAATAGTTTCTGATGGATACAAGGTATACACGTGTGTATTTATTATTCGATTTGTATATAATTATTGTATATTATTTATCGTTTAGTTTGGGTAGGTTAGTTAGAATAATTGAAATAATTTATATTAACATTCATTTGTTAGTAATTTGCCTGTCAAGCTTTTCAAGTTTTCGCGAAAATATCTACTGAGGATGGATCATAAAGGTCTATTTATTTTACTTTGTTGATTATATTTATGTTAATTAATATTACTTACGTTACTTGATAATTTAATGCACGTAGGTACCTTCAAACGTGTGCATGCCTAATTTTGAGGTAAATTGTAATAGGTACTAATAAACTAATGTGTAAATGCGAAAGTATCTCTGTCTGTCTGTTCGCTTTCACAACTAAACCACTGAACCGATTTTGATGAAATTTTGCACGATGTAAGTTTGAACCGTAAGAAAGGACACAGGCTACTTTTTTTACGCAGACGAAATCGCGGGTAATGCTAGTATGTACTGTAAGAATTGTATGCCTGAACCTAGTTTTAACATCTTGTTTACCACTTAAAGGTACCTACCTACTTCATCATCTACTAAGTAGTAATTTTTTCGACATCACCCAAAATTAAGCCAACTACAAACTAAAACCCATTTACACAATGTTTAAATTTTCTTGTCACATTGCCTGGTTAATTAAAAAAATACCCTAAGATTCAATTAGTGTTTTTCGTACAAAGTTTTCCCTTAAGCAAGGTGCAAGTTTCCGACCACGAAAACATGCTAATTGCGAATGCAGATATAATTTAGCCACGACCTTGTGTGTCGGTGCTGACAAATTAGCCAAACTTAGTGTAATTGCTACAAATAATGGGTACGTTATTTGAATTTCTAAGACAGTTAACAGTTCTACTTTACCGCGAACCAATTTGCAAAAGCTGAACTAAAGTCTAATTGATTTAATTTGAAATGAGTCTGAGCTGCTTTTAGTATTCAGTGGGAAGCATTAAGTATTGTTTCATAAACCATCTACATAATTATACAACTATACTAATAATATAAACACATTATAAGGAGGTAAAATTATTTGTTTGTAAAAGGTAATCTCTGGAACTTCCAGTCGGATTGGAAAAATTATATACGACTAGCTTTTGCCCGCGACTTCGTCCGCGTGGATTAATAGTTCCCGTTCCCGGGGGATTTCCGGGATGAAAGCTATCCTATGTCCTTTCTCGGGTCTCAGACTATATCTGTACCAAATTTCATTGAAATCGGTTCAGTGGTTTAGGCGTGAAGAAGAGACAGACAGACAGAGTTACTTTATTTATATTAGTAAGGATAGACAGATTAATGAGGAATAGTATAAATAGGGTATATAACATCACGGTACGACACACGGGAGCAAAGCAATAACCAAAGACGTAGCTTAACGCGGGTGAAACAAAACATGTAAATAAAGTAACGGGAAGAAACTGGTGAGGTTCTAGATTTTAGCTATTTCTAAATCTGCATGTACCCATTATGGTCTTGGTACTGTTTCTGGTTATAGACCTGTCACTTTACATGCACAATTGAGATCCTTCACCCAGTTCGATATGAGTATGACGTAACGTTGTTAGGTACTTTTAGGTAAACTCGTGACTAAAGATTACAGTCATATTTATAAATAACAGTACCTAAGTAGGTACTAACTTGAGTTTTCAATAGTACATAGGTATCTATTTAATCTATTTGGCGTAATCTAACATGATTGTGGAATTAGTCAAATGATTAAATAGGTTTTCACGAGAACTTGGCAAAACACTGTCTATGTGTGAAATAGAAAACCGGCCAAGTTCGAGTCGGGCAATACAAAATATTGTATGGTAAAACGGTAGCCTTCGACTACATATGGAACATTAGGTACCATTAAGAAATCACTTTTCTTTTATGGAAACCTCATTAATTTTTAATTTTATTTTATATTTAACATAAGTTGATATAGCGCCTAGCGGTCATGGCCGCTGTGAAAATTTTAAGTGTTTAACTATTGCGGTTCAAAAGAAAGAACCCTTGGACAGACGGACGGACAAATAGCGGATTCTTAGCAATAGTGTTCTGTCTAGAACCATTAAGGTAGTAAATTATAACAAGTTCATTTTTTCCCTACCTACCTACCCACCAAATTAGGATCACGACTAAACATTTGATTGACCCTTCGCCAGAACGCGACAAAACAGAACCGTTCACATATTTTGATAGTCCCAGCTCAGTTAGGTAGGTACCTATAGTAACAGCGGAAATATAGTTAGTTCCCCTTTTGGGTTTCACTTCCTCTACAGTCCTGTAGTAATGTCAGCAGTTCAAGCCATATTTCTATTACTAGCTAATGCCTGCTACTTTGTCTGCGTGGCTTTGTTCGCCCGTGTTTAGTTACGTTTAATTGGTTATTGCTCCGGTCTCGTGAGTTATAGCGTGATATTATAAATATAGCTTATAGCTCTAGCTCTAATTAATCTGGCTATTATCTATACTAATATTATAAAGAGGTAAGATTTTTTGTTTGTCTGTTTGTATCGAATAAGCTCCGAAACTACAACAGATTTTAACCATATTTTCAAAATTAAATAGAGCTACATTACTCCTGAGTAACATAGGTTATGTAACATCACGCTACGACCCAAGGGAGCGTACCAGTAACCAAAGACGTATAACTTAATACGGGTGGAATAAGAGAAGAAAAAGTTGCGGATGGAAGCTATTTTTCTACTAGCATACAAAAAAATATGTTTTCCAATCCGCCTGGCTGTTCCAGAGATAAGCGCGTTTAAACAAACAAACAGAAATACCCATCAGCTTTATTATATTAGTATACATTAATGACATTAAAGCTACACGGAAAAATAACTGAAATATAACCAGCATAATATGTATGTATTTTTGTCGTGTATCCTCTGGCGTGCGCGATGATCTCACCGCTTGCTATTTGCACAGATTACAATGAACTTTGCATTTACCGTGTGGATAAACTGTGTTGGGTGTGCTTGTAAATAATATTATTTATATACTAGGTAGATTGGACTAGACTGTTTGACGCTAAGCTAGAACCTTAGGTCGCAAGGGCACGTAGTTAGTTCTTTAGTTACTAAGTTTTTTAGGACACAATTAGGTGGGCATACATTTTTGAGGTAAAAGTAGAAGTAGATAAAAAAAGTAAATATTTTGGCACAACAATGTTCATTAGTCTATAGAATAATTTATTTATAGATTTAACACAAGTGCTAATTGTATACTTATGGTTAACTAATGTATGCCCGCGATTTCGTTCCCGTCAAAGTTGATATATTATCCCACGGGAACCGTACATTTATACGGGATAAAAAGTAGCCTATGCTCTATTTCAGACTATAATCTATCTGTGTGCCAAATTTCATCCAGACCAATTCAGCAATTCTGGCGTGGTTGAGTAACAAACAAACATACATACAAAATTTTCGACAAAAAAAAAATATGCGTAAAATTTAGTCGGTATTTTAAATGTGAATATGTAATCTTAAACGGGTAGGCACTCAACACAGATTGATATATTCATACGTAATCTTACCTCCTGAAGTGACATATTGTCTGATTTATCACACTGTGATCCCGTGACACATATTCCTTATCACATCACTATTAAAAACACAATCGTTTCTCACATTTGACAATATCATGGCACCAATAAATGATAGGTATAGCACCGCACTACTTAATTAAATACACTTATTTATCATTAATGAATTAAATTAACATATTATGCTTTATGTATACTCACTAACGATGATTAAAAAGAATAATAAAATTAAAAAGCCAATATTTAACGAATCGAAAAACCCGTAATTAAAATAAATATTACGTTAATTACTTTATTTACATTTGAGGGTAGTGATTTATTTTATTTGAATTCGTTAAAATTGTTGTTTTGTTCGTTAATATTTATTTTTCAAAATAAATATGCGACTCCCGCCATTTCACTGACATCACTGTTCGATTCAATTTGAATGCGGAATTCAAATTTTACAAATTTGGAACATCGCTCACAATGGAGTCACGGCCGCGTTCCAAGGTCGACATTGTATGCAGTTGCCGCTGTTATCGCCTAATGATCAAATGAAATTATGCATAGTCAACAACTTTAGCATTGTTTCACTCGGCGAGTGTGTGACCTTGGACGTTATCGATTTTGACACTTCGGAATTGGCGTATTCGATTATTCGAGTTATGTTTCGAGTTTGTTCGTTTGTTTTCGCGCGTGTGGGGCAGACGTCCTGAGTGGTGGACGCCCGCGAAGCGACTGGCTCGCGGTTGGCTGAACGCATTATCAGCGTGTTATCAGCGCGATTTTATTATGACTGTTCACTTAAGCCGGCTTTTCACTGCGGGATGTAATATATATTACATCCTGGAATATATATTTCATCCCGCAGTTGCTGTTCACACTGAAAGATATATATTTGGTTCAAACAGTTCTACAGTCTGCACCGTTCCGTTCAAAGTGAGGGCGAGGCAGGGGGGGTGCGTTGTCCGGGACGTGAGGTAAAATATATATCTCCTCTTTATCGCCCATTCGGTCGAAAAAATATTTATAGTTTGGGATATAATATATATTACAGCTTAGTGTAAAGAGGTTTCTTAAATAGTATGGTGAGCGATATTAAATTATATCTCGTGATGTAATATTTACATTACATCCCGCAGTGAAAAGCCGGCTTAAGTTTCACTTCATTAACTCGCCTTATCATTGTTTTTGCACTACAAAGTCAACTCATTTTAATGACTGGATTCCGCTGATTTTTTTCTGTCGAAACAGAATTTTTGGGCGCGTTTGGTGTTATTGCAAATTAAACTTAGTAGTGTTTTGTCAAAGAATTTCGATCAGACTGAACTTGTTACAAAGTTCTAAACTTAAAACTTCGGTAGTGCTTTCAATAACTTAGAAATTGGATTTGCTTTTCACACGCGATTGTTATTTTTAACTACTAAATAAGTTAAAAAATGTTTAGGTATTGTATTGATTTAAAATAAAAACAAGCTAAGTAGCTACTTAAATATGCTATGCTTAATGACAGTAGGTAAGCAAACTTGCTAATTACCTAAATACCTACTAAGTACGGTTTTTGTTAGTACTTATGTAAAATTTTTGCCAAATTCTGTTGTTACTTAATGCTCATAATATTTTGCTAAAATTCCCAAAAAAAATACTCTCCGGCAACTAACTGTACCACGCAATTTGAGCGGTGCAAACACCGTTGTTTCACGCAGTGTAGGTAGCTCATACTGTACTTTTATTTTAATAAAATAAAATACATTTTGACACACATATAATAGCAAAATCTCCTCTGAGTTAATTATCTTTCGTTTCTCTAAGAAAGTTGCCAAACACAAACAAGGAATTTCTCCTGTACCGTGGGTGCGTTTACAAGCATATAAACTCACATACTTAAACAGCTAAACCCGGAACAACTATCTGTAGGTCATACAAATATTTTTTCCGTGCGGGAATTGAATCCGCGATTATTATAAATGCATTAAGTTTTCGGGTGTTAAAAAAAAATGGAGTTCAAAATGTGAGAGGGTAGGTATACCTACCTACTTTACCGATTCCCAAGCTAAGTCAATATTATAACGCGGGAGTTAATTATATTGACCTTTAATTACACCAATCAGATACCTCAAAATTTCACAGCTTCGTCATTGTTTGGCCAATCAACAATAAATATGTAAATAAATAAAGGAACTAAATGAATTCTGGGAAAATATCCTTGGTGTGTCATAGGACAGTTAATTAGATTGTGACAATAAATAACACTAAACAATTAGTGTAATGACCGGAGTTGTCGCGGGGCGGGTAACAAACACACAAATTGACAGTTAGTTTTTTTACAACTGTTTCATATTTTTTCGGGTATTTTTTTGAGACAAAGTATAAGTTAAAATGAAAGTGTAATCTGAGCATGCTTCAGTACGGTATCGTGAAAGATGGAAAGAGTAGGGAGAGGCCTATGTCATATACCATACACCCTTTATGGAAGTTTGTAGGTATACTCGTACAATATATTTTTTTATATAATTTTTGCATTTTGGCTTGTTGCACTACGTTTACGTATGAAATCCATTAGTTAACTTTTAGAATTTACAAGAACCTATTAATGTGTTAGTGCTGACAGCAGTACACAGCACTGTGATATGTACTTGACTATGATACAAAATTACAGTCTTACTTAACGAATGTTCGGCTACTTATACTTATGTTATTCATTTAGAAGGCGACCTTTAAATACATAAATATAAAAGGGAAATAGGAGGTAAATTCTCAATTTTGAAACGAAAAAATCCAGTACCGATTATTTTTCACAGAACCCAAAATACCCAATCTAGATAAAAATAACCAATCGCACTAACTTCACAGCACTTACAGCACATGAATGCACTATCGCACTGTATACCTCAATGTCATTGGCGTGACTGATGACGTCGTTGCGCACGCGCACCCGTAATAAATTGCTGTCATATTTGGCAGCCGCTGACAACTGTCGATATGCGTGTCATGTAGGTACCCCATCACCAAATAGTGGTGCGAAAGTCGATTGAATTCTTTAATGGTATTTTAATGAATACATCAATTGGGATTTTTTGGAATTAACTATTTGATTTCTCGGTCAAGATTTTTTTGTTTGTTTAAGCTCGGAAACTACTGGACTGATTGTAAGCATTTTTTCACAAATAGTCTAAATTATCAAAAGTAACATAGGATATACCAAATTGCTTAAAAAATAGAGATCCTAAAGAAAATTGTATTCATGTAAGCTAATTTAGCAAAATTTGGCGGCCCAAAGTAACCATTTCACGTAGACGAAGTTGTGAGCACGACCTATAGTATGATATTTATATTTTTATTTATTTATTCATAACAATAAGTATCATCTACAGATATGTCTTGTTATACTCCGTATAAAGTGAAGTGCTAAGTGCATAGACCTCTGAACACAAGCCGTGTGGCCACCACGCCCACTCACTAATTGTACCTATAATAAAAATGTACAAAAAAGTAAAGATAGGCAGTCTGTTACACAAATAAGGCTTTTTGTTCACCACGCGCTTTGTTTTGGAAAATAATAATTATACCGCGTTTTCATGGCCAAGTTCATTAACAGCTATTAAAGCTATAGAAGGAATTGAAGTGATTTCTTCAATGTCGACTTCTAAATTTAAAAATGCTGTGACTAAATGAGTTATGAATATAAATGTGGATGAGGTTGAGGACATAGGGTATTTTTATACAAAAAAAAAATGACCGAAACTGTGACGCGGACGAAGGCGTGGGCAAAGCTAGTCTTCCATAAAGAAGGTTGCAGACGAACCTGGTTCTATAAAATTCATTCACAGACTTTTAAAAGAAATCAAAGTAAAACTCAAAGTATTTAGTAGTACAATTTTTGGTGATAAAACAAGTCGTACAGATAATTTATAGTAACTCAAAAATCGATCCTAATTCAATGCTACTAAGTATCAATATACAAATGTATGGTGCAAAAACCCACCCGACAATCTAATTTCATTAAGAAAAGTGCAACTTGTAACCTCGAAGCATGTTCATACCCTCACCCCCGAGACATAGCGTGATAGTGTCTCTTTTACAGCTGAAACATTGAGAGCGTTGACCGTTGTTTATGAAGTTAGGTGCGGTCAGTAGCGTGACTCATGGCCATGGGTGGGTTCGATGCTTGTTTGCGCTTTACTTATTGATTTTTGGTTATATCTTAAGTTGAGTGCTTAACGGGTAGCTAGCGGTAGTGTTTGAGTAGCTAGAATTAATGTACGTGCTAAGAAATAAAATTGTTAAGCAAATCTTTAACTGGTTCTGGAAACTATGTCAGAATTAACTAGGTAATATAAATGCCATTGTGCTCAAGGCGGATTGGCAATTTCAGACTTATTTATACTTAATGTTACAGAGGTACAGTTTGTAGAGGGATATCTCTGGATCTACCGAACCGATTTAGAAAATTCTTTTACCTATAGAAAGCCACGTTATTTGTGAGTACCATATGAAATCACGCTACGACCTACGGGGGCGGAGTTTGGCGAATGCTGGTGTCCCTCAAGGCAATTGACCTATGATGATGCCATCAAACAATCTTACTACAATCAGAATAATAAGTCCGGCTTGTAAATGTCAGGCTCAACCAACAGTACCTAAGTGTTATGGCAGTGACGACAGAGCACCGTTACTGAGCACTGAGAGGTCGTGTCCGGGCTATTGTCACTTGTTTGCTGAACGCTAAGCAGGTGCAAGTGTTTGGTAATGATTTGCAAACTGTTGTTGCTTTGGACGTATGTTTGCTGAGGTTATTGTGTTAGTGGAAGGTAATATTGTAATATAAAAATTACTTGGCTTTCTTTTTTCAGTTTAGATAATAGCAGTTTTTTTCTGGAAATATTTGTAGAAAAAGAAAGTACCTAGTTTTTTCCATTTTAAAATCTTAACAAGTTATTTAATTTTTCCGGTACACATCCTGTTCAATATAACATAGACTTATACACACTTTTATAAATTAGGTACATAATAATATTTATAGTCAACACCACCTTTGTAACCTAGATGATCTAAAAGGTTACACATATATTTTCAATCTAGTATATACCTATGTAATGGACTTGCAAAACCTTTTGAGACGACACCTATGTAAATAAATAAATAAATAAATAAATTCTTTATTTGCCTTACACAAAGTTCATATTATTAAATGAGTACACATTAATAAATGAGCAGACACGGGACAATTCTGCAGGTGTGGCAGCGGGTCCCAAACTAGGCACAGCCTGTATCTTGGTGACCCAAAAATATATAATATTCAACCATTTGTCTTGTTCTGCTAGCGCAGGTTTGAGCGTTACAGGCAAAGTGCAACTAAAATACATCAGCTGATAATAAAGAAACATACTATATACATACATTAATGAAATAATAAACAAATAATAAACAAAAAATCAGACAGAAACACTGCCGCACTAACAATAAGAGCAGTAAGTCGTTTTTTTTAAAAATGGAGTTAGTAGTTGATTCTGTATCTCCACGAAATGCTCTTTAAAATGGTCTAATCCTCGTTTTTCTAGCTCTAATGGAACCTAAAATTCCATTAAGCATAACAGCAGTAAGTTAATGTAATAATTATTTTTTCTAAGCATAAAAGCAGGAAGTATACTTACTCCACGGTAATAAGTATACCACCGTTATCATTATTCGTCTTTGCTAATAATAAAAACAGTAGGTCAACATACTGCTGTTTAAATGAGCTTACCCCAAAAGCTTTGAAGTATTAGATACTTATAATAACAGCAGTAATCCCACTTACGGCTTTTATCCTAAGCATACTTTGCAAGCAGATCTACTTTAATTTCTAAGGACATAAGCGGCAGCACCACATACAGCTGATACGATAAGTATTTTTTGGATTATTTATCATTACCTCACTAAGAATATCAGCAGCAAGTAGAGTAACTGCGCTTACAAACTAGCAAAGTTAATTTATTAGTTAATATAATAACAAAACACGATAACAGTAATTCTGTTTACTGCGGTCTTATATAGTATCCATTCATAATTATCATTGCAAAGAATTATTTATTTAATACTTTATTGCACACTAATAAGGAAAAAAGTACAGTAATACATAAAAGAGATGTCTGGATTTAATTTTTAATCTTCAATTATAAATACTCCATAAGTTTTATAGTAACAATTTACGAAAAATAAACAAAGATATTTAACTTTTGGCTTTATTTAAGACTAACAAAGTTAGGATAATTTATTTATCCTAATAAACTACCTACTATCACACTAAATTAAGTGAACACAATTTGAGATCAATTAAATATTATTATAAAGTCACAAAAGAATTATACTTATTCTAAAAGAACTTTTAAAATTGTACTTAAAGATTATAATTAGAAACGCTATCACAACACATTCTAGTCAATGTCAGTTACGCAATCTGATACCGGCAAGTTCAACCAAAACCCTCTTCTGTTAGCTGGCATTAAGGCCAACAGTTTCTTTTTAATCTCTTATTTGGTTGACTTTGGTATTCCTCTTGGAGATACCTTTTTTTTTAATTCCGGGAATATTTTACTTTATGTAATTTTTGTTTGTAGAAAATCCAAACTATGCTCTTCTTCTTCGTCGTTATGATTGAGCTTATATTTCAGCTGATACTCGCCCCAGCTGACTATTATCATCATTATATTTTTGAGATAAACTCTAGTATCACTTCGTCGCATCTTGTACTGCGACGATAAATCAATATAATTTGCAAAATCACTGACTTCCATTGATTTTACTAAAGTCTTCTTAGAATTCACTTGCTGAACTGCATCAACAAAATCTACATAATCATAAACTTTGTGTTTCTTTTGCAAAGCTTGTTCGACCTGGTGGTTCAGAAAGCTATCGACTGCCATAAAAGTGTGACCATGAATGTGAAAAAAGGTATCTCCCAGAGGAATACCAAAGTCAACCAAAGAAGAGATTATAAAGAAACTGTTGGCCTTAATGCCAGCTAACAGAAGAGGGTTTTGGTTGAACTTGCCGGTATCAGATTGCGTAACTGACATCGACTAGAATGTGTTGTGATAGCGTTTCTAATTATAATCTTTAAGTACAATTTTAAAAGTTCTTTTAGAATAAGTATAATTCTTTTGTGACCTTATAATAATATTGAATTGATCTCAAATTGTGTTCACTTAATTTAGTGTGATAGTAGGTAGTTTATTAGGATAAATAATTTATCCTAATTTTTTTAGTCTTAAATAAGGCCAAAAGCTAAATATCTTTGTTTATTTTTCGTAAATTGTTACTATAAAACTCCATAGGAGTATTTATAATTGAAGATTTTATTTGTAAGACTGACTATAATTAAAGAATAGGTAGTGTTTAAATTATGCTGAGATTATAAAGCCTGACTTTTGATAAGATCTTTTGAAAAATTAAACTCATAATTTTTATCATTCAACGGGTTCACTTTATTTATTATTTATCACCTACTTCATATTAAATAAAAACAATAAATAAATAGATTAAGATATTAAATAAAGCGAGTTAAATACATAAAACAAGAGAAATACATACTTCAGAAATTAAACGGTAGACACTTCAATTGCTTACTTTCAGAGCACTGTAAAAAAAATCCTGTACGTAATTCACAAGATTTCAAGGTATGTTGAGAGTCCTCACATTGTGAGCTTTTAAATGATATATAATCATTAAGACTATATAGCTTATATCTTAGTTTTTTGACAAACTAAAGTGACTCATAATTTCATAGAAACTATAGATATCTAATGTATGGAATACTTAGCATAATAGCAGTAACTAGGATACTTGCTGCACTTATTCTAAGCAATCATTACTAATGGATTGAACTCGTATTAGGCATAATAGGAGTTTTCATCAATTAACTATGTTATAATAAATAAATAGCAACTATCAAGTACGTATCACGAAAGCGCCCCATTTAAGCTACATATTAATAAAAACAGATCTACTAATACTAAGAAACTAAGGTACTAAAATGTAAAAATTAAATCGAAAACTTTAACTGCCATTTTCTCAATTTTGAAATTTCCGACTTACTGCTCTTGCTGTTAGTGCGGCAGAACAGTTATGGTGAGTTGAGGTGTGAGTGTGTGAAGGAGTGTATGTCGAGCGTGTGTGAGTGGTACTAACTGGTACTACAGAGTAGCCTTTCCGTTTCTTCGTAATTTTGGCCCTGCAGCCATGCTTTGAGGCTTGCTTTGGCCTCATGATAATTACTCGGGATTAAGATGATTTTGCTAATAGCATTGAATATTTGGATAGGTAAGGACGGGGAAAACCGGGCAGCAAAGAGGGTTTTTGTTCTTGGGAGTGGAATCCTTTCAACTGTTTTCCTACCCTTTTTACTGGTGTCAGAACGAGTGGGGTTAGCTTTTAAGAGGTTCAAAATTGAACCCAGGACGAACAGTTGGCGGACGCGTAGAACCCCCGCTTCCTTGTACAAAATATCGGTAGAGAAGCGCCTGTTCTTCCCCAGTAGCACCTTGAGGACAGCCCGCTGGGCCCGCTCCAGACCCAACATGCACGTCTTCGAGGCACTGCCCCAGATAGCAGCACAATATTGCAAGGCAGATTGGCATAAAGAGAGAAAAACCTGGATACGTATGTCCTTAGGGGCACTGGCTCTCAAGAGCTTCGCAACGTAAATAAATTTGCGGGTTTTTTTTGCCAGTGTGCGGATATGTTCTTTGAAAGACAGTTTCTGATCAATAATGACGCCCAGATATTTAGTGGTCTCTACTCTATTGATGACACCGCAGGTGCAGTTAGAGGCAGAGACTGATGCTGCAGTTAGCACATTGCAGTGGAAGGTGTGTATTTTTAGTGAGTCCACGCATGGTCTACTAGATTGAGCGGCGTAAAAGGTCATGAAGTTTGTTTTTTTAATGTTAAGAGTCAACAGATTTAGTTCAAGCCATTTTGTTATTATACTCATACCCTTCTCCGCCGCAATCATAGCCTCCTCCCATGTGGGACCGTGGAAAATTACCGCTGTGTCATCAGCATAGCAAATGACGTCAGTTTGAGCGATTTCGATCCTCAGAATGTCATCCATGTACATTGTGAAGAGGGTAGGTCCCAATATACTCCCCTGTGGTACACCGAAGACTACCGGAAGACTCCTGCTTACATGATCTCCAATCTTAACAAGCTGATGTCTATCCGACAGGTAACTGCTGAACCAATGTAAAGACAGGCCTCTGACACCAAATGATTCAATTTTTTTCAGTAATGTGCAGATTGAGACGGTATCGAAGGCCTTGGCGAGGTCGAGGAAGACACCGGCAGAACGAAGACCCTTGTCTACGTTTGCGGCAATAATGCCAGTCAATAGACCCACAGCTTGCTCAGTAGACTTGCCCCGCCGAAAGCCAAACTGCCTATCCGATAATAAAGTGTTTTTCTCTAGAAAACTTACAAGGCGGTCGTTTACCAGTTTCTCTAAGATTTTTGATGGTACACAAAGCAGTGATATTGGCCTGTAGTTATCCGGAGAATTCTTGGTTCCACTTTTGTAGATAGGTGTGATGACAGCCGTTTTCCAGCATCTGGGAACAGTTCCAGTTTCCATGCTTAGGTTACAAATGAATTTTAATGGTTCCAAAATGAATCTTTTAATGTGTTTTAGAAGCAGAGGGCGAATGTCATCAAGGCCTGGAGCACTGTCGTCCTTGAGGTTGTCTATAATGTTACTAATTTCTTGATTGTCAGTAGGATGAAGGAACAATGAGTCTTTAGGCGAATTTCCAATTCCAACCCTGAGACTATCTTTGTCTCCTTGTGCCATCCGCCCATCCAAAATATTGGTTGCTAGGTTCTGACCAACCGAAACAAAGTACTCGTTACACTTGTTGATAGAGGTATTGCTGTTTTCTTTGTACCTTAGCAGTTCTGTGTTGTCGTTGGTTCGTTTTGGAACTTGACATATTTCTTTGATAGTCCGCCAAAGCTTTTTAGGTTGTTTGTTATTTCTTTCCAACTCCTGCCTCTCATGATCAGCCTTGCGCATGCGCAAGATTTCGTTGCAGTGGTTTCTGTACCTTAAGTAAACCGTTTTTTGTATATTATTGCAGGGCTGTTGTTTTGTTAGAGCGTGAAGAAAGTCTCGGTGACGCATGCATCTAATGAGGCCAGGTGTGATCCAGGGTTTTAAGTTAAATTTTGAACGGCTGACCTTAATTTGTATTGTGTGTTTATTTATAATATCTAGCAGGGTCTTGTTAAAGAGAAGTACTGCATCATCAATGTTTGTAGTGGAGGTAACATCCACCCAATCAAGCAGGCTTACTTCTTCTATTACCTTGGAGTAGTCGATTTTGAGTTTGAGTCTGTTTTTGGTTTTGGTATCAGGTTTATCGAAGTTGATTCCGAGCAGCACAAGGTCGTGATCCGTAACAGAGGCCCTACAGACAATTCCCTGGGCAGAAGTGCCTTTAAGTTTAATGAAACCATGGTCCAGACAAGCTTTCCCACGAGTTGGATGAGTGATCGCTGGCAATAACCCGTGTTCTGCCATTAAACACTGATATGTGGTGTGGTCAGCATTTGTTGAGTCACTTAATAAGTCAATGTTGATATCACCCGTCACAACAACACAGGATTCGCTCTTTAGTTTGTCTAAGGAATCATCCAAGCAATTTAAAAAACGCTCGATGTTAGTAAATGAAGGTGAGCGGTATATGCCGAGGAGTGTTATTTTATTATGTAGCTTAATCTGCAAACAATTGGCGTCGTCAAAGATTGGTTCGGAAACTGTCACGGTCCAGGCCTCCTTTATGTAGACAGTGACTCCGCCACATTTGTTGATTATTTTTGCCGTGTGGTAGCTTTTGTAGCCGGGTAACTGGTAAATAACGGAGTTTTCATTTAACCAACATTCCGTTAAAACAATAACATCAGGCTGGAAGTCAAGGCGGCCCAACGATGCCTGTAAGCTGAGGAAGTTTTTGTGCAGGCTCCTAATATTTAAAGTCAGTACCCTAAGACCATGCTCGAGGAGTAAATTCCCGCATTGCTCTAGTTGGTCTACAGTGCGGCATGATATGCTCATGGTCTCATCTATTTCATCTAACAGATCAGTTTTATCCATTGTCAAAATTTAATTTCAGATTAAGAACCAACGTGAGAGTAATTAAAGCCGCATTTTTATTAAATAGTGTTCGGGTACGCGAGAAGTGCAGATAATGAGTTAAAGACGATATTGGTGATTTGAAATAGTTTTGAGGTGTACCGGTGTGTAGGTATGTGTGTAATTGAAATTTGATGTGGTTGTTTTGTGACAAAGGTGGTTTATACTGTGTGACATTGTGTATGGGTGTGGTGAGTGTAATAACTGTTATTAGACAAAAAATAAGACATGTACAATTACAGGCAAAAGTAGCAAACAATAAATTTAAGAAAGACAGGTTTGAATTGTTTGTATTATAATAAGAACGTGGTGCATAACTTAGGATCAGGGCGACATTCGGTGTTTTAATTATGTTACTAATACAATTGAAAAAGTTAAGCACGATTGGATACCAGGCATTTTGCAGTTTTCCGATATAGCCACATGTGGCATCAAACATTACTATTACTAAGATTTTGATTAGGCGTATCTGATACAAGATTCTCTTTAGTATACGTTCCAAGAAAAAGATCGAGTTCCTTAATACTCTTGATGTTGATGGCTGGCTGCCCCTCGAATTTGCGGACAAGTATGCGTCCGTTGTTGGTCCAGCAGTATTTGTGACCGGTGTTCAGCGCACGGGCACGAGCTTCGCGAAACAGGACGCGGTTTTCCTTTGTGAGATGCTCGTTGACAAAGATCTTGCGAATAGGACCCTGAATATCAATGTCCTTAGAAGAGAGATTGCGCCTAGTTTTCGATGCCTTAATGAGCTCATCCCTTTTTGACCTTTTGAGTAGTCTGTGATGTGTTTAAAAATCATTTACCCTGCGTTAGTATCGCAAAAACTCGAAAATGGCTCGACTGATTTAAATACTTTTGATCTTTTCATAAGAATATATCTTTAAATCTGAAAATGCCTGCAAATTATCTTGTAGTTGAAGAAGAAGAAGAGCTTGTAGCTGAGATGAAATTGTACTAGTAGAACAGTAACTGACCGTTTGGTTATAATTAAAGCTAGCACTTACTTGTGCAGTGTTGGGCGCGTCGTCGGGTCGCAGCGCATGTATCCGCGACTCCTGGAAGTCGGCGAAGGCGCGCACGGCAGCCGCAGCGTCGCGGTAACGCTTCCATAGCTCGACGGCTTTGTGGTACCTGGGAGTACAGAGCAATTAGTACCTTAATTGATGTAAAGTTCGGTTGAATTTTAATGAACCGAGTTTAATAATAAGGAGGGTATTGCTTCAACACTTCTGTTTGAAGTTCGTGTCAGTAAGTTGTGCCATTTTTCGCAAGACCAAAGTCTCCGAAGACAATCATTATTTTTCATTCTAGCATCTGCGGTTAAAATATCCGACAAGAACAGAAAGACAAGATAAACGTTATCCTGTTTTTCTGTTCAGTAATAAACATACATCCATTACAATTTTTCTCATTTACAATAGTATCACGAACTAAAAAGTACCTAGGATACTAGGATTCGTAGTAAACTGGCTGCAACGAACAATACTTATGTAGGTACTTTGTTTAAATACATTGCGGATTTTTTCCTATATCGTGGGTGCGCTCACAAACAGCCAGACCCGGAATAACTGTAGGTCATACCGGTATTTGTTCTGTGACGGGAATCGAACCCGCGATACGCAGAGCAGCTGCCAATACCAGAATTCCAAAGACTAACCTATTTTTTTCATAACTGTACAAAGTGTGGTATAAGAACACTTCTCATAAGCATCTGTGTCGCATTTAATATGGTTGTTATAAATTGCTTCTTACTTGTCACACAGTTGGTTAAGATTGGTGCAGGTGTGCTCGTAAGCCGCGGCGGCATCGTCGAGCTCCCGGCGCAGGCTGGCGGCGACGGAGGGCTCGGTGGAGGCCTCCAGCGGAGCCGCCGCCGCCGACAGCTCGCCCACCAGCTCGCCGCTACGACGGGACAGGGACTCGCTCAGGGTCTGTGGGGAGAAGAAGATGGTTAGAAAAAATCTTGGTATGGAGACTAGCCAAGTACGAAGGAAATGTGGGAATGTACAAATGCGTGCTCAAATATAGGTGTACTCGGTCTGCAATTCCCTTATAGTCTGATGAGACGGTAATCCGACACGACTGGAGAGAGAACAGGCGCACGATCAGCAACACGTCCGATCCGAGCCAAGGTAGTAAGTACCACACCATTAACTTCCAAACTCCGGGCTCGGAATATACGCTCCATGTAGTGATTTTTAGATAAATATCTACGTTATAGAAGTAATTAAATGGCGCCTAAATTATTATTGACTTGACTATACTTGCGCAAGCCTGCACTCGCAGCTAACTTCTGAGCCGCCATTAAGTTTGAGCCGTACTATACTAAGACAATAACTTGCCCAACCTTGGCATAGAACCCAAAACCCCATATTCATTTATTATAATATTTTATGTTAAAACGGGCAGGGTGTCTGCCTACCATAGAATAGTAACAGCTGGCTTATAATATAAAAGAATCTTCAAAAGCCACTCACCTCAAGCTTCTCAGTAGCCTTCAGCAGCCTGTCATAGTCCACTTGACCCTGGACAGTGAGGAGTTCCACCATGTAGTCTGCCTCTCTGACCGCGCCCTGCACCAGTTCCAGTTGCCGCTCGAACCGACGCCACAGGTGTAGCTTGGCCCGGAGACGAGCGCTCAGGTCGCTGCAAGCCGCCTCTAGTTCTGCGTGTGTTTCCTGTTAAGGGGGAAGATTGGTTAGAACTTAGAAAAACCAAAAATGTTCCTTAATAAATATATAAAGTTGAAAGCGTTTTTCTATGTCCAAAATCATAATTGAAACATACATACCATCACGCCTGTATTTCGCGGAGGGTTATAACAGAGGTGTACCAATGTAGACCCACAGTTCGTCGGTATGTTTTTACGTCCCATGTAATAGGGGGCAAGCCTATTGCCGTTAACTGGGCATATAAATCCTAAATCCAAGCTGCTACTGAGAATTTCGTAGAAAAACCCAATAACACTTGCTCGCGAATAACCCAATAACGCTCGACCTGAGAATCGAACCCAAGATCTCTAGCGTAGTTCTAGCGTAGTCGTCGCGCTCAGAACCACTAGACTAGCGAGGCAGCTCAACAAAATGTTCGATAGCAAAAAAAAATAAAAAAATTAAAGGCCTTTATTTCCAAAATCAAAATTCATAATCAAAAATTACCTGCAAAGCAGAGATGTCTCTCTCGACGCCCGTAGGCGACACGACGACACGCAGGCTGGTCGGCAGCGTGTGCAGCGACTGCCTGAGCACCAGGATATCTCTCCACTGCGACGACAACTCTTCAATCAGCTTATCACAATTCTCCGATGCCCTTTCCACCACATCACTGCCCAACCTCTCAGCCGTTTCACACTCTTCAAGCGTTAACTTAGCGCGGCGCTGACTCTTCTGGCATCTCAGGATACCAGCCTGGACTTGCATGATCTTCTCCTTCAACAACATGCTGCGTTCAAGCTCTTCGGATATCTGGTCATCGAGGATACCAGACTGGGTGAGTAACGCACCGAGGCGTTCTGATTCAGCGGTAGGCAGTAAGCTCAGTCTTCCTAATTCGTTCTGTATCCTGTCAATACGGCCGGTCATGACTTGTAGCCGTTCAATGTAAAGGTTAAGTTCGTCCTCGCTCTTGATCACGCCTTTGAGGCTCTCTAATGATGCGCGGAGCTCTCTCAACTCTTCCTCGAGAATGTTGAGCTTCTCTCCAGAGGATACGTCACGGTCTGAGATGTTTTGAATAGCCGTTGAGTGGATGTTATCGATCTTTGATGCCAAGTCACTCCATTTGTCTTCGATCTTGGAGAAGAACTGTCTTTGTACCATTTCGTCGGAGACTGGTAAGATTTCTAATGCCTTTTCGAATTGAACTCCCGATTCGTTCTTCAGGTTATTGTGGACTTCATGCTGTGCCTTCAACTCCCAGAATCTTCGGAGGTTGCCAGTAGTTGTGATATTTTCTGGGGTGATGAACTCCAGTTCTCTGTTGGCAATCTTCATCCATCCTTCGATTCTGTCAATAAGAAGGTCGTATGTCACCCAGTTCTCCTTGAAAGCTGTCAGTCTTGTCAACCTTGAGTCTACATCCTCCTGCAGCTTCAACAATGTGTCTAGTGCTACTGAACATTCGGTTTCTAAGCCGGAACACACTATTAAGTTCTGTAGGCTTTCAGTAATGGACAGGAGACGTAGCATCTTCGCGTAGTGATGAGAAACATCTAGACTGATAGACTGGTATAAATTGATGTATTGTTCATGATCTCTTGAGGTAACATTGCTCAGGTCTGGTACTCTTTGTTGAGCTACTACCAGCCATTGTCTCTCCTCTTTCATGCCATGTTGAAGTAGTGACCACCTTGATGCTGCTAGCGTCATTTGCTGAGCTCTACTCGCAGCCCTATCGATGATAACTGTCGCTCTATCGTGTAGAGAATTGTGCAAAGACGAATATTTCGCCCTTGTTTCACTGTCTAGGTTGTCTTCCAATGATTCAAGGATAGCTCTGCAATGGCTTAGGTTTACGAAGAATTTTCTGTGCTTCTGTATTTCTTCGTGCAGATGGTCTAAATCTGAGACGATGATCTTTCCGTCTAGCAATGCTTCTGCCACGTCAGTAATCTGTCCGAAGTCCTGTAGAGTTTGCTCGTATTCTTCTGCCAAAGATGCAAGTTGTAACAGTCTGTCTCTTTCGATGTTGATGGTGTTTTCTACTTGTTTAGTGTCATCATCAGCATTGTAAAGTTTTGATGGACATTCCCTCTTAGGGTTAGCTTCGACAAGACTGCGACATCTCTTGAACAGTTTCCTGATTGTTACGAAATTATCCAAGTTGCTTGTCTCGATTTCATCTAACTTCTCCAACTTCTGTTGTGTTGGTCTTTCCGATAGTATAACGTCATCTAATGTATTCTTTACCGCCTCTACTGCGTCGCTAAGTTTGTCTGTGTCGTCTAAGAATTTGATCCATTCTCTTTCTACTTCTTTCACTTTGACCGAGCTTTGACTACTCAAAGTATTAACCGCGTCCACTTGACGCGTTAATGTTTCGATCAAAGTAATAATTTCTTCATTCACTTCGGTCACTTCAATAATGTGTCTTAGGTCTTGAACGTGCTTTTTGAGTGAATTAAGGCGTTCAGTGTCTTCTGTTGACTTCACGCCGCTCACAGTCTGTCTCTGGATCTTGTATTGTATTTCTTCTAACCAAATTGAAATGGTTTCAATGACTATGATTACGCTCCTTTCTGTTCTGATTGGATCATTGCTTTCAATGGAATTCTTCACTTCATCTAATTCTTTATTAACGACAAGATTATATGACTGTTCAACGGACGGCTCTAATAACGCAACGGTCATAGAATCATCAGGCATGGTCTTCTGTGGTTCCGTTACTGATTGTGTACGCTTTTCTAGAGCATCCAGTAATCTAGCCTTCTCAGATTTTTGAGGGATGATAGTTTTGCTGGGAGATGGTGATTTAGATTTTGATCTTTGTACAACATCAGAGTACGTCAATTTATTTAGAGTTTGTTTAGGCATCGTAGGACTGGCTAGCTGCGAGATACCCTCATCAATTGAGGAAGAATCCCTAATAGACATATCTTCACTAGTCGGGGTCACAGATAATGAAAGTTCAGTATTGATTAGATCTGATAGACTCTCTGGTGATTGCAGAGGTGATTCTGTCTTCTTCTTCGACTTCCGTTTCCTCTGTTTGTATTTGTCACCCAAAATAGATTGAGGTGGTTCCTCAAACGAGCGCTCACTTTCAATGAAGTCAGTAGTAGCTTGAGGGACCGAGATCTGAGCTCTTAAGTGGATTTCATAAGGCTCATCCGTGGACGTGGAGATAGAGTCTTCAGAATAGACCCTCGGAGATGTTTGTTGAGTACTGTCAATTGTTATGACTTCTCTCCTTTCTAGGTCTAGTATTGGGGTTGGTACGGGAGCTACTTCCACTGGTGGTGACCTTGGAGAAGTCTGTTGTGTACTATCTACAGTTACCACCTCCTTTTTCGGTGGTTCAACTACAGGTTCAACCACAGGCACAATCACAGGTTCGATCACGGCCTCAACAACAGGCGTTGGCTCAGGTTCTTTCTCCACAGGTGGCGATTGTACTTTAGGAACTTCCTGTATGACTGGTTCTTCTCGAGGAGTAGTCTGTTGTGATGTTTCAACAGTTTCGATTTCTTTAATCTCGAGTTTTGGAGCTTCAACTTCCTCTCTTGGTGTCGTTTGCTGTGTGCTATCAACCGTGATGATTTCCTTCTTAATCTCGAGTGAAGGTAGAGAAGGTAGTTCTACAGGTTCTTCTATAACAGGCTCTGGTTCAGGTTCATCAGACTGGGTAAAGGAGCTGATAAGTGGAACCTCAGGTGTCTGCATACCCATTTCTGTTAGCTCCTTCTCTTTGACGGGAGTAGTAGATGTTCCTCGTTCTGTAATCTCTTGCTGAACAGTCTGTATATCTGTTTCTGTCGTTTGTACAAGAACTTCGGTACTCTTTTCATCTTTCTGTACCACCGGTAGTGGAGATGTTTGAATTTCTCGAGACTCTCGGATAATCTCAGGCGTTATTGATTTCTCAATAACGACAGGTTCTTCAACGACTGGTGAAGTTTGTGAGAACTTCTCTTCAGGAGTGCTGATATCATGTGGAATAACCTGTGTCGTTGCTTCGAGTTGTACTATTTGTTCAGGAGTTTCTGACCTACTGGTCTGTATTTCAGTATCTGACATAAGCTTTTCTACTACAGTAGTGACTTCTTCAATCGTTTGTGTGTGAGCTTCTTTGTCTTCTACAGGTGTTGTTTGTGTTATGACTTCGCTCATAGATGTAGGCGTTGTCTGCAGCTCAATATCAGAAGTTTCTGGCCTTGGAATCTCTTCGACAGGCTCAGGTTCCTCAGGAGAGGTTTGAATAGAGTACTCTTGGGTAACTATCTCTTCGACTACTGGAACGGGGAATTTGAGAATTGTTCCTACTTCCCTCTCTGCTGTTTCTGGACTGCTTTGAACGCATTCTTCAACGATTTTAACTGTTGTGATATCAGAGGTTTCACTAATAGTGTGATATGACTCCTCTTTTGGTGATGAAGCTTCGACTTCGGTTCCGAGTTTTGGACTTTCTGGTTTAACTTCCGGCTCTGGTTCTGGTTCCACTACAGGTTCAGGTTCGACGTCCGGTTCTGAAGGAGACTTTGCAGGTTCAGCTGGAGTCTTCTTCTTACGTTTCCTATCTCTGCTTTTCTTTGAAGGTTCCAGCATCTCAACTGGTGTTGTCACTGTCGTGTCATCAGTTTCAGTTGTGGTGATTATTGGGTAAGCAGTTGCCTCACTAACTCCATGAGGCTTTCGTTTCTTATGTTTCTTTTTCTTATCAGGTGTAGCAATTGGTCCCAATGAAAGGTCTTCTGCCTCATAACCACGTTCTTCTGAGATAGTGAGCGATTCAGATTCAACGTAAGAGTCTTCAATAACAGGAATTTCGGGTTCTTGAGGTGTTTCTACTTTTTCAGGTACTTGAGGTTCCTCAGGTACGATTTCTGGTGAAGGTTCTTTAGATATAACGACCGGTTCAGGAATAACTTCTTCTATTAAAACTGGTTCTAATACTTCTTCAGTTGGTGTAGGAGATTCACGCGGAGGTGATGTCGGGAGTTCCACATAGTGGCTGAGAGATGAACTTTCAGAAGCCGCAAGACTCTTGTCAGTTTCAATTTCAGACGACTCGCTGGTCGTAGAACCAGCCTTATGCTTCTTCTTCTTTCTGCTCTTTTTATGTTCTTTAACCGATTCTGGAGGAGTGACTTCTGTCTTAGGTTGTTCTGCGACTACGTCAGCGACAGGAACTTTAACTTTCTCTTTGGTAATTTTGACTTCACTTGGCAGAATCACTTCGATGTCTTTCTTTACAACGATCGGCTCAGTTTCAAAGGTTTCAAGCTTCAGGTCATATTGTACTTTAGGTTCAACCTTCTTTGCTTCTCGAGACTTAGTTAAAGATAGTGAAATGTCGACTGTTTGCTCGGGTTTGTCGGGTTGTGTAACTTGAGTATCAGGTTTGAAACCTCTCAGATCAGTATCTAGGCGCTCTGATTGCAACAACATAGAAACATCGTATTTAGTACCTGGTCTGTCTTGTATCGGTTGCGCTGCACCAAAATCAGTTGTTTGAGATGGTACATCTTGTTTTTCAGGCTGGCCGAAAGTCATCAAGAGTTTGTTGACACTATCAGAAGAGCCTTGGACTTGGGGCTCGTATTGCCTGATGTAGGACATTTCAGAAGCTACAGGAACTTCAGTCACATCAGATTCAGAAATAGTAGTTCCAACTCTCAATGTCTCTACTTCAACCATGGACTGTGTCGGTGCCTTTTCAGTAGTACTTTGACTGGTGATCTTTTCAACTTCAGTCTTGGTAGTTTCAGGAACTTGTTCATACTTATCTGTGCCTTCTTGAACGATGAATTCTTTGGTCAATTGGACTACTCCAATTTGAGGTTGCTTGACCGTTTCAGTGTGTAAGAAACTATCTTCTATGGATACATGTTTGTCTTTGTCAAGAACTGCGATAGGTTCTGGTTCCTTTTTGACTGGTTCTTGAGGCTTTACAATATCCTTCTCAGGTTCTTTAACAACTGGTTGTTGAGGTTCTACATCCTTTGTCACTGAAGGTACAGCATCTTTCTTTTCTGGTATTGGCTGTTCTTTGATAGCAATATAGACTGATGAAGATTTTTCATCCGGCTGTACTGGGTCCTTGGGTTCAGTAGCAGTACCTGTAGATACTTGGGACACTTGTTTGATGCTAGTCTGAGAAACGTCATCAGGAATTTCAGTCAGCGTTACTTCTGAAGGCTTTTCTGCAGTTTTGGCAGAAGAATGAATAGTTCCAGCATGGATGCTCTCTTTCTCCAATAACTCTTTAGTCAGTTCGGAAATATTATATTGTGTGACGCCTGTTTGTTCTGTAATTTCTTGTGTGATAAATTGTACACTAGCATCTTCAGGTTTCTGCTCTGAAATTTGTTTTTCAGGAGTCTTAGCCTTTTCTGTAATCTCTTGATCTTTAGGTACATCTGGCTTTTTGATTTCAGGTTCAGGTTTAGTTATTATATCCTTCTCCACTGTTTTAGTAACGTCAACTTTGGTTGTGACCACAGTTTCAGGGATAACCTGGACTGTCTCTTTGACTTGCGACAAAGTCTCCGGTAATGCAGGTTCTTCTGTAGCTTCAACAGCCATTTCAAGTAATTCTTCTGTCGTCACAGGTACAGCAGGTATTTTGGAAACTACTGTGTGATCCATTTCACTGCCTATAAAGCTTTTATTAAGATCAACAAGATTCGTGTCTTTTGGTATTTCAGTAACAGGAGTAACACCCGTCACTTCTACCGCTTGAGCCATTTCAAATTTAGGTACTGAAATTTCCTCAGTTGTAATGACTGTTAAAGGTTCAGTTTCAATAGTTTCTTTAACAATTGTTACTGTTTCAGGTGTTTTGAAAACTAGTGTTTCAACTGTAGGTTTACTTTCCTTAGTACTGGTTGTTGAAGTTATCTTTTCTTGAGTTGTAGTAGTGACTGTTTTACTAGGCTCATCCTTTACTACCATTTGAGGTTTGGGTTCTTCCTTCTTAGGTTCTGCAGGAATAACTTCTGCCTTTTGAGGTTTTTCAGGTGTTTTGTGAATAGCAGAATAATCAATTTCAGTTCCAATGAAACTCTTTGTAATGTCGAAAAGAGACGTGTCTTTTTGTGTTGTGGTCTCGGTGATTTTTTTAGCTTGTTTAGGTAAGGTCTCAGTTGCTTCAGATTGTGTAAGAACATCTGTGGCTGGTAAACGTTGTTCAGTTAATTTAACTTCGACAGTTACTTTTGGTTTTAGTTCCTCTGCTTTCGATGATTTTTCATCGACTGGTTTAACTGGTTTATCTTTAGGAACTTTAGGTTCTTTTGCTGGAACTTCCTTAATTTCTTCTGGTTTCTGTGGTAACTCTTTAATATGTTCGGGTTTCTGTGGTACTTCTTTTATTTCTTCTGGTTTTTGTGGGACCTCTTTGGTATCTTCTGGTTTATGCGGTACCTTTTTACCCTTTCCTGGTTTCTGCGGTACTTCTTTAATTTCTTCCGGTTTTTCTGGTACCTTTTTAACTTCATCAGGTTTCACTGGTACTTCTTTAACCTCTTCTGGTTTTAATGGTACTTCTTTAATTTCTTCCGGTTTCAGAGGAACTTTGACAGGTGATGCTGGTATTTTAGAAATCGCAGAATGATCCATTTCGCTACCAATCAAGCTCTTAGTAATATCAATGAGAGATGTATCTTTGAATCCATTTGTTTCAGGAACTTCACTTACTACAGTCTTAGTGACGGTTTCAGTGATGATTGGTTTACTACTATCGATTTCAGTAATTTGGCTAGTTTTCGTCGTTTTCTTTGTAACAGTAATTTGTGGTTCAGTACTTTGAACAGTTTCTTGAATCATTTGCATAACTTTATCTGGTTCTTGACTCTTGTCTTTCGGTACATGCGCTACCACTTGTGGTTTGTCTACTTTATCTGGTTTTTCAAGAGGTACTGGTTCCGTAGACCTGACAACCGTAACAGTTTCCTTTTGTGTGTATTCAGGAACTGATGTTTCAGAAGTAGTAACAGTTGTTACAGTCTTAGATTGTTCAGTAGGTCCCGTTAGAGTGACTGTTTTGGTGGTCACTGTTGCGTCAGGGCTAGATCTAGGAACAGGTGTTTTGTCATCTTCAGGTTTTTTAGAAGAATCTTCTGGAACAAATGAATGTTCCATCTCGCTGCCAATCAAGCTCTTAGTAATGTCAATCAGACTTGTGTCCTTCTGTGAGTCAGTAGATGTCGTAGTAGTAAAGTGGGATGTAAAGTGTTTAGTTACTGTAGATGTAGAGAACATATCTGGTTGTCCAGACGTAGTAATGCTGGAAGTAAATTCAGGTTCAGTGTACTGTACAGTTTCTTTGACAGTTGTGACTGATGCATCAGGCTGGTCGGTTGCCTGTTTCAATGAATCAGAAACCTGCTCTTTAGTAACTGTCTGGATAATTTGTTTCACTTCAGGCTCATTCGTAGTGTCTTTTTGTGAGGGCACTACTGTCACTGTTGTTGTTTTTGTGACGGTTGGGACTTCACCTTTAACATCCTCATGAATAACTTCTAGAACATCAGGTTTTCCTAATTTCACGTCAATTTCAGTAGTTATAGTTGAATCTGGTACATATTCATCGTCTGGTTCTTCGACAATTTGCTCAGTAACATGCTCTTTACCGTCAATGATCTGTACTTGTTTGATCACTCGGATGCGTTTTGTCTTGACGCCTTCAGTTTGTATGCTATGTGATACTCTTGGTTCCTCTTCAATGACTTCAACATCATCAGGTTCCTCAATCACTTCTTCTGTCACATGTTCTTTGCCATCAATAATCTGAATGTGCTTGATGATGCGTCTTCTTGTCCTTGTGATCTTTCTGGTGACCTTCTGTACGACAGTAGCCACGTTTGTAGAAGAAGATTCAAAGGTTGAGTGATGCCTTCCCTCTGTTATGAACGTCATCTGACCCTCGTGTGGTTCTTGTACTATGTAGGTAGTCTCATCAGGTTCTTGGATATGACCATCATCGTCAGGTAAGATTTCGAAGGATTCGGAGACTGTTACAGTTTGAACTGGAGTAGTCTCTCGTTCTTGAGAAGAACGTACAGTAGTAGATTTTGTGACATGTGTGCGATGACTACTACTTTCCTTATTGATAAAGTCTTGCATCATTTTCTCGAGTTGTTGGGATTGGGTAAGCTCACCTGGCGCGTCTACATGTTGGCTTTGATCTTTATCGTCTTCAGGCTTATCGCCAGACTTAACATCTCTTGGCTTGTCGTCAGGCTTGTCTCCTGTTGGCTTATCATCTTTAGGCTTATCACTCCTTGAAGATTCATCGTCCTTGCGCGGTGGAAGTGCAGGGTGATCACCCTTATCGTCATCATCACCTTCATCTAAAGTAGGTGGAACGTCACCTCTTTCCCTCACGTTGATGGAAACCCTCGGAATTTGTTCCTCTACGACTTCAACGTTATCGGGTTCTTCAATTATTTCTTCGGTTACATGTTCCTTACCGTCGATGATAACGACGCGGCGGATAATACGCCTGCGTGTCTTGACGATTCTCTTTGTTACTTGCTGTACGACAGCTGTTACACTTGATGTGGAAGTCTGAACTTGAGGTAGTTCATGACCTTCAGCTAGTAAAAGAATTTGTTCAGGGTTCATATCCTTATCCACAGTAATTGTCATATCAGGTTTAGATGTGAACTCTTGAATTGTAACTTCACCTCCAGGAAGCCTGGTTACAACTTGGCCTCCGTAGGTTTGATATTCCATGTGTTGTACTCCACCATCTTCTAAGGTAGTAGACGTTCCAGCTTTCTCATCTCTTATCACTATCTGAGAGTACGCCTGGTCGAGTGGGAGATCACTTGATAATATATGAGATTCATGTTGCTGGCTTTGCATTATCTGCTGCCTTGTGACCAGGGTCTTTCTCACCTTCTTTACGATAATCCTTCTGGTGCCATCGGCGTCTACTACTACTTCCGTGGTTGTTTCATCAGGTTCTACCATAACCGTCTCGAATGACTGAGGAAGGCTATGTGTAATGTTCAGTTGCGAATCTTTCCTAAAGTTATCATCCCTGTAATTAGCATCAACGAGCAGCGATTTCTCGTCTAGTCTTTGTTCTCTAATCACAGGTCGACTGGCAATTTCAATGGTTTCATGGCCGTCGGAAATAGTCTGTCTGACTTGGATGTTTTCAAGAATTTCCTTAGATTCAGAGTGCGGCTCACTGGTTTGCACTGCCATTTCCATGGGAGGAGCACATGTGATGGCCACGTCGTGGGTGACAATGGCGTCAGGTTGGCATATCACAGACTTGTCAGACACGGACGGTGGCTCTGACATGAGACTCTTGCCCGTTTGAGTTTCAATTGCCACAGTTTCTTTAACAACCTGGATCTGGACTGGCTCGTGACTAGGTTTACTTTCTTGTACTGTAACTTTCACACTTTCTTCGACAGAGGGTTGTTTCGACGGCGCTTTCTCTGACGGTTCCTTTTCTCTCGGGGAAGCGACTTCTTCAGGCATCGACGTTGAGTCGATCGTCCTGTCAGTCTGCGAGATGTCTTCTTCCACCACTTCTGGTGCCATTCTCATCTGCAGCAGCACTTGCCTTAACCTCTCTATCTCTATAATGACTAGATGCTTCGTTTCTTCTAACGCTTTCTGCGTCGCATTCAACCTCACCCTCAAAGACTGACTAGATTCATCTTGACTTATCACAGTTATTGACTTCAGTATAATCTCATACTCTTCATATTCCCTTATGTAGCGCTCATACACTTCAATATATCTAACAATATCCTCCTCTGTGAGAACTTCCGACTGCACGGTAGATTCCTTGAGACCGTTGTTGATGGTCTCGAGCCATTTGTCCAGTTTTGCGATCTTTTCCTTGTGTTCTTCAACTTCTTTCGCTTGACGTGTCATCTCTGCTTTGGCGTCCTGGAAATTTCAATTTCAACCTTTAATTAGATTTACTAAATTAATAATATAATTATCATAACATATATAGCAATTTTCAATACTAATTCAAACTACATCATGTATAAAATGTTAAACAGACATATAAAGTATCTGTTATTTTTTTCTTTACAGTTAATAAGTTACAGGCCGCTTCCAACAAGTCCTTTTGGAAATCTATGGGGAGGCCTACGTCCAGCAGTGGACGTCCTGCGGCTGTCATGGTAATGATGATAAATATGTTACCAATATAATAAATACATAAAAATGTGTTAATATAATAATCATGAAAAATATCAAACCAGTTAGTACCACCCAAAATAAGTTTGAGAGAGTTACCTTTCTTACCTGGATGATGTTAATGCCGTCCCTTGCTTGGGCCAGTAGCTTCGCGATCCTGGCCTTCATCACCACTAACTCCTTGATCAGGGTCTGCACCTCCTGCTCCTGCCGGTACTCCATGACCTTCGTCTCCAGGATCTCGGCTGCTTCTTCACACTTGACTAGAATTGTGATGCCCTCCTGAAATGTTTGGAGTTAAAGGATAAGTTGTAAGTTTGGTAATGTGAAATTAGTCTATAGAATTGTCAAAATTGGTTCTTCTTAACTTTGTGCAATCAGTAAGGGTAAAAAGTTGTACCTAGCCTGTTTAAGTTAAGTTACATGCTGGTAATATAACATCTTACGAACAATTCATAAACGAAGGATTAAATCAAGAAGGTAAAGATTGAAAGTTCACGCTAAACGAACATCATATCGTGATGGCCTAGTGGTTAAGGCACCCGACTCTCATGCACGAGGCTATGGGTTTGGGCACGGGCAAGTTACCAATGTGACTTTTTCTATTTTAAATGTACTTTCTAAGTTTATCTTGTACATTACTGAAATCGGTGAAGAAAAACATCGTCAGAAAAACTGGACTTATTATTAAATGTAAGTCTGAAATCGTCAATACGCCTTGAGCAAGCGTGGTGATCTGTGCTCATGTCTTCTCTTAGGGAAGAGGCCTTAGTCCAGCATTGGGACAATATTAGGCTGGTATTATGTTTATCATTATTCAACAAAAATCAACAGTAACGTAATGTTGGAACAGTAATCCTAAAAGTCAAACAGACATTAAACGTATAACATATGATAGCTAAGTCCGTATATTTAGGGCAGTAACGTGACTTACAGAATAACAACGTTGTTTCTGAAACTCTAACGTTTCACACAATTTATTGCCAAGTTTAACTGTGAATAAACACTGTGAAGAAATCTCATGAGCAGTAAAAATCTAAATGTATTTAGTGGCAGATGGGAGCAACTGGTGGGCAATGACGAATTAATGGGGTACCTCTTCGTAGGGCAACAAATCACGAATACTTTTTTTTATCTCGTTGGACGGCTAATAAGCCGACGCCGACGGCCCACCTGATGTTAAGTGGTCACCTCTGCTTATAGACATCTGCAATGCCAGAGGTCTAGCAAATGCGTTGCCATCCAAGACACAAAGTTGAAATGTCTCATGTGTCTGTAATTACACCGGCAACCATACCCTTCAACCCGGAACACAGCAACGATACTTTGCGGATGAAATAAGTATGGAGCCTTCAACACTATGAAACACAATTACTGTTCAAGAATTATTTTTGCAACGAGACACCTTAGGTGTGAAAACACTCGCATACTATTAGCTCACAGAAATGCATCGCACACAGTAATTGATAAACGACGAGATAAACCAAAAATAAACATGGCGTCATAATTTCTTAGAAAAAATCTAATTATAACTGTGATGTGAGCTGGAAAACATGCGATTGCTCATATGAATTATGTCATGGGCTAATAAAAATTAAATACACAATGTATGTATAATTTATACATCCCTGTGGGGTCGGCAGAGTCGTTAATGTTACAATGTATTCGACTAGAAGCCTTATAGAAACTCATAGCAATAGTACACTCGTTTTATTTATTGCTTTGCGAGTATTTAAAGGAGAATTTATTGATATACTTTTCATGTCTAATCATCATTTTATTTTTATGTTAAGACTTGTAGTACGTATAACAATACTATACGTTCAACTATACGAACAATACGTACGTATACCTATATAGCTAAAGAGTTTTTTTTGTGTGAACGTGCAAATACCTGGAACTACAAGTCGAACGAAAAAAAAATATTTTGTACAATATGTTAGCCAGATTAATGAAGAATAGAATAAGCTAACATTACCAAAGACGTATCTTAACGCGGATGTAAAAACACGCGAACGAAGTCGCGGGCAGAACCTAGTCTTTATTAAACCAACAGAGTTGAACTTAAACAGTTTTTACCAGTCGAACTTTGCGCGACGCAAATACAAAACATGGACGAGGTAAATAAATAACAAAATGAAGAATATATTATCGAGTGCCTCATTATTAAGGAAAAACAATATTAGATACCTATATATACGACACAGGTACATAATTCTGGTAATCCATTGCCTCTTCAGGTCAAACGAAGGACATATAATGCAGTCATCGATTTATGAGAAATACAAATTGCAAGAAACACACATGAAAATGAATCATACATACATACAATCACGCCTGTATTCCCCGAAGGGTTAGGGAGAGGTGTACCAATGTACACCCACAGTTCGCCGGTATGTTTTTAGGTCCCATGTAATAGGGGGCGAGCCTATTTCCATTAACCGGGCACAAATCTAAACTCCGAGCTGCTACTGAGAATTTCATAGAAAAACCAAATAACACTTTTTGCTCGAGCTGGGAATCGAACCCAAGACCTCTACCGTAGCAATCGCGTTCATGACCACTAGGCCAACGAGGCAGTTCAGGCGACGGCAACGCGGCGGTATGAAAATGAATCATCTCTTCTTAACTATTTTCTATTCATAGTTATAGTGGGCTCGTAAATTTTACGCTACGATTTTTATAGAGCGTATTAGTTTTAACGATGCAGTTAAAATTATCTTTTTACGAGTATCTTAGATGTGCATACTTTGTTGGGTTTTAGCAAGACGCTTATAGACAAATATAAATAGTAACTACGGGAGATACAAATATCGAATGAGCATTGCATTAATACCCGCGACTTCGTGCGCCTCAAATCGATATATTATCATTTTTCCGGGATAAAAAGTATCCTATGTATATTCCATACTAACAATCAATCTCAATGGCAAATTTCATCCAGATCCATTCAGCCGTTTAAGCGTGATAGAGTAATAAACATCTATACATCCTCACAAACTTTTGCATTTATAATATCAATTATAATTATTTAATAAGACTAGCCTATTTTCGTCCCACTGCAGGGCAAAGGCGTCTTCTCATATAGAAAAGAGACGAACATTGGATCAAGGAGTACAGACGATTTTAGGTATTAAATTATTATTTGAGTTATTGGTAAATGATGAAGGAAAACATCGTGAGGAAATCTGGAGCCAAAAACTCGACAACACGGCTACCACCGCAGTGTTAAGTGGGTAATCAATAACTCAAATAATTTATTCCAATAATTAGTCCATTTAAAAAAGGGCAAAGAGAAGACGCTTTAAAAAAATGTTTTCTTTTATTTTTTTATTCCACTGAAGATGGCAAACAAGCTAACGGCCCGCCTCATGTTAAGCGGTCACCGCTTAATTATTAAAAACAGAAAAATATAAGTAACTAGCTGACCCGCCACGACTTTGTTCGCGTAGTATCCTACTCCTACCCTACCCTACCCTCTCAACTATCCTATCTCTCAAGTTGGATCGAACTGCACATGGTGTGCGAATTTTATTATAATCGGTTAAGTGGTTTAGGAGTCCATTGAGGACAAACATTGTGACACGAGATTTATATATATTAAGATTGAATCTATGTAGTTGCCACCTCTAAGAGGTAGTTTTGTAAATAATTATTATGAATGTGGAGTCAATAGGAACAAGATGCTAAAAATTTATTCCCAGTAGTGGTAACAAGGACTAATTACGTTGGCACTTATGATTTAAGTATCCAATGCCATGTGCCTGTCCCTCCCAAAATATTAATGAGCGACAATAGATTAATATCTGATGTCATAAAACAGACCGAGGCAATCTTTAATCGAATTCGTAACATTGTTATGAGAAATGATCGCCGCTATGCCGTCACGGCTAAAATCAAATCAGCTGATGAAACAACTAATCTTGGAATCGCTTCAACGCCTATTACTGCATCACTTGCATATATTCATACTAATATTATAAATACGAAAGTATTTCTGTCTGTCCTTCCATCTGTTACGCTTTAACGATTAAACCACTGAACCGATTTAGATGAAATTTAGTACGGGGTAAGTTTAGACCCTAAGAAAGGACATAGGCTACTTTTTATTCTATGCCTTCGTCTGCGTCTTCGATAATCGTCATTTACGCAGACGAAGACGCGGGCAAAAGCTAGTTGGTTATAAAAAACATGAATTTTCTTTAGTATGAAGAAACTTGGTCATTGCTTACAGAAACAATTAAGTAAATATGTACCATCAACGTCAGGATACAGAAAATACGAAAAAAACACTGTTTGTTAGATAAACATATTGGCTAAAGCTAACATTGTGTATTCTATATTTGCTATGCTTCAATACCAATGCCATGTATTGTGTACCAGCTTATTATTATCCCACTTAGGGCAAATATCGCTTCTCATACAGAGAAGTATTTAAGACTTTCGTTAATTTAAAGTTACTATACATATGTTTTCCTTCGATGTCATTGATGTCCAAGATAAACTTAGAAAGTAAATTATGAATTAAAAATATCACATTGGTACTATCCCAGTGTCGAACCCACAACCTCTTGCATGAGAGGCGGGCGTCGAAATTACTGGGCCATCAAAACTACTACTAAGTACAATGTAAATTATAATTATATTATAGCGCCGTTTACTATGCTCTTACAACTCGCGTGGGATTGTAAACAAGGCACCTACTCAGACGTACTAGTGTCAACGACGTTGGTCAAGCATTTACAAATAGTATAGAACAAAAATCTATACTAATAAAGCTGAACAGTTTTGTTTGTTTGTTTAAATGCGCTAATCTCTGGAACTACCTGCCGGATCGGAAAAAATCTTTTGGCATATGAAAGCCAGTTTCATAAGGAATCGTATAGGCTATAAAACATTACGCTACAACACACAGAACTGCAGCAGTAATTGAAGACGTAACTTAACCCGGGTAAATAAAACTATGCACACGAAGACGCGGGAACAAACTATAGTGTGTTTTTTAATCTCAGAGACTGATTTGACGGCTTCTTACGTCAATCTTGAAAATAGCGTGCTTTATGTTTAAGGGCCGAAAGCACATTATTTTTATATTTGACGTATGCAACTGTCAATTTAGTCTCCGAGATTAAAAAATACACTATAGAACATAATATAAAACAAATGACGACTCAGATCGAAAGTCAAATCCTGGTGATTCAATGTAACATTTCAGACCTTTGACCTATAGAGAATGTTTCAGATACATAGGTAAGTACCGGTCATCAAATTCAAGCCTAGCAGAACACTATGAATTGTGAATCCGGGCTTTACAATACATTGTGTGTGGCCCGTTCTAGTTGATTGACTGACAATGAACAACCCAGAGGGGTTGTGTACAATACAGCCAATAATGGTTCAATGGTTTTTGAAAAGAGACTACGGATGTTGTATTGTTATACGTGATAAAAAGAGTTTAATAGTTACGATCCATATATTTAGCAATAGGATCGCCCCCTTTTACATGGGACCTAAACATACTAGCGAACTGTGTGTTGGTACACCTCTGTCTAACCCTTCGGGGAATACAGGAGTCATGATATGTATGTATGTTCCAGATATTTCTAGATGTATAGCTATTGCTAATATGCAAGGCTTCTTCTATGAAGATACAGCAGTAGTTAAACAAGGTCAAATTTAATTAAATATGACGAGCCCTTTTTGAGTATCCTCAAGTTATTTTTAGGTTGGTAATCACTGAGAAGTTACTTCTTAATAAATTTAAACTTAAAAAAACACCAGCCAAATAATAACAAAAACAAATATACCTGTCAACAATAGAACCACTATCACAAAAAAAAGCACTTCACGAAAAAACAATCGATTAAATCGATTCCATCGTAAAATTAAATTCATTCGAATAATTCGTATTCGTATCGTCCGCACTGCGTTCGTTCACTTACTAGTGCCCTGCGAGAAGCCAAACACTAACATTATTATTAACTCTATGTCGTAATGCAGGTGACATCATTTGGTGAAACATCACAGAATACGGCTCAAACCTCATTGTCAAGGCCCCCCCATAGTTGGGAGATGACAGCAGTGAAGTACTTTAGCGAACATTAAAATGTATGCAGCTATCAGTCACGTCTTACATAGTTGAGTGTGACAATAAGTGACGGAATGCTGCGTTTAATTACACAGATTTTGCTGAAGGCTAACTAGAATTATTTCTTTTGGTATCTTAAGGAGAGTGTAATAAGTTTAGGGCTTTGACATTATAAATTGTAGTAAGAGAGTACACAATAGGAATATGTAAAGATATTTTTTTAGAGATTACTTTCTTAGGAGCCCTTAATATCGGTAAATTGGACCCTGTTCCCGATGCCGGTGAACTACTGTACTTTTTATATTTTTTTTACAAATAATTAAAAATGTAGTTTACAAAGTATAAAAAGTAGTCGTTGTAGTAGTATTGAAAACGAATCGTGAAAACTAAATAGTGACACATTATAGGAACTGTAGAGACTATTGATTGCTGGGCCATATACAACCTTATTTGATTACATTATTATTTTGAAACAAAAGCTTTTAAAATGAACAGTAAGCCCATCTCCACGAGTCACAGTACTAACAGCAGATATTCATCAGTAACGAGAGTCACAGTAACCTACTTCCGTCACTCACCACCTACGTGTTGCGTGAAGCAAACAGCTGATGCTGCATCTACATATACAACTCCCAGCGTCATTTAACCGAATTCTAGTTTTGTTTATAAGGCAGCTATCCGGGCAATTTTGAGAGGAGATTCATTTGAAGTCTGCTCCAAACCAATTTGTATTACGAGATAGCGAATCTATATTTACCAGGCGTCTACGTCAGTAGGAATTTGGGTCTGTTATTTTTGATCAATGGTGTATATACAGTGAGGACTTACCCTGAGGCCCTCCTCCATAGCTTCCAGACTTTCATCAGGCAGGTCCGATAAGCGCGTTTGTACGTCTCTTATTTCTTCTAGCAGAGTTTCTATATCGTTAGATAATTCATCCTGAGAACACACACTTTTATTAGCAAATCACTCTTTTGTACAATAGAGATGTGGAATCAAAAGTTTCAGCTTGTGACTAATGTTTCTGAGTTTGAGAATAAACTGTCATTTGCAAATAAACTTATACAATTGGGAGGCATTACAATTTGTCCATTCTAAAACGAGGTTCACATGACGTTACAGAGGATCATAAATTTCTCAATCAACGTGCATCCTGTAGTATTTAAAAATATAAAACAACATGCACTATCAGTTCACGTGTGGAAGTAAATCAAGATTAAATACATGTCTGGACCAATAGCTCTGGATAACGGCCAAAACATAAATTATGGGTTCGCATACTCGAGGAAATGAATGTTCATTTTCAACATTCATTACAAATAAAGCTAGAATTTATGCACGGCTCTGCGGAATGAGCGCAGAAGCAAAATTAACTTTATTACATCAACATTACGTTGCTATTTTATTTGAGACGGAATTTTCTTATATGTATTCAGTTCAAAGTTTAGGCCTAGTGAATCCAAATCTATGTTTAATCGTAAGAGAATTTGCAAAGATTGAGAATTTGAAACTTTTGATTCCATATCATCTACAACATATGGAAGGGTCAAACAGTCCACGTGGTCATTCTGTTGGACTATAGGTTAGGAACACATATACAACAACAACAAAACAACAAAAAATCCTGATTTAGTTCATAACAATGTTGGCATGACATGCGAACTTGAGAAGTCTGCAAAATGGGACTGTTATTGGAGTATTGATATAAAATAAAAGCTGGTCAGTCTAGGTACCAAGTGCCCTGTACCGTAGTCGCGTGATATTCAAGAATTTCAACATTCCAAATAGCTTGTTTTTTAAACAAAACATTCATTGTGGCAAAAGAATTTGAAAGGTGTAGATCAATTTTGAAAAGTTGTCGTAGTTATGGAGGATTTAATTTAGACTTAAAAGAGTGAAGATTGGGTAGATTTTTGAATATTCAAAGTAAAAAGGACGGGCAGAAATATCTTCAAATAAATTCCCCGAAAACTACGAATTGATGTTAGTTTTAATTGTCAATAGCTGCGTGGCGAAGCGTGTGGCATTCACACCGATAAGCGCTTGGAGCGGGTTCGGTACGGAACACTTGAAATGAGGATAACCCATTATCAATTCTGGTTTAATTATAATTTCAAACTAACTGGATGCTTTTAAATACTTTGAACAAGACATTCAAAACAATACAGATAAAATAACTCGAAAAGTACCATTCAATAAAACTTTGGAATGAGAGGTCTTGCAAACAAAACTACTGAAATTAAAATGAAGCAATAAATATGACTGACCTTAGCAAAACTTTTGAATTAAGTTGCAGACATTGTCAAAGTTCTTTGTAAATTACTAAGATTGCAGACTTTGAAGTCTTGTTTGTTCTGGGTTGCATTTGTCATCAACTTTCAATGCCCAAATACAGACTCTCTATAAAAACTTTTCTCATTGAAGCGGCAACAGTCTATCGTCTCGTAGTAGCCAAATTTTGACGGGGGTAAACACTGATAGTCATAAATAATAAAAATAAAACTATTATCACTTGTAAATAAAACAATGCACGTTATTTTTAAGGTTTATTACAATAAAATATCAGATGACTGACAAAGACTAGAAAAAGTTCAAATCTGACTAGAGATGACTAGAGTATTATAATTCACACAATACAAAAATTTACGACTAAGAAAATGCGTTACTATACTACTGTAGTAATATACAGTGCACGCCAAAATGTGGCACTACAAGACGAGCTGCGGCGTGGCTAAATACATCACAATACACAGCTTCGTAATAATATGTGAAATTAAGAATTTAGTAATTATATCATGCCAAACATAGAGTAGATATTTAAAAATCGTACAATACGACTGTGGGTCAGTCACCTTTGCTGTCCTCAGTGGTGTCTCCTCCGGCTCCTGTTTGGATGAGGATGGGGCTGGTGCTATGGGTAGGGTGGTTAGTATATCCTCCCTAGACACAGACTCGTCCAACACGTCATCAACAACAGGTGTCTCGACGCTCAAGTACGACGATTTGTCTTTCCAACTACACATGCCACCGGGTAGGTCCATGGACATGTAGTCGGGATCATAGGGTGAGCCAGATGAGTCTTTTGGCTCTTCACCTTCAGACGAGTGACCAGAGCTACCGCCCTGATCTCTATCCTTATCATTTTGATCTTTAATTTCTATTTCCGTGGGGTCATTAGTGGGTGTTTTAGTTTTACGAGCCAATGAAAGGAAGTATTGGCATTCAGCGTCGTGGTATAGGTGTTTTTCGGGCCAGAAGGAATTATCATTGCTAATGTTTTCCTCGACGCTAATGCCTTCGTCAGTGTGAGGTTCATCAGTGGGTGTAGTGATTTTTTCAACAGATTTACGTTCTATTAATAGTAATTCCGCATCATCAATATTGTGTTTGTCCGTCCAAAAGTTATCCGCTTTTAAGTTTGTGAGATTGTTAGTAATGGTATCAATGTTAGAAAGTGGGACATTAGATACAATATCGGCTCTAACAGGTTCTTTTTCAACAATACTTTCTTTTGTGAACTTTAAGACGTCTTCTTCTGATGGTTCCTTTGTAATCGCTGACGGGCTTGATTCATCTTGTACTTTTTCTGTTTCAATAAACGAAATTACTGATTTCTTCAATGTATCTGTTTTCGAAGTAGGTTTCTCAGTTATTTCAGATTTGAAAACGACGCTTTCGTCGGATTTCTCTGATTTTATGAATGTGGTAACTTGTACCGGTGATTTATCTTCAATTAATTCTTTTACCTCAGTTTTTTCCAATACAGATGGGATGATGTTTTCTTTTTCATTGACTGGTTTATTGATTTCTGGTGTTGGTTTGTCTGGCAGTTTTGTTGTTTTAGTAGCAGTTGTTGTTTCTTTAACTTCTGCAATGGTTGTCTCTTGTTTAGCCATCGTTTGTTTAATCATATCATCCAGAACTTCTTTTGATACAACTTTATTTTTTTCTGGCGCAGTAATATTAGTTATTTCTTGAATATCTGGTTTGCTAATATCTCTAGGAGTAATATCTTCTTCTTGAGTAACTAAAAGATTTTCTGAGTGCTCCAAGGAATGAGTTTCAGTTATCGATAATGGTTCGGTATCGTCTAGAAGTGAGTCAATCATGCTCATGCTAATATGTTTATCATCAAGTTCCTCATCATGTTTAGAGGTCTTTTCTTCTAACGATGGTTCAGGTAATGCTTCTTCAATTGACTTAGGTTCCATACCATCAGGTTCAGGACTAGCTAGCGATGGAGTCATATTATCGAGTAGCTCATCATACTGGTATTCAATAGATGTTTGGGTATCAGTCAGCTCTCTTGGCGACCCATCACTGAGTGAAGAATCGTTTTCTGGCAGTAACATTTCTTCAATTTCTCGTTGTAAGTCCGCCATTTTACTCTCAAGTGACTGATCTTCAGCAATTGTGTCCTCTAGTTCTTGTATTTGAGTTTCAACAGATGATATTTCTTCAGTTATGAACTTGGTGGTAGATTGGATTGGCTCATTAACTTTAGGTAGTTCATTTGATTTCGTAACTGGTTGTTCAGCTGGTAAATTAGATTTTATTTCTATTTTGAATGTTTCCGAGGGTGCGTGTTGAATTTCTACAGATATTATTTCAGATAAACTATCAGGATCCGTTTTCCAGAACTGAGCTTCCGAGAAAACTCTATCTTTTATAGGTGTTTGAATGGATTCCGGTGTTGAAACAGGAGTATCAAGCTTCTTTTGCTGTGATTTTGTTAACGCTTTAGGTAGTGTTACAATTTCTTGCTCAGAGGAAGTAACTTCTACCGGAGATGTCTCTTTAGCCTCAGAAACCTCTATAGGTTTCTTATCTTTCTTCTTCTTTTTATTTTTCTTTTTAGGTTCCGATTGAACAGACAATGAAGTCACTTTTACTTCATCTTTCTCTTCAATCTTTGATGGTTCCGGAATTTCAATTTCTTTAGGTATTTCAATCTTTTCTTCTACCGGTTTAATTACCTTATCCTTCGATTTAGAGGAGCGTTTCTTTTTGTCTTTCTTTGGTGGTTGTTTATCTTCATCGGATGTACTTGGAGCTACCGCAGCAGGTTTATTAATTTCCTTATCTTTTGATTTAGAACTGCGGCTCTTTCTGCTTGGTTTTTTTGTCGGTTTTTCATCCTCTGAAGGGCTCTGCGTAGATTCAGCATCGTCTGGTTTGAGAGTGGTAGTCAATGGCTCAAATCTATTTTCGGACTTCTCACGAGTTTCTCGTTTTTGTGACACGCTTGATTGTGAACGTGTGTCTCTAGATTTTGACCTAGACCGTCTACTTCTGTCTACAGTAATGAATCCTTCAGCATCAACCTCAACGTCGGGTTTGTGAGGATCATTATCTGATTCATCAACAAGGATCATTGGAGCTTTAGTAGACACATGGACTGGTGCTGCATGTGTTTCTTCTTCTTTATGTACTCTTTCAGGTGATGATCGTTTTGCAACTATTTTAGCCCAAGATCCAATGCCCTGCTCACTATCTGAAACTGATTGAGTGGGCTCTACAGTTTCTTGAATTTCATATACAGGTGGCCCCAATGTGACTCTTTCCACTTTCTCCTCCTGTAGTTTTTCTGTTCTTGGTTTCTTTTGTTCAGGTGTTTCTCTTTCTTTTGGCTTCTCCGTAACTAGCTGTATAAATTCTTTATGTTCTTGAACCAGTCCTTCGGCCAAAACATCAGCGTATGATTTGCCTTCTTCAGCAGCTTTGGCCCACACATTAATTGGTTCCGGTAAAACTGAAGTTACTTCGGGCACAGAGGGTGCAGCTACCGGTAATGGTGTAACTTCAGCTGGTTTAGTTACTGAAATATCTTTTTTATCATCTCTCTCTTTCTTCTTTTTCTTTTTACTTTTCTTAGTTTTGGTTTCAACATGTTCTTCATGTACTTCTTCTGTAGGAACTTCAGTTTCCAGTACTTTTTCAACTGGCGCTGTCTGCGGTACGATTTCTTTTTCTTTCTTAGTTTGCAATACTGTTGAATACGAAATTTGCGATACTGTTGGTGTCTCTTCTGTTAAGACTTTAATAGTTTCTTCTTCCATAGTAATAGGTGCAGGTGCATCTTCGACTACATCAGATCTACTCTCAGACACAGTAGTTACAGTCTGATACATGTAAGAAGGTGTAAACTCTGGTGCATCAGCCGATAATTTTGAGTACAATACAGTGTTCGAATAAGAGGGTTTGAATTCAGGGATGGAGTCAATTTCGGGAAGGAGGTCATGCAAGCTATGTATAGGAGATTTCTCTACACGGCTAACAGTTTCAGTTTTGGTTAGTTGTGTTTCCCTAATATCATCTGAAACTATATTTTCCGGTTTAACGTCCGTAGGTTTATGCGTATTTATATCAGGTTGTTTAATTATTTCGGGTTCAGGTAGGTTTATAACCGATTCTAAAACTTCAGTATGTGTTTCCGCCGAGATAGTGTCAGGCTTAGCATCGAGCTCTAGTTTAGTTGAAGGACCTAACTCTACGTATTCACTTGGATGAGGGATAGTAAAATCTTCAGTTGTCTCGACGATTTCAATATCTTCTAAAGGAGACTGAGACCCTTGAGCCAGTATAACATCTTCAGCAATCTCTTTTTCAGGACTTGCAGGTTGAACAGTGCGAGCTTCAGTTTGCAACAAAAGTTCTTGTTTCTTGTATTTGATTGAATTTTCAATGTCCTTAATATCACCGAATACCACAGGCACAAGACTTTCATTGAGATCGTCAATAACGAAAGTTTCGTAAGCTGGTTTAGTTCTTCTAGCAACTGTAGTAGTAACAGCAGGTGTTTCAGGTTCCTGAAGAGCTTCTTCAATGAGGTTTTGAACAACGGCATGGTCGTCGCTTGTTTTAGGAGTTATAGAACGCGGATATTCTGTAGTAACGTCACTATGAGTAGAAGTAATTTTAGTAATACTTTCTGTAACATGTGTTGAAACTTCAATAGCTTTTGAGTCAGCATCAGAAACGTACGATACAATTTCTTTTGGTAAATTAACAATATCTGTAACTTCACTGTGATGAATGATTTCAAATGTGTCGTCCTCAATTGAACCTTCATCTTGAGTAGCCGGAAGTTTTACATCAGTAACGGTGTCCGTTCGGGGTTTATCAATTTTATCGGAACCTTCCAGTACCTCCTCTTGTATATGCTTTATATCTAGACTCTCAAACACTGGAACTTTTAATTCCAGTGTAGGTGTCGCAACATCAGTACTGCCGTAAACTACCAATATAGGTGTATTACTAAGATCATCTACTTCAAATGACTGTTCAATCTTTGCTAATTGAGCTTTTTGAAGTGGAGACCGGTGTTCTTCACGTGTGTGTATATTCTGTGCAGGTTCCGTGACAATACTTTCACTAGTAATAAAGTCAATAGTATGCTCAGTGTCAGTTTTAGTTGATGTAGTTTGTTGATTACTAACAATTTGAAGTAGCGATTCTTCTACGTTTTTGATAGGTATTTCTTCAACTGGTGATTTTGGTTTTTCTTTAGGAATATCAGCTACCTCATTCGATTTCGTAGATGCTAGAACACGTTCGGCATCCTTAATTTCATGATAACTATGACGCAGTGGTTCAAACACAGTTTCTGTGACTGGCGACTTTTGTTCTTCTTTGACGTCTTTATTGACATCAGTTACTTTTTCTACAACTGGCTCAACAGTGCCAGTTGATACAGTTTCCGTTTCCCTTGATGGAGTAGCATCCACCACTTCAGAGACTTCAAGCTCCAAAACCGAAACTCGCGAAGAGGCGAATAAACTTTCAGCGTCATTTATTTCGTGATAACTGAATCTCGGCACTTCATGCAGCGATTGTCTTATAGATTCAGGATCTGGAATCACTTGTGGAACGTTTTCAATTACTGGACTTTCTATTTTATCATCAGTAACAGGAGCATCATTGTGACTAATGTGATTTTCGATTTTTTGCTCTGTTTTTCTGATCGGTTCAGTAGTAACATTAACATCTACAATACTTTGTGATTCCTTCGTTTCTACTTGAGTAACTGGGTCTCGCTTTTCTTCTACTACTTCTTTCGGTGGTGAAGGTTCTTTGCTTGCTTCTCTAGACTTCGTTACAATTGTAGCTAACATACATTCAGCATCACTAATATCATGATAACTGACTCGGGGCGTTTCGAAAATCTTGGGTTCAGGCTCCTTGACTGTATCGACGGGTACAATACTTTCAGATGGAACTTGCTCTTTTGCAGTCGTTTTTGGGACTTCTTCAATAATCTTAACTTTGGTTGTCTCAATCTTGGTAGCTAAACGTTTTTCAGCATCAGATATTTCTTGATAGCTAACAGTCGTTACTTGATTTTCAAGTTCAGGTAGTTGTGGTATTTCGGCAACTGGTGTGGCAATTTCAACCGTTTCAATGGCTTTGGAAGTCAAAGATTTCGTTTTTGTATCCTCTATTACTGGTTGCTTGTCCGCGGCAACTGTTTCAATGACAGTTTCAAGTATATCAGATTGTTCACTCTTCGATTGAGCAAGACGTCTCTCGGCGTCAACGATCTCGTGATAGCTATGGCGGGGCGTCTCTTCATGTGACAATGGTCGTTTATCGTCGTTAGAGGGTTTAGTATCTGTAATAGATACTCTAGGATCTTTTTCAGTAACCGTGTGTGCATCTGGCTCACTTGCAGGCTTTGAAACTATACTTTCGGTGGTAATAAAATCAATAGTCTGTTCAGTGACAGTTTTGGAAGTTGTAGTTGTCGTTTTGCCGAGTGTTTTAAAAAGACTATCTTGAGCTGTTATTGGTTGGCCTTTTTCAATCGCTTGTATAACTTCAATTTCATCGGTACTTGTAACCTTTTCAGGTTCTGTCTTTTGAACGTGACTTTCTGCAATAACTTCAGACTCAACGTTGGCGATGGTCGACTCCTCTCTTGGTTTTGTTTGTGATGCAAATATCATTTCAGCGTCTTTGATTTCATGATAGCTTTGTCTAGGTGCTTCTTCTTTTACAGGAGACACTCTATTATTCTGTTCAACCATGTGTTCTGTATTGGTTGACGGCTCAGTTTTACTTTCTACTGAAACATTGTGAGCTTCACTTATACTTTCAGGTTTTGAAACAGTTTCAGAGACACGCAGAGGAGAAACTGTTTCTGTATTTTCAATTGTTTCATCCATTTCATTGGAAACCTGAGGCACATAAATTATCTCAGCGTTTGCAATGTCACGGCTACTTATTCTCACTTCTTCGTCGTTTACTAAAAATACAAGTGAAGATTCTGATGAATCAGAAGATTTCTCAATAGTTGCTGGTTGAATTAATAATAGTTGATTTTGAGCATCGACTTCGTCAACGGGGTTAAGTGCAGAGCTCTCTGATGCAATAAAGTCAATAGTTTGTTGACTATCAGTTATTGCAAGCGTCTCTGGGCCAAATGTTTTTAACATTGCTTCTAAAACTTTGTCTCCTGATGTCGGAGTCGTTGGTATAGTTTCATTTACTACTTCTGGAGTTTCAGTTACTGATTCTGCTAACACGACTTTATCGTCCTTTTCTTCTTTGTAGCTAACCACTGGTGTTTTTTCTTTTACTGGTGAGGCTTCTTTAGGCTCTTCTTTAGATACAGGTTCAATAGATTGTATTGTCTGCACAGGCATTGTCTCTTCTTGACAAATGTGGTCACTTCCTTGTGAAGTCTGGGAGTCCCGTTGACTAGACATCAATTGAGAATACTCATAATCTAATTTATAAGTATCCAAATTCTCTGAGTATGACTTGACGTCGTTGACTAACTCTTGGTATGGAATATTAGAATATTTCTCCTTGTTTCTCTTCTCAGCTGGTACTCTGTTGCGATCTTGTACTGACCCGAAAATAGCTTCTTCCAGTATATCAGAGAAATCCTCTTCAGTTAGTGCTTTTTCAGATTTATTTGAAGCAACTTCTTCAACCTCTGTTGGTTTTAGAACGGAAGTTGCTTCCTGGTCTTGAACTGAATCTTGTGATTCCAAAGAATATTCTGGTACTGAGGCTTCAATTTCTTCAAAACTTAATTCCTGGTCAACAGATTTATGGACAGTTTCTGTAGTTGTGACTACAGTAGTAACATTCGTTACGACTTGTGAAGTTGTGACTTCTGAACTTTTAGAGGTTACATTTGTAACAGTACTATCCTTGACGATATCAAATCTTTCAACAGACGCTTGGTCAGATTCATAAACACCTTTAGTATCTTCAAGTTTAGTAACGTCTGTTTTTGGAGCATTCGTTTCAGAACTGGATATTTTTTCTTGACCAATGAACTTGTCTGTTGAAACCTTACTGTCTAAAACATCGCTAACATTAATGGAAGACTTTTCATCAGTGATTTTGTTATTTACCGCTTCTTCACTTATAACTACGTTTTCTTCAATAGATGCAGGCTCTTCTGACGAGTTACTCTTACTGCTAAAAACTTTAACAGTTCTGATCGGTGGCAATTTCTTTTCTTCGTGTGTTATTAGATATATAGTACGTGTTTCAACATCTTGAGTGATAGGTTCATAGTGAGTTATCTCTTCAACAATGTTGTACGATCCTTCTTTCAACGCTTCGGGTGAGAAGAACTTATCATTATTATTTTGCTCGTTGGCAGGACTTGTGACAGGTGTCACTAGTTTTTGTTCGCTGGCAACATTTGCATCACCGATATTTTCAGAAATATTTTTAGTCAATTTATCAGGAAGAACTGCTCCTTCTATTGAAGATTCTATACTTTTACTAACAGTACGTTCCTTTTCAAGCAATGTATTAGTCGTTTCTTGCAAAATAGTTACTTGGTTAGCAACATATGCAGTTTCAGTAATAGTTAAGTCTGACTCTGGTTTACTGATTGGCTCAAAAGTAGTATCAGTTACACCTTCTTCTTCTTCTAGCATAGTGTTCCAATCAATATGTTTAATAGGTTGAACATTTTCAATGTCTTTTTCAGGTGATGTATCGTACTCAACCTTCTTTGAAGTTAATTGTATATGCCTTTCGGGCTCAATTACTTTAGACTCAGTTACTGGCTTCGGCTGATCTTGTTTGGCTTTAGGTTTTACTGTCTTTTCTCTGGGTTTTTTCTTATGTCCCTCAGTACGCTCAATCTCCTTTATAGCTTTCTCAATATCATCATCAAATTTTTGTTTTTTAGACCTCCGCTTTTTATGTGATTTGACTTCTTCGAAAGCAGGTTCTTCGAGTTTTATTTCCTCTATAAGTGGTTCAGGTTCAGGAGCAGGCAGCAACTCAGTTTCTACTGGTACTTCCTGTACAACATTTTCTGGTTTAGATTTAGATTTTGACTTCTTCTTGGATCGCTTTTTGTCTTCGTGAGGTTGTGATTCCTCAATTTGCCTAGAACTGGTCTCGATAACTTCAATAGGCTGCTTAATGTCTTTTTGTTCGACCACCGTCTTTTCAGTTGTATCATCTTTGACCTCGGTGAGTTTACCTTTTTTAGATTTCTTTTTCTTTATCGGTGTTGGCTCTTCAACTTGCTCCACTAAGTTTGGTATTTCTACTACAACCGGTTCAATAGGTGTCGCCTTAACGTCCTCTTCAAATATTTCAACAGCTTCTGTCGCTTCAAAGACGACTGGTTCTGGAGTCTTCTCATGTTTCTTTTGTTTCTTTTTCTTTTTGTTTTTAGATAAATCTTGATTTGTTTTGATCTCATCTTCTTTCGGCTCTAAGAATACTTTTTCTATTATCGGTTCTGGTTGCACAGGCTCTGGCTGTGTTTCTTCCAATTGTTTCAGTTCTACCGATAAATATTCATCCTGCACAGTCTCTTGTTGGTAAGGTTCTGGTTGTACTTGTATTAAATGTGATGGTTCCTGCTGAACTTTTTCTGTCGCAATATTTTCCAACAGCACAGAATCGGTTTGTTCCGATTGTACTAGTTGCATAGTTTCCAGCTGTTTTTGTTCTGGTTGCGCCTGCTGAGGTGGCAATTCTATTTGTTCTTGCTGTGGTTCCTTCACATTAGTTGTTTCAGAACTTAGTATTTTCGGTTGTTCTTGTACCGGTTGTTTAGGTTCCACTTGAATATCTTCTAATTGTAGTTTTTCTGTTTGTTTTTGTTGCTCTTGTGTCTGTTCTACCTCTTTGGAAATAAATGCTGACAGAATGTCAGCTTCTGGTAGAGCTTTACCTTTATGTGATTTCTTTTTGTTTTTAGAAGCTTTTTTGTTACTTTGTTCTTCTTGTTTAGGAGCAAAATCTTGGAGTGATAATAATTCAAACTCTTTAGCTTCTGAAGTGCGTTCGATGTCTACTTTATCTTTAACGTTGATTGCTTCAGTTACTAATGTAACGTTGTCAGTGACTACCTTAGCGTCTTCTGATTTTCCCAGAAACTGCTCTTGTTCCTGCTTTGTTTCAATAACAGGTTGCGACGAAACAATTTCTATCACCGTATCATCAAGTGATGGTTTATTTTCTTCATCAACACTTTCTGCGTGTGTTGTAGTTACAGTTGTTGTTTTAGATACAGATTCCAATACATTTGTGTGTTCAATGTGATGAGTGACATTGGAAGTTATTGTGGAAATAACTTCAGCAGAAGGTTCTTTTTGAACTTCATCTGGAGTTTTATAAACTTTTTCTTCAGACTGACTGATTAAGGCCAGTTGTTTTTGTTCCGGTTGAATAACTTGTTCTACAACTTCTGGAACTAATTCAGGGGTAAATACCGATTTTGTTTCCACGGGTGCTTCCGTAAACTTACTAGAGTCTACCGCAGAGATGACATCAGTTATGCTACCAACAGAGCTACGATCAGATTTTTCTGACTTATCTAAAGAAGATTGCTTTTGAGTCTTCTTTTTCTTAGGTTTAGTTTCCTTTGTGACCAGTTCAACCGGAGCGGTTGACTCAACAGTAATAAACTCGGTGTTAATATCACTTGTTTTCAGAGGTGATTCTTTGTGACCTTTCTTCTTCTTAGACTTAATTTGTGCGTCTATTTCTTTAGAATGTTGCGTCTTAAATTCTTCTAGTTCTTTTGGAGTTTCCACTGTTATGACCTCAGTGATGCTGTCTTTGCTCTTATCACGGGGTTCTTTAGTCTTTTTCTTTTTATTTCTTTCTAGCTCTTCAATTTCTTTGAGAGCTTTTTGTATTTCATCTTCGGCTGATTTAGGTTTTTTGGACTTTTGCTTCTTCTTAGGCTTCTTTTGTTCAATTTCTTCGACAGATTCAGACTGTGAGTCTTCTGCAACAATCTCAGTGACAGTCTCTACGACTGTTGCACTGTGTTGTAACTTTTTAATGACTTCTTTGTAACCTGTTTCTATAGTTGGTTCCACGGACACAGATTTAATCAATGTATCCCTTACTGGCGTTAGTTCTACTTCTACTGGTTGCTCAGGTTCATCAAAGTCTTGAACTTCTATGACTTTTTTCATTGTCTTTTTCTTTTTCATCGCTTGAACATCATGGGCCTTCGTAGGCCGTTTTTCTTGCCCACGCCTCTGTCTTGGCATTTCCCTTGACCTACTTCTAGGAGGCGGTCGTTCGGATCTACCAGGCCTTTCCAATCTAGCCGGTTTATCCGGTCTTTCGGGTCTATCGGGTTTGAACCTCGGCGGTTCAATCTTCTCAACTTTCGATTCATATTGCTGAATCGGTGGAGATCTCTCAACGCATTCTACTACGATCTCCTTCACCAGCTCTACGTGTGCCACTTGTGGTTTCGGTAGGGACGTAACGCTATGAGTACGCGGCTGCTTGCGCAGCCCGAGAGCTAATATTTCCGCATACGATAGTTCATGCGAACGCTGTTTTGATGACGGGCTGATGGCCCTCTCTGACTCTACGGGCTGTAATTCCGTCATTGGTTGTTCCAGCACCTTTATCACAGGCTCGGGTGATTCTCGGTGATACACGGGTGCCGCCGGTACATCAATAGGCATCTCCCGGTACTCTACTGGGGGCTCTGCATAATATTCAGGAACCGGTTCCGGTTCCGGTTCCGCACGCGGGACAAAGTCATCATAGTAAACGATCACGTCACCGCCATAAGGCTCACTGACACTGATAGACTCGCTAACACAGGTGTCACTGCGCGACACTTCTTCATCATCGACTCTCTCACTGAGCACACACGGTTCCACGGGCACTTCCATATCGTCGGGCTGGGCGGGTTCGTCGGGCGCGCGGGAGCCGCGGGAGCTAGAGCGGGAGCCGGAGCCCTTGACTATCTCGGCGTAGGTGATGCCGCCCGGGGCCCAGCAGGGCGAGCGGGCCCGCGCGGCGGGGCCCGGGGCGGCAAGCGTGGTCAGGTGCGCTCGCTCTCGGCGAGCGGGCGAGCGCGCGCGCCTGTTAGAGCGCGCATGCAGCGCGCTCGAGGCGAGCATGCTCAGAGTGGCGGCGTAGTCGTCGGCCATCGGGAGCGGGCAGTACGGGTCCAGCGCGAAGATCGCTCCGGTCAGCTCTTGGATTCGCCGGACGACCTCCTGATACGCAAGTACGGACAAACACATGATTTACAAGGGTGTCTCTCAGACGAACGGACGAACGTGATGAGAGGTTGAGCGAAAGGAAACGACGGTGGCTGCGATGCGTCTCGTATATTTAACGTTTCGTATTATATGCTTATAAAAATTACAGGGACGAGATGACAAGGAATCGACTTATGAACTAAACGCGGTAGATCGCGGACTACGCGTCTCGCAGCGGTTCGGCGTCGGGACTGCCGCGCTGCACCAGAAGCTTGACTCGCTCGTTACGCGCCTGAATCTTGCTCTGAAGCGACTTGACGCGCTCGCGACACTCCTAGCGGAGGATATCAGTTCGACGTGTTAGTAGCGGGGAGGGTGAGGAAGAGGGTGACAAAAAGAAAACAAAAGATAAATAAAAGATGATCGAGCTTTGGGGCTCGCAGGTGAGATGAAGCGTGCCCGCCACCTGCCCGGTCGCCCTGAGAGCCTCCAGGTCGGATAAACAAAACTAGAATACTCGCTAGCCACCTACTCGCGGGGTTCGGTGCGGTCGTGGAGTCCTTACCTGCTGCTGGCGCTGCGCCCGCTCGGGCTCGCGCGGGCTGTAGTTGGGCTGCGCGGCGTGGCGCAGCTGCTGCTCGGCCTGCAGCAGCTGCGCGCGCAGGCGGGCCACGTCCGCGCAGTACGCGTCCACCTGCGCCAGCGCAAGCGACAGCTGCGCGGCCTGCGCGCCCGTCTGCTGCGCCAGCGCGTCCAGTGACGTCACCAGACCGCGCGCTGCTGCCTCCACGCCCTCCGGCCCCACGGATTGCGCCGCCACGCCGTCTGGACCGAAGTGTACCTGTCCACATACAACCCGCGTTACCACAACTCATCAGTTCACCTGCTCGTCTCGTCGCCCCTGAAAACCAACACAACAATATACAAATATGTAAATTCGGCGAGTCGACTCACGTTGAGTTTTTCCACTGCATATGAGATCTTCGTCTTTTGCGTGGAGATATCATTTATTAATTTCTCTCTCAGGGCGAGACGATCCCTGAGTGGTCTCTTTGCGTTCTGAGGTGTCTCTAGCGTCCTTGCGGTCGCTTCGAGCCAGTGCCCGACATCCTTTAATTTTCTTTCGCATCGCTCCCATTCTTCGGCTAGTTCCTGTAGTAGACCGTTCTGTAAAAAACATAATGTTTATTAGTATTTGTTTCCAGTTGAGGGCGTAGTCATCATAACCAGCAGTAGTACTGACTGTCTTCGCTAATCTCTTCTCGACGTCAACGGTCGCGTTCTCCGCTGCCTCTAGCCTAGAAGGCAAGTCTCCTGGGCTGGTTACCCGTTCGATTGCCTCTATCTCCTTAGCCATATCCGCTAAATTCTTGGCTTGCTGCTTACAGCTCTTGAGCGCATTCTGAAAACATAGATACATTTTAGTAAACATCCACACATATTTATTTATCCCTAGCTGTAGGTACATACCCCATATTCAGTCTGTTTCTGTTGCGCCTCCTGCAAGTCGGCCAATGGGAGTGGCCGCGCAAGGAATGCACGCTGTGTCTCAACCCAAAGTAGGACTTTCTCGAGGAGTGTGAGGAAGCGCGCGACAGCATCGCAGGCGTCCTCCACGGCGCCCTGCCGCGCCTCCAGCTCGCTGCACACCGCGGCGAACTGCTCCGAGAGCGCCGTCACCGTGGACTGCACCAGCTGCCGCTCGCCGGCGTCGCGGCTGCCCTCCACAATCGCGCGAGCGTTGCGCGTCAGCCTCTCTACCCGGTCGGCTACGTTTGGCACTTCAGCCCGGGTGGCGACCAGGCGCTCCCGGTAAGGCTCGGGCGCCAGGGTGCGGTCCCTCGCTGTGAGTTCGGCAGCGCGAACCCAAGCTTGCACACTTTCCACATCAGTCGCGTATTCAGAGCGAGCCGTGCGCGCACGCTTCCATTCCCTCTCCTTCTCTTCCATGGCTGCTGCCAGAGCCTCAGACGATAGTTCTAGGGAGGACAGCTCCTGTGCGACGTCCGCCGGCGCCGATCCTCCGTATCGCTTCCTGCTCTCCTCCGTGAAGTTCTTCGTACGCTCCACTAAATCCGACACTTCTTTAGTCAAAGCGCGCACACTGTCCGCTTCGTCTTCGCCGAACACGTAGAAAGTCCTAACTTTCGCTGTCAACACTTCTATTTGCTGTCGGAGCTCGTCGATTCTCTCCGACACGCGATCGAATTCGGACACAATGTCGTCGATCTCCGCGAGCCGCGCCGCAAGAGTTTGTCGCAATCTGAAAAAGAGAAGCGATATTAAAGCGTACAGTTCGCACCGAACGGCAGGGGATTGTGGTTTAGAGAGCGCGCGTGAGGTGTAGGTGCCAAAACGCGACGAAAATAATCCGGCGCGGCGTGACGCTGCGCCCGTGACGGTGCAAGGTCGCGCCGCGGCGCTACGCTACCTCGTCGTTCGTGCTCGTTCGCTCGCGGCGCTCCGCTCGCGTCGCCCGCCCGTCGCTCAATGAACCGTTTTCGATAGATTCGCTGGACGCATCTAATTTTAAATTCCACGTTCTAATGTTTGCACGGTGACATCATAGCGCGCGAGTTTTTTCGGTGCATTCGCCGGCCAGTGTTTACGTTTTGCACGCACACGGCCGATCGCGTTTACCTTATGCTAGGGTGACGCGAGCGCGCGACCTTCAGCCGGCCGGTTGCCATATGTTAACTAAGCGAGGGGGGTCGTTGGTGTCGAACGCACACCGAGCGTAACTCGCGAAACGGACGTGGCGAAGTGGTCCACGTTGTAACGCAACAAAACCCGCAATGAATGACGACCACAACCGCATGCAGCATGGCCGGCTGACGGAGCACCGGTTTTATTGTACACCAGTAAATACATAAAGAAGTCACTTTGAAATGGGCATACGTACACAATTATACAAAAGATCCCGTGGGACAGTATCCCCAGTCCAGTGCTACAGTATTGTGCGCGTGACTCATCGCCGCCGGTCCACGTAGGCACGGTCACATTTGTATCACATAATTCAGATAAAAGCGAGTATGTCGCGGCCGCACGGCGACGTAGGCATGTCCCAGTCTCCTTATAGCATAAAAATTCGTTTCAATTCTGTAAAAACAGAATATTGCGTTGCTTATTTTCGGACCGGTCGGAGCAACTCTGGTTCGCGGAAGGGGACCGTGCGATTGTCTTGGGCACTCGTTTCGCAACACACAGGTTCACAGAGGCACACTTTCATAGCGTTATTTTAACTTTAATATCGTTTCGAATGTATTTTCTTGTTGTTAAAATGGCGTGTCGTTCTAAGTATATCCCTGTAGCCGGCTTCCAGTGCAGACTGAGAGGCCGTGACCTATTAAGCGCTGCGATCGCACGCATGCGCGCTAAGCTCGGAAACACTAGTCTGCCAGTTTGAATAACGATTACACGTCTCCCCCATGCCCTGTCGATGTCTGGCTTTAGTTTCAGTGGAAAATGAACTTAGTATACTGTGTCGTAAGTATTACATTGGCTTGTAAAAGGGCGTGACGTAGGGCGTTACGGTCACAGAGTTTGTCCTCTGATTGATTCTATTCTAGTTAGTAAGTGCGGAGATACTGTTGGACACGTGAAGGTCCTAGTTTAAGCTCGCTTCTAGAGCTTTAACAAGAGCTAGTACTTACCTAGGCTACGAACAAGCCGATCAATACAGTCAAACAAAACCAGAGCAAACAGGTGCTTCTAGATCGACTCATCGCTTATATTTTATACCAAACTAAAGTATTTTTTTCTACATCTGTTTACGATGAATCTTTTTGCCTTATTGCTTTATAAATCCAAGGTTAATCACCAAAATAATATTAAATTACGTGTTTCCCCAACGAATGGCAACCACAGACACGTAGGTATCAATATGCTAGGACAATCTGGTATAATTAAGCTGGGGTTGAAGGGGTGAATATTGCATGGGGCTTCCCGCATTTCCCCTCTTCCAGCAAACATACGCAGACAATTGAAATGTAGGTATTTTTAATATAAAAGGGTCTAGTCACCACTTCATTCGTATTTCGTCTCGTCCCCTTGCAAATGGTACGAAAAGGTATGCGTAAATGATAGGTCCATTGCAATATAAACGTCGATTTTCGTGTTTTGCGCAGCGAAAAATAAAATATGAGTGCACAGGTCAATACTATGACGTGCCTGCTCTGTCTCACTCCCACAGTCTTTTATGAGCAAGTTCCTAAAAATATCCTACTTATATTCAGACTGCAGTCATTCTACGAGGACTAGATTTTGAATAGTTGCTGAAGGAATTACGCGTCATCCATCATCGCCAAGGGTGCATTAAAATTAAAATAGCTTCCACGACAATCGCCTTTTTTTTTTTTTATAGACGGGCAATCATCAAATAACTTCCCCCGCCCTGGGCGGGGCGGGAGGGAGTGTCAGACTTTTACTGACTAAAACCCGTCTATGTTCCTTTCATGTGCCCTTTGCGTTCCGGGGGCGCGGTATCTCTTTCGAACAACCCGCAGACGACAATCGCCTGCGATTCTTGGTCAGCTACACCCGGTTTGTCGAACGAAAAATTTATGTGAGGTATAGTCAAGAACGCGTAACCTGTGATTGATTGTTGATAATTTAATTAACTTATGTTTTTGTGCAATTGTCAATTGGCAATTGTCAATTTGATTAGTTAATATTTCATTTGAGAAACCGAAACTTAGATAAAGGTGTGAGACCTTTATCTCACTGGTTATTCTGGCTTTAGCGATTCTCAAAGTCTAGAATGAAAATCTCCAAATTTTATCAAGGCAAAGCGACCTGTCTAGGACAATGGATGAATGGCGCTCTTTGCGGGAGGCCTACGTTAAGCAGTAGACTGCTACAGGCTGATATGATGATGATGATGATGTAAGCGACCCTGAACTTACAACCATATCACAGTCAAAACTCTACAACACGACAAAAAACCTAGTTTCTTTCACACTCAAAAGTTATAATCAACAGTTTGAATTTTAACACTTTGAATCAGCGTGTTTAGTCACGGGCATACACTTAGCAACATTCGGAAACAATTTCCTCCCAAAGGATTGATTGAAATGTAATGATGTTATAAATATCATTTTGGATCCCACACTACCTAGGTACTATGAAATCGGTCTTATCGCAACGTGGCAATACTGCCAGCTTTTTGGGCACTCGTCCTAATGACAGCGATACGGATGAGTTTTTGCGGATGAGTATGCCCTATGACCGTCCTTTTTTATCAACTGTACATATGTTTATAATTTAATTATTATTATTTAAGATAGCTTTATATTTGAAAATAAAGTCGCATTTGTTAATTTACAAGAATGTTTTTGCTCGTGACTGTTCATACAAAATTCGTCAATACTTTATACCTACTTAGTATCGAATGAGTTATGTCATCGCTATTTCACGAACAGGAAGCTTACTGCGGTCACATTGTTACAGAACTGTGACGGTTTTATTCTGTCGTTGAATACCTATAACTATAATAATATGGGCCGAACGCTGTCGCTATGTTAAAATTGTGTATCCTGTAAAATAAAATGTTTTGTTGTACGTATGGTTTGCCTCGTGGTTTCAGTTTCAAGTTCAGATAGTTTAGAAGTGTTTTTCCTTGTTTAAATGTATGTCACTGGTGACCTAGCGAATAGGAATATTGATTTCGATATAGCAGTTGTTATACTTATATTAATTATCTAGAGATAGAACCAGTTTAATATTTAAAAAAATATTAAGTTTTTGCTAATTTTGATCAGCTCATTACTTCGACTGTTAGTAAAGCATCAATTTGGCAGAAAGATAAAATATGACGTCTCCTACAAGACAAGGGCGAGTTACTATGAAATTATTCCGTGACAATAATACAAATCTATGCCTATTTGCAGGCCGAGAATGTAGGCCTTACTTGCTGTAAGCCACGAAGTAGTGCAAGAACAAAACTTATCTAAAATCTCACAAACAAAATTCAGATTCTAAAATAAACACTACGGAAGTTCCCACTTACATACAAAGATATATAAATACAGTTGATAAACGGACACGCCGATAACAGTTCAACGACCTAGCAAATGGCAATGTTGCCAATTTGTACGTTGGCAGAGTGGCCGGAGATTGGCACGCGACGGCGACGGACCATAGCCCGGGGGGACGGTTAACGCCTTCCATGTGCACTCGACTGACGCTTCCTTTATGGGGAAACGAACCTTCAAGTGAGGGTAAACTTCTTTTGTTTTCTTTACGATGTTTAGAAGTTTGAGAGCTGCTTTGGTTATGGGGAAATGTTGTCTTGAATAGGGTTAAAATATTTTTTTTGGCTTTATGAAAGTACTTCTTGGGGTAGTATCTTATATTGGTCACCAAGTGAGCCTCTTATATGACGCACTGACAATCGAAAAGTTTTGTGCATCACTCATTTCAGGGGGTGAAAGAAACCAACTCTAAAATATGAAAAAGAAAATCTGTTGTTCCTTAAAACAATGCACCACAGCACGTAAATAACAAAATATAAAGAACAGCATTTTTTTCATATTTAACAAATGCTCCCATAGCAAAAGATTTTCACATTAATGAGAACTTTCAATCCCAGAAAAGTTACCAGTAGGTACAAAAAGGTAATAGTAATTTTAAATCTAATAAAGAGATAAAGTTTGTCTGACCAATTTTTGTAAGAGTCTCTGGACGTCCTAGTCCCAATACAAAAACTCTTTCACTTCAAAAAAGCTATACCAGCGGAGTTGCATGGTTAGCATATTTCAAGCTAGTTCTAAATATACATCCAAATACATAGTTGACGTTAACTTTCTTCCAAGAACGTTAAGCTATAAGGGCTACAATCCAGTCTGGGCCAGCAATTACTGAGCTATAAAGACATGTTCGCTTGCCATACGAAGTCATTAAAGTATTATATATTCAAGACAGTTCCTTGTAGCGGCGGAAGGGGAGCTCCGTGCAATTAGCTGCAGGTAAACAGCTGTTATAGTTCCCATACGCTGTTACCACATATCAAAGGGGTATTGAGTTTGTAAGGAACATTCAACTGCTTATTTTGACCTGCGATATTAGGTGTATCAATGACTTTTTTATGTAATTGGATGGCAAACAAGCCGAAGTTTTACCACCACTTATAGACATCTGCAATACCAGAAGCCTTTCAGATACATTTCCACCCCACAGACTAAGTTGAAATGTCATATGTGCCTATTATTACACCAGCACCCATAAAATCGACACACAGCAACGCTGCTTTGCGGCAGAAATAAGGTATGTTGGTAGTATGATCTCGAGCTCCTGCGCAAAGAGCTCTTCTACTACAAAATGTATTCATCTTAAAAGGTGAGAGGTACATTTACAGACTAGTTGATACCATTATTCAATCCCATGTGTTCAATTGCAAATTCAATTCTCACCCATTCTACGAGTTGTATTAGATCCCATATGGCGAGAGAATCGATTCAATTTCAACTATAAATTATCTACTATTTATTGAAGCGGGTTTGTAGGTCATGGTCTTTCTATAGACTTGTCACTCCTTATACTCTTTATTAATGCAATAAGCAATGTTTTTATTGCACTTGACGAAGAAATATCAAAATGCCATCACGTCTGAAGAACACTAGAGGATCTGCAGAGCCGTGAAGTGCAAAGCCTAAGTTTAGACAATTAATTCAAATGAGAATTTTTAAATTACGCAATACGTACGTTATTTTGTAACTGAGCTTGAAGATTTGTGGACTTAATAAACATAAAATCACGCCTGTATTGCCCGAAGGGTTAGGCAGAGGTGTACCAAATGTACAACAACAGTTTACCGCGATCTTTAAGTCCTATGTAATTGGAGGCGAGCCTATTGCCAATAACCGGGCACAAATCCTAACCCCGAGATGCTACAGAGAATTTCATAGAAAAACCCAACAACGCACTGCTGTTAATTTCGAATACAAAATTAATTGAACGTCTGTCTGAAATTAATAATCGTGAATTGTCAAAATTTATGAGTCCCTATGCGTCATTGGGAAGTCACCCCTTTTCAACGTGACAACATGCTTATAAACCTCTACATATTTCGCAAAAGGGTCCCCTAACCCTTCGGGCACTATTATCACGGCCATTACGAACAGTATAATATGTCAGAGAGATTCAAATCCTCGTCTAGACGTAATTAAACCATGACTTCATTGGTTTACAAAGTCACATGGTGTTTGAATCAAGGTTGTTAGCGGTTCGCGCGATCCATCAAGACGTTCTGCTCAGTAAATCTTGGTATTTGTAGTCCCAAGGTCAAGGTGGCGAGGTTCAGGATTCTGTTCAGTGATGCGAAAACTTAGATGCCGAAATTTTGTAGTTGGAATCGAAGCGTCGATTGAAATTTAAACAACCGTGAAGTTGACTGCCTCGTTAGCCTAGTGGTTCTACGCGCGACTGCTACGTTAGATGTCTTGGGTTTAGTTCTTAGGTCGAGCAAAAACTGCTATTGGGTTTTTTTTAATGAAATTCTCAGTAGCAGTTCGGAGTTAGGATCTGTGCCCGGTTAATGGCAATAGACTCGCCCCTATTACATGGGACCTAAACATCCGGCAAACTGTGGGTGTACATTGGTACACCTCTGCCTAACCCTTCGAGGAATACAGGGGTGATGATGATGGTATATTTACAAATTGCTTAGTCAGAATTAAATAGAATGCATCTCAACTTTTAAATTTTTGCAAGTTCCGAAAAAACAAATTTTTTGAAGGTTATATCATATTTATTAATAAAAATGAATAAATATATAAGTATAGACTGTCACTAACCGTGTCATCACCTAAATAAGCTGGTGACGTCACTTCACTTAGATCTAAGGGTTATTTTAATAAACTACGAGATTTCTTAGCAGACGATGATATCATAGCTGAGGACGCAACATTAGAATATGCAAAATGTACTTTAATCTCTGAAGCATAAAGACGATAGTTTGAAAATTGTTTTTGCAAAAGCGAAGTCGTTTTAAGATCCTGTGTCATTGGTTGCGCAACGCAAATTTTTGTATGAGGCCGGTATTTTTTAACCATTTGTTGTATCTTCCGTATTTTCTTTACAACTTAAATACACACATTACAGTTCCATACAAGATAGGCTGAAAATATTAACACAATGATATTAAGAGAATTCGTTTGTTTGTGACGCAAATAGTTAGGCATGACAAAATAATTTAAGCTACTGAAATAGTTGACACAATTCATGCAACTGTTTTGTCCACGGCTTCGAAAGTAGAACTTAGGTTATCAAATATTTAAGGCTGTGTTTTGAATGCTATTTTGTGTTCGTTTTTATTATGTTCCTGCATAAGGCTTCGCTCTTCATTCTACAATCTAATATTACTTTGTTATTCCTTTCAGGTATTTTCCTTTCCTCTCAGGTAACTTATCTTTATCCTTGAATGCCTACAAATCTTGTATAGTATTAATCTCATCTCTTATATCCAGGATTTTGTAAAAACCTAATTGAAACTCTATGGAGAAGAATAAGCAAGGAACTCCACGGACACTCCGTGGAGTTCCTTGCTTATTCTTCTCCATAGAGACCTACCTATGTTTTAAAACGAGCAACTAGCTTTAACTCTCTGATTTACTGACCAAATGCAAATTGGCCTACTTAAAATAAATGCTTATTGACTTTGACATTTTCAACTTTATATCTTGTTACTAAAAAAATTGTTGCTCTCTTTAAATTCATCAAATATTTCAATCATTGCACCAAATGTTTTGTAAAGTAATTTATTTTTATGTATTTTCTTTTAGATGCCGTACAAATTCCTGTACGTGGAATCAGCGGGGTATTATTGGTGTTCATGCAACCGACATGTGGTCATGGCATGGCGACATGGTTTTATTTTGCTTGCGCTAATAAAATCTATTTTATTTTTATGCTGTCTGGGTCTCGTCTATGGGGCATTCAGATTATTATTAAAGAAATCAATTACAGGATTATTAACTTCTGCATGTGGGCAGATTTAAGTTGGACTTGCATCCTTGTTCATTATTAAAATTTACAACAGTGGCGTTGGCAAGGCTAAAAAAGATGCCTACACGGGTATCTGTAATCATTTCATGAACAATTATTTTAAGCAAGCATGAGTGAGTGTCTGTATCATCATTTTCTGCAAGCATTCTCTTATCCTATACGGAAATGTGCAAGCTTGCGCCAAATGATTGTTTATGCAGACTTGTCATTCTTGCAGTAATGTTTGTAGCCAACTTAATAGTCTGTTTCACCACCATTTTTTTTAAGGTTGGGAAATCATGAAACTACTGCTTCCGCTCTGGGCGGAGCGGAATGGAGACTCAGACTCTTACTGACAAAAAAACCCATGTTCCTCCTAATGCCCTTTGCGTTCCAAGGCCGCGGTAACTCTTTCGAACAAATTCCGCAAAGAGGTAACGAAAATTAAATATGCTGTTAATGTTGCTTGAAGATTTCTAGATTTACCTATGCTTCTAGCTGCGTATTAGTACCTAATATTAATATAATAATAGCTATAACAACAAGGCGTCCAAGGCCCACCTCGCGAGATATTTAAGACCAACATTGCTGTAATTCTCCACATTACTCATTTTTATGATGTTGGGAAAATATTTGAAGAATTATAATTGCCTCGTTAAGATTTCCACACTATTTTAGTGTACCTACCCTTTAGCTCAAATATTAAATAAGTCACTGGAGTTTCTCTTAAATTCTCTCACGCTATTCCACTTACTGCGTCTCTTTCTTCATCTAGCGTTTAATAAACATCGCCAATATTACTTGCAACTCTAAATTATCAGGAATAAGGTCGTTTGTTTCATAATTCTGCAGTTTAAGATAACAATAGCTGTGCGAAATTGTATTGTGTAATCCTGCATGAAGATAATTCGGTCAGATAAGATAACACGAGAATGTTCGTCATTCTACTGTAGATTTTGCAATCCCATGACATTATATTTTCTCGTCGTCTACCCTACTGCGTTGTATGCATTGAGCTGGTTGCCAATTAAGACAGACTCGATTAACGTACTATCGCCCTTGAATGCCCCATTACGTATTATCTCGACCAATAATACAACTAAAGCAATGATAAGAATCTTTAAAGTTGAGAAAGAAGAGTCCAATTTCGCTTGCAATTATTTTTGGTAGTAGCAGAATTTATTTGGCAGCTACCTTTTTCAGGATTTTAAGACAACATTGATATGCTTTAAACGTAGCCTTAATTGCTGGTTGATAAAGATTATTTTAGCGTGTTGAAACGGTAAATATAATATGGCGATCCAGTCTGGCGGTCGCATGTTTGGCGATGTTTGGTAAAGAATTTTAATGTGTTTGTCGTGAAGGTGGGAATTTTGAAGATATTTTTTTTAAAACCTAGTCTGATACAGAGTAATTGTGGATAAGTGTGGGACTCATTACTGCCACCTGTTAAATTGGTGGCGAAGAATTTGGAGAATGTTAAGAGGTAAAATTATTGTAACCATATTTTCGTGAGATAGGATGGTACTCTTATTCCAAGCGTAGAAATTGCCAGTATAATGTCATAATTAAAACAAGAGGCAATTTAAATACAGGGCAGAACTGTCAACCGTTTCCTTGGCTGCTTACACGCAAATCGAAAAGCAATCGATCATAAAATCAACGCCAGAAACCAAATCCAAAAAAAACTTGCCAAATATAAAAGTAACCAACCAGAATGTAAGACGCCAATACTTTTTCCATCAACTATATCTGTTGATGACGACATCGAAGCAAATGATTGTCGACTTAGAGTAGAAGTAAGAAGGTTTAAAATTAAGAATGATTTTGTGGGAGAAATAGCAAATATTTTTGTTTTGAATCCACGAGCGCCAAGATGACAGCTAGTTGAAGCTATGCCAGATGTATTCTTCCGGAATTCATTGGCAGGGGTCGAGAACAAACTGGCCTACTTACCGACATAAGGTTATTATGTAATATTCAGTAATATTTTATGCGAGTGTGCTGTGTGTTACCGGCGGACTGCAGGTGTACATTGGCACACCTCTGCCTAACCCTTCGGGGAATATAAGTGTGGTTGTAAGTGTGTGTATTTTATGTAGTGTCACAATGGCACAGTGGTTTAGGCACCGGCTTCTCATGCACGCAGTTGTGTTAACACCTGGGCATGGGCAAGTACCAATATGTTTTTATTTTCAATTTCATATGCACATTCCAAGTTTATCTTAGATATTACTAACATCGCCGAAAGAAAACGTTGTGAGGAAACCTTGACTTAACGTGAATGTAAGTCTGACATCACCAATCCGCTGGAGCAAGCGTGCCTTCTCTGTATAGGAAGAGGCTTTTGCCTTGCAGTGGGAGAATAATAGGCTGGTATTATTATTTTTCAGAGAAATCCGCGACGAAGTTGTTGATAAAAGTTTCCGAGTGAAAGCTGAAAGCGAATAATTATTTTTGTTTTCATTACCTAATGCCAACGACCTAGTTTACATCGAGAATAATTTTCTTTTCTTATAAAAAGCTGAAAAGTGACGTGGAAATGTTAAATGTTTTACTGCTTTTTGTTGTATAACTACCACGTTTTAGACCATGGTGCTTACTGTTATAGACCTTACATACTAATATTATAATCATCATCATCATCTGCTTAGCGTTTTACAACTAACTTGGGGTCGGCTTCCAGTCTATTCGGATGCAGTTAAATACCAGTGTTTAACATGGAGCAGCTTCTTATCTGACCTCCACAACCTTGTTTCTGGGCAACACGGTACCTCTTGGTAAGACTGGTTGTTTCCTGGCTTTTGACTGCCCGCAACGACTGTCAAAGACTCAATCTAATCTAAATCCATACTAATATTATGAAGAGGTGAAATTATTTTTCTGTAAGAGGTAATATCTGGAAATACTGGTCCGATTACAATCATTATTTATTATACTGATAGAAAGTTATATATTTTATGGCACTTAAACTTGACTTGCACGTCAATAAAGTTGCAAGCAAAACGTAGTAACCTATAATTCACTTGAGTAATAAATATAAAACTCAAAATATCGTCTTTAATATGTATGCACGGGGCATTTACTAATTTTCCTGTCTCATTTCAAAAGGCTTACCGTTCCAATGCGCAAGAAAGTGATAATGAAAGATTTTACAGTCTACACTTAACGGTATCGATACGTAACTGTTCAGAAGTGAGTGTTCGTTTCCACATTTCCCACATTCAGTTTGCTGGTAAAATGCGCTGAGTCAAATAAAAATGAATACAGTTCGACTGATTCAGTGGTCTGCGATTATAGTATCGACAATAATCTTGATATGATTAGGTATCTATTAGTGTATTTGATTGATGATATTAATTGATTTGTAATGATCATTGATGATTGAATGATATCGATACCAGAAGTATCAATTAATGTAAGGGACAAAACACGGTTTTTCAGGAGAGCCAAAAAACGATTTTATTTTTTTAAATCTGGGTATAACTTTTTACTGTCTGCTCCAATTTTAATTGTGTCTAGAGCAAAGTTTCTTAGAATTTCCTCTTCTTTCATGCTCTAAACGAAAGATTTAGGAATACCCAGCGGATTAAAATATAGCATGTCCTTTACATTAAAAAAATATGTTTAGTTGTGCCTTACGTTACTAATATTTTATGTGTAAACCGTCAAGCATAGTGTAAGCAGCAAGAGAAATAGAAAATTATACGTAATCCTATTGTAAAGGACTTTTACAGTGTTGCAATTTGATGTAACTATAGATTATCTACTAAAATTATGGTATTTTAACACCATGGAAATAGGTTCTTTGCATGATTAATGTTAGTTTCAGCTTAGCTATCACAGATTTAAATGAAAGGAGATGGCTAAATGGAAGTATAGACCACTGCCCCATGTGCCAGGTACCATGTATAAATATGGTACTAGGTACAATGTAATGCTGAATGGCTAAATATTAGTATTTCATGTAAAAAAGATTCAGATACTTTTTGGGAATAATATAATGGTAAAATAATATTGCCTAAAAAGGAAAAAAAGGTGTGTGACAGTATATAATTTTCTTCAACTGACAAAAAATAAAACGAAAAAGAATAAAACTAAAAACGAAAATGAGGTTGTATATTTATAAGCGAATGTTTGTGATGAAAAAGTTTTTTTTTTTAGATACTTAATATAAATGTTTAATAAATAGTTCACGAAAGTGCTAGGAAAATATTAAACACTACATAATTTATGAATGATTTTTTAAATATTATGATGCTATGTAAGATTCATAATACATTCCAGAATGTATCTGGCCCGGAGGCAGTCATTTAGCCATCACCTTTAGAAATAATTCTTAAAAAACTCTAATCATGAATTAAAGTAAGGGACATGGTATTTAAATCGACTGAGGTTGTAAATTATTAACACTATGACTTACTTTATTTTTCAGAGAAAAAAAAATGTAAACGTCCGTTACATCATTTTTTTTTCATAAATCGTTTTACGCAGGCCAAATTTTTTTAACGTAAGGGAATTTTTTTTAACGATAGAATTTTTTTAATAATACCAATCGATAGAGCAGAAAATTCTGAATCCAATGATGTATATAACTCATTTTCGCCAAAATGTCCCTTACGTTAATTGATACTTCTGGTATCGATATTTGAGAAGTAAGTAAAAGTTCTTTCTTTTTAAGAAAAAAACATTGCCCCTATTAGGAATTTCTCTTGTATCGTGGGTGCGTTTACAAACTGCCAGACCCGGAACAACTATCTGTATACAAATATTAGTTCCGTTACAAAGTGTTCGAATAAGTTTTAACAAAATGATATTGCAATTTGTAATCCTGCTACTATTATAAACGCACAAGTTTTTGAGGATGAACAGATGGATGTTTGTAACTCTTTCACTTTTAAGCAGCTGAATGGAATTAGCTGTAATTTGGCACAGATATTTCAAACTAGTTTAACGCATAGGATAATGTTGATCCCGTTTTTATGTTACAATGGGACATTATAGGACTGTGGCTTAATAAGTCTACGTAAAGTGTAGTCGCCGAGCACGGTCAAGTATCAATGTGACTTTTTCTAATTCATATATACTTTCTTAGATATCACTGACATCGGTAACCATGTCAGAGGCCCTTGAGGCGGTTTGCAAACTCTGACACTAGGGTGTGTGGGGTAGAGATGTCAGCAAACTTGGATGGGGCCACTAGGGGCCGATGCCTGTCGGGGCTGCGGGTTGTTCGAAAGAGATACCGCGCCCTCGGAACGCAAAGGGCACCTGAAGGACCATAGATGGGTATTAGTCAGTAAAAGTCTGACACACTCTCCCGTCCCGCCCAGGGCGGAAGTTATTTGATGATTTCCCATCTACAAAAAAAAGGGTTTGTGGGGTCTGTAGACCTTACTGCCCACACGATAAAGAAGAAGAACTTTAGTCGCCGGCAGAAGCTAGTAACCAGTCATCGAAAGCTTAGGCGGTCTACTCTCAGACTTATAAGTTTGGCTCATAGTAATTTAGATCTACTAATATCTGAATAAAGTGCCTGGTGAAACTCACTGAACTAGCATACAATAAAAAGGTACATATCCACTTAGGTATATATTGCTGTATAATCCAATAAACGTACAAACGGTACAAGCGTTATAACTTAACCTATTTGTCTCAATTGGCTCGTCAATCGACCAACTGAAAGCCAATTAAGCAGTGAGAAACTGTTGCAAATCTCACAAGTTTTTTTTCTAGCCTTGGATGTTCGTATATTAGCAACTATAGTTTTTAACTGGTTTTATTATTAGCTTATTATCTATTATATACTAGCAACCCACACTCACTTCGCTCTAGGTACCAATATATAATATTACAGGCAAAATTTTGCTGCTTTGGTAACCCAAATTATGGCTATTTTTTTAATGATTTCTAATTTCTTTGAAAACAAATCTTAGCATAATGTTACTTCCTGATCACTTGACTATCTATTTGCGAAAAATATATTAAAATCTGTTCAATAGTTTAGAAGTTTATTCAGTACAAACAATTATTTTTTCCTTTTTATAATATTAGTACACAAGCTCTGCTTAGCATGGGATCAGATAGCCGAGTTTGTCCTAAGATATTTATTTATTTATTTATTAGTACTTATTGATTATTTTTCTTATTTATTTATCATTTTACATATATTTTACCAGCAACAACTTTATTCACCAAATTCATTGTTCCACAGTTTAAAACCTAAAACTATTTGCATCCCAAGGTTATCCAAACGGTTTACTTTTAATGCTTTTCGTACGAATCTAACGAGTTTTCAAACTCACAGTTTGACCATTAATTTTGCACGCGTCAGTAAATACTGTTTAATGCATTAACTGTTGGTTTTGGCACCTCTCGTGGACATATCGAATTAACTGGAATAATACGGATGGACAGAGAACACGACTTAGCTTTGGTGATGTAATGCTGAAAAGGATACAAAAGCTTCTGTTGATTTAAAGGTTACTTGCCATCTTAATTTGTGAGAAAATCATTGAATGTTTTTAATTGGACTGTGAACAACTGTGAATGAATATATTTGTATTTAATAATACCAGTTTGTTATTGCCTTATTGAAGAATAAACACTTCTTCTTATATAGAGTAGGCACGATCAGTGATCTACGATCTCTCAATAATTCAATTAATTACGTCTAAATTGATTATAATGAATGTTTTACGTTAGCAACAATAAAAGTCGAATGTACATCCAAAACTTTTAAATTTATCAGAGTTAAATATTAAAAAACTCTGTACGTTTATTTTGAAAAAATGGGTAATGCTTTGACGTGTTTTGGTTTGTTTTGACAGAATGACACCCAAGTGATCTCCTATCAAGCGTATGGCAAAAAAGTGTACCTAGGGGCACTTTAATAGGGCCAGCAATTATACAATTCATGACTACTGAGATAAATTCTATTTAAACTTTTACCAATACTTTTCTTTCTCCCAATAAATTTGCAAGTAACCTCCAAACCAACACAGGACACTTACCTGCTTTCCACCAACAACAGCCGAGTTTCCTACAAAAAACAGACACAGAATAACACAGTGTCACACCACTTACTTCTCATAGGCTTCTACAAGTTCCTTGACGTTCTTCTCTGTGTCGTTGGCTGCGTCTTTGGAGTGTGGCTTGAGGATGGTGATGACGAAGTCAGCGTGTTCTAGTAATTCGTCACGACTGTCTTCAAGACTTGAGACTTCGCTTTGTAGCTCCTGGGGTAAGAGGGAGAAAATGGTAAATGGTTAATGAGAATAGTATTGGCAATTATATGTGTATGTATGTAATGTCTTTATATGCCTCGTAAGGCTTCAAGTATTTTTTTAGGGACAGGCCCGCCACTCTATTAGCATCCACTGCAACTCCTGAAAGCCAGAATCAACAGTGGAGACCGCCAAGACAGTGAAGCTCGACGAGTCCCGAAGAAACGATTCAACTGTCTCGAATCGGGCGATTTTTTTTTAGAAAAGAGTTGCGGAGAAGTAACAAATAGCAAAGTTACCACTTCCCTCTATATCCTTGAATAGTCAATTCTTTGACATGATTTATGAGCATGATGTAAAAGAATTGACAATTGAGAATTGATTCTGAACATTCGCAACATTGTTTTAATGTTACAAATTACACTGCCAGTCAGTACGGTCTTTACCAATTTAGACTTACACTTGATTTACTTGACTTAGACTTGTTAGACTTTTCCTCTCTCCCTACCCTTTATTCCCCATATTTTGATTGGTATCTCACCTGCAAGGCATGCCTGGTATCCACAGCTCGCCGCCTGGTGCTGGGGTTGGCATCCAGCTGTCGCAGGCGGTCGGAGGCGGCGGTGATGGCGGCGCCCAGGCTCCTCTGAGAGTCCAGGAGCTGGTTCCAGCGGTGGAGTTGCTGGTCGGCTGTCGCTGCGCGCTTGGCTAAGCCTGGGGTGGAAAAGATTTGAAGATTATAATTAATTAAATATTTCTATGACCTACAGGTAGTTGTTCTGGGTCTAGCTGTTTGTGTATGTGAGTAAACATGTTTGTAACCGCACCCAAGACACAGGAGAAATTCCTAGTGAAATATTTTATTTAAAAAAAAATGACATTACAAGCAAACTGCCCGCGACTTCGTCCCCGTAGATATTTTCAATCATGTCTAAATTCTTTTATTACTGCCCGTGTGGCGTAGCGTGATGTTATATAGCCTATGACACTCACAAATAGCGTGGCTTTCTATGGGTAAAAGAATTTTCAAAATCGGTTTAGGAGATTCAGACATTACCCCCTACAACCTCACAAACTTTACCTCTTTATAATATTAATACACATGACATTATTACTCCAATACTCCTTGTTACAATTATCGTTGAATTTTTAATTATAATTGTACTTGAAATTGAGCTGAAATAATAATACAAAGTCTCATTGTATTATTTTAATTTTGATAACATAAAATATCCATAAAAGATACTATTTTTGTACGAGACATAGTTATGAAATAACATCTTAATACAACAACTTATTGTACAATACTCTGTATTCGCAAAATAATTAAACAAACAACAAAATTACTTTGTTGTTTTGTTTTGTCGTTTACCTAAAGTTAACAATTGACAGTAATATCACAAGCTCCATACAAAGTATTTATCCATGGTTTTCAAAGGAGCGGTTTATGTAAATTATTGTCACCATAGCAACTGTGTTGACATAAACGTTGTACAGTGACGCTCCCCCCCCCCCCCCCCAGCTGACGGAGTAGGGGGGACTCCTTGACACTTCTGTCGATCTTAATAATGCAAGCTATGCTGTTTGTGCCTACCAACCTAGTTACCTAGGCTACCTAATCACCATTTAATATAAAGTTAGAAAAATAATGTGACTTGTTGTCACATTATTTTTCTCATTATTATCGTTGTTTTAATGTTAGCATATAATAAGCTCTATTGTTTCATGATAATATATATAAAGTAAATAACTACATAGTCTATATACTATGCAGTTTTTTTTTAAATAACTTCTAACTAAACTAACTAACTATTAGTTAGTTTAAAAATAATGCCTCTAATGCCCGAGGTTGCGCGTTCGCAACCGGGCACGGGCAAGTACCAATATGAGTTTTTCTAATCATATGTACTTTCTAAGTTTATCTTGGACATCACTGACATCGTTAACCATGTCAGAGGCCCTTGAGGTGGTTTAGAAACTCTGACACTAGGGTGTGTGGGGTCGTCAGACCTTACTGCCAACACGATAAGAAAGAGAAGATCAGCTACATACCTTCGCATGCTACGTTCCATCTGTCAGCGAGCTCCCTGGTCCTCTGCTCGACCCTCTCTCCGCTGGCTGCGTCAGCCCCGGAGCAGAGCTCCCGCGCCCGCTCCCGGACCACGTCCAAGAGCGGCTGCTGATTCTGAAGACATAGGGCAACACAGGTTATGACAGGTCATGCTTAGACGGTACAAACAAATTGTAGATTTGAATTTGGTAACATACGACCGTATTCCCAAACGCAACTCAAATTTAAATTGACAATCGGCTTTTGAATAAATGACTGTCGAATGTTTCGCAACTGTGATTGGCTGATTGTAGAAAGTATAACCAATTAAGTAATTTGACATAACTTTTGATAGTCTGATAGCTAGTTTTGTTACGATGACCTTTTCAGAAACTAGGAGTAAATGTATAGCTATCTCAGTCACTTTCAAGTGTAAAGACGAATAAGAACGTCTTACATTTAAGTTTCGTTTGAGAATTTGCTAATCAGACAGATCCTTAATGAAGCCATATTTTTCCATGTCGACAAATCTAAAGAAAGTTCAGATTTCTATCTATATCATCAGAAACATAATGAGGGAAGGGATTGATGCAAGGATAATTAGTTTTCGCAAAAGCGTTCCCTAAAAGCAAAATCAAGCTTGATGAAGGAACACACATGAAAATAATCGTAGATGTAGAAGATTTGTGTGCTTATGACAATACAGATAGAAATCAAAATCCTTCAACAAGAAGTCGGCAGCAATTGGCTACTTATATTCTACTTGACGGCTTAATTCAGGAAGCAGTTGATCAGTACCGGATCGTATGTTCCACATTGAATAAACTGACATCTAGAAATTGTTGCAACTACAGTCGGCTGGCTGAGTACCCTGATATAATTGCTTTACTTTCATACTTACGAACCGGTTCAAACCTGAATGATGGAAAGGAAGAATCGTTTACATGTAACATGTAAAGTGAGTATTTTGCAAGACCTTGCGCAGTAATTTATGAGTATATTGGATGCAAAAAGACACGCTTAACTTCATCGAAAGTAAGGTTACATGCGTTTTCCCATCATTGCGTTATTTTTTTTACACGACTGCCCCAAAAAGGAGTCCGATTTTTGTCAGGGTTTGTCAGAGGGTGCTCCCGCTTTGGGAATACTTTCTTATCTAAGAAGTTTTGACTGCTATGAAAATTTCAGTTTGGTAGATCATGTAGTTTTCGAGTTTGTATGTTTGGTCTCAGAGTGAATCTTGTTTTCTGCTTTTTATTTCATTGTAGCAGACCATACCCAGTTTTAAATGTTATAACTAAACTTTATATACCACGATCCCTATACTGTTGCATGCACTCAAACGAACAATAACCATAAAATTTCCGCAACAAAAATTTTCCGGCAATTTTGCTCAAACGTATTGTGATGAGCAGTATGTGTGCCTAGTTAACGACTAAAGTGATGTATCTTTTTACTTCCCGTATGTTTTGTATAACAAGTCGTGAAAGAATTGATGATTATTTTAACTCTGAATTCAATATTTTTGATTCGGAGGTTCGGAGTGAGCAAATCCGCAAATCCATAACAAACTGGTCATGGTATTGATTTGTCGCAAAAAGAAAATTACTACAAATGATAATGACTAATGATACTGACGTCATGATTAGTAAATCTACAGTATCCGGCAACGTTGTAGAGTGGTTTATAAATATGTGTTGGAAAAAAAATATATAGTTTGAGTTGAGAAGATAAACAAGAATTAAACAAAAAAAATATCATACATTTGAGAAAATTCTGCCAAATATTCAACTGATGAAACTTTAGCACTTGAAGGGGTCAAAGTTTTACAGCATCAAATAAGTAGAACTTCAAGATGATAATTATCTATATTGTGCTCAATAATTATGATTAAAAAAAACGGTAAACGGTTAGGTATTAGTCGAATTTGTTGTTACTCGTACTACAGTCGTAACATCAAAATCTTTACAAATACAGCCATCATTGTTGATGCCATAAAGTACAGCATACATTTTGTACATTACTTCAATACTCACAAAGTAATACTTTAATATCCTGTTGACTGTTCAAAGACTATAATAATCTTATTGTATGGTAGTGCCACAGCGTTAGGTCTTTTAAGAACAATCAATGTGGTTATACCATCAACTTTTAAAGTCTAGAGACTTATTGTTTGGCAACTTTGTCCCATCTCAACCTTGGCCCAAGATTTAAGCTGACCAAGAACATTAATAGTCTCATTGTGCTTGCTGCCACCGGATCTGACGTCATTATGCTTTTAAAATGTAAAATGCAGGCTGTACTGTATTCATGACATTGTTATTATTAGACTATTATCAACAATGGTTATTTTATTTTAGAATTTTTCGTACTGTAGCTGGTCCAATTTGAACTGTATTATGAACTACATATTTCTGTTTTTTAATATAAATTTATTATTTTATCTCTATCTGCTCTTTATAATATGCTGACTTTTGAGTTACGGTGTGCCCGATGCGCCTAGTTTGTGCGAAACTGTCGATGCAATGTGTGATTGGGCTAATTTTAGAAGATTTCTTTTTAAATTTTCTATATTTTATTACTTGATGAAGTCATGTCCTGAAATTTTTCATAACTAGGTTTTACCATTATTGATTTCTATGCAAAATTCATTTTAAACACCTTTCAAAAGAGATAGATTCTAAAAAGAACCGTCCCAAGTTGTTCCTACTCTACCTCAACCTAACCAGTATAATGCACATGTGTATACAAAATTTTAATTTCAATTTTTATCTGACTAGGTAAACCACTAGCCGTATCCAGAACCAAATAAATACAACCCAGGCTCATGAATAAACTGATCAGGTAGAAACAACCTCAAAAGCCTACATCAAATACAACCTACATAAACCTAGCTAAATGAGGATCATTCGAACTGATTACAATATCAAAGGCTTGCGCGAATACAGTGGCAGACATGATGATAATGTTCAAACGACAATAGACTTAACGAGGCATTGACTTGCAATTGAGAGGTCGGGAGTTCATATCACATCCGATGCACTATTGTAGTGGACCCGGTGTGGGTATTGCGATCTTGATTCCGCTTCTTTAAAGTGATTTATAGCTTACATTACTAACTAGATTATCTCTGTAACTACGCTCGTGTGAATGTCGTTTATCTGCAGCGATACATAGCGCGGGTCCCTAATTCTCTTTTTAAAATTTAAGGACTCCTTATAACATCCATATGCCAGCGAAAGCCCCGTCAAAATCGGTCTATACGTTTCAGGGATTAGCCAGAATAAATAGACAAAGAAAAAAAATATATTGCCGGGTAAGCATTCATAATTTTAACATTAATTGTATTTATCGAATTTTTAGAAAACAACGGGGCATTTATTTAGTCTACTTCATCATTTTGTATGATTATATTTCTTAGAAAACACCTACATTTTATTCAAGAGATAAAGAATCTTGATAAAGGCGAATAGCGCCTACTTATTTATGTACTAAGTAAGTACTATAAATACTTAGCGTTTGTAATCAATTATTTATCTTATCATTACCCAAGTATTTACGGAATCTAGATATTTAATTGACTTCTATAACCTACTATTGAAAATGTCACTTGTCTTGAACTTGACCGCGTTTATTTAAATTGTATCGCCAATAGCTGATTACCTAAGCAAATGAACCGTTGATTGATTAATCAATACTAATATTATAAAGCTGAAGAGTTTGTTTGTTTGGTTGGACGCGAAAATCTCAGGAATGGCGGGCTCGATTTGGAAAAATCTTTTTGTGTTGGATAGTCCATTTATCAAGGAAGGGTATAGGCTATATAACATCACGCTACGTCGCTCGGGAGCGGAGCAGTAACCAAAGACGTAACTTAACGAGGGGGAAATAAGCCAAGCGAACGAAGTCGCTGATACTTCGCTAGTTATTATAATAATATGTTATTATAAAATATACTTATTCAATGAAAATAGAAAGTGAACGCTTGAATAGTTTTGATTTCAGTGAAACAGCGAATGAGAACGCCTCGTGAGTGTTTACAATGTTATCAAGGCTGTATACTGATGACTGATAAGAGGGAATTGATAACAACCATGGTAAACGCGAGCCAGATGTTTATGAGAAATGTTCATAAACTACAGTTATGAAAAAAAATAGACCACAGTCTTTGAAATTGTTGATACGGTTCGCGCAAAGCTTGAGCAATTGGTTTGTGATTGGCCTATAGATTGTTCCGGGTCTGGCTGTTTGTGTATGTGAGTTTATATATTTGTAAACGCACCCACGTCACTGGAGAAATTCAAAAAGTTAATCAAAAAGAAATACAAATTTTTAGCACCATTTCTGGTACGCTGGTCTTGGGGTCAATTTCCAGGTCTAGTAAATGTTATTGGTTGTTTCTATGAAATTCTCCGTATCTCGTTCTCCGTTAGAATGAATGCTCGGTTAGTATCAATAGGCTCGCCCCTAATACATGGGACCGAAACATCTTGGCGAACTGTGGGTATACATTGGTACATCTCTACTTAAATCTTCAGTCGTGATGGTAATTTTTTTTCTACTCATCTCATCAGCCTAGGTTTTCCCAACTATGGGGTCGGCTTCCAGTCGAACCGGATGCAGCTGAATATCAGTATTTTACATGGAGCGACTGCCTATCAGACCTCCACAACCCAGTAATGAGTAATACGATACTCTTGGTAAGACTGGTTGTCAGACTTTCGAACTTCTGACTAACAGTAACGACTGTCAAAGATCTACACATGACAGCCGGGACCAACGGCTTTACGTGCTTTCCAAGGCACGGAGTAAACTCGCTATGGTAAATGGTCACCCATCCACAGACCAACCTCAGCAAGCGTGGCTTAACCCGGAAGATTGGTCTATGCGGCTGTAATTATTTAGCCACGAGCTCCTTTTTTCTACTATACACTAAATAAGAATTGCAATTAAGTTAACGCCTAATATAACTATTTTTTACTGCTGAAGTGGTACCTATTACAAATTGCACATGGCCATTCTATAAACGTGTATCCCATGCCTGCTTCAGGCGCCTGGCCTTGACACCTCGACTCATTGTGTCTATTTATAGCTGATGAGAAACAAAAAAACAACCGCGAGATTGCGGCGCCTGCGCATCCAGCCTATATTGCTATATTTACTTTGTACTGATTAAAGATTACACTATGAATATTGTAGAGCAATATTTGATTTGTTTATTTACTAAGTGCGCACGACTTTTTCCACGTCAAACTTGATATATTGTCCCAAGGGAACCGTACATTTGTCCGGGATCAAATTGCCTATGTAGACTATAATATCTCTGTGTCAAACAGCCAGATCCCTTCAGGCATTTTGGAATGATTGAGTAACAAACATTCATCCATCCAAACTTTCGCATTTGTAACAGCAGTAAGATTTAGGATCTCCACGAACAGATATACACAAATCATGACACACAAATAATGGTTTACTTATACGAGACCCTAGCATGCACAATAAAGTGTACGATTTTGGTGCAAGAGCAACTTGCATCGCCAGCAATAGCAATGACTTGCTATGTAAAGACTGTAATTTGCTTCAAAAGGTAAAAGCCAGTCTATTTATATCTACAAGTTAAGTAAATATGTATCAGGCCTAATGTATAAGACCAAAACCGAAGATAAAGCGTACTAAAGCCTAAACCTACGACAATTACTAACAATAAGTGGATGTAGGCTGAACAAATTGGAGCAGTGTGACAACGGTGTACTCCTATACTAAGATTATTATAAATGCAAAAATAACTCTACCTGTCTGTCTGTTAGGCTTTCACGCTTAAACCGCTGAACCGTTTTTAATAAAATTTGGCACAGGGATAGATTAGACCTTGGAGAAGGACATAGACCTTTTGTTGCGTGAAAAGGGCTTGAAAAATAGGATAAAAGTTTGAATGAGAGTCCGTTATTATTAAAGATAAGGGCATAAAACTTTGTATTTAGACACTAGACAATAAACAAACAAATATTTGTTCAAGTGTTGTTGAAAAATATCGTGTCTAAAGTAACCATTTCACGTGGAAAAAATCGCAAGCAAAAGCTAGTTTATTATATGACACACCTGGCCACACGATCATTATTGAATTTAGCTGTACAAGTAATTGCAATTCGGCGTCGCCTTTCAGACAGAGGTTGTCTACATGAGGTAGGCATTATGAAAGTTACAAGTTAATGATCTTTAAAATGACAATTTGGAGAAAGTCGCTGTGTGCTTTCTCTGTTGCAGTTTGTGCAAATATAAAGGATGCTGTGTTCTCTTTTGTGGATCGTTTTAAGATACAATGGACTTGATTCAATTGAATCTGCAGGCGTGCAGTCTGTGCTAAAGGTTATTGACACGACTCGCTCTGCGCTTGCTGAACGTTATGTTGGTTTATTCAATTGTTTGGCATTTTAATTGCATTTAAATTAGCATTTTTTAATTGCATACAATTTTAATTTTGTGGTTATCGTGTTTTATTTATATACACTAATGTGAAGAGTGTTTAAACGTGCTTATCTCTTAAATTACCAGACGGATTGGAATCGTTATTTCTGTTCATCATAGCCAGATTCATGAGGAATAGTAAAGCCCGTTTAACACCACGCTACGACACACGTAACTTAACGCGGATGAAAAACACCACCAGGGGAATTTGCGGGCAGAACTGCAGAAGCTAGTATTATAGTTCACTCACATTCACTCCTCGCAAAATTCCAGATTCAGGGTCTTTGAATGTCATTAAAAAAGATTCGGCGACTATAGACGGCCCAAAAGTAACTTCCCTTGAATTTAAAACAGTGACGTAATGAATTGCGTACAAAATACTAACTCGGAGTACCATGGCCGTTGGACGAAAACGTGGGATAATAATCATCAAATGAGTCAGTCGACCTCACCAATTATGGGACTGACTTGTGCTTTAGGCCTTATAGTATGACTGAGCCAGTAGTGTAAGAATTTAAAGTTCTTCTTTTCGAGTTGATTATTTTAGATAATCTTATAATTTTTGGGGCAAGTTGAGCGTAGTATTTTTTTTTTTTAAGCTGGCTTTGTACAAGTTTGACGGACGACCTGATTAAGACTACAGGAAGAGGCTGGATGCAGGCCACTTCCAATCGGTCCTTTTGGAAATGGCCTATGTCCAGCAGTGCACGTCCTTCTGCAGATATGATGATGAAGATGGCTTCTCGAAATTGTCATCTTTACAACGATTTTCATTGAAAAGAAAACGTATCCAAGGTTTTATAAGCGCACTAATCCTTTCGATATCGAGTAGTATTTAAATAGCATGTCATGTTGATAGCCATGGCGCTATCAATCGATAAATTACGTATATCTGCCTCAATAACGCGCCCTTGACCTCCAAGGTCATAGCATGTTTGGCGCTACTAATCTCTATCATACTAACAGTATGATTTATAGACCTCTAAAGAATAATTGATTTTATTTTACACAATTTTTGGCTGGTCATTTCCACATTAATTTCGAGTTTTCTAGAATGGAAGCTTTAATTAATGACTGCAAAATTTATGGAGATATAAACAGATAAAAGACCTTTACAAAAGTTAACTGCAGTCTCCGTATACGGTATAATAACCGGTAACTGCTGATATTGTAACTTAAGACGCGATGCTCTCACTGAAATTGGCTTCAAGAGATGCGTTGGTGTTTAAACTCGCTATGCAAATGGTAATAGCCGTGAGATCAAGTTTTAAAACCACAAAAAAAATCGCAAACACTTTTTGTACCGGTGTTTTGACCTTCGCACAAAGTCTAATCAAACAACATAGTCTTTATTCACAAAACAACATTAGGAAAGTGAAAACATGACAGAACCCGAACTGTTGGACCGTGACCTTGAACCTCACTTCAAAAACAACAACACAACTGTGCGAAAACTGATAAAAATCGCGATATCACAAACTTACCTTCCTTTTTCGCGGAATTTTTAATACCTACTTACTGACTAGGATGAAAAATTGGAAAATAAACTATTTAGTTGATAGTAAACTAAGTGGGCACGTGGATATAGCACTTGCACGATGTGAAAGCAGGGCAATAAGTGGTGTGTTTGTGTACAGTTCTCATTGCGATGCGATGCAGTCACAGACTGGCGCGCTCGCGGCCGGCTTCACGGCGTGACATCACTCGGTTAAGGCGAATACAGTGAAGTCATTAGTGTTGTGCAATACTTTATTGACAAGTTTTTGATAACAGGATATGTTAATGATGTTTCGCGATAATAGTTTAAGGGGTTATTATAACCATAGACTATCACTAAATTTTATAGAGTTTTGGAATTTTGTTTGAAGTTTTCTGTTTCAGGATATTTCGCAACTTTTTCTTAAATAGCGATAATTAAATGAAATATTGTGTGACAATAAACGTAATAAAACTTATAAAAAACTTGAAATGATCTATTTATCTAAGAATGACAAGTTATGGCACACCTGTCACATTGCAAGCATAGACAAGTCAAATTGAAATGAAGAAAAGTCTAATTGAAATGAATAGACTTTTGACTCCATTATTTTTTTAAATTTTACTCCATTTCAGGATATTATGACTTAATTTTAGTATTTCTGAATAGATTTAAGAACCTAAATAATATAATTTTCATTAGTTGCTAGATCCTTTGCTCCGATTTAACTTCGCATTAAAATACAGTGCGTATCTAACTTATTTTAAAGCATAATAATTCCGTCCTTGGACTGGCGTAGGTCATACTTTATAGCTCTCCTTAAAAGTTAAGTTCGTGTTATGAATTCATATCGAGTTGTGCAATGTACGCAATCACGTCAAGCTCAATTGATGAGCATATAAACTAGTCTAAAATAAAAATAAATGTCTTATGTAAAAAAAGATAAATAAATTAAATTAATAAACCTATTGTACAACACAATAGGTTTTATTATATATATTTTAACTTATTTCAGTATTTTTAATATGGTTTCATATCAATTACCTTTAACAAATTAAACAATATAGATTGCAAAAAATGCAAAGTTAAATTAGATAGTAGACACTTTTAACCAACAATTATAAGACTAAAAAAAACACTTTATTAAGCCCTGAAGATATAATTTATTTTCAATTAACTGTTTAATTGGAATTAAATCAATAAATAGCCAGTGGAGTTTTTTTTTAACGATGGGTAATCATCACATGACTTCCGCCCTGGGCGGGGTGGGAGGGAGTGTCAGACTTTTACTGACTAAAACCCATCTATGTTCCTGCATGTGTCTTTAGCGTTCCGGGGGCGCGGTATCTCTTTCGGAAGATGATATGACACAAAATCGATAGTTGAATCGTGTTTTGACAGCTCTTAAAAAGTATTTCAATTGACAGGTGTCAAGTTGACACCTGTCCCATTGGGTAGTTGACACAGTCAACTACAATGGGAACAAAATATCAATACCAAATTAATCTAACCTCCTTTTACTTTCCGCAGTCGGTTATCACCGCTTGGTCAGTTAGTAACGTTGCCTTAATCACAACAATGGACCTTGAAATGAAGTGCATTAACCTAGTGGTTCAAAAACTAGGCACTAATAAGAACTGACTAACCGCTGTACAATACAGGTTGCTTGGGTCTAGGAAAAATATAGCTCATTCAGGAAAGTGAGTAATCATGAGTAATGAACAAAATATGAAGATCTAAAATTTTTAATAATTACTATATTTTTACACATTTTTACGTGTCGACGATGCAAAAGAATTTTGTAATGTTTTTTTTTTAGTTTTAGTTTCCTTTTTTGTATTATTATTGGCTATTTAATATGTTATCTTATAAGAAAACTATATTATTTTACTAATGAATGTTAATTTAATAATCTTAGTTTTCTTTATCTAATTTAATATTGATTTTACTAATTTAATAAATGGTTTTCATTTTATTTTGGTGAAATTATAACTGTCATCTATCAATACAATTTAGTGTGACATTTAATGTAAATATGGTTTTTTTTTATTAGAATTAATAAAATAAATATTTGAAAATGTAAAAATGACTAATTATTTATCACACAAGGTACCTACAAAGGAAATGGTAAGTATTTCAAAAAAGTAGATATTTAACTATGACTTGTCAAAAATATTTATTGTATAGTATCAGTAATCGTAATCTGCTTTATCACTGCATCGATACAACAAGATATCGATGATAATTCATTGTAATAAGTAAAATTTATCTACATTATTTCGACTTATAATTCTGTGCCACATTATGACTATAATTTCTCCAAAATAATATTATCTCATTGGTAGGAAGTGTATTTTTATAATCCGTTTCGAGAATTTTACTTACTAAAGTAACAAGTAATTTGTTTTTCCTTTAAATTAGTTGTGGAATCAAAAACAATTTCTGAAGTTCCTTATTTATACTTCTCCTTCTTCTTTTTTTTACTTTTGAAGAAGAAGAAGATTTAAACTTAATGTTTTAAAAATAAATAAATAAATAAAGATGAAGAGTTTGATTGTATGTTTTTGTTTTTTTGTTATAACTCGATAATCTCCAGAATTGCTCTGAGTTTAATTACTGATTTTGATTATGGCTGTCTATGTTATCACATCGTGCTATTTAATACACTAGCTGTTGCCCGCGACTTCGTTCGCGTTCAGTATTTTTAAGTTAATAGTGTTCATACTGTTTCTGTCCAACCCCTACGTGACATAGCGTGATGAATTGTACCAAAGATTACAGCTCAGGTTACTGCCAACACAATGCCAAAAGTTTTGTTCAAATCGGTACAGGAATTAAAAAGTTATGCGCGTACATACAAACAAACAAACAAACAGACAAAAATTCTAAAAACCATTTTTTTGGGTTCAGTATAATGTATTTAACATGTGAGAATTACTCTTTATAAAAAATATTGAATGTACAGAATGGGCCTCGTTACGATTTTATTATATGTATAGATGATTGTCAAATTAGGAATCGTAAGAAAATTTACGCAGACATAACGTAATTATAATTAAAAAAAAACTTATATTTCAATGAAAAGCGTCTCTAAGTACAACAAAATATGTTCGCAATTTTATAAACGCTCTTTAAAACTAAAACAGAAAAAAAATTGTATCCGATCTAGCAAAAACTGCGAACGGCGCCATTACATTACATTTAACCGTTCTGACGCCATTTAAAATTGTAATATCTCAATTAGAAGGAGAATTTATTCATTTCGCGCTGTGTCTGGGCATACAGTATCGTGTTATTAGTTAATATTGCTCTTTTTAACAAGCATTGTTCAGTTTATCGAAAGATATTGATCTTTTCAACAACCGTTGGTTGTGCTACTTGTGACGACATCTAGCGGTTAGCGAGCGAACTAATTATGGAAATTATTGCTATTAATAGAATATGAGGATAATTTTATTCTAATCGAAGAATGCACGTGTATGTTTCTAGATCAACCATCACGCCTGGGGAATACAGGCGTGATGGTTTAGGCAGATGCGTACCAATGTAACGCCCACAGTTCGCCGGTGAGTTTAGGTCCCATGTAATAGCGGGCGAGCCTATTGCCATTAACCGGGCACCAGTCCTAACTCCGAGCTGCTACTGAGAATTTCATAGAAAAACCCAATATTGTTTTGCTCGACTTAACAATCGAACCCAAAACCTCTAGCGTTTCTAGATAAATGACCTAGTTTTATGGTATTCATAAACTTGATGTATCGATGGTCTGTAAAAATGATTCTAGGGGACTTCCCCGATCATAGTGCAATTTATCAGATACTTTACTTTCGCGGAAGTATGGAATCCCCCTCTGTACAAATCTTCAGACAGTGACTCACAAAACCAATTGGGAAGCCGTTTGTAATCTAAATTGATCAAAATTGAATGATTTATTTACGAGTAATGTTCGTGTTCGCTTTGCACTTTAAATTGACGAATGATGGACTTGGTTAAAAGCAATAAAATTGAATTTCCGCAATAAGGAAGTTTGACCGATTAAGTTTCCTACCTGTTTATATTTAAGAAAAATATCACGCTAACGCAGTTTATTCGTCATTTACGCACGACATTCCATGATTAATATTTTTTCATTAATCTAATAAATGATGAGGATAAATCAGCCAATCGACTAGTAAATATAAGAATTCCTAAAATAAATAAAATCATGTTCAATACAACATTATAATCAGACTTCTATAGCGCAGTTGCGTTTTACAAAACTAGTAATAAAAAATGGACTCATTATTATTTGCTTACTCAATTCTTGTCCCAAAACCGAGATATATTTACTTATCTTTAGTCAGACAGAGAGGATGTTCGTTCAGTTCCATTGATTATGCTAATTAAATTATGTCTACTACGCGCCTCGCCATACAAGTCTGACACTACTACGAAACAGCCACTCACCTCAAGGTCATTCTTGGCATGATTCAGCTTCTCCAAGTGCAGTCGTAGCGAGTCCACTGACGTCACCGGTTCGTCTTGAATGTCGTTCTTGTCCAAGATCGCCTTTATTTTGTCGACCAGCTGGCAGAAGTCCTTCCAGATCTCCAGGTCTTGCTCCAGTTGCGCTTGACGTGACTTGGCAGAGTTGAGAGTGTTCTTCAGAAGCTGGTTGTGTTTCTGATGGTCTTTAGATAGTTCATCTTGTTCAGACGCTGCTAAAGACGGCCAAATCTTGTCGACAATTTCTTGCATGCGTTTTCCAACAAGATCCTTCATTGAAGGTTCGGAAGTGTTGAAGAAAGATTTATGTTCTTCTAAATCAGATTCAATGTTCTCGAAGTCTGTGCCGTTCTTGCCCATGTCCAGACGTATGGTCGCTTCGTTCACCCAGATGTTGAGTTTCTCGACTAGTTGTAGGTATTGCTGTCTGTACTTCTTGTTGTCTTGCAAGTATTTCTCTCTGTTCGCTAACTCTGCTGGTAGAGATGTCTTCAGTGAGTTTGCTTCAGACATCATTTCAAGTAGCGTGCTTGGTACTCCATCATCGTTCTTAATAACATCAGTTATCTTTGTAAGTTTATCTAAGTACGACTGAATGTTTTTGACAAGTGTGGCGTGTTCTGTGAGCTTCTTGTCGACGCTAGCGACATCTCTGTTCAGGAGTGGTCGGGAGTGTACTGCGGCTTCGTTGTCGTGCAGCCATTGAAGGATATCTGACAAATCTGAGCCGAGTTTCTTGTGTTCTGCCGCAGCCCTTTCATGTTCCTGTCGCTTGGCTTCTACAGTTCTTCTTAATGTCAGAAGCTGTTGTTTTAGTGACTGTAGAAGTTCTGTAATGTTATTCCTGTCGATGACTGTGCCTTCGGCGGCGATCTGTTGACCTTTGTCTGTGGCAGTAGCAAGCAAAGCTTCACATCCCTGGATCTTAACGATGATGTCATCGTAACGCTTAATCTTGTCTTCCAGAGAATCATTGGATTTTTCAATTTCGGATGTAAGGTCAGTGTATTTGGCAATGAACTCTTCTATTTCCTTCACTAACGCGAAGAATTGCTCTCGTAGAAGCAGAAGCTGTTTTAGTTTTGATATTTGGTCTTCAATAGTGCTCATCAAGTCATCTTGCTGAGTTAGAATATCTTGAAGGTCGTGTAGGTTACCGCCTTGGAGTTCATTCAACATAGCCTTATTCTTTTTCAAATCGGCTAAGATAGATTCGTATGCCTGAATGATTGGCTGAACATCCTCTACCTTGCTTCCTATAGGTTTGTTTAGAGCCTTTAATTTATTTTGGATTTCATTCAAGAATTCAAGCGCAGCTGCGATCTTTGCTGCAGCGTCCTTGTATTCCTTGATATGCTTGAGTAGGATGCCCTTCTTATCATTGATGATAGCTTTGATTCTCGCGAATCTATCAGATAGGACGTTCACTTGTTCTTTCAGTTGCAGTTTGTTAGAATCTGATAACGAATCCATGAGTTCTTTAGACTTGTCTTTAATTTTGCCGATATTCTTTTCGACATCATCAGCTTCCTTGCTGAGTTTCTCGAACTTGGCGAGTTGTTCTTCCAAGAGCTGAAGGCTGGTGGTACGTAATTCTGGAGTGGCAGCCACCTCAGCCTCATTCAACCAGCTCTGGCACTTGGCAACTTCAGATTCGAAGTCGTTCCTTCCTTGTAAGCGTTTGGTGAGTGCGGCGAGTTTATCATCGATGTCTACCTTCGCTGAGGTGTATGATTTGTTCAGGTCTTCAAGAATAGCTTGTAACTTAGCCCTGTCTTCAGGAGAACAGTCTTTAGAAACGGCGTTGCCTTGACGCATCACTTCAGCCAAAGTATCATTGTGGAAGTCAGATAACTCGCTCTGGTGTTTCTTATGTACCGCAATCTCTTTCTCAACTTTAGCAGCTTCCAGGGGAACTGGACCTCCAAGTTTCTTAATATCTGCGAGTTTAGCTTTGAGCCAGTTCTTGGCCTTTTCAATATCATTTTCCAGTTTCTTCCTATCCTCAGCGCATGTTCCTAATCTTTCGATCTCTTGTTTGATTAGTGAAGCCAGTTGCTTTTGCTTGGACGATAGTTCAGACAATTCTGACTCTAATTGCATCTGTTCAGAAGGTTCCAATTCAGCTTGAATGTTGCTTACCTTCTTTTCCAAGGAATCGATGACTGTCTTCTTACCGTCTGTTTCTTTAAGAAGATTGGCTACCTTCTTCTGTCGTTCTTTGACAGACTTGCTTTCATAACCAAGTGGTTCGGGGTGTAAGATGTTGTCAATTTCTTTTTGCATCCATTCGTTCTGGGCGTTGACCTCGCTCTTAGTGCCATCAATAGCCTTGTACGTGATCTCGAGCATTTGCAGCTTGCGCTGAATACGTTTGGCGATGTCATTGTACCTTCGTTCCACTGATTTCATCTGCGAAAAAATATTTTATTTAGTAAAAAATATTTGAAAACAATTATGAAAAAGAGCACGAGGCACTAGATAAAATACTATAGTTTCCGGTTCAACAATAGTTTAATGACTAATTTCACGGTGAGGTCACTACTACTACTAATATTTGTCACGGTCATGTATGTCATTTGTTTATCTATGTAATGACTACTTACTTGCTCTTCAACTTGTTGTGACTCCAAGTTGCTGACGATGTTGATGACTTGGGATCCGACAGCCTTGATGCTATCGACCTTGTCTTTGCCAGCCTGTCCGAATTCGGAGGACAGTTCTTTGAGGGCGCTGAGCTTCTGAGGGCATGGGAGACCGGAGCCCTTGTCGGCCAGACACATTTTCTTAAGCGTGGAGTCGAAGAAATCGTGGATTTCTTGGCATTTATTGCGGAAGGCGTCGATGATTGCTTGGTTGCCCTTCTCTCTTTCGATCGCCTTGAGTATAGCTTGTTCTAAATTGTCTAGCTCTTCTTCTAGATTGATTTCGTCTTCGAGTCCTGAGTGATAAACAAATATGGATAATCATTATTGCGCTTAAAATAACTGGTAAGTAATTTGTTTTGTAACAGGCCAGAAACAGACTGCACATATTATATAGTGGGTACCATACAAAGCAAATACTTAGGTAAAAGAAAAATTACAAACCTTCAGTAGGAATCTCAGTAAGCAGTCTGTTCCTCTTCTCGCTAAGAGAAGCCAAGGCATCATTCATCGCAGCCATATCCTGCTTAGCCGCTTCAGGCCTCAACTTGGATGGGTTGGCGAGCCAATCGCGGGCCAGCGCAGTGTGGAGTGCGATCCATTCCTGGATCTCCAAGACTTGCTTCATGGCTTCCTCCATGCCATGGACAGCATCCCCTAATTCCTCCAAGTGACTTTGTACCTGTAGAGAGGGAAGTGTTAAATAATATCATGTAGGACTTGTGTCGTTTTGGAACAAGCAACTAGCTTCAACTTTCTGTATAGGTGACTTCTTGACAATTCAACAGTGCCTGTAAATGGTCTAATTGCAATAAACGCTTTGAGTTTGAAGCTTTGAAAAATGTGCTATACATTAGCACTAAATGTAAGTATAATAGTTGTGGATATGAAACTTGCCGCTGTAAAGCTTGTTGCTATGTGAATCAAATATTTCATGAGGAAAACGACGAAATATTATGATAATATATCTAAAGGAGTGGGGATTTGTAAAATTCTTCTCGATTGCTTTACAATTAAGTGTCCTGTATAACTAGAACTAATATAGGGAATTTAAGTGATCTGTACAATTCGACATGATAAAATGGAGTTCTTGAAGACATGAAGTTGAGGTACCCTAAGGATAGTTGACTTTAAAACGTTCCAACGTATCGGAATACGCAAAGAAATCAAACAGATTTTGTTGTTTATTTTGGAAAAATATCTCTCACTCCAGGTTTAATTAAAACCACAACAAATATTTTCTCAAACTGTAACAGCTCCTATAAATACTCCTGCATTATTCTGCTTAGGATAAAATTAAGGATATTTTCACGTAAATAATTGCACAAACATGCATCCTTACCTTGGTTTCGAAAGTCGAAAGCTTTTGACCGAACTCTGGTGCCTCAAGCGACCTTAGAATTAGGTCTATGCGGGGCGCGCTTCCTACTTCTCTCACAAGTTTCTATAAACAAACCATGCATCACACACAGACATCAAAACAGTGCAGGTTAGTATGTAAATAGGTAATTATTAATTAATTATCGGTATGACAGAGAAAATATCCTTTAAATGAACTAGACTGTGAAACTTATTACGAGTGATTGGATTGGTTGTCGTTATTTCAGTCAGGCAATTGCTGCATGTATAATTAATTTGACAGCATTTTTTACAGGTACCTTTGAGAAATCTGGCGTAATTCTAAGGAAATTTAGAAGACCCATTTGCTGAAGATGGTACTTCTAATCAATTACAGTTTGCATCAAATAAGCAACTAGTACCAAATGCAAATATAGATAGGCCGGTAGCTTTCAGGGGGTAAAAGTACTAATGAATATGAACAACTTCTAAGAGATCTACTTTGAAATAAGAACCAAAAGAAAACAGCTGTTGCTTCTTCTATTTCTCATATTCTGTTTTTTTTTTCATTTCAGATTGGTTTGCGTCTAACTTCGTCCTGACCTAGAATAGACTCAAGACCCAAGAGGGGTGGAAAATACAAAGTCGACGATGGACTAAACTTACCCAGAAGAAGCCTGTTTAGTAGTTTTTTTTCTATATTCATAACTACTTTTACACCTTGAAAGACCGGTACAAAAAAAAGTCATGTTGTTTGTTTTCTTTATACATTTTCTCTGTCATTTCCGAGTACAAACGTGACATTTAGCAGAAGCATTCAATTCAACACTGTACTTGTAGGTGGTATTAAGTGATCATGTATGTGAGTTGCTCAGTGACTCATATTATACGTGCCCGTTGTATTTAAACAAACAGTGCTCGCTTCTCATTGTCTGATGCAAGATTATTCATGTTTTAGTACGTTATAATTGTTTTAATTACCTAAGTATAGTCTTTGTTTTTAGTAGGATTTGATTTGTTTTAGTTTAACAGGTTTTAGGAAGTGTTATTGGCATTGCTTATAGGTTGATTGTTTTACAGAAATGTAATATAATTTCAAATAAACAAATGTTTTTTTTTGTCAATTCAAGCGCCTAGTATTTGTTTCTTAGCATCGTGTAGTAAGAAATACTAAATTGAGTGTCAAATTATGAGATAGAGAGATACCATTGTAAATATTAACAGAACTTGTCTGTGTGGGAAAAGTAACGAACTTGTAAATTATTATTATTAGGTATATAAATAGCCCGTTTTGCCACCCTTCATTTAATATAATACAGTAGAGTTTAAAAATAATTTATATTAGTTCAAATAAAGATGAACTGTTGTAATTTTCATTAAAAGCTCTATTTAATGTTACACTAAGGTGTAATTTATACAAATATCATAAAGCTGAACAGCTTGTTTGAACGTCATAATCTCCGGAACTACTAATCCAATTTTGAAACTTCTTTCGCTAGTAAGAAAACTGCTTTAGCCATGATTGCTATTGGACATACTTTTTACATTGGGATCCATATTAACGCAGACGTAGTCGCGGACAAAAGCTAGTTCATCTAGATAGGTAAGTAGATTATTATAATCTCGAATCAGACAAAACCAGGTGCACAAAAGTTACATTGCCAACGATAAAGCCTTTACATTATTATTCTAACTACAAACTATCTACAACGTTGTTAAACTATTTTGTAATAATAATTATTATTAATAAGAGATCTTATCTTACATCAAAAACGTTGGTTCTGTTCGTTTTGTCGACCTGGCGGACTTATAAGCATACATTTATTATTTATATTATTTATTATTTGCAGATCATTCAGTTTCTATTAACTATTGGGAGAATCGTGTTGCATTGGCCGGGTTATTAAAAAACTATTCTATTTTAAAATATTTGGGTTTTCTGCTTAAACATATTGATAGGATCTTAAGTAATTAAGAATGAACACATTATAGTAATTCAAATAATACTAGCTTATTATTGTCCCTCTGCAGAGCGAAGGCCTATTCTTATAATAAAAAGACACGAGTATTGATTACCACCCTGGCTCAAGGCGGACAGGCGATTTCAGATTTATATTAATTATAAGTCCAGATTTCCTTAAGTCGTTTTCTTTTATCGTTGTCTAAGATAAACTTATAAAGTAAGTACTCGTACAATATATTAATTGAAAAGGCACAATCGTGCTTTGTCTGGTAACGAACCCGTATACAAAAAAAAGGCAAGAACTACTGGGCCACCACGACATCAAGTTTAAGCTGATATTTTTATTTGTACTTTAATTATTTAATATTAACCTAATCTAACCTTTTAACTATTTTATATCCAAAAGAACGTACTAGAAATAAATTCTACACAAAGACTTATTCACCATATAATATTTAGGAACACTTTTAATAAGGCCATATTTTATTAATTATTCAGAATCTAATTAACTTTCTAAATCATCTAAAATCTAATTAAATTTAAGAATTTTCTAGAATTTAATAAGGCCAAATTTGATTATTTAGTAAAATCTAATTAACTTTTCGAATCTCCTAGGATCTAATAAGGCCAAATTCACTTAAACAAACATTTTACTTCCTAACATAGCCAATGCAACACAATCCTCAAAACACAAACTCAATCCACGTTCAGAACGACATCAACACTTCTGAAGCGAGTATACTAGAGGAGGCCTTCAGTACCTGGTCGATCAGATCTTCGAGCCTGGCGCGCACGTGCAGCTCGCGCGGCGGGATGGGCAGCGGGGCCGTGTCTGCGGGCGAAGAGGGACGCGACACGGACGCCGCGGCGGCTGAGCACGCGGCCACGGCGGCTGAGAGGCGGCTCTTCTCGGTCTGCAGGCGGTTGTGGAGACCCTGGTGGAAGATTTTACATTGGTGGTCAGGTTGGTGGAGCTTGGGGATTTTTGGAAGGCCTATTAGGAAGTGTACTAGATAAAAATGTTCAAATTGTAGTCCTAATCTCGTCTTACTGACAATGTCTGAAAACAAAGGTTACTATTCTACATAATCATCATCATATCAGATGAAGGACGTCAAATGCTGGACATAGGTCTCCCCCATAGATTTCCAAAAGGACCGGTTGGATGCGGTCTGTGTCCAGGTTTTTCCTGCGGTCTTAATCAGGTCGTCCGTCCGCCTCGTGTGTGGACTTCCTACGCTGCACTTGCCGGTGCTCTACGTAATGACGAAGTAAAAATAAACCCCATGACTTAATGACACTGAAGTAAATTAAAGGCATTTTTGACAGATTGAGACTGACATTAGATTGCGGTTGTTCCTAAAAGTAAAATTGGCCCTTTGAAAAACGCTGAATGCAGGCCGCTACTAACCGGTCCTTTTGGAAAGCTATGGGGAAGGCTTATGTCCAGCAGTGGAAGTCCAACGCTGATATGAGGTTGATGAACCGTAGTTCTATTCCCTAAATAGACACCCTATGAATTTAGTTGAAGCCTTGAGGTGAACTGTCATCTAATCAGGATGTTAACGATTAACAGTTCACCCTACGCTCAATTCACCAAAATGTATTGAGGGAGACCAAAGGGAGACTTAGCTATTCCCATGACTAAACTACATACATGGAATGTGTACCGAAGTTACACACATAGACACCCAGATCCTTGTAACATACGTATATATATTTTGTTAGCTTAGCTAATACTAAAGGACAATAAAGTTTTGATTAGCAAAACATTGAACAATAGCCAGTTACGTAAATATGTACGGCGATGGCAATGTCAAGAGAATGCTTAGCTTTGGACACCTGCATTATAAAACATGTGTCATATAATTGTGTAGTCAGTCAATTTATGGCACCTGTTTGCAAAGACGCATGCCATTGTAGTTAGCCATATGTATAGAATATTAATATTGGTTTTTAACGAAAAAAAATGGGTACATAAATAACGTTAGTGCGACTACTAGCGCCATCTGTTGCTTGCGAACAGTCTAATATTTTTATAATATTTATCAGAAATCATTACTCCTGCGCTATCTAGGATATAGCAAGTTTTTCATATATTATCATAATCATAATTTTACTAGAACTCGTACCATATAAATGTTCCAAATACATAAGATCTCTGCTAAGCTGAACTAACACGCATATTTTTGCAAAAATACCAAAGTATTTTTGCATTATTTGATTTTCAATTTTTACTACTGAACCGACGGTTGTCTAATATCTAATAGTGCTCTTTTTTCTAAGCATTCAGGTCTCACCTAGTATAAAAATGAACATCAATAATAATATAAAAGTCATGTGAACTCACCCTAGCCTTATCCAGCAATTCCCGTCCATGAGACAGTCCATCAACCGGCACATCAAGCTCCGTGATCGCCGGCTCCATCTCATCCAAGTTGTTCAGGATGCTCTCCAGCGTATCCTCATACTCCTTGAACTTCGCAAGACCTTCCCTCAGTCTCCTTTCAATTTGTAGAGCAGTAGCTAGCAAGCTCTTGTGACTGTCATTGACGTTCTTCAGTTGTTTGCCAACAGTATCTCTGATGGAGGGAGCTGTGGCTTCGTAACGCTCGATTTGAGCCTGCCCTTTGCCTTCCAACTCGTCCAACGTTGACCTGTACTTCTGAATATCGTCCAGTAACACTGCATGCTGGGCTAGCTGCTCTTCTGTCTGCTCCCTATTAGCGATGTACAGGGAGTTATGTGCCATTAGCTGGAAGGAGATCTGTAGCAGCCATTTCTCAGTGTCCTGCAAGGATTGGTGGTAGTTGTTGTAGTCTTTGATCTCTGATTCGAGTTCCGCTTTCTTTGCGGCGCATTTAGCGCGTAACGCTTTGCATTTCTTTTCGATCTCTGTAACTGACTCCTTGATGGCTGGTTTCTTTGCCCATGAACTAAGCTCTGCAGCTTCGCTCTTGAGTCTATCCAATTCTGGTTTCTTGTTATCGATTTCATCTTCAATGTGTTTGTATTTCTCTAGCAGAGTCTTCATTTCTCCCAACTCTCCACCAGTTGGTGGGACCTTGTCCAAGTTCTGTTCCGTATCCTTGATCCATTGGTCCATCTTCTTCTTGGACTCTTCGAAATCTTCCCATTTGCCGATAGCTGCTTTGAGCTGAGCTGTGATAGAGTTGAGATCTATCTTCAGTTGGTCCCAACTTTCCTGCAAGATTTTAACATCGTTGCGGAGACCATCTTGTTCTTCAGGTGGTGTGTTGTTGAGAGCCTTCTTAAAGGCTTCTTGAAGGACAACCAGTAAGTGATGACCTTCAGTCATTCTGTTGTTTACTAATTTAACTGTTTCCAGCTTGTCTTTAGTTGTATCAATGTCTCCGACTCCGATAGAATCTTGAACAGTGCCATGAGCAGTTTCCAGCCATTGCTGGAGATCTTCCTTCGCTTTGATAAACTCTGTGTGGTCAGACAAGTTCTTCTCGCCATTGGAAACTAGACCTTGAATCTTGGTAAGTAAGGTGGTGTATTCAGTTTGTAAGTTGACTGTCTTGTCGCGGACCCAGGCGCAAGCGCTCAGTTCCATAAGGTTTTCGCATCTGTCGTTAAGTTCTTCTAAGACGTGTTTGTGTCCTAATGCTTCAGACAGAAGTTCCTGAGGGAGGACCAAAAGATTAGCTAAATTATACTTACATAGTACATTAATTACCATTGATTTGATTTTAAGAATTAATAGTATTTAAACACAAACAGTTCTCGGACTTTAATAAGCCACATTGATCTTTTGAATGGGTAAAAATCCTCAATAGCACTTCGCCCAGCTAAGAATTGAACCCAAGACCCTAGTCTCAGTAGTCATGCTTGTGATCACGAGCCCAACAGAGCAGTTCACCGCGGAAAACGGCGACAGCGGGATTAAGTAATCATAAGTGTAGTATAAAATAGATTTATCTTCAAACTAACAAAAACTAATCAAATCCAGTACTCACGCGACACTTATCAAGATGTTCAGGCGTGATCTTGTCCACCTTCTGCACAGTCTTCAGCTTGTTATCGAACTCCTTCACCCACTTGCTCATCTTCTCCGACGTCTCCAGGTAGTCCGACCAGGCTGACAGGCACTTCTCCAACAGTTTCTTCGTGTCCTTGCAAATCTGTTGCAGATTCTCCCATTCGATCTTCAGCTGCTTTATCTCTTGGTTGATGTTGTCTTTGCCTTCATTGCCAGTGGTTTCCAGTACAGCATTGCTAAGGCTTATTGCCTTTTTCAATAAAGCTTCTCCTTTGGGCAAGGATTCGATGATCTTGTTGACCTATAATAAAATTCACATAAGATAAAATAAGACATTAATAATAGATATTTTTGTATATATTTTAATTTCGATTGTTCTTGTTGTACCTATTTCTATGTACAACTTAATTATCTTTTAAAACAGGGCCTCGTCTCTCCTAACCCTATGTTGCTGTGCCCTACAGGGTCCTTAATCATCTTAACTATATTATATTTACCACCTAAGTATCATCGTCTTCCTGCCCTTATCCCCCCTGTTACTTGGGGTTGGCGCAACACGTTTTCTTCTTTCATGCCGTCCTATCAGCCGTCATGCTATCACTGACTCCTTTCTCTTTCATATCATTTACCACCTAAGAATACATATGGAAAAGCAATAAATATATTGAGTATTGAGTACCTTCTGAAGTTTCTTCTGTACGGCGTCCTTCTCGCCGTGGGAGTCGGAACACTGCTGGATCTCGATCTTGCAGTTCCTGATCCAGTCGTAGAAGTTGTCGTACGACTCCTTGTATTGTATGTGCGAGTTCACGTAGTCTTCCAGTTTCTGTTGAATTTATTGGTGTTTAGAATTTTGGTATATGTTTTTTTTTTATTAGTTATGTGGTAAAAAGACACAGCATAGCCATTAATTACGCATACTGACCATCAAACTAAGTAACAATGAGCACGATAACCTATATATAAATTACATTGTTGCGGCCCAGAATCTGGCCACTTTGACTACGTTGTTGGTGGCAGCCATTTAACTTTAATACTTAATTGAACTTTGACCGTTTATATCTTCGTCATCAGAAGATTCAAAAATTAAACAAAACAAATATCGTAATAATAGGAAGAATGCGTAACTTTCGGCCTAGTGAAGTATCTTCTAAGACCCGTTATAATCAACCAACGTGTTCAACAAAATTATTGTTAAAATACTTACAGCAATCATCTCGTTGACAGTCTTCCTGATGTCATCGTACCTCTTCAGAGTGTCCTCGATACCCTTAGACTTCAGAGACGCATCCTCTTTTAGCTTCTCGTTCAATCTCTTGACGAGGTCGTTATGTGAGTCAATGTCTCTGTTGAAGGTTTTGAACTTCTCCAGTTTCGCCTTCTTCTCTGACAGGTCTTGGAGAAGAGAATCGTCTGATTGGATCTTCTGGTCGATGTCGTCTAGCCATTCCACTAGGAGCTTGTGGATCTGGAAATTATTGGATTTATGAGTATGTGAGGTAGCCATAGGTAGACCAGCCATAGGTTTGAAAAGAAAAATCAACATACATACAGATAGATGATAGATTTGAAACTATTTAATGAACCATTACATTTTGGGACCCTAAGTCAAGATATCTTGAAAGGTTTTCAAAAAGCAAAAGCCAACTCTCAGAGGTCTTTTAGGTAGCTTTATATTCAATAAAAAACAACACAAACCAGATTCAATATTAATGATTTTTTCATGTAATGACGTTCAAAAGTGCCTTTTAATGGCCTAATTGAAATAAAATATTTGACTTTGACTTTGAATAAAACCAACAGGCGATTATCCCTGTGCACCTAAGGCCAATTTCCGGTTGCTGCAAGACTACATTGTAGGGTATGAAAAATAAAGATATTGGGGACAATGGGTTAGAATTTCTAAAGTAAATGGTTTCCTACGACTTTGCAATAACTCTTGGCTTTTCAACCATGCAAACCTTACCTTAGAAATATCATCAAACTGCGACGCTCTGCTTGTCAGCTTGTTCCTGACATCCTGCAGGTCTGCTATCAGCTTGTCGAACTCCTGCTTCAAGTTGTCAGTGTCCTCCTGTATCTTGGCAGCTCCGGCCTGCTCAGTGTTCATGATTACCTTCTCTTTCAGTTCTAGGAGGTATCTGGTAAGAAGGAAAATACATGAAATAAATATATTCACACCAAAAACTGACACATACAAAACAGTTGAAGAAAGAATGCGTTATACATGGACTGCCTTATACATAATTCTAACTAGAACTAGCACTTAACCCGCGACTTCGTCCGCGTAGTTTTCGTACTTCCCCTACAAACTCTACACCCTTAAAAACCCCTCAAACTACGACGCTTTTTTTAAGCACTCAAAGGGACCTCCCCCTTATGAGGGATGGCCAAGTCTAAGATAAAGAAAGTAAATGTTTTTTTGGTGGTTGAAATTCAATTAACCTAAGAAATAAGAATTTTCACACAGTAAAGCTTCCTCAAGAGTTGAATTTCCACAGTTACCTCAGTTTGTTTTGTCCTTGCTCCAATGATTGACGCAGCAGCTTCACAGTGTTCAGTTTGCTATTCACTTCGGCGAGGTTGTTCGGTATCTCAGCACATTGGTTGAGCTTCTCCCGGGTCCTGTCGAGCCAGTCCTGGCACTCGCCGTACAGTGCGTTGTGTTGTTGGTGCTCCTGGAAAAGGGATGCATTGTTAGAATAGACACTAGTAAGTTGAATTTTTGTGATTGTCAGGTACTTATGTGGTTCCAAATTCTAAGTGAACTCAAAAAGAAAAACTATTAAATTAATACCATTTATTTTTAAAGCAGGCTTATGCCCAGTAGTCGACGACTGATAAATATGATGATGATAGTGATCTTATTTATAGAAACAAGTTATAAGGAGTTTGGTTTTCAGGTAGGCGATTTAATCAGAAAAATTCTAGTATGGAATAAAAATTTAATAATATTATTTTAATAAGAAGTTAATAGGACGTTATGAAAGAATTTTGATTCGTTACTAAGCCAGATTATGTAATTGTATTCTCGTAAGTAAAACGTGGCAGTATTTGATTACCGAATATTTTAATTAAGTTTTCTTTGTAAGTAAACTTCCTATTCTTTTAAGAAAATAGATCTTTAACCGCGTATTTTTCTTGCTACTCTGCTAATATATAAATACAAACACATCTTACTTGATAATGCAGTTCCAGCCTCTTCATAACCTCCTTGGCCAGCGACAGCAGCGCGTTGTACTTGGTGGTGAGCTGCGTGATGCCGTTGGAGATCCTGGTGTCTGCACAGGTCTCCAGCAGCGTCTGCGCGCGCACGTTCAGCTTGTCCAGCTCCGCTTGCCAGTCGAACAGCATTTGGAGGTGGCCCTGGAATGATGGAGTGGTTTAGGATGTGGAAATTCGTTTGGAAATGTTAAGTAATCTTGTACTTTTCGATCAGTTATATTTTTAGGATAGCTTGTATGTCAGGAATGGAGTCATATTTTAATTTAGTTAAGCGTTAATTTTTTTTCAGAATTCAAATTGGAAGTATACTCTGAAAGTGAGTGAGGAAAATGGAACCTTTATTGCATCATTTGTGTGTCTGTCTGTCACAGCCAATGTGCTCTAAAAATACTGAATTAATTGAGTTGAAATTTGATAGGTACATATGACTTTCTGTGAGCCAAACACGTACGTATAACGTACATGCAATTTGAAAATGGCGGCCATATTGAAGGGGGAGTGGAATTAAAAAATAAAAAATAAAAATATTTGCGAATTGCACGGTGTGACACATCAAATGAAAGGTAAGAAATTAAAAGATATATAAAAAATATAAAAATATTAATTCATACCTGGAACTCCTCAAGAACAACCTTCTTCTGTTCCAAGTTATTCTGCAGTTTGTTGAAGGATTGCACTAGTTTCTCAGTCTTCGACAACCAATCTAAGGCTTCCTTGTATTGCTCTTCGTACTCGGTCCACTTGACGATACCTCCTTCTATCAGAGCCTTGGTGTTGTTCAGCTGTTCACTGTTGGATTGAAAGAAACAAGAACACGAAAAATATATTTTTTATGGTATAAATATGCTTTATAGGATAACTGATGGTCGACTATAGGGGCCGGTACCAAAATTTTCGGATAAGTATCAGATGAATTATAGTTTTTATTTAATTTTTTTATTATTAAATTAGGTATTTATAGAAAATGGTGTCTGAAAAATGAAAAGCCGTCTAAGGAGACACTTAGAGTAGCAACAACTAAGTTATATTAAAAAACAGAATACTTACACATAGGTATCGTACTCTTCTTGCATAAGAGCTACTTCTTCCTCAATATCCTCTCTATCCTCATGGTCAGCCAAGCCGCAGGATATCTCGCCTTGTTCCAAGGCCTTCTGCAGCTTCGCCTGACCTTCAGGCAGTTCACTCTCCAATACTTTGAGTTGTGATATCTTACTACTCAAAGATTCCTTGTCCCCGGTTGCATCGGAGCACTTGCCTAACCTTTCTTTAGCAGCTCGAATCCATTGGACGAAGTCTGAACCAGCATCAATGAACGCTTGGTGTTGTTCTACGGTCTCTCTCTGTTTCTCATACAAGTCTTTAGCTTGTTTCGATAGAGTCTCGTACTTGCTGGTGATCTCAGACGCCGGAGCCTGTTGCATAAGTTCTGAAGCCTTAGAAGTTACAGACTGAATCATGGGTTCAAACGAAACGATATCTTGCACAATATTGTTTGTTTGACGGAGTGTGGCCTTCCTCTCGCCCAGGCTAAGACCGGCCGTGAGTCCGGCGAGGCGGTCCTGCCCCTTCTTAGACTTGGCGACTTTCTGTTCACACACTTCTTGGAGTTTTGCTTCTCTGTCGGATATCCATTGTTGCAGTTGTGAATAGCTTGAGCTGTAGTCGGCCCATTGGAGCAAAGATGTCTCCAGATGAACCTTGGCGGTACTCATCTTCTTGACAAGACGGTCCCATTCGTTTTGTAGTTCCTTAAGTTCGGTGTTAATCTTGTCCTTGCCATCAGACCTTGTGTTTCTGAGGACTTTCTCTCCGCTGTTGACGGTGGCATGGACCAGGTTCTGGCCTTCTTCGCGGCGTTTGAGCAAGTCCTCGATCTGTTCGAGACGCTTCTGCAGGGCTTCCTTGCTGCTATTGCTGCCAGCTTCACTGCCACTGCGAGTTATCTCCCAAGCGTCATCGATCCACTTCTTGGTCTTTGCATAGTTGTCATCGTAGGTCTGATGTTGTTCGTAGTTGGTTTCAACCTTTTTAAGGACATCATTAGCCATATTCACTAGTACTTGATATCTGGAGTTCAGGTGACGTAACTGGTTGTTGACATAGGTATCCAAGTGTGAAGCCAGAAGACCAGCAGCTGAAGCGTTGAACTTTTCAATGTCCGCTTTACCCTTATTCAGCTGGTCAACTATTTCTTTAACTTCATTGACTTGAGCACCTTTCTCCTTAGCAGTTCCTAGTAGGGCTAGTTTCTGATTCTTGATGAGGATCTCTTTTTGTTGTAACCAATCAGATAGTCTCTCGTACTCATCTTTGTATTCTCGCCACTGGTTGACGGTATCTTCCAGTTGACTCTTCTGTTGTTTAATCTCATTGAACAGATCGTCAAAGCTTTCCTTCAATGCCTTCATTTCGTTTTTGATTATAATCTGGCCGTCAGGTGATGTGCTAGCGAGGACGACCTCACCAGTGTGTTGCAGATGTTCCAATAACAGTTCTCCTTGAGCTTGTTTGTTGATCAAAGCATCAAGAGGCGCTACTGAATTTTCAATTGCCAGTTTATCGCTTAGCGGTTTAGATTTTAGTGAAGGCACCTTTTCACGAGCTCTGCCTAGCCACTGGATGAGCTCATCATGAGCTTCTTTGTATAGCCTGTGGTCTTTGTACTGCTCCTCGCGATCAGCAAGAAGTTTCTTGATCTTGTCGTACAGATTGTCGAATTTACTTAATGTTTCTTGAGCCTTAGACGCGGCCTGGTTTTGTTGGCCACTAGCGATCATTTCAGCTGCTTTAGCCTTCAATGTATCTACATCTAGACGATCACAACGGGCTTTCTCTTCTACTTCTTTGAGTTTCTCGAGCTGCGCCCTCTTGTCTGTCATAGATGCTTCATAAGGCGTGAGTTCAGCTAACATATTCTCAAGATAAGCGTTGCTCTTCTCGATGAGCTGTATCTGTTCGAGGAAGCCAGCCCATTTGGTGACTGAGTCGTCCAGCATGTTCTTGGTTTCAATCATTCTGGACAACAACGCGGACCACTGTTCTTGCAGGGCAACTAATGAGTTGTTAATAGCTTCATGACCCGCTGGTGCAGTATTAGCCATTACGTTTTGTGCCAGTTCTACCAGTGACTGGACCTTCGTGAAACCTTCATCTTTAGTAAGTAATAAGTTTTGAATTAATACTAATTTGGTTTCCAGGTCATCCTGCGAGCAAGAGCTCAAGTCAGCGCAGAAGTCCAGTTTGTCTCTCAGCTCTTCGATCCATTGCGAGCATTCGGTGACATTGCTGGCGAATTCCTGGTGAGTCTTCACATACTGTTGCCATCTGTTTGTTAGATCCTTAACCTTCTGTGAAAGTGTTTGGTATTTTACGGACAGATCAGATATCTGTGACGCACGAGGTCCGAAAACACCAGTGTGTAAGTGCTGTGCTTTCTCGGTAATGTTGTCAATCTCCAGTTCTTTAGCACGCACTTCACCTTGCAACTCCTGGAACTTCTTGAATTGCTCTTGTTTCTCTGGTAGAGTTGCTTTCAAATCCACAGCATGGATTTGGTTGTCAGTATTCCTTATCCATGCCAAGCATTGATCTTTCATATTCTCGTATTCGTTCCATTGTTGAATCTTGTTCTCCATTGCCTCGATTGTCTTATTGATGAACGATACAAGGCCTTCCCATTCTTGGTGAGACGCATCGATCTGGTTTCTGATATTGGCTTGGCCAGTGCTTATAGTTCCGGGAAGAACCTTCTCACCGAGGGAACGTATTTTGTCGATACGGTTCTTTTCTTCTGGTAGGTTAAGTTGAAGAGACTTTAGTTTCTCGCAGTTACTGCTAAGTGCTACACGTTCCAGGTTGACATCGCCCCACAGTTGAGCTGTGTTGTGCGTGGATTCAACCCATTCTTCTAAGTCCTTAACAGCCTTAGTGTATTGTTGGTGGTTGTTAACAATCGCTTCATACTGTTCCACGAAAGATTTAGCTCTTGCCAAAATAGTTTCATGCCTTTGTTTAAGCTGGCTTATTTCCTTAGCTATATCTTTACTAACATCAGGAAGAGTTTGAGCACGAGACTCTAAGTCTGATATATCTTGTTGGTGAGCGATAGCGTCTTGTAGGAAAGTTCTGTAGACATTTAATTGATTGCGCTTCTCATCCAAAGTGGCTTTCAATTCAATCTCCTTTGGAAGAGTTTTCTCAGCTGACGTTAACCATTGCTGTACAGTCTTAAGGTTGTCTTCGAACGAGGACCACTTGTTAAGTTCTGAATCAAGGTCTCTTTCCGCTTTAGTGATATTATCGTACAGGTTGTCGATAGCTTGTTGGATTTCATGAAGCTGTTGCTCAACAATTTCCTTGCCTTCAGGTGATGTGGAAGGATACAGTTTCTCTCCCAATTCAAATGTATTATTGACAAGAAGCGTAGCATTGCGTCTCTGACTAAGCAAGTCATTTAGGCTTTCTCGCTTAGCGCTAATGCCTTCAGGAGTGTTAGATAAGTTTTCTTTACACTCGTCAAACTTATGTTGAGCTGCCTTTAGCCAATCAGTACATTGGTTGTACTTCTCTTGGTAAGCAGTGTGATCGTTGACGGCTTGTTCGCATTTTTTCACAAGCTCTTTCGCAGTCGACTGTACCGATTGGAATCGTGAAGTCATCTGTTGCAAGTTCATTGTGATCCTAGTATCGTTGCAGTTTTCAATAAGGTCACTGAACTCGTCAGATAATTTGTCGACGTCATTCTCCGTCTTCTTCAGGTTAGCCAAGATAGCCTGAAAATGAACGTCAGTTAGTTAGATGTTAAAATAAATGAGAACGATTACGTTAAAACTGAACTACGACATCTACCATTAGTACCATCATTGAGATAATTAGACTTTTTATAATAAACTTTTGTCAGCTTTAGAAGTACCAATCACCAATGCCTCTATATTAGTATATAAATATAAATAAAATTATATTCAAAACTTGAAGTATTGTTTTCATACACAACATACGAGTATGTAAGTAATAAATTTAATTTTGTTATTAGAATTCTATAAAGATTACTTTCGTGGAATTAGATTTCTACTGAAAATTAGGCTATATCCTACAGTGCTGACGACAAAAATTCTTTTTTCTCATCAACTCTTACTTGGTCCAAGGCTTCGCCCAAAGTTATGACTGCGCTCAAATCATTGTCGTGATTATCAATCGCTTTACATAAATCCTGTTTCAAAATTCATAATTTAAATACAGAGCAAAAAGTAAAGTGGACTAAAATAAGTTAGTTTTCAAAGATACATACCTGATATTTATTCAGTTGATCCACCTTTTCTTCCAAGGTTGCTTTGGGAGTGTAGGTCTTCAAACTCATCTCGGTGTCACTCAACCAGTGTTGAAGGCGTTCATTGGCACTGTCGAACTCGATCCATTGCTGTATCTTGTCTTCGATGCCGCGTTTAACATCGTGAACTGTCGCAGTGAACTTTTCCAGATCAGCACGGAGAAGACTCAACTCTCTAGACATACCGTCTCTGCCTCTTGGAGAAAGTCTAGCATTGTTCTTCTCAATCAAGTCAGATAGCATCTTCAATTTGTTGTTTCCAGTTGGGATTGCGTCTAATAGCTCCTGGATTTTAACCAGTTTACTTTGCAAAGCAGCTTTGTTGCCGCTGAAATCTGATAGTAGATGTAGGCGGTCCCAAAGATGCTTCTGATAATCTTGCAGTGACTTCTGCTGATCGGCGAATTGTTGGTAGATATCGAACGTGCTTTCATGTTTGTCTATGATACCTGACAGCCTGTTTGTCAATGCGTTATATCTATCCCACACTGATTTGATGATAGCGGTCATTTCATCGCTCTCTCCTTTTCCTGAATGGAGATTTGCGGAAACGCTCTTTGCTTTTTCAGTGACTGTTTCAATAACTCGTTTGTGGGAGTAGATTTCTTGTAACAATGTCTTGTTCTTCAGTAACTTGGACTTGATCTCTTGAGCCGAGTTCAGTACAGCTTTCTCTTCGCCGTCAACTATTTTCTCTTTCTCGTCTAACCAAGACAATGTCTGTTGCAGAACATCTTGGTAGCTTGACCATTGCAGTGTTTGAGACTCGAACTCTTTTTGTTGTTGAAGAATGTTGTCGTTGAGCTTGTCCCATCTTTCTCGTAGAGCCCTGATTTCTGCGCGAATGTTTTCTCTGCCGTTCGCAGCTGTCTCGGGTAATACTTTGTCACCAGCAGTGGTCAGTATTCCAATCTTGTGCTCACCATTCTCTCTTTCCATTAAGAACACTTGAAGTTTGTTGCCCTTGCTTTCGATACTTAGCTTGTCTTCTTTGGTCACCATCTGCGATAGTTGTTCTTCTAATGGCTTCAACCAAGCATCGAATTCATTGCGTAGCTGTACATACTTCCTATGATCAGCGACTAGTTCTGACCAATGGTTGACAATTTCCTTGGAGATGACATGCAACTGCTGATAACGACTGCTTACTTGAGTGACTAGAGGCTTAAGTCGTTCGGTACCACTAAGTTGTATGAGACTGTGGGATTCGTCGACGAAAGCATCGATTTCCTTCTCTTTACCGTTGATGTTATTACGCAGGTCAACATACCTTTGCAACTGCGCTTCCTTGTCTGTGAGAGTGGAGCAGAGGCTCTGGTCTCGGCATTTTGATTCCATGTCCTTAAGCCATTCAGTAATAGATTCGATTGAAGAATCGAACTTGTTCCAAATCTCCAATGTATGTTTAAGTTTCTGTTCTGAGGTGGCAATGTTTTCAACAGCATTGCGCAGTTGGTCATGTAAGTTGTCGATTTCAGCTTTGATAGCGGTGTTGCCAGCTTCGGAAGTACTCTTGCTAACATTCGAGAATACTGCTCTGATTTCATCTAACTTGCCTGAACCTATCTTTTCAATGTCCTTCAGAGCAATAGCTGATTGCAGTTTCCTGATGATTTCTGGCTTTTCGCCGGTTGCGTTTTCAATGTCCAGAAGTTTTTCAGACTGTGAGCCGAGCCATTCTTTGTACTGTTGAATGAGACGCACAAGATCTTCGTGTCTCTTCACACAATCTTCCAAATTGTCTTGTAGATTCTGAGACTTGGTTACAATGTTTTGGAACAACTGCTTAATAGATTGCAGGTATACATTCAAAGAAGCGTCATGTGTCTGGTCGACTAGTTGCTGGGCTTTGTCACAAACTGACTCAACCAGTTGTTGATGAGTCATAATCTCTTGGTGCATAATCTTGTGGTTCTGCAACTGAGCCTTCTTCTCTTCGAGGGAAGCCTTCAGCTCGGTGTGACGTTGCATTGCCCTTTCAACATCTTTAAGCCATTTAGTAAGTTGCTCTTGAGCAAGGCTGAAGTCAGAGAACTGTAGAAGACATTGATCCAACTTGTTCACGGTTTCTTGGAAACTGTCTCCGAAGCTGTCCCACAGTGTTCGGATTTTACGGATCTTTTGACGAATCACTTCTCTGCCGTCTGGGCTGGTATGTGTGTATAGCTTTTCACCCAAACTTAAGAACTCTTCAAACGCAGGAGTCTTCTTGTTTCTGGTCTCGTACAGTTCTTTAGCTTTGTTTTGCTTTTCTTGTAGGACAGCATAGTCCCCTACGATTTCGTTAAGATCTCCGAGCTCACCAAGCATTCCCATGAGCCAGTTCTCCATATTGTTATATTCGTTTTCGAATGTTTGGTGTTCTGATACAAATACTTCGTACTTAGAAATGATTTCATTAACGAGATTATTTAAAGTGTGGTATCTTGTAGCTAATTTTGATGTCTTATTTGTAAGTTCAGACTCAGTAGCGACATTCTGTTTGGTGTCAGTCAATGCGGCAAAATCAGCGCTTCTTGACGCAAGTTCGCTCTGAATCTCCTTCACTTTCTGGAGGTGAGCAATCTTAGCCTCCAGGTTACTCTTAAGACTTTGATCCCTGACTTGGTTCTCTTTGATCTTCAGCCAATCTTCGAGCTCATCTAATGTCTTCTGACTTTCTGTCCATTGTTTAAGGGTGTCTTTAAGTTTCTTGTCCTGTTCTTTACATTGTGATGCTAATTGGTCCCATATTACCTTGAGCTGTTCGTACTCGCTGATGAGTACTGGGTGTCCGTTAGCGCTTGTTGTTTCAATAACGGTTTCAAGTTGTGACTTAAGACCAGACAGGTTGTTCTGGATGTCTTTAGCCTTTAATGTCACCTTTTCGATTGCGGCAATCTTGGCATCGACGTCATCTTTCTGAGTGACAGAACCGTAGTTCAGCATGCTGTTCTCAGCAACGATGTGATTAAGACGGTCGCGGACGTCTTCGAACATGTTGACGTATTTCTCGTGGTCGGCGACGTGAGATTCGCTTGTAGAGATTCTCTTTTCAAGTTCTTTAGTCATGTTTCTGTACCTGTCAATAGTTTTAGAAAGACTTTTTTCGGCCTCCTCGTCAGGCATCAGCTTGATCTTCTCAGTTAATTGAGATAGCATCGATTGATGTAGCTCAACTTCTTGGTGTAAGATCTTGTTAGCGTGAAGCTGAGCCTTCTTTTCGGGTAACGTGGGGCAGAGCTTGAAATCACCAAGTTCTTTTTCTTTGTCGCCGATCCATTTTTGAACTTGATTGAATGTGTCGTCGAAGGACGATCGCTTGTTGATAGTCGTTTCGATGTCTTTAATCACATTGTTGAGAGAATCCACGGAATCTTCAAAGTAGTCTCTGAGAGCTCTGAGTTCATTTCTCACTTGCTCACGACATTCAGGCGTGATGCCGCTGAACAGAGCTTCACCAGATCCAATGGCATTATTGAGAAGTTGCTGACCAATTTCTTTGTTCTCGTTAAGTTTCTTAACTTGTGCCAGATCAGCTGCTGATGGTTTGGCGTGTTTGCTCATCACAGCCAAATCCTTAATCTTGCCGTTGGCATCTTGAAGCCAATTTTTGAACTCGGAGATAGATTTGTCGTACTTAGATTTGTTGTCTTTCAAGTCCTTGAGTCTGTTGAGATGACTCTCCATGAACTTGCTTACGGTCTGATATCTAGAGACCAAATGGTTGATGTGTTGTAGGACACGTGAGTCTGGGTTGCGAGATAAAATCTTCTCTCCAATTTCTGTAAGTTTGCTGACCTCTCCACCATATTCTTTAATTTCTTGATCGAGGTGTTCAACTTCAGCAATTTTAGCATCAATTTCATCTAAGTTGAGTAGGTTAGCGGCTTCTTGTCTGACCTTGTTTTCTTTTTCTTTCAGCCATTCAGATACATTTTCCAACAACACTTCATATTCTTGCCAAGCGTCGATGTTTTCTTTAAGCCTATTTTTTATTTCTTCGTAGTTAGCGTTAAGAACCTCCAAGTTCTTCTGTGCTTTCTCCGTTTGTTGGGCCGCTTCTTGAGCACACGCGGGTTCGGCGACTACTTTGAGAATATCTCGAGCTTCTTTCAACTCTGCGACCTTGTTTTTACAATCGGCAATACCATTTTCTACGTCTGTCAGTGCAGCGCTTTTAACTTCTAAGTTATATTTATCGCTGGTAACGTCAGGCATGCACCATCTAGTTTTGTCGTCTAATATCTTCAGATTTCTGTTAAACATTGCCAACTTGTCAGTAAAGAGTTTTTGTAAGAATGTAAGTAGAGTGATTTCAGTTTTGTTTGCATGTACCAAAACACTTTCGAATCTCTTTTGTAATGTGCTTAGTTCTTTTGGTACTAACGACTCGTAGAAGCCTGGGTAATTGCCGTTCATTTCTGACACATTCTGAGACAAGTTATCAATTTCATCGCTCAAGTTCTGGAGCTCAGCTTTGCAAGCCTGACATTTCTTCAGACGATCAAGAATCTTAGCATTATCACCTGTCATATCGTCGCACTTGATGATATCATCGCGGATTTTGCTAACATTATCTGAAAGACGTTTGATGTGATCTTTCAATTTAGTTTCCTTAGTTCCCAGTGATGACACTGCGCTTTCTAAGTTGTCGGCAAGCGACTGAAGAGCCGCGAACTCATTGTCTAAGTAGTCAATGATGGAAGAAACTTGACCGACAGGGATGCTCTTATTCAAGTTTGTAATTTGTTCGCACTTAGCCTTGATACTGTTCTTAAGGCCTGCGTATATGGGGAGCTCCTCCTTGTATTTCGTAAGATGACTCTGTCCGAATCTGATTTCTAAGTTATCACAAGCATTGGCTAAGTTCTGACCAGTTTCGCTCAGCCATGTGATAACTTGGTTCTTGGTGTCATCAATTTGTCTCCAAACTATGAGTTGAGATTCTAAGTCCTGTATTCTCTTGATGACAGCATCATTCACTTTCTCCCAGTGTGTTTGAGATGTCAGGAATGCTTCTTCTAGTGGGCTAGTATCAAACCCTCCCAATGTTGACGCTTGTTTTAGCACTGATTGCTTGATAACATCCATTTGGTCTAATAGGCCTTTAGATCTCTTAAGAATCTCGTAAGACTTCTTTGCCTTTTCTAAAGCCTGGCCAGTTTGCACATAATCGTTAGGAGCGTCTTTGCAATCGTTATACAGTTGCTCTGCTCTGCTCATTTCTCTGTCGAATGCTACTGTGAAGTTCTTCAGTTCGTGAAGTGTCGAAGATAGTAAGATATACTTGTTCTTGGTGTCACGGACGGCATTCACGACTTGGTCCCAGTTGTTGTCGGCGGTAGACAGGGCATTCTGGATTGTGCCCATGTTAGGTTGGTCTTCTCTCATTAAGTGAAGACCTTCTTCTCTTAATTCCTTGCGAATAGACTGCTTTTCTTTCATTTCTGCGTCTATTCTATCTAATTGGTCTGTCATGTCCTGGATGGTAGCTTCAGTCAAAGGCAAAGGTTTCTGAGCCATTTCATTGAGAACGGTTTGTACGTTGTGTAACACTTCTCCCAAAGCATTGTGCTGTATGTTGAACTTGTCCCATCGAGCACCGACTTTCTGTACTAAATCTCTCTTATTGGTCACTTGGTTGAGTAAACCTTCTGCTTTCATTTCAATCTCCTTCACTATGCTAGTAGGAGACATGATTCGGCCGGTGTTCTGATCTGTCACTTTAACCTTTGACGGTCCATCTAATAGAGCTACATTGCTCTTCCATTCCGGTATCTTGGTGATAACATTGACAAGTTCTTGTCGTAAAATTTCATAGCTCTCTGGGGTAAGTTTAGGGCCTTCAATCTGGTATTGTATGTGGTTCAGCTGCTGCTTAGACTCGTCATACCAGTTAAGTAGGTCCGACCACTTTTGTAGGATGCCTTTGTTTTGTTGTATGTTGTTCTCAATGATCTGGTAGTGTTCAGCAATATTCGAGTATGTTTCACTTAACGAACGTGACTCGTCTGGGTGTGAAGCGAGTGTCATGTTCTTGATTTCATTATAAATGTCAGTGAACTCGGGTGCCTTTGCAGCGTGTTCTTGTAAAAGGACATGCATCGATTGAAGAGATGGTTCCACTTTGTCGGCACCGATCTGGTCGTAACTTTCAGTCTTCCTTCTGAAGTCTGTGATCCAGTTGTCGAAGTTGTGCAGTTTAGTCATGAACTCTTGTCTGACGATGATTTTATCGGAAAGTTCATTGACTCTAGACCTCACTGTCTCAGCCAGATCGTTTGTGCGTTGTTTGATGTCTGATACCTTGTTCTTGAGTACGGTAGCGCCCTCAGGCTGTATGTTATGGCAGATGTTGTCACACGTCTGTGACAAACTGATGATCTTGGCTTGTTGTTGCGAAATTTCGTTTCCGAAGGACTTGAGTTTGTTAAGTTCTCTATCTAATTTCTCAACTTGAGGCGAATCTATGGAAACATTTCTGCTGCTTAACAATTTTTCGCCATTTTCGATCCAAGAGTCGAGCTTCTCAGCTTCTCTCTCAAAGTTCTCCCAGTTTGTGACAAGTTTGTCCAATTTATTGTTCCATTGGTCAGCCAAGTCATGGACGACGGCCCATCTGGAGTGGATGGCGTCTACTTCATCAGGGGCGCTGGTCTTTCCTGACAGTTGGTGGCTGACACTCGACAGGATTTGCAAGTTCATCAGCTGCTTCTCACAATCAGTGATCAAAGCTTTAGATTGCTGTTGTAACTGCTGTGCTTCAGGTAAAGTCGTGGGTTTGGGCACGTTGCCTAATTTCAACTCGGCTTCTTCAATCCAAGGTTTGATTTCAGCAACACCCTTCTGGTATTTCTGGTAGGTAGCTAAGTCGTGTTCAACTACTTTAGTCTGGTGTTCTGTTGATCGCTGAAGATCAGCCATCATTTTCTCAAGTAAAGCCACTTCGCCTTTAAGTCTGTTAGCATCTTGTACTCTGTGTTCTACAGCCAGTTTACTTCCCTGATCAGCTACACCTCGAATAGTCTCGAGTTTTTCAGCAATAATTTTCTGTAATGACTGTGACTTTATGACTCTTTCTTCAGGCGTTATGTTTTCTGAACGGATCTGTTGGATTAGTATTGGGCTCTCTTTCTTGATCCATTCTCTAACGTGCTCCAATTTGTGTTCAATTTTGACCCATTCCTCGTTGAACTTTTCTAAATGCACGACTTTACTGTCTACTTCGTCTTGTACTCTTCCTAATTTCCGTTCGATGGTTTCTAGATCCTTCTCAATGACGGGCTTAGGTTTGTCTGCCGTGAGTGTGCGCAGTTCAGTGTATGCCAGTTGTAGTTGAGGCAGGCGCTCAGCCTTGGCCTTTTCAATATCAGTCTTAATCGTCTTCGTCTCTTGTAGTTCACGGCCAATATTGGTGACGCCGAGTTCAAGACCTGGGTGAACGACGTAGCTCTCATACTTGTCAAGGTCCGAAAGTAGCTCATCCTTTTGGTACTCGTAGTTAGACCAAACCTTCTGTGTGTCACGCAGCTTGTGCAGACGGTCAGTGGAGGTTTCATATGCGGTGTTCCAGCCTGTTTCAAGGTTCCTAACATCTTCCCTGACGAAAGCAGGTGCGTTGGCATCCTTAATCAGGTCCTTGCCTCTTTGCAGCATAGACATGACTGAAGGTCGGTGGCGGTCGAGTTTCTGTACTGCTGCTTGTTGTTCCAGCACTAACTGCTCGACGTGCTGGAGTGACTGAGGCTCAGGTGCCACCATGGCTTGTTCTTTAGCGTTTTCAAGTACGCAAATGACTTCGTGTACCTCTCGGCGGTAGGTGTAGCATCGCGTATAGGTCTCAGTCTTTATCATCGTTATCTCGATGGTCGGGATTAAGTTCTTGTACCTCGCGATGAGGTTTTCAAGCCTGATTTGTTCTTCTTGAGCCTCGCCCTCTGAACAGTGGTTAGTGAGCATGTCCAGGGTTTGGACGAGCCACTTCATGTCTTCCCGTTTCTTGTCGGCTTCGCGGCAGATGTTCTACAAAATTAAAGGTGATTTTAGAACATAATAATATACCGGGTAAATACGGGTTACTTTAGCCCTGTAGAGAAATTTTGGCTCGCCTCTTGAATGATAATAAACCTTCTTGTTCGAGACTTTTTCAAGGTCAAGAGGTTTTCAAGACTTTAGAAGTTCAAACGGTTTTCTGTTTTAAGCCAAAGTTTCCCCATAGGGCTAAACTAATCCGCATTTACGGTAATAGATAGATCTGCTAAATAAAAAGTAGCTGTGCTTTAATTTGTATGTTTAAAACAACATCGATGAAAGAATATTTACCATTAGTTCCCTCAACTATTTGTTCCCAAAGAAAGCAAGAAGAAAAGAATAAAATTAATAAAATTCTCATTTAAAGAATAAAAACTCCTGAAAAATGATTCCAGATATCTAATCATACCTGGAAGATAGTCTTCTCCCTCTCAAACGCCTCAGCCGAGTCCACCTCGCGCACGATGCTATCCATGGTCTTATCCACATGGTCCATCCACCGTTCCATTTCCCGGAACTTTTCTCTGTAAGCATCCCACTTCGCGGGAATCCTCTGCAGTTGCTGTCTGAAGTGTTCCACCCTCTGGACGGTAGACTCCCACATCTGTTCGCATTTCCTGACGGATTCCTCCAGTGTTGTGTCTGAAGTCTGGTGGGTGTAGGAAGTGGCTATCTTGTGCAGGTTTTGGAGACAGTGTTCCACTTGCATGATCTTGCCCTGGTTGCGGAAGTATTCTTCGTTTCTGATGAGGATGCCGTCGGCGTCGTCGCTTTGGTTGTATGCCTGGAGGAAGATGGGTGAGGTTATTAAAGGATGGATGGCTTTTGGTTGCAGTTCTGCTGTGTTCCCAGTAATGTAGAACAAAGTTCGGAAGTGAAATCGAAGATCTAATTATACAATTGGGGTCAGTTTTGTCATAATTTCATAATTAATTAATAAGTCCTATATTTTTTTTTATTATTCTTATGATTTTTGTTATTTGACGCTGATTAATTTTAAATATATTCTAAGCATAAGTTTCAGATGTTCACATTTGGCATATTGAAATTATTTGATATTTACAAATTGTGGGTTGGCTCGTTTTGATAGAACTAATCTCAGTTAAGTTTTTTTTACTGTTCTTCAGATGTTATTGAGATGTTGATGCGTTGGCCTTATTAGGTCAAGGTCATCATTTTGCTCAATAAACTCGAGGACACACTTAAGTGGTTGTAATTAAAATAATCTAGCAAAGTTGTAACATGTAGTACGATGGTGATATGTTTGTAAATACTTTATTTGGTATCATCCGTGTTGATTGAGATAAGGTTCACTTTGCTTTGGATAATATATTTTATAGGAAAAGTTTTCGATAGTGCGTTAACTGTTTTTGCTAAAATCTTAATCATAGCTACTTAAGGGCCTCCGCCCACGACCGATTTTTTACGGCCGATTTTTTCTCGGCGAGAATGGAACGTATGGATTCTAGTACATCAACGCCCACGGCCGAGAAAAAAACGGTCCAAAAACAAAATGTACGCATCCTGGCCGCCGATTATCGGTGAAAAATAGAAAATAGGGTAAATGCTCCAGTGAATGAACACTTAAGCATTCTTCAGACTTCAAAAAATCATTACATTATGTTGCCTCTAAAGTTAAAGGTTTTATATTTTGGTAATCTATGTCTACTAAAGAATATTTTTTAACTTGGTTTTACGACATAACCTGTATACTTTTTTAGATATTTGGCAATATATTGAAAAATACCCTAAAACCCCAGTGAATGAATGGAATTTTCCAGTAAATGTACAGCATTAGAACCAGTGAATGAACACAAGTTTTTGTTGAATTAATAGTTACGAAAAATCCTTATTATTATATCAAATGTAGTTCAAAATGGAATAAATAAATGAACATAAATCCTTAGCCTCTAAATCTCTGCGGGTTGTTCGAAAGAGATACCGCGCCCCCGGAACGCAAAGGGCACATGAAGGAACATAGACGGGTTTTAGTCAGTAAAAGTCTGACACTCCCTCCCGCCCCGCCCAGGGCGGGTGAAGTTATTTGATGATTTCCCGTCTATAAAAAAAAAGCCTCTAAATCTGCTACAATCATTTTTTTTTAACAAAGTGTAAGCCTTTAAACTCTTACTTAATCATTATATACCTTCATAAGCCTAGCCAACGTCATCAATCAATTCATCTTGATATGAGCCGAACGATGTCCACTGCTGGACATAGGCACTTCAGTAGTACAGAAGTGATTCCGTCTTCCCCGACACCTTGTTGTCCTTAAGTTGTTAAGAAGCCATATTTATCTCATATAGGCTGACGTCCGGGATCTCATCGGTGTAGTGTCAGGTCAGTCTAGCTCTTGGGTCTTTTGTTGGACTAGAGACGGGTTTTTAGAACTTCTCTACCTCCTTCAAAAGCTCTAGTTTAGACAAGATGATCCTGCCATCATTAGTCTCCAGCTTCGTCAGCATTTGAGGTGTGTCGCGTTTGATGGATTTCAGGATCTGCCTTAGGGCCTGCGCCCACGACCGATAATCGGGCCGATTATCGGCTGTTTCTTCTAGCCGGCGAAGAAATCTGTCAAAAAAACGGCCCGATAATCGGGCCGATTATCGGTCGTGGGCGCAGACCCTTATAAGCCGAGCTTATTCCGACTGAACCTGCACCCACTGAAGACTGCCCGTTCCGTTCCCGTCTTTCCTTTATGGGCTTGGGAGTAGAGTCTCAGAGCTTTGATGTATTTGTTAGTTCTCCGTTCTCTAAAATGATGATTACTAACTCAAAATGTGGTATTCATTTATTTATTGGTTACATTTTTATGACGAAAGCTTTTATTTAACAGGATGAAAATGTTATAGTTCATTCACTAGATTTAATGAAATTAACGATTGGTCAGTGAATTAACGGTCGTTTATTCACTGGATTTCAAACGTTTTTTAATGCCAATGCTGGAACACTCAATAATTTACTTAAAACTAGCAAAAATTGCAATGAAATTGATTTGATACATATATTATAACTACCCATTACTCGAATTTATAAATAACTTATAGTACATACTTTAATTACGGCTGCAAAGTGATATCAAAAAATTTGCGTCTGACCCAAGTCCTAAATTCTTGCCCGAACAAAGAAAATTTACACCAGCACTGCCAACTTTAAACGCTCGTCATTTTAAAACGAACAGTATCGCAATACATGAATATTGTTACTATGTAAGAATAAAGAGCAGCAATTACAAAAGAAAAATACTGCGTTGAGTAGAAGGTAATATCTTAGTTTATTATTTTTTGGAAAATACTCAGATTTGTTAATTCACTGGGGTGTGTTCATTCACTGGGGCACTTACCCTATGCGTCATGGATTTACTAGGGAAGAACGTTGTGTCATTGCTAAAGTCAAAAGTCTAAAGTCAAAAGCAGTTATTGCGAATTAAGTGTACAATTGTGGTGTTATGTTAAGTTAGTACTTATGAGTTTGAAGCATTTGAATAAAAACAATAATTTATTATTAAAAAGCTTATTTATTTATTAATAATATGGTAAATCAAGGTTTTCTAAATTAATCGTCTGTGATTTAAATAAGTAAATAATATTGTGTTGATTTACGCAGGGTTTTAAATACCGGTAAATATTTATAAAATTACCTTTGACAGATTTACCGTTAATATAAAAATAACGTTAATGGATTAAAAATATATATAATCAAACGAATTTAATAAATTATTAAGAATGAAAATAACATTCGTTTTCAACGACTAAGCTTGCTGACTTAAATCCAGGGCTTGTTAACGTTATGAAATCAAAAAATAATAATCGTTACGTAACGTTAATTTCCATGAACTCGAAAATTTTGAAAAAAGTAACTTTATTAACGTTATTTGATAACATTACCAGTAATATAATGTTAATGACCATTAACATAGAATATGAATTAATCGTTATTTTTACCGTTAAATTAGGTAAGTTGCCGTTTTGTACGTTTATATTAATTGTCACTGACTAACTATATTGGGCTTGTGGTCGCAAAGCGCGTCTGATCAGCGTGAAGTCGTGGGTTCGATTACCAGGTCTAATAATAACATATACGGTTACTTTTACATCGTTCTGCAGCTGAAACACTGGAACTCCAGTCGAGTAATAGTTGTTATTGCGTGTTTTTTTTTTTAAGACGTCTCGAAGATGTTGGAAATTCGTCATTTTTTTTGTTATTCGAGTTAAATGTTAGTAGCGCTCCTGTCTGATCGATTAATGTATTCTTTAAAGGCTACCTTACGCATGTATAGTCGATAAGGTTTACACACAAATATGCCTTGACTGCAAGGAAGCGTTACTTCGCGTTCTTACTATTTCACAAATGTTCGTGTTATTTTATTTATTTTTGTTATTTATCGAAAATAATAGTGCCAATAGCTTCTGTTAGGTACTATGATGGATCTCATGACTTTTGATTTCAGAACGATGTAAAAGTAAGCGTGTTATTCTCACTCATAAGAATCGGGCAAAGTATTGTTAGGCACTACATTAGCGCGACGCTAAGCTGGGCGACCCGCCACACCTCCGTCCTACGCTACTTCCATCTTAGAAAGATCAATTGTTTAAAAAAAAACGATAAAAATATCGTCAATAAACAATTTAACGATAAATTGTAACTTAAATAACCTTAAATCTATTAACGTTATTTTTATACTATCGGTAACTCTGTCAAATAAAAGTTGCGATATAAAATTTGACCGCTATTTAAGCTCCTCCCTCGAAAGTCACCGACGAAAACACGGTCGTGGGCGTTGAAATTTTTGAAAAAACGGGCCCGTTTTTCTGCCCGATTATCGGTCCAAAAAAATCGGTAGTGGGCGGAGGCCCTAAAACTAATTAGGTACGATCATAGACCGTAATACAGCTCAACAAACTAATTAGAAATGAGACTATTTAGCTGTAAAGATTACAATATGTATGAAACGTCTTTCAATAACACTTTATCATAGAAAATGCCCAAACTCTAAAAACGAAGGTAAGCCATCAATACCTGTTCCTCATAAACGATCTCCTTCTCGATGTCCTTGATGCAGTGCTGGAACACGGCCTCGTCCAGGCGGAACTCCAGGCGCATGAGGTGGGGAGGCGCCTTGTCCAGCAGGGAGCGCCAGCGCTGCTGCAGCTGCTCCACTGCCTGGACCACGCGGGGACGGTCTTCTTCGCTTACCAGCTGGAAAGAGAAGGTGGTTGGAGTGATGTTGTTTTTTTATGGTTTTGGTGTTTTTAGTGGTGGTTAGCTAAATGATTATTAGATATATTCATATTCATATTCATATTCATTTATTTTGCGTACCATAATGTGCATAAAAGATGTTACAAAAAGCTTACAGCTAAGGTACAATTATGGACCCTGTTAGGGCACAGCAACATGGTATTAACCTAAAAAATAAAATTTATAAAATAAAATTAAAAATAACACAATTCTTATATAAATTTTAAACTTATGTACCTATTAAAATGTATTGTTAGTAGTTAATTATAATTCTATTGAGATCATTTATTTGTATTAATATAAATAAAGATATTAAATTTAATAAAAAATAAAATAACAATTATTATAAAAAGATATGTGAGCTTATGTATTTATCTAAGTATTCAAATGTATAGTATAGTTCGAAATTATCATTATATTAATATTGTTGTTTAATTTATGGTATATTATTTATGTATTTATATTATAATTATATATTTTTAATGTTTGGTGTTTAAGAGAGGGGATAATTTTATTTTGGAATTGATTTGTCATCTAAAAACTCTTTTACTGAATAATATACCTTGGATTCCAGAAGTTGTTTACATTTATTAATAAATATATGTGTTTTGTCTAATTCTCTAATGTTATTCGGTAATTTATTATAAATTTTTATGGACATAATTAAAGGGCTGGTTGAGTGCATTTTGAGTCTGGATTGAGGTTTGATTATTTTGTTTTTGTTATGTCGCAAGGTGTATCTTGTTTGTGTTTCTTCGCAATTAGTGTAAAAATCTGGGTGTTTTCTGACAAATTTACATATTTCCAAGATATATAAGCAAGGGAGTGTGAGTATTTTGTGTTTTTGGAAGTGTGGTTTGCAGCTGTCTGTGTGTTCTATGTTTGTTATAATTCGAATTAGCTTCTTTTGTAAAATAAATATGGTTTGTGAATCTGTACTATTACCCCACAGCATGACCCCATAGCTGAGCCATGCCTGGGCATATGCATAGTATGCGACTAGTGCTGTTTGCAGGTTGGTAGTTTTTTTAAGTTCGCGTAGGGCATATGAGAATGTTGACAGTTTAGCTCGTATTTTCTGTACATGGGATTTCCAGTTTATGTGGGTATCTATAGACACACCGAGAAGGGTAAATTCGTTTACTTGTTCAAGTTTATGATTATTAAACATGAAATTTAATTTTAATGGGGATTTTTGATGGGGATTAAAAGTAATACTTAGTAATACTACAAATACTTCTAGTTTCTTATATTTTTCATAGTTTTTTTATTGTAAATAAGTTAATTTAAGACCGCGCTATCGCATTAGGCATCTGTAATGATAGTTCTAAGGGAGATTTTTAATAAATAAATAATAAATTTTGTCTGAGGAACCAAAGTGTGCGATTTTCTTCTTTTCGAATCGATGGTTATTAGAATAGTTTTAATCCTTTTACTTTATACTCGTAGTACTTTGGTTCTGCAGGTGGTCACGTTAATCATGGCATAATGAGTGTTTTGCATGTACTCTAATGAGTAGGTACTGGGCGCTGTAGTGAAGGCCGTGATAATTTTATGTTTTTGTGGTGGTGACAACACTGTTGGCGTAGTGGCCGAGTGATTTCTGCACGGAACTAATATTAGGGTAGTTGTTCCATCCAGATCTGGTTACTTGTGTATGTGAGTTTATAAACGCACCTACGATACAAGAGACATTCCTAGTATGGTGTATATTTTTTTACATGCAATGCATAAACTCAACTGGATGTCAATCATTTAAGACACAAATTAATCATAAAACTCACCTCAATAAGCTCCCGCCCCGACCTCACTAACTCCGAGACAGCCCTTTCATCGGCTCCCTGGAAGAATCTCTTGTGGAAGTCCACGGCCTGCTTGGAGTCGACCCTGTTGTCAGCCAGCAGGGCCTCAGCCCTGGAGGCCCACTCCTCGACGGCGCGCTTCTTGTTCTCGAACTCCTCCCAGGCGCGCACCAGACGCTGGAGCTCGGCCTCGCGACGAGTGGCCTCTGATGATACGTGAGCGAATCTGGGGAGGTGGTGGTTTGGTAAGTAAGATAGGATGGGTTGATGAATGATCGTAAAAAAAGCTGGATTACAAAGAGGTATTTTTTTTATCGAAATTTTAATTTTATGCACGTAGCTCGAAAATGTCTTCATATCCCAATTCAACTACATATTTAAAATATATATCTATCATTTAAGCATTAAATAAAATACCTATCTATCATATTAGCAACAAATACTTTTACCATTTTACTCATTTATTATTCTCATCACCATCTAGCCTTTTCCCAAGTATGTCAGGGTCGGCTTTCAGTCTAACCGCATGCAGTTAAATACCTTTGTTTTATATGTAAGTAGTGACTGCCTATCTGACCTCCACAACCCGTAACAACAGTCTAAGATCTACAAATGTCAGCCGGGACCAACACACGTGCACTCCGAGCCATAGGGGTTATACACAGCTCGACCTGGTAATCGAACCCAGGACCTCACACTCAGGAATCGTGCTTACCACCACGAGTCCAACGGGGCAGTCATGGTGGATAAAACTATATTTTTTCAACACCTTTCCTACAGAAAATCCGAAATTGATAATAATTTTAAGTCCTTTTTTCCAACATGGTATGCTCACCTCTCATTAAGATCCCTCATGAGGCGGACTTGCTCGGTGACGTCCGCGCTCCGGTCGGTGTCGGCGGACTTCACGATGTTCTGGAACACCTTGTTCTTGCTCTCCAGCATGGAGCGGTAGTACGTCGTGCGCGAGAAGAACGAGCGGTGGATCTCGTAGCGCTCCGAGATTATCTCGCTGTGGGGGAGAAGATTAAATATTTTTAATCATATTGAATCATACTAAAATAACCATGAATGATAATTAGGATGTTGGCGCAACTTGCAGGATATAGAAAAATCAAGGTCCTACTGAAAAAAAAAAAAACGTTTTCTAAATAGCCTTTTTTGGTACGCGGTGGATATCCTCGTGGACTTCCTCCATCGTGGGGGTGACGGAGGGGCACCAGCTAAAACCACCGCGGTGTTCCATCCCTACCCATGATCGGTGGTGCGGGGTTCATGTAAGCATTCACCGCTCCCCCGACAGGTTTCTAAATAGCCTGCCATACTCACGACTATTCCTGTACTCTTCTCACTAAAAGGGGACGAAAGGTAGCGAAAGGAAGGAAGGTATTTTCATGTTAATATTGAGTGGGTTTGCATTTGACAATAAAGTAATATATTCGGTAAGCGATGGTGCACAGTTACCTACATTGTGCACACTTATTATAATGACAACAGAATCTGAACCTGAAACTGATGATGAACAGCAACCTACCGTCTAGTCTCTCCCCCGCTCCTCAACGCATCTTCAGCCTTGTCCAGCCAGGAGCCGATCTCCTTCTGTCCGCTCTCCAGCGACTCGTGTTGCACCAGCAGCTGCCGGTACTGGTGCAGCTTCACCGGCACGGTGGCTCGCACGCGGACTAGCGCCTCCTTCTGTTGCTTCAGCTTTGCCATGTTGGCTTCCACCTCGTCGCGCGGCATCTCGGCGATTGCGTTTTGGAAGGTTCTGGAAATAAAGATGGGATTAATTACAACACTGAAATATTCAAATATTGACATATTTATTCATAAGTAGTCAAAATAAAAGAGCCTGTAAATAGTTCAACTGAATTAAATGTTGTTCAACTAAACTATTTACAGGCACTTTTGAATTGGGTAGATGACACCACTAATCAATTGACGTACTTTTTATGAGCTGTCAAAACGCCAGTTGAGTAATGTCATAGAAAATCTATGGGAACCCATAGATTTTCTATGACAATACTCAACTATGACGTCACTTTTTTGTCATCTCAATTCACTAACTATTTATTGATTTCAAAGCAACTAAAAATCGATTTTTATAGTTATTTAAAAAATCATCGGGTTTTTAGTGCTAAAATTAAATGTTTTTTTGTGAAGTTGTTTCTTGAAATTATTGGTTAGTGGTGTCATCTACCCAATTGTCAAGGAGTCGGATAGTTTGTCAGTAAGTTGAAGCTAATTGCTCATTCTAAAACTTAGGTAATAATATGATAATAATGATATTAATCAGGTAGGTCTCCACGGAGAAGAATGAGCAAACAACTACCCAGACATACTTTTCAACAACTACATAGTAGGTATATAATTAATATGTAGATAACCTGATACAGAATTAATATTTCTGTTTTTATTCGTTCGACAAGCATAATGATCAATTATTGTGCCTTCTCTGTAAGAGATGAGGCCAATGCCTTGCAGTGGGAAACTATAGGCTAACCTCTAACTGAAGATTCGGCTCCGTCAATCCCGATAGTCCTACCCTAGGTCTACATCCCAAGATCACGACCTACCCAAACGATCATCAGTTCCAGGGCTAAACGGACGCCCCTCAACTAGCTCATCCAATTCCTACAAACCTGCTAATAGTCTTGAACAGTTCCTCATGGTGCTCTATTTCGGAGTTGAGCTGCAGCAGCTGGTCGATGTAGGCCTGTATGTCCACGGTGTTGGCGCGCGGCTGGCGGGTCAGCAGGGAGTCTGCCGCCGACAGCCAGGAGTCCAGGGCTCGGGAGCCGTTGGCCAGCTCGCGCCGGTTGCGGAGAGCATCGCCGCCGCGGACGTACCTGGGGAAATGGATTTGATTTTTAGTGAAAGTCAACATTCAATCATTTTTTATTACTTCAATAGTTTCGCAAAGAGAGGAACGAGCATTAAACTCCATACTTATCTACTTTTTTAAAATAAATGCTTTACAATATTTTGCATACAAGATTAAACAGGATTGAATTAAAACGATGAAGGTTGGCTTAGGTTTCTTTTTTCAGAAATTCTTCAATTAGAAATGATTTGCATTGTGTGATAATTATGCAGTAATCTATTAGGTTTCAGTTTGATTTCATGTTGATGTAATTATATACCCAAGGAACGACGACTAAACTAACAATCAATTTACTTCAAATACACTTGACTAGTCATAGTTAAGGAATCAACCAAAATTTTTTTTTAAGAAACCCTAATTATTTTACCCGTTCAACTAAATAGCTGCGCAGGCGCATCATGAGTTAATATCAAAAAGTTGACCCCAATAAACTATGCCCGCATGTTCCAATAGCAAGGCCACACATTATCAAATGCGACTTATATTATTACAACGGCTAATCCTGACAACTAGATACTACTAAGCATTCCTCAAATAATACCTAAAAATCAGTTCTAGGAACAGATTCGATTAAATAAATGTATTATCAGATAATTTCATTTTTCAAAGAAATAATGTTACACAAACTATGTTATTTCAACTCACCTCTCTGCTTCCTCCCACACACGTTCCCATCGTTCTGTAATTTCCACATACTTCCTCTTCACCTCCTGACTGATCTCCTCAGAGGAGGTCGCAGCCAGGAACCCGGCTGCATCACCCAACAGTTGGTGCTTCTCCTTCCAAACCGTCAGGTCTTGGAAGAATTCTAATCTCTCATCTTCGGATACTCTCAGCATGTGCTGTGCCTTGTCCAGCCAAGTTGTGAAGTCATCAGCTAACGTGTTCCAACGCTCCCAGTGAGCGATGACTTCCTCGAGCACACTCCTGGCACACCTCACATCTGAAGCGACGCGTCTCCACGTCTCAGCAACGTCCTTCAAGAACGTATCAATATCTCTCGCTTCAGTCCTATCTACTTCACACACTCTCTTGTACTCCTCCGCTACTTGCTTAATATCAACGTAAGCTCTATCAAACTCCTGGAAAATCTTATTCTTAGTCACGAAATTATCATAATCTTCTAATAAGGCACGTACGTGGTCGATGCGACCGTATTTGCCGGTCCACGCGGCAAGCTTGGCTTTCGTCAGCTCGGTGAAGGCGACAATACAACATTTGTGCTCCAAGTACTTTAACCTCGCCTTTCTTTGTGGCGCTCTTCGACTTACTGTCTCGAGACGCTCTTTCATATCTTGGAGTCTTTCGCCTGGGATCCTCGCGGCGTCAGGTGATCTTAAAGCCGCTTCGAATCTATCGATAACTTCTGGTAGTCCAGCGAAAAAGCCGCTGTGTTCCTCTAATTTCTCGCTGATTATAGCAGCGGTCCTCTCGTCTAAGCTAGTGGGGATTTCGTCAAAGTATAAAAGGTATTCGGCCCTCGCTAACCACTCGCCGACATTTCTAAAGTCTCCGGGGAGTTCTGCGTCTAAGAGCCACAGCCATCTTCTGTGCAGTCTTTCTAATTCTATCCACAAGGAGACTAATTCGCGCCAGGACTTTGGCGCGATGGCTACGAGGCTCTGCGTGTACATGAGCTTCTCTAGTTTCTGGTAGATGGGCTCCCGCGCGAGCCGGTCGTTCTCGGCGCGCACGTAATCTTCGTAGTGTCGCGAGAGAGTTCGCGTGTCGTATTGCCTTTGAACTGTGGTGACGCGCTCCGTCAGCCACATTCTAAGAGATTCGTACTCCTCTTGCACTGCCGCTACGGCATCCGGTCCTGTCGTCTGTTGGCAAAACATGTCATTAATATTGTGCACTTGTTTAAACAAAATGATTGTAACAGGAACAACATTGTGTTAATGAATGAGTCGCCATGGTGATTCATGCTAAGTACTTGTTTTTACTATTTATAAATCTTAAGCACGCATATAGCATAATGTGTGAATATTTTCATTTTCTCAAGAAAGAAAACAATTCAGATATCCGGTCGTAAGACTCACCTTAGGTTCAGGATATTTATGCAGGAACTGGGCTACATATGTCATGATGGACCTCTCATCAGGCTTGTCCACGTCCACATCCTCGGCGTCCAGCAGCCTCGCGATGCCGAGGGCAGTTTCCGCGACGTCGAACGCGTGTTCCAAACGTTGTCTGTTGGTCTTCCTCTTCATCTCTGCCAGGTTGATCAGGTTGGCTTTGATGGCGTCGATGATGGCAAGGAATGCGATACCATCGCGCCATGATGGGCCGAAGTCTGTTACTTGGATGTTTGAATCCCTGGAGGGAAGGATGTTGTTAATATTTATAACCGATGCGAACTTAAGATACTCGTATGAGGCGTAAGAGACACAGAAATGTACAGTAGATGTATTTTAAGTCCAGGCGTAAGTAAATGACATTATAACAGTCATGTTTGGGCCAAAGATCGAATTGAGCTAAACGCTTCGTTAAAAAAAAACTAATTTAATCAAAAACAATTTGGTGCATTTGATCTCTCAATGAAGAGGTTAAATTATAATAACTGCAATAAAATTAGGCCAATGGATATCTCGGGCCACTTGGCAGCGTTGGGCGAAATTAATGATGGAATTAATAACTGCTACAGTAGTCATTGCAACTGACGTCAGAGCCGTCAAAATGTATATAGGCCGTTGGATCGCCTGATATCGTGCAAACCAATCTATAATAATCTTTTGAGCATTATCATCGATTTTAGAACAAAAATCGGCATCGGCAAAATCGGTATTTAAAAAAGCTTTCAGCTGTTGTGTGTACATATTGCCGATGTTGATTACACTTTGGCTTTAATTGATGCATCAATTTTTTATGGATTCATATAGTACACAAATGGTTGATGCTTAGGATTGAATTAGTAAATGATTAAGCAAAAGTGTCTTTTTTATGTTTACTATACAGGGTTGCAGTTAACAAAAACTCAATTATTGCTGTAATCTCTGTCTTTATAATATTGATACTTCGTAGGTATCGTTACTCTTTCGCAAAGTTCATCATAACCTTTCACTCTTCTTTATTCCTTCTTTTTTAGCCATTAACACATTGCCTTTAGACAGTAGTCTAGTATCTAGGTTTCTACTTACTTCGGCAAAGCATTGGCGACCCACTGCAGCAGGGTCTTCTTGGCGCCTTGCTTCCACTTGTCCTCAGCCCGCTGGGTCGGGGTGGCCGCCCCCGACTCATGCGACATGACGGACGCACATCGTGACCCTCCTAGGTACTCTAGTGCCCGGCTGTTCTCCTCGATCTGATGGGAATTTGGGTGTTCATTCAAAAATGGAACATTGGTAAAGTTCTGTATGGTGTATTTTTGATTGAACCATAGTATGTTGTGTTCGGTAATCTTGGATTTTGAAGCAGGTATATGACATTCTTAGGTTGTATCAGCAGTTTGGATTATATTTGAATTCTTGTAACTTTAGCGAAATTATGAAGTTCGCCAATAATGTTTGGGATCAAAAATCCAGTGCAGGAAAAATATGTACAGTGTACCTGAAACACACCAAGAGTGAGCCAAAGAAACTCAAATAAGGATTTCAGGGTCACAGGAGAAAGTCTTTCGTTGAACAATAATCTGTTCAAATTATGTTCGAAGAAAGTACCTAATGTTCATTTGTTTTCCAAGAAAGGCGATGTCAAACAAGTTGTATATAAGCGTACAAGTACCAAAAGACATCCAAAATCTAAATTCGGCTGTTCAAGCTGACCTGTAGATAATATGGTGAAGAAAAACCGTGTTCTGACTCCGGATACATAACCTGTTTTCATGAAAGATGATTTAATGACAGCAGTGACTGCCGATGCAAAACCAGATGCTGATTTACATAAGTGAATAGATTAACTGGCGCTAATACTAGCAAGGTTGCATATAATATTTTTGAAGAACAATGTGCAAATACTTAGTCTTGCCAAATGCTCAGTGCATTCTTGCAGTGCTTTTGAGAAAATTTCATCATCTTCATCATCAGCCTACAACAGTCCACTGCTGGCCTTTCTAATTCGAACTGATCCAAAAGATGGCTAAATTCTTCCAATAAAAACACAAACAGACTCATGTAAACAAAAGGAACGAACTAGCACAAAGCATTAGCGCCAGTCACTATCCTCATTACGTAATCAACTACAAAATTTTGCCAATTCACTCCTCCCACGCTCCAACTACGTCTAAGTGATTTAAAGTGATGACAATTATACAATTACAGTCTAAGGATGATGTGAAGTGACTTTGATAAGTGATATCTGTGATTTTAGGCCAATTATATCAATTTGATCAACCAATAGCAGTACTGTGTAGTCTATGGTCTCTGGCTTTGGAATATAAAAAAAACAATTAGGCACAAGATAATATAATTAAAATGTAGGACAAACTGTCTAAGCTTTGGAAGCTTGTTTGAGCTAGCAAGTAAAGTAGGTAGGTATAAACACTTGTACATACGAGGACATGGCTATACAATTCTAGTATGAAATGACCTAGCATTGTTAAGGCTTTCCACAATGCGAGGTACCGTACCATCTTAGAAAAGCGTCTAGCTTAGTATGTCACCGTATGTGCGCAGTAAAATAAGCTTTAATTAACAAGCATAGAGTTAAAAATAAAGTAAGCAACCAAATGTCCGATATAGATGATATGTTTAATGTTATCAAAAGGTAATACAATAAAATGCCAAGAGACCTGACTACTATAGAAGCTGTGATGCCGTTACCCACCTTAGGTCCTCTATCCTGTGGGTCCAATACATTGAGCGAAGCTTGCGCAAACAAAATTAGTTCAAGCCAATTAAAATGAGAACAGACTCAGAATCTAAATAAATAAAGTTCATTTTTAAAACTCCATCATAATCATTGAAAAGCCAATATCGCATAAAAAAATAAATTGAGTATTTTAAAAGTACATCCTCATTTTAATGGTACATACAGAAATAATATTCGATATAATTTACTGGATAGTGCAACTACATCAGTTAAAAGGGAAAGTTAAGAGATAGATGGCAAAAATAAATACTCGGGGGTAGTCACAGCGAATACTGAACTAAAACATTAGGGCAATAAAGATTGTATTGACTTACAACGCTAATAGTCTGCTATTGGCTGTTAATTTTTTAAAACAGAACAATTTGGAAAAACAGAATTACATCCATACTATGAATGACAATGTATGGAAATGAAAAATAACAAATATGGGAATTACAATATAATAATTATCAATGAAGCAGACTGCGATACATTAACTAAATAAACCCGAAGTAATAACATCTAAAATGTTAATGATTACAGTGACTATACAAATAAAACAGATGAGATCATCGATTAGGATCGTATTATTGATGATCCTATTACATGTACAGTTGTAGTAAAACTTTCTGCAAGTGTAGAGCTATTCTACCTACGCAATACTGTGGAAGTTCTATCCTAATTGAAATCTATTTCGGTACCACACTGTGCTGAATCGGTGAACAGTGAGCTGCAATAGAGAAATTTAAGAAACACGATACAGATTTAACTTTCTATTGTAATTAGAGATTTTTGAAGGTGTACCGGTAATGGAATACTTTTGAGAAAGCCTTTTGATGATTCTGTTATTTTTGGCGATTTGATATCGAGAATCGGTCAAGCTTTAATGCATAGCAAATGATACAGCCGTATTTTAATGGAATACTATTACAATTACTTTAAATAAATCGACGATTTTCTTTAAAAAACAATGAAAGATTTGTCGTACCTTCCTAATTCATGACTCCTACTAGCTACTACTATTGCAGCTCTCTGTTCAAACACTAGCCAAGAAGAGCGCCTTCCTACCTGGAAGTAGAGGATGATGGTCCAAATGAGGCCAAGCACGACTGCAGGCCGACCATCCACGAGGTCAGCAGCGTTGATGTTGACGAGCTTGATCCTCTTGCCGGCAAGGAAGCGCAGCGCAGTGTTCGCGTTCGACAAGAAGTGCGGGCGTCTGAGGACGCGGCCGCGTTCCATAGGCTGTTGGAAAACACTCGTGTGAGGACGGTATATGAAGAGTTACCAGTTGACTTTAAACTCTTTAGCAGGATAATGATGGATCCAGGGAATGAAAGTTCTGAATGAATCTCATGAATATGAATAAGGGACTAATTCTAATTAGGATGACGAAAAATATGTTCCAAAAGACGTTAAAGAACAATCAAAATCAGCAGATACTTAGTACATTTTTGTTCATGTTAAATCTATTAGTTGATAATTGGATAATCGCAATATTTAATAATTAATAATTGAAAAGATATAACATAACTTTACAATGGCAGCTCTTATATACCTACTTTTTAACTATGATGTTACATTATAAGATTAACGTTACTAAAAAGTACTGAACCATTAATTTCGTATACAAAACAAAATTATTCAAAAATAGATGAAGCTCGAAGCTATTATAAATGGACCAACGTTATAGTTCGACAAGTACTTTTGTAACAGTGAATTGTAAATTCATCTCTATTCTTATTGTAATAATAGTCAATATTGTACTCACCAGCTTCTCCCCTGACAACACTTCGAGCAGCGCCAACAGTTTGGTTCCATCGCGCAGGTCGTAGATAAGATCATCGATGCGCAGTGGCGGTATGCGCTGCAAGATTATATCAACACATAACAAACCAACAGTAGTTATAGTAGTAGAGCTCTTTGTAAAGGAGCTCGTCCGGAAAGGTACTACCACCATACCTATTTCGGCCGCAAAGCAGCGTTTCTGGTCTGAAGGGTATGGGGACCGGTGTTTTTACAAGCACATGATACTTATCCCAGCCCTTTCACAGGAACTTTAAAAAGGTATCTGTTTAATAACATTAAAGTTCAATGACCCCTATTCAGGTTATCACTACCGAAAAGGACAGTAATTATCAGAACCTTTTCAAAGTCTCCGGACGTCTATAAAGTCTTAATTTATTTGGAAAATATCAAATTAACAGCCAGATAAGTTAACCGAAGGTGGTGAAATAGTCCGCAATAATTTTCTAAATGTTATCTGCGCAATTTATCATCAAAAAAGCCCATAATTACTGCTGAACATAAGTTTGCTACAAACTGTATCCAGTAATTGGTATACGCTTGGCTGTACCGTCCATGGCAGGGGTAAAATAGGTAGTTATTACTTCCCATAAATTCTTTGCAGGCATTCCTTGCGATAAATCGTGAAAATTGATCGCTACGGGTGTATCAAAACTGTTTGAAAGGTCTGTAGTAAGTAGTTGTAGTGTTATGATCTCTTACCTTCGATAAATGTGAATTGATCCAATTGACAAACGTTTTCTTCTGTACTCTTTCTTGTTCATCTGAAACAAGATAATTTTAAAGATTATTGTTAGGTTCTCACAACAAACATAATAAGATAAACTTAAATTATTCATCGTGTAATAAAAACAAACATAAAAATCAGGATTTGCTGTTAAAACACGATGCAAATACAATTCTAGACAATAATAACATTAAATCAAATACAAATGCGACACATAAGTATTCTTCTCTAATTTTATTCCCCCAAATGGCATATAACTCAATGATATCCATAAAAAGTGTATCCAAGCACTAAACAAATCCATAAAAGTCATCAAATACATACATAACTATAATAACTAAGACAAGCCGTTTTGGCAAGACGTCTTATGAAAATCTAACACCAGATTTGGCACGGAGAGACCAATTATAGCTAGAAAGAGGAAAAGATAGATTCAGAAGCTCCATAAAACAATCGAAAACAGATTTACGCACACATTGACGCAAATGTTCAGCAGTGGGAAAGAGTACATTCTTTTAAGGGACAAACCAGAGCAACATTTTTTTTTTATAAATTCTATTAGATGCCTACAACCAATTTTCTGAATTTAGCTCCATTGATTTTTGATATTGAAACGACACAATCGGATACTATGGTTTTAATTAGATGGAATACTTAAAATACCTGTAGTGTAACTCCATTATTTGATAATAGTAGACATTATATACTACTGTCTTTACCATTTGCCAAAATTAGAGTTGCTGTTGTTTCGGTCTTCCAAAAGGAACCCAGAAGGAATTGAATTGTATGGAGTCATCGCCACTAATATACAGCGATATCATCCGAATACTAGGCTCGAGTGCGCTTGCACTGACAGTACAATAGGTGTATCATTGTGTACGTGTATTTACGCTCGTTTCACAAAGTTGACCTTCTGTGGGTATCTCTTTGTGACCTAACTAAATCACAATAGGTCTGAGTCACTTTCTCAATTGCAGACGGTACAGCTTGCCAAGTTCAGTGCACTAGGAGTAAGGATTCTGTTCCGATAAGAGTAAACATTCATTTTGTTAGATTGTTGTTATGACTATTAATAGTGGTGTTATTAATAGAGAATGTATTGTTTGCTTGGAAGATGATTTTGTCTATAATATTTGGAAAATTAGGAGAGGTTTCATTTTGTTCTCTTGATTTAGGGACATTTGTTCAAATACCAGTCTCTCTATAGATGGTTAAATCTGACTTGGCTGTTCTTAAATCAAGATAGATTTCGATTAAACCTTCAGACATTGGAAAAAGTGTGATTGAAGTTAAAAAATCTACCATAAAACAGTTCATATTTTTCAAGCTTACATAAATCTCAGTAGAAGTTAATAACGGAAATAAAGCCAATCTTAAATAAACGTACAGTGAGTTTATCAGAATTCTATTTCCAGTTTATGAGTTCATAGACTCTGCTGCCCTGCAGAACAAATATTTGGAAATTGCGTTATAAGGATGTTGATAGATTCTTACAGTGTTGGCTAAACGTTATCGGGAGTATTTTTAACCGAAGCAGGCACTGTAGTTAATGGAGTTTATTTAGATTATTTTGTTACCGATATGTTGGGTTGGTTTACAGACTTGAATGAAACAGCTTTTAAAGTGTACCTTATAGCGGCAGTAATAAGTTTCTCCATAGCGACCTACGTTTTCTTTTTGTTTTTTAGGATGGGGAAGCATCAAATGGTCTACTCTGGGTGGAGCGGAAGGGAATGTCAGACTCTTACTAATTTAAACCCAATCCTATTCCTCCAAATGCCCTTTGCGATCCAGGGCAGCGGTAACTCTTTCGAACAAATCCCGCAAATGACCCTGAAGGGCCCGTCTAGTCATCATAGAGACCAACCTACGTTATGGGACAAACAACTAGCTTCATCTTTCTAACTAACAGACTAATTGACAGTTTAAAACTGCCTGGTTTAATTAAAATAAGTGCTTAGACTATAACTTTCCCTCCAAGAGATCATGCGAATGTCGTTTAGGAAACTCGTAAAAGATTTCAATTTACCACTGGTGTCTATTGCAATTTTGCAAAAGCAGTAATGAGTAAGCAATAAAATAAATGAGACAAGGAAATAAACAAAACGATTCATAAAGTTAAATACTCCAACCATAAGAAAGTAGTAAAACTCCATAATGGAACCGAACAATTTCCCGTAAACGCATTGCTTCCACGGGGTTCCTGCAGGCTTTCTGTCAATTATCAGTCACGCATATCTGTCTGTCACTTGTAACTCCCAAACGGAGGAGCGCACGCATGGCACAACCAGACACGGACAATGGCCTATCTTGGAAGTTGGAGCAGGGTTGATAACCTTTTCGTATTGTCATTTGATGACAATTCCATTTCCATGAGTTATTTACTTGAATGATACTGCATGTTGCTAAGATACGAATTTATTTAAAGACCTTTCATCATTAGCATCATTGTTCTAAGTAGGTGATGAAGATCCTGAAATCTACTTATTGACTTCATGAATTTCATAATTTCAGGAAGGCAATTCTACTAACTTTTACGAACAATTGCAATCTCATCTTAGTCTCAATCTGTCAAAAATTCCTTGAATTTTTTGCGTCAAATAACTTAACCTCCAAATCGTGAATTTCTTCAAAAAGGTTTCAAAATGGAAAAGGCTTCTTCCTTTTATTTTCCGTTCCTATTCCTTTTTGTTGTTGCAGCCCTACATTTTTACGATCAATTTCATAACAGTGATTGCGTGCCTGATAATTCTACGAGTGAACCGTTATCTGGGAGAATATTTTTATTTGTGTCAACGGTACCATCGATACGAATTATTTCTTCTTTATGGCTAAACATAGGCACGTCATTACCATACTGCCTTTTATTTTGTGGGGTAACGTTTATTTGAAAGTTCGTCTTTTTTCTATTTATAAGAGAAATATCTACATTGTTTTTAATAAGCTTTGGGTTCAGTATTATGATGTACTGTAGTGGCCTGGCTACCACTAGACATATATTTTTCCCCATCGCCTACGGTTTACTTTATATCTACATTATCATCTTACTGATCTTGTCTCTTATTCCTTGGGTTCAGCACAACACCTTTTCTTCTTCTATTCCATCAACTCAACCGTCTATCGTTATTGTGCTAACATTAATTCTTCTTTTTTCCACATTCTTCACACAATCCATACATCCTTTTAATTCCTCTTCTTCACATGCCCATAATTATCTTATCTATTTATTACTGACACCACTATCGAACTTTTTCTAATATTCTTTTTCTCATTTGTCCGTTCTGGCCAATCCAGACATCCATTGTTTATTTAACTACAAATTGTACTATTGTTTAGTGTATTTTAGTCAGAACTATCTGTAGATTCGGTTACAAATAAAAACCATTCATATTACTATGAAAACTTTCTATAGTTACATTAGGAGCCGCCATATCATTCCAATCAGATCTGGCCGAATTCCCAACGGGCACAGCCTAAACGCCAACCAACCAGACATAATTATAGCACAATTACACCTTGGGAATCGTTATATTTGAGGAGAAAGTCCGTTATTAACAGTTGTTTTGGAAACTTACAATTTAACACAAATTGTGTCAATTATACGTAAAGTAGGTGCCTTTAGGGAGTACTTGTGTAATTAGCATTTGTTTACTAGTTACTTTTAACCAGGTGAATTTGAGCTTGAAGGTATGATGTGGATTTCCTGGATTGTACAAACAGGCCATAGGCTGTAGATGGTTGTTCTTTTTCTGGCTATTTGACGATTGTGTATATTATGACTTTAAATATCTGTTAACGCACCCCCGATACATGAAAAAATCCTAGTGTGAGGCAATACTTCTTTTTTTAGGTCCAAAATTAAAACTAAGTTTAGTTTATCAAGTATTAACAAGATAATTTATTTAAAAAATGTTTAAATCTGAATAATTATATTTTCACAAAGCCAGTGCAGCTTAAACTCCATCTACTATTTCATGCATAGGATAAAACTTTATCTCTACATCTACATAAATATGCACCTTACGCACGTAAGCCTCATTTGACATTGTACCGGCGCCAATGACGTCACCCACCCATTACTGCGACCATTAACAGTCGCAACACTATCTATGGGCAGATATGATGGCCCTGACAATGTCACTAGAAGGATTGTTCTACTCTACATAGATAATACAATTTTTAGAGTGTTTTCTTATACGTGCTATTGTAAGAAATGTCTTTAGACATGGATGAAGGTTCACCCTAATGGCGTCTGATGGGCCTTTCCTTGCATCGTATAGTCTCCGCTGATCGTCAGTCTGTCTGCGTAGCGGTTATATTCCATGAACCGTAATAGGTAGAGAGTTTAAATTTTCACAGATTATGTATTAAGATGGAAACAACAAAAAAACACCAATAACAAAAAATAACAAAGGTTTTATTTTTGCCATAAAAAATATTTGTTTGTATAGATGGATATTGAATTCGCGACTCACAGCGCGTTGGCCATACACTTAGCCACTGAGCCAATCGTGCTGAGCTTATTGGTTTGTTACAACCATTATGAATTGAATTAAAAATTTTACTTCTTAAATACGAAATCTTAATGGCGATAATTTGTCTCTCAAAATCGATGCAAAAAATAACCTTGGAATAACTAATGACCTATAATTTACGATCCTAAAGGTTCCAGCCACAAGGTTAGTTTTCAAAAAATCGTATTAAATCCAGACTGATCTATTATGTACTCGTAGGTATATCTTCGACAAGGTGAGCGTGGTAATTGAACGCTACATTATGTTAGAACACGTTCACAGTGATCACAGTGTAGAAGAAAATAAAACTGTTGCTTCTTTTATTGTTAGTATCATGAATAATTCAAGAAATACTTTAATAAAAAAAAGGACGTGACTTGGGTAAGCTTGAATACAAAACAGATGGATAATCTCACGATAATTATTATTGATTGGGTCATCCGTATGATTACAATCATGGTACTAGTTTTTAATGTCTATAAAATCTTTGGTCGCATTTACTTAAAAATAAATAACAATAATACCAGTCTATTACAGTCCCACTGCAGGGTAAAAGGCCTCGTCTCATACAGAGAAGGTACGAGCAATGATCACCACGCTTGCTTAATTCGCATTGGCGACTACAGACTTCAATTATAAATTTATAAGCAATGTTTTTCTCACGAAGTTTTCCTTTACTGATATCAATAATGTTCAAGATAAACTACAAAAGTAATGTGAAAAAGGAAAAGCCCCATAGCCCGCACCCGGTTGCGAATTCAAAACCTCGGGCTTTAACCACTGGTCCATCACGACATCATCGAACGTAAATAAAAATACACCATCTTTCTCTCACCTATTTTTTATAAAAAGAACAACCAACCAACGTCCTTGATACATAAACTGTTAACAACTGACATTTCTTTAAAAGAAAAAGAAAAAAAAAACTGTGCGAAACGAAAATGAAATCTCGTACGATGTGTCTACACGTTTACTAACAGACGAAAACGAATCGATGCCAAGGTCGCGCGATGTAAACACGCCGCGAGAAGATTCTATTTCTACGTCTCACTCTGTAGTTGAGGTAGTGACAGGTGCCCTGAGGTCAACATTAGCGGTGACAACTGAAGCTAAGGATTCAAGGGTGACTTTAGAATCGAAACTTAACTTAAACTTGAAGATAACAGTAATTTTAGATGCTTTACAGAAGCTAAAAATTGTACTATACTACATTCAATAAAAGATTGGAAACATCACGTTGATTATAACGCAGTGTTTATTACAATGTTAGCGTATAATAAGGTAGTTAATTTTACGATAAATAGACAGCAATGTAGACAATAGTAGATCATATCAGTGGGTATATAAATAAAAGATTTAAACCCGTTCTAAGAAAATTGAAACAAGTTCTAAAAACCCAAAGTCACGCAAAAATAGAAGAAAAGCGGTTTTTAAATCCAGATATCAGCTCGTAGCAAGCAGATGTTATAAATTATAATAACAAGAGACATTAAGGCCAATCTTCTAGAAATATCTTAATTAAATAAAAAGACCTTTCATATCTCACTGGACCTTCTGATGTAGGTAATAAATAAAAAAACAAGTAAACAAGCCGACCACAAGCCGATGATCTAATGGCAGCCTTGGCACGTAACGACTTGACAGAACTTATTAATATTATGCTGCATACAACTGATCGTGTGTGATCAATTTTAATGAAATTAACATTTTATATTTGAAGAAAATAAAGTTATTCTAGCATTTTATTTTGGGTTTTTGGAGTTCTTATATTTTTCATTTAAGGAACCACTATTCAATCGTGATCAACAGTCGAGTCCATTTCTTTTCCTATATTTTTGTAATTACCATTACGGCTTCATTTATGTTAAAGTAAAATATTACAATTTGTCTATTCAAAGACACTTTCGAAGGTCACTTATAAAATGAATAGAATTGATCCTAGTTGCTTCGTCCAAAAGTTTCGTATGTAAATAAATGGGTAAGAAACTCGATAGTATACTTACTCTTCAAAAACAAATATAGAAATAGAAATATATTTATTGTCATAAAAAAAAATTACATTGTTATAATTTTAACTTGTGAACTCCACACTAGGTCTAGCCTGTCTCGTGGAGTCCTTGCAAGTTTTAAACAATTTGTGGTACCAGGGTCGATACAGTATTGTAATTATTTATTACATCTTATAAAATTATTGTAGAAAACAAAACAAATAATAAAAACTTTCAAAAATAAAAATAAAAGACATTAATTAACAAAAACAAAGATTAAAAACTAAAGGAAGGTAGTTGTTTAGCAGGGTTGTGTTATGGATTTATGGTGTAATTGTGTGATCGAGAGTGTAATGGTGTAGCTAAACTAACTTTTACACTCTCGTGCACACAGAGAGTGTAAAAGTTAGTTTGTGTGAATGAGAGTGTTGTGTTGTGTGAGTGAGAGTGTGATTGTGTTATGTACGTTATGATGACAATACTCGAACAATTGCTTCGGAGTCTGCGTAAGACTGGGTTAATAGCCACTTCTTAACAATTTTCTTAACTTGCCCCGTCGTACAATTTTTGATACTTATTACAAATTTTTGCAATTTTATTATAAACAAAGCTCAGCATAAATACTTGCATATGTTGCGCGAAAGCGGTATTAACGGCAGTAGTTGGAAATTTATATATACGATGTCTGAGTAGTTGGGGATACTCTTTGGATGTTATGGTAATTCTATGTTGTTTGAGTGTTAATTTGAGAATGTATAACTGACGGACATTGAGTACTGATGCTTCTTTATACAGGAGGTCTGTGGGATACCGGAACTGTTTCTTGTACATGACTTTTAGCACCGATCGCTGGGCTCTCTCTAATTGTAACATCGAAGTTTTGCCGGCTCCACCCCAGACTGTTATACAGTAGCAGAGAACTGACTCACATAATGCCACATAAACAAGAAGTAAAATCTTGGCATTAGCTGAATTACGGAGCTGTTTCATTACGTAAATCAGTTTTCTAACACGCTTCGCTACTAGGTCTATATGGGGTTTGAAAGAAAGACGTTGATCTATCAGGACCCCCAAGTATTTTAAAGATTCAACCCTTTTAATTTCCTCGCAAATGCAGGGGACGACACTACATGTTGAAAGGTGGATTTTGAGCTGTAAAGGAAGTTTTGGTGCATACAAATGTAAATGTTTGTAAATGGCACAACTTATTGTACAACATAGCCATTTACAAACTTATAGCTATTAGATAGCTATAAATCTCTTCCTTTTAAAGGTAGGTATCATTCACTCATTATCTCAAATCGTTAAATGCAACAATCTATTAGAGAGGCAGATATTCATCAAAACTGTGACCAGTCTATCTGCTACAACACAGCTGTAATACTACTCTAGAGACGCCTTGTCAAGTAGCTTTGTAACGAAAGGAAATGGGTCAATGGCTAGTCAAACAGCGTCGATTAGAAATGTTAACACTGAAAAGTTCCTTCATTTCTGTCGAGTACCCACTTACTTGGAAAAGGCAGATGCATTTAGAGAAAGCATAGCTCGAACAAGAAAATTCAGTTGGAAACCATTTTATTTTTACTGATAAATACTTTAAACCAGAAAGTTAGTTCTCGTTATTAAACCGGTTCCAAATGTAGTCTTATCTCATTGATAAATAAAATAGAGCCTTTGTTAACAGATTGAGACTAAATTAGAATGCGAATGTTCTTAGAAATACGAGAATTGCCCTCTGCAGAAGTAGCTTAATTAGCACAGACTCCCAAATGTGTAGGTTTCTTAAAGGATACCAACGAAAAGGAACAATAACAAGGAAAGAATATTCCAAGATTTTTCCTAGAATTATAGGTGCAACTTTTATTCCGGTTAAGGTTACAAGTTGCAAGCACATCCTTGCTATTGAAGATAAGGATCTTCCTTCCTTTAAACTGACATCATCTTTAACCTCAAAGAAGGAAAAACGCAGCGCTTTTTGGTAACAACAAGGATAGCAAGAAATAAGTATAAAGTAGTAAGACAAGTAAGTGGACCTACACATACCGGCGGACTGTGGGTGTACATTAGTACACCTCTGCCTAAACCTTCGGGGAATACAAGCGTGATGGTATGTTGTTGTTGTTGGATGAGTCGAATCAAAGACAGTTTAGGTTCTACTTCATCAACATCCTAAACATCATTTCATATAGTTACTTCAGTAATGAGGCCCACAGCTTTATAAGTATCAACATTGTCTGGAGGATACCATGCACCATGCGTTGGCACGCTTGTACAATTTATTTTTTGTCAAGCGAACCTTGGCTCTATGGCCCTTGACGGTCATTGACGCTCGTTACATCATCGACTGTACGGATATGATCGCAGTTGATTAGTCAATTAAATTGTACTTTGGAAGTTTTTATTGGTGGTTATTTATGTAGTGATGGTGAGTGGTAAAGGAGCTCGGGTCTCATGTATGACATGCAGTATCGTAATAAGCCTTTTATGCGCCCGGAGCAAGCTTCTATTAAAGCGCCCTTAAAAAAAATTAGCTGATCCTGGTATGGTCATTTTTGCGCCCTGTGCATGGGCAACGCTGGCATCGCCTTAGTTACGGCAATGATGACATGAGACCTTTACCAATTCATATGTACTTTCTTAGTTTATCTTAGACATCATTGACATTGGTAAAGGAAAACCTTGTGAGAAAATCTGTATTTTCAATAAGTATAAATCTCAAATCGCCTATAAACTCAAAGCAACGGTAGTAATCAAGGCTCGTGCCTTCTGTGTGAGACGAGGCCTTTGTCCTGCAGTAAAACAATAACAGGCTGGTATTCCTTATTTGATTTTATAAAATTGTTTTAAGCTTATTTGTTTGAATATCATTTTCAAACTAGCTACCTAGTTTGAAAATGATATTCAAACAAATTGTTTATGTAATATGTGAATGTAATATGTTTTTAGATCTTATCACTAGACACAAATTATGGTCACATGCTATTAAATCTCCGGACAAAAAACAAACAATTGATTTCATTTATCTGGTAGTCCTTAATATTCAACAGACTAATGCCATTATAAACCTGTTTTTAAATGCTGCAACCAGTTTCTACCAATTCCAAGGTCAACCATTTTGTGATGCAGAATTTGTGATTTTTAAGAAAACCTGTTTCGTTATTAATTTATGTGTAAGTTGTCGTTTTTGTTGTATTTATGACCGTTTTAGAATATTTATTTAAAGTTCCACTTATTTAAATTCATTTCAGATTTACTCTTTATCTATCTGTTTTAAATATTATGTAAAATCTATACTAAAATAATAAAGCTGAAATGACTTTATGTTTGTGCTACGGTGATAAACCCCTTATATCTAGATTATCAGTTAAATTGAAAAAAAAAATTGTTCATGATTATAGAAAAGGCCTGAATACCCCCGAAGAGTTAGGCAGAGGTGTACCAATGTACACCCACAGTTCGCCGGTATATTTAGGTCCCATATAATAGGGGGCGAGCCTACTGCCATTTAACCGGGCAAAACCTAACTCCGAGCTGCTACTGAGAATTCGATAGAAAAACCCAATAAATACTTTGCTCGACCTGGAAATCGAACCCAGGACCTCTAGCGTAACAGTCGCGCTCAGGACCACTAGGCCAACGAGGCAGTTATGTCTCGCAGTTCGCAAGTCATATATAAAACCATTTGTTAGTGACTGGAACCATGCTAGTCATAACTGTTAGAGAAACGGAACTGCCTCCTCGATGATTGATAGCCACGACAGCTGAGCTACAGCCATTAGACTATTAATCTTAGTTCAGTTTAAATAGACGCTATAAATACTGTACTAGATATTGCGTCTAGAGAAACTGTACTAGCTGTGGGGCTTACTTTCTTTAATTGACTTTCTATTGTCAATATTAGGATTCGATTAAGCTTTTGTTGGATCTGTCTCCTATTTATTCAATCGAATATTTGGATTAGATTAAGCTTTTGTTAGACCTGTCGCCTATTTATTCAATTGAGTCGTTTCTATTTCTTATAATTTAATTGGAATCATTGTTAAAAGCGAATAAAATAATGATAGTTATATTGATTGCATCTGCCATGTTATCTCTTCACCGCATTTGGTTGACTGGTAGAGAATGTCTATTTGAACGTTTTTATTTGCATTCAGTTTAAATAAATAAATACTTAAGTACAAGTATAATGATAATCGTGACGTGTGCAGCTTACCTATCTACTTTCTTAAAAAGTTAATCCATCCTTTGAGACTTACAATTTATCTTTATAGTAGCTTCTGCCCGTGACTTCGTTCGCATGGTTTTTTCGTCGTTAATGTAAGTCTTCGCTTACTACTCCGCCCTTGTGAGTCGTAGCGTGATATTATATTATAGCCTATACTATTTCTCATAAATCTGGCTATGACATACAAAAATATTTTCTCGAATCAGACTGTTAGGTCTAGAGATTTGAAAAAGCTCTTCAGCTTTATTTTATAAGTATGTAGATTGAAATACAACCAGATTATATCGCCAACTTTAGCCAACTAATAAATAAGAATACAAGCAAGCAGTGACCATCAGGTAGTCAAAAGACCAATTTACGATTCTCCTGTCAACGGTTCGTAGCAAGACCGATTTGTTTATATTGCCAATAACATCTCGCAACATGTTATATGTCTGTACGATTCTTAGAACATCTTGAGCGACGAGATTAATTGAGCCTTCCTCTTATTTGGTGATGATAGATTGTACATTTCAAGAGAATTTTGAAGGATTCATGAGATTGTTGTGATAATATTTGTTTTGTTAAGTGAATGTTAGAAGGTAGTGTGGAAAGGTGGAGTGTCATAATATTATTATAATTTATAATAATGCACGCTTGTTATGCTCCCGCTGCAGGGCTCAGGACTCTTCTCATGCAGAGAAGATGGGAATCGATTTTCATTTTGTGTTTTATAAAGGTGACTTTACTACTTCTACCAAGCATAGTTAACTGTAGAACTAAAAATTACAAAATAAAACTCACGTGTCTATAAACAGCAATATGAGTCTATTTGTTTCAACCCGCTGGTCTCCGAAACTCAGGTCAGGCTCAGAAAATTCTTTTGTTAATAGGCTACGTTATCCCTGACTGCTATAGGATACATTATTGAAAAAAATTGATGCACATTTTATGAAATAATCACGTACACGAAGGGGCGGGTAAGAGCTAGTATTTATATTATATTTGGCATGTTTGGTCTGCAAAAGTGTTTAGCCGTTACCAATATGTTAACCTTGTCCAAAGATTGCGCAGATGACCCGAAAATTGAGTTACTGATTGGCACCTACATGTTCTATTACATGTTCCAACTCGATTATAATCGATATCGTTTCGTACAGCTGATAGCAATTATTATTACTAAAGAGATAATCGATGATTGGATTTATATGATAATTTGAGATAGAGATATTATCATGTCAAAATTAACTAAAACATGTTGTTGATTTTTCAAGGCTTCCGTTTTATAGCTTTTGGATATACGATGCAATATCCGTTCGTTTCACTAACACCTAAATGTATCTAATGACTGTAGGATTTTCAAATCTCGGCGCTGAACAGAGGGTTGAAAATCCGACATATCCGTAACTAGACAAAACATTTACAATTTCATGTCTTAACTTCTCAACCAATCATCAAGAATACACGATATCGTAGAAACAAAAAGGACATGCAGGAAAAAAGAACTGTTCCTTAGTGAGGGAACGCAGGCAAAATCTAATTACTAAGGAGGAACTATTAGTTCATCTGTACTTATACTCTTATTAATATTTGTTAGGTAAATACCAACTTACAAATATTTTATGATAATAAGTAATATAGTAAGATAAGACGGTTTTTCTGGCTCAAATTTTAACTTAGCATACCTAGACACAGTTCTTCTAGCCACAAATCATAATGTAAAATAAAACACCATCAAGAGAAACGGTATTTATTCTTCAAAATCAATCTCTTTCATTGGCTCCTCAGTAGATGTGTGTGTGGCTTCAAACGCGTTTAGCCTCTCATTATTCTGAGCAGACAAAACATCGTATTTATAATGAATCACGCTATTGTTCTGCGCTTTGCGGTTGGCAGAGATCGTTGAAGTTAGAAGTTACAACGATGAAATATCTTTTAGGTATTTCGCTACATAGTTTAGCTAGATTTTAAATAACGTTTACAGAAATTACGTATTTAGGTTGTAACTTCCTTATAAAATACATACCACCACGCCTGTATTCCGCTAAGGGTTAGGCTGATGTACTGAAATACACCCACAGTTCACCTGTATGTTTAAGATCCATGTAAAAGTAGGCAAGCCTATTGCCATTAACCGGGCACAAATCCTAACTCCGAGCTGCTAATGAGAATTTCATAGAAAAACGTCATAACACTTTGCTCGACCTGGGAATCGACCCCAAGACCCCAAGGAAGGTTTTTATGACTTACCTGTGAAAATTAGTTAAATGATGAGTGTTTATTTAAAATCGATAATAATGTAGCTATGTAGGTAAAGGGTGGAAGAGATATTGTAACGAAAACTTTTACAGTAGCCCGCTCAGAGTAGAAACTTTCCGCCGGCTATTTAAACAAATTTTTTTTTTTTTTTTAGAGACGGGAAATCATCAAATAACTTCCCCCGCCCTTAGTGTCAGACTTTTACTGACTAAAAACCGTCTATGTTCCTTTCATGTGCCCTTTGCGTTCCGGGGGCGCGGTATCTCTTTCGAACAACCCGCAGCCCCGGCAGGCATCAGCCCTCAGTGGCCCCATCCAAGTTTCATCAAATAGCAAAAACAGCTATGGTTACCTACACCTATTATTTAACTATTTGCAACATCTCGTAAATTAACTATTATTTTACAATCACATCTAACTGAACAGGTATAATTATCTTTTACGTTTTATTATTGTTTATCACCTTTAGTAATTACTGCATGAGGAAATACAGAATTACTTACATTTAAAATAATCTCCGTGCGCCACATACACAAGCCATAAGCGGATATAAAACCGGCCAAGTGTGAGTCGGAATTCCATACGAAGGGTATCCTACAATACCATCATACCATGGGTACCATCGTATAATATATCGCGAAAAACGCCGAAAAAATACGTATTTACAAAATCATTATTTAATCTTGTAAATCATGTTCAAAAGTAAATGAAAGTAGTTGCTCCTTCCAAATTCCAAAAAGTACTTAGTTTTGTATAAATGGGGAAGAAATTCCATATTGTGTATGTTCCATAATGTTTTGCAATAATTTGTGTACATTAATACATTGCATAGATAACACCGATTGTTAAAGGTCAGGTCAAAGCTGTATTTCTAAATATGTGTACACAGCGTAGCTTTTACAAAAAGTAAACAAGACTAAGAAAAGTAAATGATAAAAATAAATAATAAGTTAATTTATACGAGTATGGGTACCCATCTCAACTAAACTTACCTGCGGAACCGTTTATACATAACATTTATATATTTTAACATGATTATATTATAAGGCATATTTCATAGTTTAATTATTATAATATTACACGTGAAGACGATTACATTTAATTTTCTTTTAATTCTCAAACGAGTTTCCGTCTAATAATCCTAACTAATCAAAACATAATATTATGTATAGATGTTTAGATAGAGATATAGATACAGATGTTAATTTATTTATTAATAAACAATAACGATTAGATTTGCAGACGGATAATGTAATCAAATCACTTGGTTTAGAGAGGTAGCTACTTTATCTATTTATTTTCATATCAGATAATATCCATTAGATAATCTATTTATACATTAATAATGTCTAGGTAAGATGATACAAAAGAGACCTTTAGGAAATATTTGTCCCTAAAATACGATCGATTTGTAAATAAAATTTCTTGTTGTTCTCTTACATTATTGCACTAGCTTCTGCCTGTGACTCTGTTTGCGTAGATTTCAGAACTAAGTCAAAGAAGATGAATTTCTGTATGTATTCCATCTATCAGATAATCCCTTCACGAATTTAAGCATGAAAGAGTAACAAACATTCATGACAGTCGTAGGAGATGATGCAAAAGCTAAACTCTATGTAAACCAAAGTCAATTGAAAATGATTTTATTTTTGCCAGATTATACCCGGGTATATTATATTAAGTCAAAGTCAAATCATTGCTACAATTGAACCATTAAAAATTACTTTTGAACGACCATTACTTGAAAAAAAAAACAGAATTAGTTACTAAATACAGAATTAAGTCGCTAATTCGCTAACCAACCCGATTTCAAAGGGATCGACTTGACACTACGGGTTTTTTATAAATTTTATTCGTCAGTCATCCATTCTAATCAGCCATTTGGAAAAGAATGGACCCCCACGATGTACCTATAGTGACAGTAACAATGTCAGTGGTGGCTTTGAATGACACCCACGTATTTAACGGTTGTAAATTAGATACAATTCAGAAATCACGTGACACGCCCAAGAGAACTAAAGAAAAACCCAAATATAATATTCGAATAATTACTAAGATACAGTAACAACAACAATAACGGGTGGGCAGTACTCGTAACCAGCGCATTTGTATGACCATGTATAAACGTGGATGAGGCGAAAGGAGTATGTAAGAATCGTAGCAGGTGGCGTTCTGTGGTTTCTGCCTACCCCCATGGGAAAAAGGCGTGAATTTATGTATGTGTGTAGTAATAAATCCAGCCTATTATATTGTCCCACTGCAGGATAAAGACTTCTCATACAAAGAAAGCACGACCATTGATCACCAAACTTGGTCAAGGCGGATTGGCGATTCCAGATTTATATTAATTGTAAAGTCCAAGTTTCCTTGCAATATTTTACTTAACTAATGTCAGTGATGTCCAAGATAAACTTAGAAAGTACATATCAAATGAAGAAGTCACATTGGTAGGTTATTGCTAAGTTGTGAACGCGCACATCCTCATGCATGAGAGACGAACGCCTTAACCACTGGCCCACCACGGTAAACAACGACAGACAAAAATAAAACAATCATATAATAAAAGTAATTTGCAGCGATATGTCGTAAACAATTCAGAAATTCATCTTTGCTTCCAAACATTTTACACGGCGCACTTCAAAACGCATTATAATAACGTACAACATAGGGTTGAAAATGGATTGTCAGTAAGAATTTGAATGACAGACATCATGATGTCATCAAGGTAAGTGGACATTTACGTAATGCATTTACATAGTATAAAATAACCGACACACGACTCCTTGGCTAGGTCACAATGGAAGAGCTTCGTGCCGGTCCTGGGAACCAGGTCAACTTAGCCATTTGTGTTCGTCACCTATGAAGATTTAGGATATAAGGAATACTACCATACCTGCAACTGGTTTTACCCCGCGAAATTGTTCACATAAATGTATGTAGGTTACTACGAGGATTTCTTTTTTTGGGCGGAACTCTATTTATTTTACTAAAATAAAAAATAGCAGTAAAACTCCTGTCAAAAAGGTCCAGCCGTTTCGTAACAGACAGACAAAAATTGCTTTATTTCGTGTAAATACGCATAGATCTTTCATACTTATTTTGTAAAAACTATTATTTTGACATTACAAACGGACACTTCAATTTTATTTATTTGTGTAGGTGTAGATGTATACTATCGGCTTTGATTTCTGGTGTCTCCTACCTATAAACTACCTACTTGCCAAATTTCAGCTTCACAGGTCAAAGAATTTTATTTATTTATTTATTTAAACTTTATGCACAAAAAAAAAGTACAAAGGCGGACTTAATGCCTTAGGCATTCTCTACCAGTCAACCAAAGGTGACATTTTCAAGGTATTGTGTATAGTCAACGAGTGAATGTGAACGCCTATGCCCTAATGCCATACCTATCGCTTTTATACAATAATGCGATGAAATTAACCATTCCAATCCAGAAGATAGTCCCTATAAAGACATTTAGCATAAGCACTACCATACAATGGCTCGTTAACATTTCATTACACCAATAGATTGTATAAATAGCCACATTATCCTTAAACAACATTATGCGCAAGAGTACAGATAGCGCAACATTCCACTTTTATCTTCCATTTTGAATTCCAGCCATGAGCGTCTGGACTTTTAAGGTCGAAATTTCCAAATCGAACCAAAACCAACCTTATCTACTTAAAATAAAGTTTCATTTGGCAAAGTATTCAGTTTTCTTGGTGAATTTTTAAAGCAAAACCTTACGTAGGTGCACGCAATATTATTGATTCCGAAGTGTGATTAGTCGAGTTTTTTAACGCTATTTCTAGCGCGGCTAGGGTTTATCTAAATCTAGTTATTCTGGTTAACGCTAAGCTATATAATGCTTAGTGCCTACACTTTTATGGCTCACGATTTAATAAGAAACGCAAGATATTGGAACCATTTATAAAAGGTCTCGATTGACATTAGTTTGCGCAATAATACGGTGCCAGTGAAATTATAGGCACATGAGACATGTCAACTTTGTCTCGGGGATGGCAACGCATTTGCAAGGGCTCTGGTATTTTGCAAATGGCTATAGGCAGAGAGGGAGAGAGAGAGAGCAGAGACTTAGCTTGTGTGCCATCCATCGAAATTTAAGAATATATCTGTAGTTTTTCTAAAAAGCAATAAACAGACAGAGTTATTTTAAATGCGCTTGTAAAGATACTAATGAGTATCAATTACTGTTAATGCTTGGTGCTTCACGTGTTTTGTAGCGCCGGCAGTAAAAAACTTGTAATCATCCTTAAGAGGCAGTGAGGCACCGAATTTTAAGTACCTACTACCTACTTCCCAAGCGATGGTCCTTAAAAACGACTGTTTTTATGCATCGTACAAATCATCAATAAAGATTACGTTAAGTCTTCTTATTTTAAAATGTTTGGCAAATCTGTGGTGTCTCTTCTACAAAATCCAAGCAATTCGAATTGAAGTTCCGATTATAAAAATCTTGCTAATGCTAAAATTGCTTTTTTAATACTTTACAGAAATCAAGCAGTCTTATAGAAAAAAAAATGTTTGAACCAAAATTTCATCTTATTGCAGGTAACATCCTGAACCAGTTTCAACAAATAATCGGAATGTCAAAATGTACTAAGGCAAAATTGATAATCGCTGCATAAAATATGAAGAACCATAAAATATAAAATTTATCGCAAAAAAAACCGCGTATAAAATGTCGTTAGATCATCGTACAGCGTTTGACCGGTTGGTTGCGCAAGCGCGGTGAGGTCATCCCCAACGAACGACAAGGAAAGAATACAAGAAAGAGTGAAATGGCAAGCACGAAATGCTCGAAGGTTTTAGGGTGTTACACGATAAACATTTTCAATGTATATTGCAGTGTCAAATGCTTTGCTTGCAGTTTTTTTTCTTGTATTTGTGATAGGGGTTCTGCAAGGGGATACGTTAGGGCCTATGTGATTTTGAGAAAATTTCAATTTAAACTAAAATTACTTCACCATTTTTTTACGGAAACTTAAAATAGTTATTATTTAGTTATTGTCTATGAAGTGCCTAGCAAGCTTAAGGTAAACTGTAAAACTCTAGCATCATGAATTGACAGCTCATCGTAAACACACTTCACGTAACTTCACAGAGGAAGATCATTTACGGAATAGCACAGTAAGTCAAGGTCAAGTCAAGGGTACAAGTAAGATTTATCTGCAAACAATACATACATGACAAAGATGCACAATAGGGAAAAATGTTTAATAACAAAAATCATGTTTGAAGGATCACATAATATCCCATAATATCACACAATACTACAGAAATAACGGGAAATGTTACGTGAAATAACGAGTACAAACTTGTTATCACTGTTACTAATTGCATCAATAACAGAGAAATAATCGTACACTTTATTGCATTTCCTAGAAACTTGTAATATAACCACTTAAATTTTTTTTTCGTTCGTACAAAATTCGTAAAGTGTGCAATCTAAATCGTGGAATAATTCAAGAAATAGATATTATTTTATCATCGATCAAATGGAAGTGTTGACTTCCGGCCGCTTCAATACCGATTGAAATATTTCCACGATTGCAAGGAATTTGAAAGAAAATCATCGAGAAAATAACTTGCTTGACAAGTTCAGCGTTGTAAATGATTACTTCTTTTAAGAAATCTTGATTTGTGTCGTGCTTGAGATTATGGTACTTAATTTTTTTTTTTTTTCCTTTAAATAATTATTTATTTTTATTCTGTATTCTATAGTCTGCCAACAGCTTATTACCCGACTGCGACAGAAGGAGGGTTATGTTTTTCGAGGGTATGTTTGTATGTATGTATGTATGTAAGTTTGTATGTGTAATTGTTTGGCACGCTCTGCAGGCTGAACGGCTCGATGGATTTTAGCTTGAGAGGTGTCGTTAGATTCGTATTTACTGTGAGAGTGACACTGGGTATATAAAAAAAAAAACAAAATGGCGGATTTTTGGCGCCAAATTCAAATGTTTGGCTCGCTCTGCAGGCTGAACGGCTCGATGGATTTTAGCTTGAGAGGTGTCGGTAGATTCGTATTTACTGTAAGAGTGATACTGGGTATATTAATTTCTTTTTTAAAACACTAAAAAAATAAAAAATAAAAAACGGTAAGTAATTTAAAAAACTAAAAAACCCGACTGCTATTCTTTAAAAATCCCTAAAACAAGATAAATTGTAGCAGTCGGGACCCATTCTAGAAATGGAGGATTAGTGAATTGAGAGCACATATCTATATTACATTGCAGATGGTCCCGAATGGGTCCCGACTGCTACAATTTATCTTGTTTTAGGGATTTTTAAAGAATAGCAGTCGGGTTTTTTAGTTTTTTAAATTACCGTTTTTTTTATCACGTATGCTTAGAGGGCATTTTCATTTTAAATGGCGCAGGCTGTTTTTCGGTTGTCCCATGACTAAAATATGATGAAAAAAATATTTGCAAACAATTTTTTTAAGAAAAATCTATTGTACCCTGTAGGTATTTTTATAAATATGTGGATTTAATTTATTAGTTCCTTATAGAGCACGTATTTAATTTTATTTAAATTAATAATGTTGCGGAATCGTGTAAAATCATGATGTCCCCATGTCAGTTTGCATCATTGCATTCAATTTTTTCGTTATTTTTTGTACGACAGCTAACGTAGCGACACTTTCATTGTATTGTTAGATAGTTAATTTATCCTTTAAACTAAGCATTTCATCTCAGTTAGTGAAGAAAATATATAATAGTTTAATAAAAAGCTTGTCCCACGAATTCGCGACTACCGGACATGTCCGGATAGTCACGCGGTTTTTACTATGAAATACACACATTTATCATCAAAATTCGGTTTTAACGGTAACTCTGGGTACAAATTTCAAAGTATGAAATGTTATTTTGAAGTTAGTCGCACTAGGTGTCCAGCTAGTGCAGTAAGTTTTGCAGCACAATAAATGGTTAAAAAAGAACTGTTGTAGTTAGTAACGTTTTTTTCATGAATATAAAGTTTGTCATTTTTTCTTTTTTAGGTATACATAACTTATACACTGCTGAAAGCATAAAAGTACAATTTTACAGCTTTCTGATAATATTGTTTAAGTATTTAAATTTAGTTTAAAAAACGATCTATATCCGTCACGTCCTGTTAGTAACTAGTTGTAGTGAACTATACACTACAACTAGTTACTAACAGGACGTGAGTGTAGTAGTTTTTGAAGCCTATTTATTTTAACCTGCGCCATTTAAAATGAAAATGCCCTAGAACGTCATCATCAGACAAATCGGAAACATTTATCTATAATTATATATTTAATCTTTATGCAACAAAAGGTACAAAGGCGGATTTATTGCTCTAGACATTCTTTAACAGTCAAACAAAGGTGGTGAAGAGATACCACGGCAGGTGCAATGGAATTATAAGTAAGAGCGTAAAAGGAACAAAATTGGAAATAACATATAAATAATATCAAAACAAAATGAAACTTCACTACTTTACATTAAGGTTTATGAAGTATTTGCTGTAAGGGCTAGCAAAACAGCGAGCAACAGCAATTTTTAGCAAAGTAATCTTATCTAAATTCATTATAAAGATCTCGCCTAAACGCTCAATTTACCATAGCGAGGCTTTTATGTAGTTTCATGTCGAACGAATCCCTTTTATCTTCCATAGATCAACTCCCACGCACGTCTGGGCTTATAATGGTTACAAAAACTATTAAAACACGAACTACCGACGCGGAACCCAAGGCCATGGACTCTATGCAGTCTAACTGTGTGGTCCATTTATATGTTAGGTAACTACATTACTCTATGAGTAAATACATGTTTGGCTAACTTTTTGTACAGGATAAAGATCATTATCAGTGGCGCCATTGCAACTGTGTCTAGTCTAGATTACGAAGTAGATTACCTACATATTTTTTGTAGACTTTATAGACTAGTAATATAATTATTCTGTCTCGTGGATGGGATTATAAACATATGAACTCACAAAATGCACAAACAATGACACCCGGTAACAAATATTTACATGCGGGAATCAAACCTCCACACACATAGCAGCAGTCAATCGTACAACCATGGCCAACCATGTCGTCCAAATTACTAAACAAGTCTTATAATAATTGCAAGCAAAACTGCAAATGGCAGTTTCTGAATTTATTTTAGATTTACAACGATACCTCTGTCTTCACTAATACAAGTAATAATGTTGACGTTAGTTAAAGTTATTTTCAGCGTATCCCTAAGATTAAAAGGTCACAATCACAATAATTTATTCTGATATACTACGTAGGTTCGTTGGATCTTGAGGCAGCAGCCATGTGCTCCTCAACTAACCTGAAGTCGCTACATACAGGGTAAAGTTCAGTAACCCAGGTACCCTCCAAGAGATCGTCAGTAACCTCAAGGCGCTCCTGACCTTCCTTGTGTAGCTAGGGAGGATCGCATGATCTATTTCCTACCCGTACCCAAAATACACGGAGTTTCGAACACCAGCCCGTTACACAATACCTACAAATTACGTTAAATAAAGTACCAAAATTGATAACAGTTCGCATTCTTGATACTTGCACAACGTTTCTTACAGTTCATGGCTTATCACGACCAGTGGTAAATGGGGCGAGAAACTGTTTTGTTTATAAATATAGCGTAAATACAGAATAAAATGTGCCTACAATATGTGTGTTTGTTTTTAATTGTTACCATGGTGATGGAGTTTAAAATGGTTAGAGGTCAGACAGTACTCGTCATGGAAATAATCGAATTTCTATTCTTTATTATGGATGTTGTTACGTAGTTGTATGTTATCTATAGTTTATTTTATATAAAGATATATTGACTCTAGGATGTAGAGAAGGCAAATTATTATCTCAAAGAATAAATAAAAAGAGATAGCTTAGATTTCAACAAAAAAATATTCTTTTTTTATTTAAAAAATAAAGTTAGCTGAAACTTCAGGCTGCATCTGCTACTATTATTACATATGAACTGCTCTGCTTTGCTAATACTTTTTGGCCCGACCTGGAAATCGAACCCAATAAGACCTACTTATTTAATCTGTGACCTCACGTTCAACAGTCGCGCTTGCTACCACGTAATCAACGGAGCAGTCAAACTATTAGTATTGATTGAAGTATTGAAAAGACATCAAAAATGTTCTACATTAAATTTGATGACGTCACAACGACACAGTGAAGTCAACTTGCTATTTTATTATTCTAAATAGGTGTATCGAACCTGTAATCAAATCCGCGCTTGAATAACAATTGTATGAATGGTTACATGTACCTACACTAGTACAGGTACTCCTGCGCCAGTCGAATGAGTCATCAGTTGGCTATGGTGTTCATAGACCATGAACTAGCAACCTGTCTCTATGGAGCCGGTTCCCACTGTTTCATGGCCTGTATGTAGCTAACAGCTAACTAGGCTTAATGTCCCGACTTAATCCGCGTAAATGTCTGTTGTCACGTGCACGAACGTAGTCACGGATTAAAGAGTATTCTGTTTTTCATCCACCATCACGCCCGAAGGGCTGCACAGAGGTGTACCAATGCAAATCTCAAGCTGTCTCTTTGTCAAATTTCATTAAGATCGGTTCAGAGGTTTTTTGATAAAGACGTAACATAATTACTTTCCTATTTAAAAATCATTAGTGTGGCTGAAGATTTTGATATACACGGTGGAATCAGCTGTTTCATACATTTCGACCGTTATACTTTTTTTTGGAGCAGCTGTTTTTTTTTTAATAATCAACTAAAATATTTGCCTCCTTTTGATGTAGAATCAAACTAAATCCATGGTAATAGGTTTTAGTACGACTAAATATAGTGTCCACCGCGATTACTCATATTTTTATTTCTATTGTCACCATATGGAACTGCTAAAAACGTCAGACGTCAAAATGACAAATCGTCCAAACCCACAATGGAAACAAGCTCATAATGAACTACTAAAACATGAATACACAAGGCGCGGCAAGGACACGTCAAGTGATTGACACTCGATTGTAATCGATCGATCGTATCTTATCACAGATTACACATAAATTAATTACAGTGGCAGAAACACTACATTCAAGATACACAAATTAGATAATACCTCATCATCATATCAGCTGGCTTCTACTGTTGGATATAGGCCTCCCCTAAACACACACATACCATCCCGCCTGTAGCGTCTGTTCCACGATAGGCAGAGGTGTACCAATGTACACCCACAGTTCGCCGATATGTTTAGGTCTCATGTAATAGGGGGCGAGCCTATAACCATTAACCGCGCACAAATCCTATATCCGAGCTGCTATACAATTGTTTTTTAAATGAATAACTCAATAACACTATTTGGCTCAACCTGGGAGCCAAACCCAAGACCTCTAGCGTAGCAGTCTCTCCTAAAGATAGCCACAATAACCGGTCCTGCGCTGCCCGATCTCACAAAGAAACCCTGAGCACAGCCCTTTCCATCGCTCTCTGAGCGACTTTGAGCTTCCATACGAGGCTTAGTTAGACACCACGTATCAGTGCAGTATGTTATCGACACTGGATGCAGGCCGCTTCCAACCTATCTAAAATCTAAGAAATCTATGTCCAGCAGTGGACGTCCTGCGGCTGATATGATGATGATGATGTTATCACTAGCAACACACCCTAGTATAGTAAAGTACCCAAGTGAAACTGGTTCATTGTCACCCCCTTTAAGTTCATTCCTTGTATCTCGTACCTAGCACTCTGTATACAAAATAACTTATTCATAGGATAGGAATGGTTTCGATTTTTTCACCACCAAAGTTCTAAATTGCGCCAAGTTTTATATTATGGCCTGAAGCCATATACAGCAAGTACTTATTGGTCAATAGATCTAAAAAATTGACAGGCAATCTACCAGTATTCATGGACCTAAGTAGTGGGTACTTGTATGAACTTGTTTTAGAAATAGACTTTAATTGGATAAAATAAGTCAATCATAAAATAAAGTCACTATGAAACATACTGAGCGTAAAAAGTCACAACACTAACCGATGTGTTGTGACTCGTTGGTTGTGACTAAGCATATTGACCATCAAACTAACTAAAACTTATAACACCCCTCTTTTTGCGTCGGGGGTTAAAAATTCTGCATTTCTTTTTTTGCTGGAATCCCCCTAATATTTTATCTTAATCTGTTTATGGTACTCACCCCAATTGTACTTACGGGTGCATACAACAGTACCAGGTTCATTGAGGATATTTAAAGTATAGTCAGAACAATCTTTTTTTTTTCGTTTATAAAGTAGAAAACAGTTGGAACTTTGACCTTCAATATATCCTTAATCAGAAAGATCCCAGATATAGTTCTTAACCAAAAAACAATAGCAATGATGAAAAGAACCTTCAGGCTTCGTTAAGTGTCTTTTTACTCCCTTTATAAGACCACGATAAAAGGGTAAAAGGATCAACCCTAAACAGAACATATAGCTACGATTCTCCAACTCCTACATGTCTCACCCCAAAATTGAGTATCGACCATAACATGATTATATGACTCATGGCCTCCTTTGGAGGGTTTTACAGACGTCCTTGATGTACTGAACGTTGGCTGTAAATAATAAATTCATATTGACAGGCTAGGTCTAGCGTGGGTGGATAATGATGGCGCGAGTATTTTAGTGCCGCGTTTAGACTAGAATTGTAAATGATTAGCTAGGTATTTCAGACAAACGTACAATTATAGTCAGTATAATTTAAAATCTTGGTATACTTAAATTTTAAAGGTAAAGAGTTTGTTTTTTCGAATTTCAATTTCAATAAGGACCTACCTGGTCCGATGGAAAAGGCTTTTCAGTTTATGTAGCTCGTTTATCAAAAAAGTTTACAGACTTTTTTGTAGGTACTGCCTACTGTTGTTGTGTATTGTACTGTTCCGCTCCCGTGTGTCGTAGCGTGGTCATGCAACGACACACGGGTCAGCAATAACCGAAGACGTAACATAACCCTTTGTGATAAAATCCAAAGGCTACCGGAGTAACCGGTCCGATTCTGAAAACTCATTCCCAAATAGGAAGGTACGTTACCCTTGATTGCTTAAGGCTAGTTTCATTCATCATCATCACCATCATATCAGCCGCAGGACATCCACTGCTAGACCTAGGCCTCCCCAATAGATTTCCAAAGTTAAAGTTTCATTATCAAAAAAATAAAAAAAGAATCCATAAGAAAATTGAAAAGAGAAAAGCTATTCGATAATAATTACATTCAACACACAATTACAAAAACAAAACACAATCAAAAGCCACTACGCCTAACAACTCCTCGCCTCTACTAATGTAAACGTAAACAAAGTAACACATTAGTTTTCCAAAACACAACATTGTACGTTAGTGCATGTCCTTGTAACATTTATAACGCGCAGAAACTCGTTACGTTGAACAAAATATTTATATAAGTGATAAGAATGCTCATTTTGATAGTTGTTTTGTTATAATAGCTTTTCATTTTGCGAAAATCTCAGTTTTATTGAAGAGATTGTTTTTTCTTCTAGGCCTATTCTACTAATTAAAAATGTTTAAAATCTAGTTGCAATCTCTTCTCAGCGACAATATTATAAAATGTAGGTAAATTAGAGGCATTTTTAACAGAATGCGACTGAGATTACATTGGTTCCTAAAGATTCGAATGTATTGTACACAGCGACCTAAGTCTCATAAGTACATCTTTATCAATCGTCATCTGAGTTTTGTTCCTGCCTAGCCATCTCATCTTCCATTAAATCCATTTAGTCAGATGTGGTGTAATAAGCCCTGAATGTATGTAGGTAGTTATTACGTCAAATACCGAATTAGCTTGAGTAATTAAAAGTACACCTTCGAGACCTTCTTAAATTATTCAAACGTCTTAGAAAACGAATTATCATTTCTCACATCTTCAACACCATCATAACAAAGTTTAACGATCCAGAAAATTGCGCCTTTCTTCTACAAGAAAGCATCTCAGCAATTTCACCATCAGTCACTGACCAAACGAACAACGTAGGTGATATAGCCTTATTTAGACCCGGCTGTAACTAGCCGTTCTATAGCCAGACGTCTGCTTGTAAACGTCTATCTAGATGGCCAATAAATACAGTGGTTTGACAGCGAAACCTTACGTTGTCTATAGAAATCGACAAGAAACTATAAGACTGTTCTACTTCGCTTTAGGTTGTGGGACCACCCAAGTTGGATTATGGAATTAGGAACCTTGCCTTGGTAGACATAAATCTGCTTTTGACTGCGATTTATTTGCTTCCCAGGGAACTAGTTTATGGATCCGGAAAAGTATACTACATCCAGGACACGGTGAGTCAAATTTCATCCAAATCGTAATAGATTTAAACATGTCTGTCTAGGAAACAAACTCCAGAATCAAATTCGTGTTATTTAATACAAATTAATGTGTTTCGCAAACTATTTAGAAAGCATACTACATACTTCAAGACATACTACATTTTATTTGTCATGAAAATTTTTTTTTTTCATAATATATAGTAAGTATACGTAGATATATGAAAAATTCCACCACCAAATAATACGTATATACGCTAGCCAGCAAACCTCCATAGGCCATCATAAAAGGGAGCATTTCCACCCATAAAACAGCGATCCATCAAGCCACATCCGCTTTCATACGATTATCTAACGCTACCAAACCAAGTTCTTTACATAAACATATGCACAGCAGTATCTACATAAACATATCAGCTATAGAGCCGTCACGCCAAGGCGCCTGCTTTCCGGAGGGTGAGACAGTTGCGTCACTTCGGTAAACCACGGCGAGACTCTTTGAATGTCCAATTACCTTTGCCCCTAGATGCAAAGGGAACTGTGAAATGAGCAGGATGGAATTAATACGACTGGATTGTTGGCTTTGAATTGAATCTAGTGCAAAATGTAATGGAAGATGATCACATCAAAATGTGAGAGCTTATATGTTCGTAAACGCCACGATACAGAAGAAATTTCTAGTGTGAGGCAACGTTTTATCCAAATAAAGCCAAAGCAATTTAATTCAAACATTTACAGGCACTTTTGAATTGTCAAGAAGTTATACAAGAAGTTGAAGCTTGCTCGTTCCAAAACGTAGGTCTCTAAGAAGGAACGAGCAAGAAACACTATTCTTTCAGTTTGGTTTTATACAATCTTGGTTACAATATTCTTGTTGCTTCTATTTGTGAAAACAATGAAGCTGAATGTAAAACAATAAAAAAATAAAAATGTAAGCCAGGGCAGTTAAGAGATGACCAATCCCAACTGATAACGCCCGGTCACGAAAATGACGTGTGCACCAGCACCATTTAGCTGTGATTTAGCTCAACTATCTTGACTGGAACCGAATGATTCAACACACGAGACATTTAAGTGAACATGACAAAGCTCTCTTTAAACAAAAAACATACACAACTGCGTCGAATATTCTAGACAAAGTGTGTAAATTATTCACACTTACGTTTTAATACACTGATCTACATCCGTGATAGTCTTGTAAGTCTCGGTTTAGATTTTTCGTGTTTAATTAAACGGCTTGTAAGCACGCGACCATCCATAAATAACTAGTAAGTGGAGGGAATAGCAGGAGGGTTTACAAGTTGCAAAAGCCCCTATTCTCTTTAAACCTAGAGACTTCTTCTAGATAACTTTACTCCATCGTCGATCATCGTCACCTCTGACGGAGTCAAGAGCATACTCTTGACTCGAATAAAAAAGTCTACTCCATAGTCCGTACGCCCAAACTTTAACCAATAGTTGGGCACCATGAGGATAAATTACAAACCTTACTACTATAATAATAAATACGATAGTTTGGCTGGATGTTTGTTAGTCAATCACGCGGTCAAGCCAGAAGGGCTGAACGGATCTGGATGATAGAGAAATTAGCTGCCGATTATAAACTGCACGTTACAAATAACAAGTGAATCACAGAATCGTCGTGATATCATTACTATACGACAATACAGTCAATATTGATACTAAATAAACTATCGGCACACATTCTAAGAACTACGACACTGTCCTACACGCGATTCAAAACAATCTAATTCACAACAAATTAGATGAAGCACAAAAACTAGCCGAACGAAGCGAGTCGAACTCACACACACGAAGGGTTCCTTTACACTGTACAATATTTTACACTTCTTATAACATAAAAACACGTTTCAAGTAAAAATTAAATGGAGCTAAAAATCAAAGGGCGTCTTTAAAATTTCAATTTATTTTTACCCGACTGCGACAGAAGGAGGGTTATGTTTTTCGAGGGTATGTTTGTATGTATGTATGTATGTATGTATGTATGTATGTATGTATAATTGTTTGGCACGCTCTGCAGGCTGAACGGCTCGATGGATTTTAGCTTAAGAGGTGTCGTTAGATTCGTATTTACTGTGAGAGTGACACTGGCTGGGTATATAAAAATAAAAAAATCAAAATGGCGGATTTTTGGCGCCAAATTCAAATGTTTGGCTCGCTCTGCAGGCTGAACGGCTCGATAGATTTTAGCTTGAGAGGTGTCGGTAGATTCGTATTTACTGTAAGAGTGATACTGGGTATATTAATTTCTTTTTTAAAACACTAAAAAAATAAAAAACGGTAATTTAAAAAACTAAAAAACCCGACTGCTTTTCTTTAAAAAGCCTTAAAACAAGATAAATTGTAGCAGTCGGGACCCATTCGGGACCATCTGCAATGTAATATATTTATGTGCTCTCAATTCACTAATCCTCCATTTCTAGAATGGGTCCCGACTGCTACAATTTATCTTGTTTTAAGGCTTTTTAAAGAATAGCAGTCGGGTTTTTTAGTTTTTTAAATTACCGTTTTTTATTACTATATGTGGTTATACGAGTAGCTACCATAGTATTGTTTTTTTATTGACTTTATGCGTCTGTGGTATCTCTGCGATCAGGGCTGACCTATTGTGATCGCCGCTTGTTTGGTAATCGCTACTAAACCCAGCAGCTGTAGTACACACCTTACTGAAATTTTAAGTGTCTAATACAGACTCTGTGAAAATTTTAAGAGTGTACGTATTTCGGTTCAAAACATATAGCCATGTGACAGATGAACTGATAGACAGACCTAGTAATAGGGTCCCGTTGGCACCCATAGATACGGAACTCTAAAAATACATTTAAAAACGGCTACTAGGCTAGGAGTACATAAGCGTGCTAATGAAATGATGTCATGTGCGCGTGATTAAGCAACTGGCGGTTATCGCGCGACCTTTATATCGTGGTGGACAGCGAAAATAAAGGTGATCTGTCTTTACTTGGAAACAATATTGATGTAATGTGTGTGTGGACTCACTCGATTTACTTACATATCTACATATGTAAGTAAATTGAGTGGGGTATGTAGGTACTGCGGTGCGGTATGCGTTTATGAAGGCGGGTGAAGGCGCTCGGTTCTCATCCGATGTGACTTTTTCAATTCATAATTAAGTGTGTTCTTGCATAGTTTATTTTGGACACCACTGACTTTGGTTCGGTAAAGGAAAACATACCATCACGCCTAGTATTCCCCGAAGGATAACGCAGAGGTGTACCAATGTACACTCACAGTTCGCCGGTATGTTTAGGTCCCATAGGAGGCGAGCCTATTGCCATCAACCGGGCACAAATCCTACCTCCGAACTGCTACAGACAATTTTATAGAAAAACCCAATAACACTTTGCTCGACCTGAGAATCGAACCCGAGACCTCTAGCGTAGAAGTCGCACTTAGGACCACTAGGCTAACGAGGCAGTTGAATTCATAATTAAGTGTGTTCTTGCTAAGTTTATCTTGGACACCACTCAGGACATTGATAAAGGAAAACATCGTGAAGATACCTGGACTCTTGGTTACAAAGTCAAGGGCAAATCATTTATTTCAATTAGACCAATAAAAGGCACTTTTGAACGAACGCTAAAGGTGATATTGAAGGTCAAAGTTCCAGCTTTATTTACGTTTTAACACGAAAATAAGTTTCTTAAATGTCATCTTGAAATACTCCGATGACCCTTTAAGCACAATATTTTCACGCTACGATAAGCCGTCAATTTTCACAACAAAAATAAAAGTCGTTTCGCAAAATAATTTTTTTTCAGTGATAGGTACTTAGTTTGATGGATAGTACGCATAGTTAACAGTTATGTGAAGTATCTTTTTACACACTCTACACATCATTCACTGCCTCGTTAGCCAGTGGTCCTAAGCGCGACTACTACGCTAGAAGTCTTGGGTTCGACTCCCAGGTCGAGTAAAGTGTTATTGGGTTTTTCTATTAAATTCTCAGTAGCAGCTCGGAGTTAGGATTTGCCTGCTTAATAGGCTCGCGCCTATTACATAGGACTTAAACACAGCACTGTGGGTATACATTGGTACATCTCTGCTTAACCCTTCGGAGAATACAAGCATGATGGTATGCATGTAAAACCCAGCTTAATTAACGTAAACCGATGTACGTCACAACACATCACGTGTTCAAGTTTACAAAGGCGAATGGAGCCAATGCACCGATCGCACGGATTACTTCGCTGCGGTTTAGCGTTACGCGATACGCCTCAATAGCTGCTGCCCATCTCGACCAGGCAAATGGGACATTATAGGTGATGGCGATCTTGTGGTTGTCGTGCAACCAGTGGAATTTAAATGGGCACTTTTGTTTAAGGACTTTTGCTACTACTATCGACAGTCGTCAAGTTATGGGAGTGGTTACCAAGTTTTAAGTCTCTCTGTTTTAAAGAATTGAGTGTTGCCGTGCTAAGATATGTATTTTATTATGACTAATTGCTAGTACATAAACGTACCGACACGGACTGTCGGTGTGCATTGGTACACCTCTGCACGTAATGGCTAGTAATATTATGCTCGAGCAGTTTTCATTGGTTAATTGATAATGAACTTGAATATAACGGAAATATAATTTAAAATTGTGTAATTGGGTGTAAGATAATACATGCCACGAAAATTATATGTAGCACACCATTTTCAACCCTATTTCTGGTTCCAATAACTTCATTATCAATGAATAAATGTCAACTGTTCCTGAAACTGATACAACAGACTTCTTTTCAATCGCACCAGGAAATGTTGTATGTATTATAACTTCTATATAGACCCAGCAAATTAAGGATGCATAGATAATTTTCACAGACCATTGACTAAGTTAAATATTTTCAACAAAAGACGTTTATTTTTAATTTGGACAGCAATAAACCTGTTTATAACCAATAAAATCGTCTGATATCAGCTATACCAATAAGACTATAGCTAAAGAAAATAAAAGCCAAATATATGCATATTTATGCGCATGCGCAGAATGAGACGAGGATGTGATCACAGGTGTCTAACGTTATTACTTATGGCTTAGATATTATTTTAATCCATTATTTTTTACATTAACCGTCAGAATAGGATTTGCTAATAAGTTGAGAATGATTAATGTCCTTTGTATCTAATCAACATACCATCACGCCCGTATTCCCCGAAGGGTTAGGCAGAGGAATAGGTACCAATGTACACCTACAGTATGTTTAGGTCCCATGTAATAGGGGGCGAGCCTATTATTGTCATCATCATCATTGTATCTAATTAATTCTATCTTTATCCTAGGAATTTTTGTTTTTCGATCTGTCGTAATCTATAAATACTATTATTATTAAGCTAGAGAGTTATTTTTTTTTGTTTGAACGCATCAATCTCAGGAATTACTGCACCGATTGGAAAAAAATCTTTTGCATTTTATTATCCGTTTATCGAGTAAGTTTTTAGGCTATATAACATCACGTTACGACCTACAAGTAGGCGGAGGCGGAGCAGTAATCAAAGACGTAAACCCGGCTAGTTCGTTAATAATAATCCGATTGTTGCGCTGAGTCATTGCGTACCTAGACGAACCGTGTCGAAAGCCAAATCTCGCACCTTCCGATGCGCCCGCGCCGACATATTTCCCATATGACTGCGTATGATTCACCTACTTATTTTCACCCAAGTATTTCCTCTTATATAGGTCAGCAATATTTGCTATAAATTATAATTGTAGAAATGCATTTACCTAGTTCTTATTCAATTCCTTCATTTATCATCGTGACCCATATAATTTATAGAGATTTTGATTTATTCAACCCGTATGGAGACTGGGAAGTTATAACTATTTTTGGACGCTTTCGCATTTGTTTATAGAAAATCGGTCAAGTGCGAGTCGGCCTCACAAATGAAGAATTCCGCACGACCGCACAATATTTAAAAAAAAAATACGTTTCTCGTATTGAGACCCCTTTAATTTTTAACTTTAATTTATTTTTCTTTTTTATAGCGACCATAGTAACAAATACATATATCAAGTACACACGTTGTAAAAAAATGTGTCTATCTATTATGGTTTAAAAGATACAGCCCTGTTACACACGATTACACGAACAGAAACAGACATCAGATTCTTAGTAACATTGTTCCGCTCGGCACCCTTTGGCATAAACATAAAGTCTTCAGAAATAAAAATACCTAACGTGACAATTTAACAAGGTGGCAAAGAAAAGAAACTCTATTCAACTCGTAGATACCAAAAGGCAAAGCACTAAAAAAGGCATAAATTAGTCCTGTTATCAGTAGTCCTTTAAAAAAGACAATGAATAGTCCCCTAACGTTGGTTCATCCAATAAGCAGTTAAGAGAATTGGGTCTTAATTAAACGCAATACGTTACCGACTTAAAGCTACACAGATAAACTTAATAGAACGAGATCCTCTGGCATTCGGTTCTATTAACTTAATTGATTATGAGCATGTAATTCTACTATGTGGAGATTTTAAGTTAGATATTGTTCAAGGTCAGAAAATACAAATTCTTTTATACTTAACGGTGCCTAAGTAAAATAAGTACGTTTTATCCTGAAGAAGCTTTGACAAAGTTCTAGTTTTTCACTCAAAAACAAAAAACTAAATATCTTTCTTTCTAATAAACAATTTACTGGCTTTTGATTTGATTTGTCAAGGAGTCAGTCAGTCAGGCCCGTTCAAATCAGTAAGTTTCTATGGAGAAGAACGAGCGAAATATTTCATAAACACGCTTTATGGATTTGAATCCATAAAATATTACGGATTAAAGGTAAACTGGAAAAAATATCAATCGCTAACAACAAATTATGTATTATTGACTTAAATTTTCCCGTTTAATATTCTCCTCGTGAGTGTTATTAAAGCCTATTATGTATAACTATCTCAATGTTAATAATACCAGCCTGTTATTATCCGACCTCCTAAGGCCTCTTCTTTACACAGAAAGCACGAGCAGTAATCACCACGCTTGCTCAAGGCAGATTGGCGATTTCAGACTTATATTAATTGTATGTCCACGTTACCTCTAGATGTTTACCTTCTCCGATATCATCGAATTCAGATAAGGTAATTTGAAATGAACTGTCAATCCTTATAGTTTATTTTAATTTGATATTAAAATGAATACCTCAATATTAGTAAAAATATCTAAACTAATACTGTTAGCTACAAGAATTCCAAAACTCTTTGTGACAAAAACACAACAGGTTTGAAGGTAGTAACAATGGTGTGTCTGTTTGCTGTTTGTAACTAAAATATATGTTTGTAAACACACAAGGCGACCAATAACACAAGGGCAAATTACAAACTGTCTTCGTGAGGAAGATGAAATTACAATACAAGATGCAAAAGATTCACTTTCACACATTCAGAGTATAGGAGGACCACGGATGGGTTTCAGTCAGAAAGAGTCTGAAACTCTTTTCCGCTCCGCCAAGAGCGGAACAAGTACATACTTAACTATGGTGTACTCCCCGAAGGGTTAGACAGAGGTGTACCAAAGTACACCTACAGTCCGCCGGTATGTTTAGGTCCCACGTAATAAGGGGCGAGCCTATTGCCAGTAATCGGGTACAAATCCTAACTCCAAGCTGCTACTGAGAATTTCGTAGAAAAACCCAATGACACGAAAGAACTCATATGACGATATCCCATCCTTTAAAAAGAAAAAAGAGAAAGGAAGATGCAATCTGCAAAGTTGCACACAGGGGTTACATGATATGTGCGTGTGGTGTGGGTGATCTTTTTTTAAAGTTCATCCAATGAGTTTAAAAAAAGGTATGTGTTTGTAACAAAATGTAGAAACGTAGTGGTAAAATAAAAAAAAATGTAGAACCTGAACTAACAAAGTTATAGCGAAAAACAAGATCACTCAATCTGCCACTTTGAAGAAAATGCCCTATCACGTATCTCAGTATATACCAGTATTGTGGTTTTAATTTATATCTCAAATATTTGTATAAAAAGTGTAAAAGCTATTAACAATATTATTCGTTTCATTGGAATGTCCGGTTGCAAAGTTTGAATGCTTTATTTGGATCACTCAATCAACACACGTGCCCGTGTGAGTGATCTTTGAATGGCGGCCTTACACTAAATAACTACGTAATATTTCTTTTGGATATTATACCTAAGCTCGAAAGAAAATTGTACAGCATAAATCATACCTAAATACCTATTAATTCAAGAGCTAACGCAAATTGAAAATTGGTAAAACTGCCGATCTGAGTGATCCAGTTTTTGGCCTGTAAGTTCAAAATCAAAACTCGTAGACAAACGGAGCTTACACACGAAAACGTATTATTTTTTTTACAAATATTTGACATGTCTTCGGCTTTTCCAAGTACTGTACCTTAAAAGATATCGCAATTTTTAGATTTCTCAAGGAAAAAATTTGTAGGGTGTCCATACATTTGCTGCAATTATGGCGACCTGTCATATACTAGTACCTGGAGAGACGCCTATAGCATGACCTACATGTACGACGGAAAGTACTTGTACCATTATAGTCTGGGAGCCGACGCACGCTTCGGTTGTCACCATTGTGGATTGTATCAACAGCACATTTTTTCAAAATGTTCCCAGAGCGAGTGCCCAGAGGGGCACTCGCCTAGCTACGACAGTACAGCAATGGAAAACCAATTGAGACTTCAAAAAGTAAAGAATTAATTAAAGAAGAAAGATTAAGATTTACCAATTAAAAAAAGCACTCAAAAATATTAAAAAGCTGCACTGGTCAACGAGTTCCAACAGACTCAATATTTTCTGACCAGCCATCTTTCTGCGAAAATTGGCGAAGAGAAGCTGAAGTGACCAAACCTAACTCACGAGAAATCAATATTAAATTCATATATCTGTTTCTATTTCAATAATTAAGAAATACTTTTTGAAGTCTCAATTGGTTTTCCATTGCTGTACTGTCGTAGCTAGGCGAGTGCCCCTCTGGGCACTCGCACTGGGAACATTTAAAAAAAAAAAAAAAAAAAAAAAATATAAAATATACCATCACGCCTGTATTCCCCGAAGGGTTAGGCAGAGGTGTGCCAATGTACACCCACAGTTCGCCGGTATATTTAGGTCCCATGTAATAGGGGGCGAGCCTATTGCCATTAACCGGGCACAAATCCAAACTCCGAGCCGCTACTGAGAATTTCATAGAAAAACCCAATAACACTTTTTGCTCGACCCGGGAATCGAACCCGGGACCCCTTGCACAGCAGTCGCACTTGCGACCACGAGACCAACGGAGCAGTTTTAAAAAAATGTGCTGTTGATACAATCCACAATGGTGACAACCGAAGCGTGCGTCGGCTCCCAGACTATGTATAATGGTACAAGTACTTTCCGTCGTACATGTAGGTCATGCTATAGGCGTCTCTCCAGGTACTAGTATATGACAGGTCGCCATAATTGCAGCAAATGTATGGACACCCTACAAATTTTTTCCTTGAGAAATCTAAAAATTGCGATATCTTTTAAGGTACAGTACTTGGAAAAGCCGAAGACATGTCAAATATTTGTAAAAAAAATAATACGTTTTCGTGTGTAAGCTCCGTTTGTCTACGAGTTTTGATTTTGAACTTACAGGCCAAAAACTGGATCACTCAGATCGGCAGTTTTACCAATTTTCAATTTGCGTTAGCTCTTGAATTAATAGGTATTTAGGTATGATTTATGCTGTACAATTTTCTTTCGAGCTTAGGTATAATATCCAAAAGAAATATTACGTAGTTATTTAGTGTAAGGCCGCCATTCAAAGATCACTCACACGGGCACGTGTGTTGATTGAGTGATCCAAATAAAGCATTCAAACTTTGCAACCGGACATTCCAATGAAACGAATAATATTGTTAATAGCTTTTACACTTTTTATACAAATATTTGAGATATAAATTAAAACCACAATACTGGTATATACTGAGATACGTGATAGGGCATTTTCTTCAAAGTGGCAGATTGAGTGATCTTGTTTTTCGCTATAACTTTGTTAGTTCAGGTTCTACATTTTTTTTTATTTTACCACTACGTTTCTACATTTTGTTACAAACACATACCTTTTTTTTAAACTCATTGGATGAACTTTAAAAAAAGATCACCCACACCACACGCACATTACATGATCTGTAATCAGTAAAGCTATTAAAGAGGATATATTTAGCACTCTGTTATCTTAGCCCAACAATGTTCTTGATACACTCATTCTGTTGATACACTCAACTTTATGAGATATTTTTGTCCTTCAGCGTGTGAGACATCGATTTTGATATTATGCGCAGTAACTTGGGAACTTGTTTTGATGCAAGGGCGACTGTGCACTTCTTGTTTTATTTTGTTTATTTATCAACCGATTTTGGTAAAATTTCCAAATCCGTTGATAGATGACGGAGTTTTGTGGTATCAAAGCTACGTACGTAGTAAACAAGCCTAGGTATAAGGTCACTCCATCGTAGATCTTGTCTATGTCACTTCTGTCTCATGTCTATCTTTATTTTATTCAATTTAGAAAAGTTAACCCATGAACATACACATTACAACCAACGGAAGTTTTTACTCATAATTTCTACCAAACCATAGTTGTTATTCAACTCGGTGTTAATTTACTGAGGGAGTGACATCACGCCAATTATAATTCACGATTACACATTACACATTTATGTTATGTGACGTCATAAAACCATTCAGCCGCGACGATTTTATTGGCGATTTTCTCGGAAACATTGAATAAATTATTCAGGGAGACAACAGTATTGATAGAATAAATATCTTAGCTTTAATAATCCTCGTTAGGAATGACATCAGAAATATACATAAAGGGATAGATATCGAATGAATTTCTAAACGTTCTAATATTAGGAGCGCTCTGTTTTATGGCATTGGTCGTGACTTCATTAGCAAATGCGGGTTGTGTTTCTAGTATTAACAGTGGAGATTGCCATCTGACCTATGCAGCCTTTAGTTGGGCTAGATTTCTGTATTATGATAGTATACAAGTATGATACCGGGATAATGAAGGCAAAGGTTTACATATGATAGTTAGTATACAAGTATTATATCGGGATAATGAAGGCAAAGGTTACATAGGACTTTACGAACCAAACAAATTATCATACCTACTTAATGAGTTGTTTTTAAGATGATAAAGCATCTTTTAAAAAACATCGCTGAAGGTAAACATCGTGAGGAAACCTGGACATATAATAATACAGGTCTGAAATCGCCAATCCGCCTTGAGCAAGCGTGGTGATCAATCCTCGTGCCTTCTCTGTATGAGAAGAGGCCTTTTCCCTACAGGGGGACAATAATAGGCTGGCAATATTACAGTATCTTTTAATAAACATCATTCAATAGAACATTTTGCGAGAGAAACCTTCAAAGTTGAAATATGTGTGGCCAAGGACAATTCAATTAGAAGACAAGTGCAATGTTTATCGCTACGCTAATAACTTAAGTGTAAGATAAGATAAAATGGCAAATTTTGAAGCAACGCATTGCAATGGAATTTAATCTCTCCCACGATGGAATTAAGAAACAAATTGATTGATGGAATTACGACCTTGATAGTGAAAAGACTAGCAGTGTTAAATAATTTGTTACATGTGTTTATGTTGAAGGAGAAGTACATCGGCTGTTTGATGGAAATCGTAAAACAGTGAATGAAAACAATTTTAAAAGCAACAAGTTAGAGTCACATCGATTGTAGAAATGGTTAAGCAACAGGTTGAAGGTACTTGTGATTGCTGCAATGATGCTTAACCTTATAGAAGAACACATTGTGTTTAAGAAAATATAATTGAATTACTACAAGTACAAACACATTACAAAGATGAATTTAGCATTCTAAGAACAAAACAATGGAGCGCAAACAATGAAGATTGATGTATCCAAAGTATAGCTAATTGAGTTATAAGCCAAGACGAATTTGATAAAAGACAAAGTGGACTAACGGGTGCTATAAGCACCACGTCATAGGCAATTACATTACAAAGACTCAAGATAATTTGAAAGCTGAAGAATTTTATTTGAAAGAAGTATAAAACGTTTTCAAGGTTACAGAGTGTGCCCACAATAGAGACGTTATAAAACAAGTAAACATAAATTACTAAGTACAAGGAAAACGTGATACTGACTCAAGTAACATCATACAGCAAAAATCTGGTTTCTATTCTAAAGTTTGCGTAGGTAGGCGCTTCTTGTAAAACCAGAAAATCGCCATCTTACGAATAAAGGAGAGATAGCAGGTACCTACGTAGGTATAGGTTGCCAGTCCAAGACAAGATTCTTTTAGATGTAGGTATGTATCGTAATAATTCATCCCAAAGTTATCAGTATCACAGCTCACTGATCATGTTAATGGTATTTTTGGAAGAGACCAATGTTACGATGACTTTACTTAAGACTATAATAATATCGATATTCGAATAAAAACCAAGTCGTTCGTTGGACTACCAAAACTGTTTTATCGTTTTAGGGCTTCGAACAGTCAACCTTGAACTTCAATTGATTCAAAGCTAATTTATTTCAGCCTAACGTTTACTGAAACACAATTTGTTCCAAGACGTCTTCGGAATGTTGAGTCACTGCCTTATATAGTAGATGCATTGTTGCCTTTTTGCAAGACAAATTGCTTATTCACGCGTCTAAAGCAACAGAATAAATAAACTTAAATAGTATGGTATTCTTGGTGAAGGAACAAGACGATTAATTCAAGCTAAATACAGTAGATGGTAATCATATTAATGAAAGTAAATTGTAGGTAATCTAATCAACAATGTGGAGACTACATACAGACATAACACATGACATGACATGTTATGGGCCTTTGTTGCCTGAAATAAATGGTATTATTATTATTATTTGTTGGTATACATTTTTGTATCTCGGCCCCGATGTGCCGGTTTTAAAGGATAACACGGGCCGAAGCCAAGTGCTAACCCAAAAGTACTAACCTAAGTATTAGATGATGTAGATATATGGTGCGATGATGAGATTAGAGTTTGTGTTGCTTGTCTTTGATCGCGTACGTGTGTGACTGGTGATGGGTGAGGGTGTGTTTGTGTGGTGAATGATGTTTGTGAGTGTGGTATTTGTGCGTCGTGGTCACTTTGTAAAAATTTACGGACGATCCTGCAAGTGTTCAGGATAGCAGCTTTCTGTAGAGTTTGGTAAGTTGAGGGAGCTAAATCCAGTGTTTTCAAAGATTGGTGCAGTTGCTTGGGAATAACACCCGTGGTTGAAATCACTACAGGGATAATGGTAACGCTGCTTAATCGCCACATTCGGCTAATTTCTATTTTTAAGTCTGTATATTTTGACAGTTTTTCGGCTATAGTGTTTTGTAGGTTATGTGTATTTGGTACTGCTATATCAATTATTTGGGCGGTTTTATTATTTTTATCTAGTAAAGTTATGTCTGGTCTATTGTAGTGTGTTGTTCGGTCTGTGAGGATAGCTCGATCAAAATATAGTTTGTGTGTTGAGTTTTCGAGAACTGTTTCAGGATTATATTTATAGTAAGGTACAGGGGGTGTTGTAATTAATTTATTATTATTCCATTTATTTATTTATCTTACATATTAATTACATTTTTAAATATTACTATAAAAAAATAAAAACATTTAAAAATATAAAAAAATAGTAGCCCACCGGCATCGGGAACAGGGTCCAAGCCACCGATGGTCAGGGCTCCTGAGAAAGGAATCTCCTAACAATACGTGCCGTGTCTAGGAGTACCGCTTTCTGAATCAAGCCCTTGATCCAACCGCCCAACGAGAGCCTCCTTAGGTGTTGGTCGAGGCTCTTGGCTATTATGCCATTGGCCGTCACGACTATCGGCACAATGATTGCCGTATTCACATCCCACATGTCGACAACCTCGCGAGCCAGATCAAGATACTTAATTTGTTTATCTTTCTCAGCTTTCACGAGGTTCTCGTCATGCGGGACAGTAATATCAACGATCACTGCGCGACGCTCTAATCGATCTACCACCACTATGTCAGGCTTATTGGCAACAATAGTCCTGTCAGTGATGATAGATCGGTCCCAATATAACGTGATATGACCATTTTCAAGAACTGGGTCGGGCACATATCTATAGTATGGTACTTCCGATTCCACAAGGCTGTATTTCAGAGCAAGTTGCTGGTGAATAATCCTGGCTACAAGGTTGTGTCTATGTAAGTAGTCTCCGTTAGCCAGACGAGAACACCCAGATATAATGTGACGGATTGATTCCCCGGGACGATGGCATGCCCGACAAATGTCAACCGTACCGTCCTTCACAATATATCTCCGGTAATTGTTCGTCATCATAACTTCGTCCATAATAGCACAGACAAAACCTTCGGTTTCCCCAAAGAGGTCACCAACGCGCAGCCAGGATACGGACGCCTTGAAGTCTACATCCGGCCCATGTAGGGCCCGGTAGTAGCGCCCGTGAAGCTCCTTGCTCTTCCATACCTCCATGCGATCATTAGTATCTAATACTATAGGTTTGCGCCAGTTCTCATTCGCTAAAGAGAGCGGGGTGAGGCCCTTGTCCACTGAGACCACATCTCGGTGCATCCCCACGTCAGCTTCTAGGAAGTATTCCCTGAGACTGCATATCTCACGGTTGTGCAGGGTCTTAGCATTTAAGAAGCCTCGACCACCACACTTCCGCGGGATATACAGTCTCATTACTGACGACCTTGGGTGATGCATCCGATTTGCGGTCAACAGTGAGCGAACCCTCCTATCCAGGGCGTCAAGCTCTGTCTGAGTCCATTTGAGTATGCCGAAAGAGTACATCAAAACCGGCATGACCCAACCGTTGAAGGCGCGCACCTTATTTCCGCCTGATAAAAGACTATTTAAAACTTTATTCAGGCGGCCAAAGAAGCGCTCCTTCAACGATTGCTTCATGTCAGTAGCATTGATGCCCAACGCTTCCGACATACCCAAATATTTGTAGTTTTCAGTTGAGGAAAGGGATCTAAGGTTTATGAAATCCGAGAGTTGGGTTCCCACAGATTCCATAATCTCTCCTCGCTTCACATGCATGACTGCACATTTGTCCACACCAAATTCCATCCTGATGGCACTACTGAAAGTTTTTGTTACCTTCAGTAGCTCCATCAGTCGCAAATTGCTGGGGGCAAAGAGTTTCAGATCATCCATGTAAAGGAGGTGAGATATGACCTGACCACCTCTTCTCAACCGATAACCCAGCCCCGAACCCTCCAGCAGTGTACTTAGAGGGTTCAAGGCTAAACAAAACCACAGTGGACTCAGACTATCGCCCTGAAATATACCACGCTCGATCTTTATTGGTTCACTGTTCTCTCGGATTTGCCGACATCCTGGATAGCGTAAGACCGTCCTCCATTGCCCCATACACGACATCAAGAAGGTGCGCAGAGTTGTATCTACTTTATACAATTCCAGCACCCTCATGAGCCATGTATGTGGCACCGAGTCGTACGCCTTTTTATAGTCTATCCAACATATAGACAGATCCTTTCGAGAACGGCGAACCTGCTGGTTAATGGCCATATCAATGAGGAGTAGCTCCTTAGTACCACGGGACCCATTCCTACATCCATTCTGAGAGACAGACATGATAGCATTGTTATCAATATGATCATTGATTTTAGCTCTCAAAATAGATGTAAGAACTTTATAGACCGTCGGTAAACATGTGATCGGTCTATAATTTTTGGGTTCCGTAGTACTACCCGATTTATGGAGCAGGTGGGTTATACCAGTTGTTAAGAACTGGGGCAACGATCCAGACTCTAAGGCTGACTGGAACTGGGATGCCAAGCGAACGTGTGATCTTTGGAACCACTTGATCCAAAAGTTGTGCAGTCCGTCCGGCCCTGGAGATTTCCAGTTAGGCAACGGACGAACTGCACGAGCTACGTCCTGGGGGCTAATTGTAATTTCCCCCATCTGTGGTATTGGATCACACATTCGTTCAACCTCCCGGGTCCAATCGCCCTCAGCGTGGCTGACAGGTACCGACCAGATGCTGCGCCAAAACGAACTCATGGCATCATCATCCGGCAGGCGCGCATCAGTCACACCTTGGTCTGGCCGCTCCCAAGCCCTGTAAACCCACCTTTCATCGCTCTGGAATGTGCGATTCAGGGTGTATCGCTCCACTCGCCGCTTGTACCGACGAATACGGCTTGCCCATGCACTTATCTTCTGCTTCAGGAAGTCAATACGTTCTGTGACGCGGGACAAATAATCTCGAGGATTAATATCAATCCCCGAAAATGCCCGCCTCACAAAACGCATCACTCTAGGGCGAGTATTGCCCTCCCTGAAGCAGATTAGCTTGCCAATGAGTGCTCTAGCCCTATCAATACGAAGCTCAATCCTGGACTGCCATGCTGGTACGGCCGGTTTTGGTCGTGCAGTTCCATCACTGGGAAATTTGACGTGGGCTACACGACATGCCGCTACAGCCGCGCAGTACAAGATTGAGTGGGTATCGACAAGGTCTACGCTGCCATCAAAACAATTTGACAGCTGCGAATCTAGAGCACACACCAACGCTTTATTTTTGTTGTGCATAGGCAAACGTGGTAGTCGTGGTCTAAGCTCAGGCGGTGTGGAGCGATACTCCCGGAAAGCATCCTCCAAAGCACTCCTCAACTGTTCATTACATTGGGAACTCACGGAAATAGCCACGCCATCATCCTCTTCATCAACGCGTTCAGGTCGCGGTGAAGCACTGTGTAGACTTTGCGATTGCACCGCGACTGTGTGCTGTGACAAAGTAGGTGTAACATGAGTACTCCGTGATTCGAGCCTAAGTCGATCAAGCACAGTATTATCCAACATATGATTACGTTGTATAACCCGTACCTGATCCGATAGTCGCTGTGCCGATACGTTGACAGTTGGCTCAAGCACCTGAAACAGAGAGAGCATCCGACCACGGTACGCAGTCAGGTTACTTCCCCCCTCTGTAGCCCCAAAGTATGAGCGCATGACACTTTCATTAATGGACTGTGTCCATCTCATGCGCTGCACACTTCCACCGGTGGCGGGGACCCTATCAGAGGCCAGTGGGCCTCGGAGTCCCAAACCCCCCGGCGGCCGGCGTCCTCCCCGTCGACGAACAGGTGGTGGCGTCGTCGGCGGAGAGAAGTATTCGTCGCTGGAGCTCGACGCAACTGCCGCGGTCGGTGTCACTGCACTCACTGTGGGGCTGGTTTCCGACGGCGGCGAGGCGGAGCTGGGCGACGAGTCCGGAGATGGCGGTTGTGTGTTAAGGCGAGCTCTGGCGCGTGTCAACATAGTTATTAGTACATATTTTCTTCTATTAATTCCATATATCGTCTAATGACGGCCTTGACAGCCGTCATTCTCTTCTGATTTTCTTCGTTTTTTCATATTTTATTGTAGGTTTTGCTGTAGTTTTTAATCTGATTATATATCCAAATATTATTTGAGGCCTGCAGATGGAGTAATGTTGTAGGAAATGTATTATAAATATTAAAATTGAAGGAAGAAAAATGAGAAAAAAATTGTACGTCGTAACGTTGACTAGTGTTGCCAGTTATTATTATTATTATTATTATAAAGACACGCCCTTTACCTATGGGGTAGGCAGAAACCAGAGAACGCCACCAGCTACGATCTTTACAAACTGGTCATACAGGCGCCGGTTACGAATACTGCGCACCCAACCGTTCTGAATATCCTCACCAATAAGGGCAGACTAATATGAAGACTACACATGACAAACGACATTTACGTTGAATATCAATCAATTGTCGATTCTAATCAGCTTGGTATAACGAATAAAATGACACATTACATAAAACCCAACAGAATAAACATATAGAACTACTTAGAATTCTCGTCACGAAGATCAAATAAGAAGCATTTATCAGATAAAAGCATATAGTGGCTGTTTAATATTGTGATTAGTAAGAAATCAAGAAATACTATTTGTAATACAGTAGCAACTTTATATGTCGAAGTAAAAGAATATGAAACATCCGGTATTATAGTCGATGACATAAAAATACCAAGAGAGAAGAATTTCAGAAAACACATCTGGAAAAAGTGTTTAATTTTTTTTTTATCGTTAGTCAATGCGTTGCCATCCCAGAGACAAAGTTGAAATGTTTTAAGTATAGTAAGTATTATTTCTGTGTAATAAGATTATGTTGCAATAGGTTATTGATAAATCATCTGCCTTAACGATCCTATTTCACCACGGAAATGAATAATTATAAGATGCACAATCTGTTAAGAAATTCCAGTAGGGAAGTACGCCTTGTTCAACAATCAATAACAAAGGCTACTTTAAAACACTCAGTATTATCTAATCTAATCAAAATAACCCATTAACAAGCCTAACCGTCTCTGGTGAAGTCTGCTTAAAAAACTATTCAGATACTTAAAAATCGTTAGGAATGATGTCATTTTGGGTCATTACAGTGTGAAGAGAAAAAATATAGGTATCCGTTTTGTGAACAGTTTGGTTGAAATTAAAATTAGAATACCAAATCAAGTTGTTTACTACCGTCGTCGATTGCCAAGGCCGTGCGTACTTTTGACATTTGCCGGTCGTTCAAGAGCATAGCAAAGCCTTTTAATTATGTTATTATTGATCGAGTGCACTGTCAGAATTAACTAAACAAAGACCTAAATGGATTCTTTACTTCAAATTCAAAAGTTCTTTACCGAAATTTTCAATTTTCTGCTTTCAACGTCAGAATGTAAACTTACCGCGTATTTCTGCAATGTGTGAATCATATTCCGATTTGCTCCTTAGGTACTCCTTCCTGGGAGCAGTTTGCCAGGTCTGCTGCTTGTACTCCGAGTACCACTCGTGCTGGGGCGACTCCGCCCGCTCCTCACTACGGGTCTCGGTCACAGTCCTTTTAACAACCCGCTCGAACTTGACGAACCGGGCGCCGGCAGCCAGGTCGCCCTCCTCGACCTGGCGCTCGAACCTCTCCAGTTCCTCAGCGGGATCCACATGTCTTAGTTTCAAGTTAGGGAAAGAAGATTCAAAAGTCTTTGTAGGAGATTCTCCATCACGAGTATGTTTAAGTTTAACTTCGATTTTCGGCGACTCTGGGCGCCGCTTGCGCTGCTCTATACGTCGCTCTATTTCGTCTACATCAGTGGTAGCGTCTACTGTGTCATTACTAGATTGTCCACTCCATACTTTCTCAAAGAAATGGACACGGTCCCGAAGACCGCTTTGCGACGGGGAGTCGCGACCGTCCGACATTGCGACATGACCTCTCCGCACGGAGGCTCGCTCGATACTAGCCGGTAAGTTGGAGGTTTGACTTTGCGCATGCGCTATGCGATCCCACGTGTGGTTGTAGACATCGCCTAGACGATGCCGGCGAGTTTCGAGGTGCTTTTAACAGAGGTCTTTAAGGGTCCGGATAATTTCGTAAGTATTAGGAAAAGTCGATGCGAAAAACCAGTTAAAAATTTATTAGAATTGCGATGTCAATATTATGACTCGTCTTGGATGACAACAAACAGGAAAACAGTAGTTATACACCTATGTAACATAGATTACTATAAATAGTAAATGTACACTATTTTCGTAGTGTAATCATTGTTTAGGTACGTCCCTTGCCGGTTGACAGCGATACGCGATTTGATAGGCTGACGTAATGCGATTAATTCACCAATTATGTAAGATATTTTTAGTTGTTATCAGTATCAATTGCTTTCTGTGTTATTACAGATGATAACAAACGTTTATTTTGGTGAACTTTGTATTGTTGCACAAGATAGCTATTTTTTGCTATTAAAAATGTACCATCAGCAAATCTCTTTTATACAACATCCAACTGAGATATTCTTAAGTCTATCTCTTGACAATGGCTAAGGTCTTCTACAAAATGACTATCTAAAAAATCTTTTGATGGCAGACGAAATAATAAAAACGTAAGGATCAAAACTCTACAAAACTTTATTGGGACTTGTTTATAAAACTACCATCATAAGATAAACCATTACACATAGGTACAGGTACAGTCTAAAAGAGGAAAACCGATAGTGAGGAAATACCATCCGAAATTATTTTCACCAAAAATGAATCTGTACCAAAAAAATCCTAACCACAATCGGAATCTCCACGATACACCACACAGTGATAAGTGATTCAACAGCCATATCCAGCGAAATAAATTGCCAGTACATACTATAACCTGTAGTATTTCAGTAGCAGGAGTGGAAGCCATGTTCTTTTGGGCGGCAGTACGTTGAACCCGGTTTATGTGGCGCAGTCACGGAGGCTCATGTACGGGCGTATGGAACGGGACACCCGTGTCGTGTCGTGATCGTATCGCGGGGGAGCTTAGGACGTAACGTTATCCGTGTTATAGAGAATAGATAAATTTTGAGTATGTTAGGAAATTATTGGGTCGATTTAGATAAATGTATATGTATACGTATGAATTTTGATAACAAAGAGGATGTAAAACCAACGATTCGAAAGATGAAGAATATGAATTATCTCAAGAGCCAGGAGTGACTAATAAAGGTAAAATATATACTTACACAATATGTTATCACTCCCGGGATCCCCGGCATAAGTGTGGAAAGGCAACAAACCACTCAAGTTTTTAATCAGTAAGAGTCTGACACACCCCTCTTTCCGAAAAATGTACACAATATGTTAAAACATTTAACTTACTTAAGGTCTGATTGTCTTTCCAAATTGCTAATTTTTATCAACTCGCCCAAAGGCAGTTGGACCTTTCATTAACCCATAAGCAAAGGATTGGAGACTTTTGTCTGGAATTTCGAAGGTAATTAAAACTTTATTACTGAATATCTTGTTGAGCATAACCAGAAGATATAAACTTCAAAACTTTATAATGAAGAAAAGCATATTGACAATAGTTTCAGTCTGTTACAAGCCAACACAAGAATTAGTTAAAACACATCATAATCCACGAACAATAAAATCTTCAACATCATAAAGTCTGAAGCTAAAACAGTGTTACGTTCTAGCGCATATGGCCCAGTTATTGGCAAACAATTTATTATAGCCTTTGCTATAGCAGCCTCACTAAGTCATCGAGACAGCTCGAATACTCCATAGTTTAATGGCAAAGGTTTATGGAACCTTGACTTTCATTACAAACCATATATCAGAGTGGACTGATTTCTAAATTATAGTACATTGGTTAGGTCAACGTTGCACTTTTGGAAGAAGTTAAATTTTAATAATACTAACTTATAGCTACACTAACTTATACTGCCCTACTGCAGAGTAAAAGCCTCTTCTGATACAGAGAAGGTACTAGCACTCATATCCACGCTTGCTCAAGGCGGATTGGTAATTTCAAACTTATAACCGAGGTCTCTTCATGTTGTTTTCCTTCACCAATCACCAAGATAAACTTAGAAAGTACCTACACGAAAAAACACATGAATAAAGATGATTTGAACCCTCAATCAACCCCAACCCCACGAAAGAGAGGCAGGCGCCTTAACCACTGGGACTGAGCATTAATCACGATACACGTCCTTGGTCGACACGAGTTGAATATTGGAAAAAGTAAAAGGAAATCTATACTAATATTATAAAGCTAAAGAGTTTGTTTGTTTGAACGCCCTAATCTCAGGGACTACTGGTTGGAATTGGAAAATTCTTTTAGTGTTGGATAGTCCATTTCTTGAGGAAGGCTATAGGCTATGTAACATCACGCTACGACCAACAGGTGCTGAGCAGCGAGGGTGAAACCGCGGGGAACAGCTAGTACCAAATATAATGCTAACGCTGAAGTAAATTGCTTCAGTACACAATTTTCCTACAGTAAAGGATCTTCCAAATTGTTGTAGACAAAATCCACATCGACAAAAAACAAACATCTGTAAAGCATATTATGTCAATCCGGAAATTAAACCGATTATATCCACCACAAAAGGCAGAAACTACACTGTTATGACCTATCTATGACGTCACTATCTTGTAGTACTCTTTAGTCTTCCTTCTATTAATACAATTATGAACCTTGAAGTCTTTACACAAGTGTTTTGTTTCATCTAACCTTGCTATCAAACGAATTACTGTATACTTTGAATCAAACTCAGTGATGCTATCACCGCAAAGGGTGTTCCAAGATCACCAACCATAACAAAATCCCGTTTGAAACGTCTAAAATCAGCTGGTACAATCATCATCCGTCCTCTTCACACCTCTTGGCGTGTCAATCACGCGTCCCTGTCGGGTGCCAAAGGGCCAAAGCCCCAGTGCCCTTGATTGTCGACCTCTAACGCAACCGACTGTGACCTATTTGTTGGCTAATTGTTAAATTGGTTCATTGTGGCTAGTGAATGAGCTAGTTCCACTTGAGCGTTTGATGAGTAATATATCGTGGATCTATGTATGTTTTTCTTGTCTGACAGATTTATAGGTGTCATTATTATTCAAACAATCTCTTATCGCTTTGGATATCAAAGGGACTTTGATCATATCGGTCACGGCAACCAATCGCAATAAAAGCTAGCTTAATACACAGGTGATACTATGGTGCACCCGTCTGTACGCAAATACAGATGCACTCCCCCTTCCCTCACTCTCATAGTCTGATGGGACGGCAAATTAACACGACCGGGATGAGATTATGAGTAGGACCAACGGCTTTAGGTGCACGGGGGTGTCACAACATCAACTTCTAAACTCAGGGATACTACTGATCATTTTCTTATGGTCCTAACAGTAGTCTAATTAATAAAACCGCTATTACTATAGGGAAAGTGATACGCGAACAAACAACAAATTATCAGTGGATTAGTAGATTCCACATTTCCCAGGACGATTTCGTATTTACTAAAATGTTTACAGAAGAATTGTTAAAAAGGCTAATCACTCACACACAAGCACAGGCAGAAAGAGTGGAAGACTATAGAGAGAGACCTTTGCCAATGTGAGATAATACAGGTTGAAGAAAAATATTCACAGAATATTTTTATTACGCTAGTTCAAAGAGCCCCATTACTGCTTACTATAAACTTGTTAGAGATAAAGATATAAACACACAACCGACCAGTCTCCACACCACACATAGGTAGCGAGTACCACACGAGTTAATAACGAGCCATAATAATATTTATCTATAAATACCGAGGCTTTATAGAAAGCAGTCCTGCCTTGACCTGCTATAAGATGACGCTTTGCTAAAAGCTTAGCGAAGATTAAGAAACTATAAAAATAAGGACTCAAGGTTTTTCTTTCAACCTAGGTGCGGTTGCACCATTCAGGGGTTTTTTTTTTTAAATTGAAGTTAGTTGTCAACACGGATCCATTGTGTATGACATTATGTTTGTAATTTAACCTTGTGTTAGCAACTAACTTTTAGTTCAGTTTTTGGCATAAGTGGGCTTGAGAAATATTATAAACTAGCTTCGTCTGCGACTTCGTCTAAGTAGCCTTTAAAATGAAGCCGGGGCGTAAAATATCCGATGGGACACAGAAATGCGATAAAAACTTAAGTGGTAAGCTAGACCAGCTAACTCCGTTCAACCGATTAAGCGTGAAAGAGTCACAAACATGGTTTCATCCATCCTTACAAAATATCACCTTTATAATGATAGTAGGAAGAAGGATAGTTGAAACGCAACACTATTTTTTCATTAACACTTGTTCCGCTCATCTCTCGCTTAGCTTATACACCAGAGACCGAGGCTAAGGATAGCTTAGCCATTCTTCTCTTAATTAAGTGCAGATGCGCTTGATTCAAGACAGTAAAGCTCTGTTAGCCGTGAGCTTTTGTTCTCATTAACAGGCTGCTTTCTCTTTAGACTCGCTGGCATTCTAATTAGGATCAACTGATCAAAGACTTTGAGTACCGACTTTGGTTTGTTAACAGTTTTGAGATGAAAATATCAAGAGGTGACATATTTCAAAGTTGTGTTGAAGAAGTACCGACTGACTTTCAGGGTCTAATAATGGTATCTGTTTTCGTAAAAGTTAAATATATGTTTATGTCATACAACACATAACATGTCTTTTACTATTTCCATTAAATGCTCTAGTAACTAATTTAAACTACTATCAATAACAATATTTAAAAAATCTAACAACACAAAACAGTGACCGTAGAAAATTTTTGCTCATTCTTCTCCATAGTGGCCTAACCTAGATTTTGAAACTAGCTTCAACTTTCTGACAAAGCGATCTAATTGCAATAAATGCTTTGATATTGACTTTGACTTTGCCAGACCCGGGAATAAAATCCAAAACCCCACGCTCAACAGTCCCGCTTGCGACCACGAGACAAAAAGAACAATCAAAAGGAAGTCATTTACAATAATCATTGCAATAACATAAGTACAATATTTAATTCATGACTTCCAACATATTTACTAGTAATAGATTACAATATAATCTCACATATCCCGTTTAGAATATTCATAACACAGCTATAATTAGACATCATTGATGTTTAGTTAAACGATGTAAATAAAATACTACATATGCATACTATGTGCCCTGCCAGCTAAGTATTTGCAATTGAGATTTTATGCAGAGATGCGGGTTCGTTATGACGAAATTATAAGCTGTAGAAAAATGTTTGGATACGATCAATGCATGGTACTGTTTTATTTAATTTCATTTTGTTTCTTTAATTATTTATCTTATTTAATAAATGATCGCCGATAGAGTAACTTTTGGTATTTCCTGCTCGTTTTTTTTTTCATACGAAATGAGCTTTTGGAAGGGGCAACTAGATCCAATTTTATTTTATTTGGATGACATTCAAAAGTGCCTTTTAATTGTTTAATTGAATATAAATACATCTAAAGTTACATTAACAACCTATTGTATTTACGTTTTAAAAATAAAACTTAAACAAAAACTTGTTACATTTTGCTCATCATGAATATATTTTCTTATCCATTAGTAAATAAATGATACTAAAATTGAAATGTAGGTTTTACGTGGATTCTACATAACACAACACAAGCAAAAATAACTTAAAAAATAAGAAAAACAAACTTAAATAACTCACAAAGTTGAGCGATTTTTCTGCGAAATAAAGTTATAAAATGGATGAATAGGCTCTGTCGGGACTTTATAAGTAAAACAGAGAACTGTATAAAATATAGGTTTAATACCGTTATTACAATGGTCAACGCTCGGTACAAATCGATGGAAAGAAATGCCCGTAGTCTATCGCGGTGATGGGCTGAGTGGGGCGGCGCGCTTGCCGCGGCCTCTCGTAGCGGGTTCGGTACCCCGACACCCCGCGCCTGCCCCGTGGTGAATCACGCGAGTATGTGATGCGCCGACAATGGACTTGTAATACGATTTAATGCGGCACAATAAATACATAAGAAATAGCTTAATTCCAATGCAGTCTACTTACACATTTGATGCAGTTTAAAAATTGCAATGAAATTCGTCGTAGTTAGGCCGCACGCAAGCTTAGAGTACTGAAGGTCTTTGAACCTTTCCTATGCCAACTTTTCTTCTACTTTCTTCATAGCATTTAAAACTTTACTACACAGCTGTAAGATCGGTTTTAGTTCAACTTATTTTTGACCAAGTTTCCTTCTAGCTTTCAAAGTATTTTGGACTCTACTTCGCAGCTTTCAAGGGTGGTTTTCAGTGTTTAAAATATTATGTGCTTCTTACAATAGTGTCCTATCGAACAATACGTAGGTGCGGTCTCAACGAGCATGCCTCTAAAGTTAAAGAGGTTTCTGATACAGGCAAGGAGACTTAAAGTAAAGCTTTTTATTAGTTTTCTGTAAATATTTGGCCCATTGCCTTATTCGTTCTTTGTTTTCCAAAAGAATTCAATGTATTATAGGTATACGAGGGGGCAATTCTACTAACTTTTGTGAACGATCACAATAAACTCAGTCTCATACATACATACATACATACATACATAAACTCACGCCTTTTTCCCTGTCTCAGTCTCAATCTGTCAAGAATACCTCTGGTTAATGTACATTTATTTTCGTCATTAATTGTCGCTGAGATGGTATTGTGCTAGGTAATTATCATTTATTTGCCTGTAAACTATCATTAAAGGTTTTAAATCCATGCGGCAGAAAAGACACAAATATAAAATTAAAATTAAAGCACAAAATACATGCTTATAATTGGGTAGATGACACCACTAACCAATTGACGTACTTTTTATGAGCTGTCAAAACGCCATTCCCCCATAGATTTTCTATGACAATACTCAACTATGACGTCACTTTTTTGTCATCTCAATTCATTAACTATTTATTGATTTCAATGCAACTAAAAATCGATTTTTATAGTTATTTAAAAAATCATCGGGTTTTTAGTGCTAAAATTAAATGTTTTTTTGTGAAGTTGTTTCTTGAAATTATTGGTTAGTGGTGTCATCTACCCAATTATAAATGCAAATACTACTTTTAGGATAACAAAATTAAGATGAATTTCCGAAAAAGAATCTACACGGAGTCGGCCAGAATTGACACCGATGTTCCTATTGCTTCATATTATGGTATGTTAATTAATATCAATTCATGCCCTACTTCTCCCGCAAAGGATAAATGGTAACTGTACACCTTATTTGACTCCACAACAGATGCCTTATTATACGGCATAAAAGGAAATCATCGCTAAAGACGATATTTATTTAATCTTGACTATATTCTCCCCTTGACTTCATCCACGTGACAGGTGTAGGTATACCATAAAATATACCCTATGAAATTCGGTAATAGTATAGCTTTGTATCAGTGAAATAATTTTTGTAATCGGATTCGAACTTCCAGAAATCATCTCTTACAAATAATTTTATCTCTTTATATTATACCTAATATTAGTATTGATAAGGATTCTTGTTACACTTTTCAACAAATATTACCCTATGTCCTTCTTTAGAACTTCTAAAATCCCTATACAAAATTTTGTAGAAATCGAATCAGCCGTTAAGGGGTCAAGTAGTAACAAACAAATAGATAAACTTTCAGACACGTTCGGATATTGCAAAAATTATCATTTTCCCTACTGATCCCTAACACCTTAAAGTCACTAATGAACCTTAGTCTATAACTGTCAGCAGTTGCTGATAAAATCACAAATACCCTTATACCTAGTTGCATGTTAAGATACCGCGGAATTGCAATGGGACATTCTAGACCACTCGACTAAGTGCATGTACACATAATCAACCTACATGAACCCTTCCATAGCTTTCAATTGGTAATGTGGCAGAGTCGTTGGTAATGTCGACCAAAGTAATGAAGGAAACATTGCCTTCATTGACACTGTTGAGGTACTTAGATTGGTATCGAATGGTAAGCAAACGGTGTTGAATAGTCAGTCCTAGATGTCAGATGGCATACGATTTAAAACACGGCCTTTTGAAAGAGTAAGTATGAAGCTTTTTGCCCATTACTCTCCATACAAAACTGCCTTTTGGAAGGGACGGGTTCCAATTATTTTTGCATGCACATTGCCATGTGCATGCAAAAATAATGCCTCTCTCTAATGCCTTAGCAAGAGCCTTTTAATGGACTAATTTAAACAAAACATTTCACTTTGACGGATTTGACAACCGTTCGCAAAGCAGAAGAAAGATTCTAATACAACATATTATTATAGTTGAGGCTCATCCCGGGGTTAAAATTTCCTTACCCTACTTTAAACCAACCTACAATCTCTAAAGCAAAGAACTTGAAAATTTCCTGAAAAATTTAACAGGCGTTTTAAAAATGAAGGTTAGACAGAACATAGAATCCTTACTCAAACACGACACAATACCAAACTTTATCTAAGTGCATATAGAGGTAAGTAGGTACATACAAAAGTATGCTAATCCGGTCAATCCGGTTCGCAATACGACACGGAGGAGGAGACGTCGCATTGTCTGTGTCGATGGTACAAGCCTTGTGTGCTGAGATGTTGTACAATCTGTCTGTACTAATAAGTTTTGAAATAATAATCGTTTCAAAACCAACACCTAGCGGAGTTCCTCTAAGGCTCTAGACAGACGCTCTCTAGGCAAATTGACAGTTTGAATGCAGTTAGTACGACTGCAATAACACACTGCACACTTTAATGACAGAGGGACCGCATTTCAACTGCATTCAAACTGCAAGTTTGCAGTCCGTCTGTCTAGAGCCTTAGTGTTGGTTTTGAAACGATGTGTCGCAGCCGGGTCAAGAGTCAGATGCATAAGGCGGTTGTCTTGGACATAGTACGCACAATGAGGAGGTTCCTCTCTCTGGAAGTCTGGATCCCTAACTACTGTCAGTTTGGGTCTACCTCCTCTCCTATAAACACTTTTATTAAAACGACTTTCTGAAATGTGTTTAAAATACTTTAAAATAAAATTAAGTCAACGAGCGTTATAAAAGCTGCAGTTTTTTTTTTCATATTTTGTGTTACTATTAATATTGCAGTCGGCCAACTTGACAATCACAACCATTCCTTAATGTTACTGAAGATTTATACTTAGAAAGAAGCTTTTGAGCATTGTACCTACTGAAGCGAACTCTTGTATTAATAAAGAGATCATTTAAGGAACATGTACTCTCTAAACCTGTATTAAAAATTAACTTTTCTCAAACATTATTCTTCTAAAACACCATCCATTGCTCCTATTCCTTATCCAACCAAGACAAACGCACAATGCAACCCACGCAAAAGCACCACAAATCCGATCACAAGCGAATGGTTTCGGCGACACAATCCGAGACGAAAGTTTCGCACCGGATCGAGATCAACGCTCTCCAAGGAACTTGAAACCAGATTATATTAAGACGCGTAGGTAATGTATTTATTTATTCACTAGTATCCGAGGAGTGGGCAGAGTCCCAGCCGGTGTCAGGATAGGTCAGCCTGTGTTATATGGAGGCAGAAATATCATATGGATTAATTTGTTTCGGTACTTCAGGCAATAAGGGACGTTAGACAATTAAAGTTAAAGTATTTATTTCAATAAGACACCTTACAGGCACTTTTGCATTGTCAAGTAGTTGGTTATGGGACTGTTATATGCATCACGATAAATGTCCCTAATTAAAAACAGTTTTTTTTTTAAAGTAGTCGGTGAGTTAAAGCTAGTTCCTCGTTCTAAAACGTAGGTAAACCTCTATGGAGAAGAACGAGCAAGAAACTCCATAGCTTGAATTTTGTGATCCGAATTTTGAAAAATCTGTTGTCTTGCTCGTATTGATGTTATCATGAAATGAAGCCACCTTGTCAAATAACCATTTGAAACTATTGTCTACTTGATTGAGGCTTTTTCCTCTTGTTACTTTGGCTATTTTTAGGCTACAGAACATACATAAAACTTTAGGCCTGAAATCATCTTGGTCGTAAGCAGAATTTCAACTGGATTTAGTAAATAGGTGACTCTTGTGAGATCATCGCCCTGCATAGGAACCGGAAAAGCGATTGCATTGAGTCGTTCTTCTAATACATGAATTATTCCAAAAGGATCATCGTGTTGCTATGCTGCCTGCTGATGAGTTAGCCTTTCACTGATTTGATCATCATAGTTTATACTAATATTAGCTTATATTTGTTTTATAAGAGGAGAATCTGTGTTTAACTTTAGTGCCCGCAAAGTAGCCTCAAATTAATGTGCCTTCAACATTACAGATATTTTATTAACATTTTATTTATCTATTAAGAAGAACCATTTCCCATCACAAGGCATGTCTCCAGAATCATAGCTGAGTTATGCAAACATTATAACCTCACTAACAACCAAACACAGTACAACCAAAATAAGGCCAAACAAATATTAATTCCGTGCGGGAATCGAAACCGAAGCACGCAGATTAACAGCCAAAGAGCTCTGCCACTGCGCTAATGAGAGCATAATCAATAACGGATTTACGATATACGAGAATTTGTATAGTCGCCATTGAATTCTGTAAGATCACATTCACCTGTACGAAATAAAACAACTGTCCGTATGCCGTACGATACCCGCACCACAGCCAAGCATCAAACCCGCAAAATTGAAAGTACTTTCAATCGATTCCTTATTATGAAAGCCCAATGAGAAATTTTCATACTTAGACAAACACAGGTTTAAACAAAGACGATAAACAAACACCAATTAATCTTTAAACTATTATTGAAAGATATCTTAATGCAATCAATGCCTACAGGCTCCGAACTTGTTTAGATTCAACGCTAAGATACACTAACTTATATTGAAGTTCTAACAACTTGATCAGAGAGTGTAGTATTCAGTTAGATATTAGTTTAGGCACTGATTATGTTTGCTTGCGTTTCTATTATAGGCTGAGATCTTAGAGTAGTTAGACGTACGTCATCTAAACATGGTTGCAGCCCTGCAGGTGCGCAGTACTCATGACCGGCGTGCTTGTATGACCAGATGTATGTACGTGGAGGAGGTTAAAGGAGTATGTAAGGATCGTAGTAGGTGGCGTTCTGTAGTTTCTGCATACCCCCATAGGAAAAAGCCTAGTGAGTGTGTAGTTAAGAAAGTACTTGCTACATTGAATGGCCCTTTTTTTATATAAGTAAGGTAAGTACCTAAAAAAAATAACTTACTCATTTACGTACGTTTAAGTGTGATAGCAAATTTTTATAAGTACATGTTTTAAAGGACATTGTTAATAGCCATTATTTGTTATTGCCAGATACTTTGCGTGGGCTTTAACATGGCCCAGACGCTTTAAAGCTTGCCGGAAGCTCAATGACACAGCATTTAATCTAATAAACTAGCATAAATGGATTACAAATTTCGTTATCTATTCCCAAAACAGTCATGGTAAAATGGCTTAGGTCTAGTGACTGTAAGAGCTTGGATTAGTCTCTTCATTATTCACTTATCAGGAGGTAGCACACCAGGTCATTAACCTTACAAATCACGACCAATTTTTATCTTTATTTGCGTGGGCAAAGTCTTATATACTTCATTAGTTATGTACTGTAAAGGTTGGGGGATATTCTTCTTCTTTATTGTGTGGGCAGTAAGATCACACACACACAGAACAATAAAAACACCCGTTTTTATTGTTCTGTGGTCACACACACCCTAGTGTCAAAGTATTGAAAAACGTTATAATAATATATCTTTACGTTCGTATATTGAACTATCAATTGTTGTTATTTTATATTTTACTATTTCTGCCCGCGACTTCGTCTGCGTGTTTTTTTTTTTATTTAAAGTTGAATTATGATTCGAAACACACGTGGCGCCATCTACAATCGTAAGAACGTTATTGTTGTTTTCCTCGGGACAGTACTTTTTTTGGGATGAAAGGTACTCCTGACAACGTATAAGCCAAAGTTCAGGATGATCGATTCAGTGGTTTAGACGTGAAAGGTAACAAACATCAGGGGGGCTGTTAGCTTGTTTGCCACTTTTAGTGGTATACAAAAAAAATATGATATCTTTGGTATTTACTTGACAGTCATAGTTTCTCTTCTTTTATATTTAATCTAGCTTCTATATCATACCATTAACTTCTTTAAAGAGCCTGTATTCAGCTCATTCAGTCAGACCTTCTATAGTTCCTACATCCATATCAGTACGCTCCCCATTATATTTATAATAAAGGGCGCCACATATCTTAACGCCTACGTATAAGAGGTGTATCCAGACTTGGACAAAGCAGATAGCCGAACCGGTCAGACGGGCTAGGCTAGAAATCGGAGCTAGCATTGTTAGAGCTAGGTCAAGTAAGATTGTGTATGTACTGTGCTATGTAATTGTGTGTCTTCGTGTGCCGTGGACCAGAAAGTTGTGTCATTCAGTTTGTATGATTGGCAGTCTTTGTAGTGATTTGGGGTTGAGTTTGTATGGACGGTGACAGACAGTCTTCATGTTTTGTATAAATGGTTTTGATACTTGAGTGATTTAATTTCGGATTTCTGTCGTTGCGTTCTTTGTCATATGTTATGTTTTTGTAAAGAACATTTTGTTGCTATCATTCAAGTGTTTGTTACTTTGAAGCAACAGATAGACCAGTCTTATAAACTACATGCATGCATGTTGCATGGGACGAACTGCGAAAAGGACCAACCGCATCCCGAATGGGACTAACAACTTATTTGCTCCGTTACATCACTTAGCTCTAATGCCAATATACATAGTTTCCTAACGTAGCTTCACTACTAAGCTACTTCGCACATCTCCAGTAACACACCAGCCTAAACGTTACAAAACGGTAACACAAAACAGGAGTAACATTAGCTAAAAGCGGGTATTTCCTTTCAGAGCGGCCAGCAGTCACGTTCGCTAGAAAACGACCTAGCAATACTTAGTTAAGACCTCGGACTTACTGGAAGTGCTAATTGAGAAGTGTTTGTTGATTTTAATTGTTAGAAATTAGAATGTTTGAATCTAGTATTGCTATGTTGCTATAGGGTTGCGGAATTTGTTTGAAAGAGTCACCGCGGCCCTTGAACGCGAAGGGCGTTGGAGGAACTCGGATGGGTTTTAGTCAGTATTCATATATATTTAATGATGATTGTCATGTTGAAATTAATCTAACTGATTAAGCAATAACTACCATTTAAACTAATATAATAAAACTGAAGAGTAGTTTTTTGTTTGTTGTTTAAACGCGGATTGGAAAATACCTTTTTGTATATGATATCTATGTCTACCTTTAAGCTTGTGAAAACTTGTAATTGGCCACATTAATTGTATTTACAACCGAATTATTATAGTTATTTCTCAAAAATTATTGAAACAAAACAAATAGCCGGGTTCATGAGGAATAGTAACATCAGCGGAGCAGTTAACAAAGACGTAACTAAACGCCAGCAAAAAAGAACCACGCAGACGAAGTCGCAGGCAAAAGCTAGTTTAATAATAAACTATAGGTTTCGCTCGTGACTTCTAAAGCAACCCGACTCAAAGTCTATCCGTACAGCTAAACAAGTCATGTAGTTACCCAGTGTACGGTACAAACAAGAGTTATTTTTAACCGAATGTGGTGAACTCTGCAGTGTAATGCTTTGTGTGTTAGGCTAGACGTTTAGTCTGGCGCGGCTTAACGATGCTTTGATGGATTCCAGTTTGTATCTAGGGAGGCTGAATGGAGGAGGCTGCACACTGGGACACTGGTGTACCCGCACACTAGGCTACATCAGTAGTGAATATATAACTTAATATTTTGAGAAAATTTCAAGGGTCTACCTGTTGCCATTATCAAAATTGAGCAAAAAAAAAAACACGTTTGCTGTTTGGGAGCCCCCCTAAATATTTATTTTATTCTGGATTTTAGTATTTGTTATTATAGCGGCAACCGAAATACATCATCTGTGAAAATTTCAACAGTCTAACTATCACGGTTCATGAGATACAGCCTGGAGACGGACAGACAGACAGACAAACGGGCGGACAGTGAAGTCTCGGTAATAGGGTCCCGTTTTACCCTTTGGGTAAGGAACCCTAAAAACGGTATAAAAATTCTATACTGTATTAAGCTAGATCAATATCACAACATACATAATGGACATAATGTACATGAATGAATACATTCACCTCTTGAAAGATCGTAATGAATTAAAATTCAGCTTGTAATAAATGTTTTATTATTACCACAATAAAGGTTAGACTGTGTGTGTTATGACAATCAAATTATCTCAAAATTAATTTACATTATGTTAAGCTTTTGTTATCAGTACTATGTTGGAATAAGTCCAGATTTGCTTGCATGCTGCTATTAATGAACATTATATTTCAGTATCAGTATCATTTTCATGCACATAAATCATTTGATAAACTTTCACACGACACCAATTTCATAACACGATTTTATACTATACTCGTACATTGTTATTAACTTAATAACTTTTATATGTACACAATTTGAACTAAACATGCAATTTTTTTTATAGGTATAGCCAACTGGAAAAATGTAGGTATATGTGGGTGGCTCAATCTTCCCTCACTTTCATAGTCCTATGTGACCGTAATCCGACACGACCGGGAAGATAATAATATCAAAACCAAAGGCTTTACATGCTTTCCGAAACACGAGAATGCTGCAATGCACTGCCAACTTTTATCCGACATGGAGTTTGAACCCACGACCCCCACGCTCAGTGGTCGCCTTTGTGATCACAAGACTAAGGGGGCAGACGTGATGTTATGATGGTGAATGTCGCAACTCGCTCCTTATTAAAAAAGAAGAGCAAAATTTGGAATACGACATAATGTAAAGCATTGCTATTATAGGTACGCGACAGTCGCGAGAAACCTGAAGAAAGGTTAGGATATGTGACATGTATGTGAAAGTAGGGACAAATTAAATGACAGCTAGCTGATAGGCCACTGACTTCATTTGGCAAGGGACATGAGCAATAGAGAAGTGATTGCAGCCACCCTCATATTCACAAAGTCAAAGTCAGAGCTTTTATTACAATATAAGACCTTTAAATTGCGTAATAGACACCATTTAACAATAATTTTCAAAGTCGGTTCAGTAGATCTACAGATTACCCCCTACAACCTCACAAACTTTACCTCTTTGTAATATTAATAATGATTATTATATGATGCGAGTTTAATGACCTCATAACCACAGCAGACAATAATATAAACACTGTAAATAAATGCTCAAATAATAGCATAGTTGCACAAAATCGCACATGAATGAGTTCGACGAAATATATATGAACAATACGAGAATATACTTACGACAGCCAATTCATACGACAATATATTTCAGTCTAGCCTTCATATCTGTTACTCCACAATCTGGGAGCTGGTTTCAATGAATTCTAATAGAAATCCAACTAATATTACAAGTGTGAGAATTTATACCACATAAACGTCTGAACAAGTTTGGATATGCCAAAAGATTTGATACTTATTAATCGAGTTTTTTTTGTACCACTGTGGTGGCAATCAGGCATACGGCCCGCCTGATGGTGAGTGATTACCGTAGCCTATGGACGCCTGCAACACCAGGGGCATCACACGCGTGCTGCCGACCCTTAAAAAACCTGCTCACTCAACACCAGGACAAGTACAGAAAGAATGTCTCTTAACACCTGAAATCTTCAGTTGAAGAATAGTTTATTCAGAATATCAGGAGGTGCAGTTAAAGCAGAAACAGTCTTATTTTAATGGGCTATTGACCCTATCATGTACCTTCTAAATTTATCTTGGACATCGGTGAAGAAAAAATTAAAGCTTTTTAAATGACAAATTATGACTAAATTTTTCATTTCTTTGAGTCATTTACAGTGTCCTTTCCGTTTCCTGCAGTACACGTGGAGTTAGGTAGATACGGGAATATGGGATATAGTACTCCATCAGATATTTTAAATAATGTCTTCTATCTTTTATAAATTCTAGTTTTCGTAGTTAGGTACCTGTGTATTTGTATATTTGCATGCCGTATGGTAGGATATGGTTAATGGACACTATTATATGTATAAGACCTTTTCTTTTGTACCCATATTCGCAAATGAATAAAAGATGATGATGATTATTAAAAAAAAAAAAACTTTGTGTGGTAAGTCACCTACGTCACAATGTTTCACACATTTCATCATTGTTTCATCATTGCTCGTATCTTCTCTATATGAGTAGAGGCTTTTCTCCTGCAGTGGAACCATAATAGGTTGGTATTATTATTATTTTATTGACCCCACAGGAGAAGAGATAGAAAACACATACAAAATAATAGTATCAAGAATATATTCCCCAAACAATATAACCCACCAAATCGCACATGGTAGCTACCGAAGAAACATTTATTAACAATGTGTACACACATTTACGACATCCAATCTAATTTCAAACGACAATAAAACTTCATTTCTATTATCTACAATGTTGCCAAACTACGATAATATTGAGATAGAAACGCAGTATTCCTGTGCCGATGACATCAACCTGCGTGCACCGAGCTACCAAGGCTAACCAGCTCGTAAAAGGGTTAGTCGTGAGTTTGTATGTAAACGAGATGACCCAGACCTTATAAACTGTATGTAGATTGATAACGTTTTATTATGTGACAAGTCTAATCTACAGAGCAACAATGTATTAACATAATTATAATGGGGGGGTAAAAATACACTTTAATGAAGCCTAAAATTTAAAATGATTTTTAACTATGTATGAATACGTTGACATAATTATGTAAGAATTGTTATTTTTTTAATTAATTTTTGGATTTTAATTATAAGGTGAATATCATGTTGCTAAACCCTAACTGAGCTCACAACAGCTGTACTTGAGCTTTAAGACTTTTTGTAACATCTTTTAGACACATTATGGAATGCAAAGTCCTTTTCCACTAAAAATAAAAGCAATAAAGTAATAAGTATAAGTGGGTTCGATTCCCAGGTCGAGCAAAAATTGTTATTGGGTTTTTCTGTGAAATTCTCAGTAGCAGCTCGGAGTTAGAATTTGTGCCCGGTTTATGGCAATAGGCTCGCCCCTATTACATGGGACCTAAATATACCGGCGAACTGTGGGTGTACATTGGTACACCTCTGCCGAACCCTTCGGGGAATACAGGCGTGTTGGTATGGATGGATAAAAGTAATAATTTTTGCTAAATGTTACGTAGTTTGATGGGCAGTATACGTAGTTAATGTCTATATAACGTGTCTTACTACACCCCGTTTATAGTATGTTCTAATTAAACCTGTATTCAGTGTAACACTCATTAGTCTATATCTACATAGATAAGTAGAACTAGATACCCTTCACCAAAGGTTGGTAGGTTTTCTCTTACATAAACGTATTTCTGATTACATGTGTGAGGTCCGAGGTTCACAGATTTCGTAAATAGACTAATTTTGAAAGTTTCATGAAAAGAAACAGAAGAGAACAGTGCTATTCTGTACAAAGCTTTGAGCCTTCCTACCGTCCCACTTAATGCTAGAGATTGACAGGTCACTTCACCTAAATTTACCGAGGGTCAATAAACCATAAAGCACTATGCCATTCCAAGAGAGAATAAATGAAAAACACATATTTCCCTAAGATTTTCATTTTCGTTTTTAGCAAATCAATTAATTAATTATTTTTATCCTAAGTTTTAATGAATCGCAATGAGCTCTAAAATAAAATATAAGAAAGTAGATATAATGCCAATAAAACATGAAAGAGTCCCACCTATCCCTCAATCAGGGTAAAAGCCCAAGATTTTTCCATACATCGCCAAGAAGCATCATAAAACGGTGTTCGAGTTCGAACCCGCCGCCGCGTCAGTCATCGCGCTGACCGCATTCTACCGAAGTTTCCTATGGAAGTGCTATTTTAGAATAACTGAGAACAGGGACATTGACCTCGCCACGAGTATTGTGGTTATTGACATTCGTCAGTTACGAAGATGATTAGGAAACACTTCTTCTTTTCGTGTCGATAGACTCATTTCAAATTTTGTCTGAGCAGTACTAAGCAACCTGCATTGCCCTCGTTTAGGTCTTGGATGGCACAGGTGGTTGTGCACGACGCGACGAGCAACTAAGCAGGTGACGCATGTCCTGTGATGGTGCTCCGCACTGGCACTGCGTTTGGGATGGATGAAAAATGCCCCAATTGCAAAAAAAGGAAATACGAAACAAATTAAGGTGACAATTTTCCCGACATTTTCTCTCATGATTTGGCTCGGAACAGTCACCACCATCATCATCATCAGCCGAACGACGTCCAATATTAGACATAGGGCCTCCACTAGCGATAGCCTCAATGACCAGTCTTTCGCTGCCCTCATCCAGCAGTTTTTTTTAGGCGGATGTCTTAACCACTGGGCCATCACGACAAACTGTAGCACATTGTAGAAGTAGCAATACATATTATTATTATTGTATTTTTTTATTTAGGTTAAGGTTGTTTTATTTTTATTTGTTTATAATATTGTATGTCTGTGCCAAATAAACATACTTTCTTTTTTTTACTAATTCACATTTTCTTCTCATATTTCTTCATCATGCCAAAAATGCAATCACGATAATATATATTTTTGCCTCCTTAGACTTATCACTACACTCACATCTATGGCTAGCCGCACACACACAATAATATTGACAATCCAATATTGTCAGAATTTCAAGATCTATAGGCTAGCCGCACACACACAATAATATTGACAATCCAATATTGTCAGAATTTCAAGATCTATAGAAAAATACCGCAATACAGGCCGCACATACACAATATTATTGACAATACGTACTTTATTGACAATATTATTGCGTGTGTGCGGCTAGCCATAGAACAATACCGCAATACAGGCCGCACATACACAATATTATTGACAATACGTACTTTATTGTCAATATTATTGCGTGTGTGCGGCTAGCCTATGACTCAACCGTCCCTTGAAAAGATTACATACTGTTAAAAAGATGAATGTCATCGCACTACTTTCAGAAATGAAAATACATCAGGGCTACAACTTCAGGGCAAAGCAATTTTCTGCTATACTTGCGACTGCACTTTTACATATCTTACGATACCGTCTGGAACTATATGAGAGATATAATGATTTGTCTGTCTGCTGGATCTTACTTTGAGCACCAATGTTCCAAATGCACTTGTCTTGTGTTTTTTTGGGTTTTTGGTAACACAATTCATAACACACATATCATCTAACCTGTATTCCCCGAAGGATTAGACAGAGGTGTACCAACGTTTACCGTAGTTCGCCGGTATCTTTAGGTGGAAAAACCAAAAAACAGTTTGCTCAACCTGGGAATCCATGAGGGTCCATGGAGTTTCTTGCTCGTTCTTCTCCATAGAGACCTACGTATTGGAACGAGCAACTAGCTTCAATTCTAAACTGTGTCTTCTTGACATTCAAAAGTGCCTGTAAATGGTGTAATTGAAATAAATGCTTTGACTTTGAAATCGAACCCATGACATCTAGCGTAGCAGCCGCACTTAGGACCAGTAGGCTAACGAGGCAGTTAGCATACCCCATCCCCCGGGATCCCATTCATCCGCGGGGCTTAGCCCTTAAGAAAACCACCTCTAACACGGTTTCCCATAATCCTCAGCTCCAAAAAACCTTCTAAAAACGAAAGTGAACCGATCAGGTGCTACGGGAGACAGGTTATCGCTCTAATAATACATTTGGCAAGACTAAACCAAAGAATTAGCGACAGATTAGTCTCCGACGTGTGATGGTTTATTTTTATCAGTGAAGTAAGGTTGAGGCCGGCTGTTTCACGAACAAACACACACGCTAATGATTTGATGTCTATAGGCGATGGGATACACGTTTAAGTTTGGAAGGTGGGGTGTAGAGTTAAGGGGTGTTAGTGTGTGTGTGCAATCAGTGCAACTGCCGACGAGCCAATTCAGAATTTCTCAATAATTAAATAAATTAAGTCAATGTTATTTGAAAGATTCTATTGTTAAATTGAGTCAATCTAATTCAATAGTCTAAAGTTTTTCTGCAAGCAATTCAGCACAAATAGTGAATATTTAAGAGACAGAATGTTCCATACTAAATCGTCTAGTCATGTCGTTCAATGATATGTAACTCAAAATACTTACATAGCCAAATATAAACATTCATAACGGTCAAAAACAGAACGCGCTTTTTTGCTTTTTTTTGTCGGGTAAAATATGCGTACACAACGTTTGTGAGTCCGCAGTAGGGCGCTGAAGAGAATATCTTTCTAACAGAACCTAATTGCTAATCTGGCTAATCATGACAATAACGCGCAAGAACAGCAGTTACCTACGAACTATAACAAATTAGTATACGTCATAAGGCCACTTCCAACCGGTCTTTTTAGAAATCTATTGGGGAGGCTATGTCTAGCAGTTAACGTCCTGCAGCTGATATGATGATAATGATGATGGTGATAGGGACGTGTCAATTACCTAAATCCAAAAGTTCCAACAATTCTCAGTACGAGTACTGAAAATAAAAGAAAGAGTCTTACTAACATACACAACTTGCAAGATTAGGCCATGAAAAATGGGTTAGTGTGTTGGTCGTAGGCAGAAACGTAGGCGGCCTGACTATTAATACTTGTGTGTGAGAGGAGATTTTTACACAGTTTATTGTTTCTCTTACTTTACGATATCCTAGCTTTAAATAAAGCAAATGGATGTGAGATTAATAGTAGGCATTTATCTCGATTTAAAACCCTTCGAAAACATATTGGTAAACTATCTCTGGCTCGCGACTTCTTCCACGATTTGGCGCGGGCCCGACATTATTGTTGGTGGAGACACGTAAGGCTTTTGTCATGAATTTAGACACTTATCAATAAAACTGACCATTTATTCGGGAACATTAATTATTTTTCAATATAAGGGGTTGTACAGATTTTACCTAAAAGAATTAAAAAAAATTTGCTTTACAAGAGGATTATACGAAAATTATCCCATCGCCATATGTTTTTAAAGTCTACTCTAAACATACTATGCGATAAAGATATTCGTTATCCTATTCGATTTGCGACGTTTTAGAACAAGCAACTAGCTTCAACTTTCAGTCTTATTTCTTGACAATTCAAAAGTGTCTGTAAATGGTCCAATTGAAATAAATGCTTTGACTTAAACCTTTATATTATCTCTGATTGCACAACAAAATAACAAATCTTCCATTCAATAACCTTAGTAAAGTATTGCATAAAAATATATTAACCACTGATAAAAAGCTCGACTCTCTATTGACAAAGAGCTTTATGTATTTACCCACAGACAAAGCCCAGCAGAAAGTATATTGAGCTAAATAAAAGTAGCTCCGATATTAGATGATTTCACCCTGCCTACTGAGAAACAAATAGATAGAGAAAGGACTAGGACATAATCCACATTCATGACATTTAGTTTTATATTACCATTAAAACATAAATGGTAATAACATATTTTTGTTCAACTGCAAAGCAAAAGCCTTTTCTCATTAGCCTGGTAGACACTAGTAGCCTGGTATCGAACCACGTCATACATAAGGCGGGCGCATTCACCACTGGGCTATCACAAGAAATGTAAATAAAAACAGCAAAAAAAAACGGTAATTTAAAAAACTAAAAAACCCGACTGCTATTCTTTAAAAATCCCTAAAACAAGATAAATTGTAGCAGTCGGGACCCATTCTAGAAATGGAGGATTAGTGAATTGAGAGCACATACCTATATTACATTGCAGATGGTCCCGAATGGGTCCCGACTGCTACAATTTATCTTGTTTTAGGGATTTTTAAAGAATAGCAGTCGGGTTTTTTAGTTTTTTAAATTACCGTTTTTTATTTTTTATTTTTTTTAGTTTTTTATTTTGATATACCCAGTGTCACTCTCACAGTAAATACGAATCTAACGACACCTCTCAAGCTAAAATCCATCGAGCCGTTCAGGCTGCAGAGCGATCCAAACATTTGAATTTGGCGCCAAAAATCCGCCATTTTGTTTTTTTTATTTTGATATACCCAGTGTCACTCTCACAGTAAATACGAATCTAACGACACCTCTCAAGCTAAAATCCGTCGAGCCGTTCAGGCTGCAGAGCGTGCCAAACAATTATACATACATACATACATACATACAAACATACCCTCGAAAAACATAACCCTCCTTCTGTCGCAGTCGGGTAAAAAAGGTGGCGCATTATGTGACGATGGAGCTGAAAGAGTTGTACAGAAAAAGAAGATGCAGCACCTTCAGAAGATGAAGTAAAATAATCATGTAAATCATCATCTGTCTAGCCTTTTCACAACAATACTTAGGTCGGCTTCCAGGCTCAAAGATCTACAAATGAAAGTCGGGACCAACGGCTTTACGTGCAAAAACAAATACCATGAATAAATGATGTCAAATCTAATCTAGTTGAATAAATTCCCAACAGGTAACTAAGTTTAATCGATATACATATATATTAAGAATGGTGACAGAAGAACTGATTCCCAGAAGCCATTTGAATATGTTTAAGATGAGGTCACCGTAAGTTGCAAGGGCGAAAAGTACTGTGCACGATTTACGCAAATTCAGATTTGCATAACTAGAATATATATGTGGGATAGATTAGAATAGATTGACTGACCTTAATAACTGCTTTATTTTTATTTCAGACCTAGCGTGTGTTTGCGACTTCATTCGCGTGATTGTCGGATTTCACGGGGTTTTTTTATTGCGTACAAACCTACAGATTCCTAATTATTATTCCAAAATAAACTAGGTTACCCCTTATAACATCAGCTATCTACCAGTGAAAGTTCTGTCAAAATTGGTGCAGCCGATTCGGAAATAAGACGGAACAAAAACGTAAAACATTGGTTTTGCCGTGTAAGTATCGTGTAAACATTCATGTATAATTTGTAAAAAGCTGTGATTTTGACATTACACACAGACACTTCAATTGTATTTATTTGTATAGACGCACCAGTCACTTCTTCACATACCGTCCATTGTGTTATAGCTAATCCTATCCATTTCTCCTGTCACTTACACAGTGCTGTCACACTGATTCTTCTCAGGGTGTCCCTCAACGGAAGAATTCACTGACTGATCGGGATTTCACTGCAGTAGTACGCGCCGCGGTTATTACAAGTGATGTAGATTGATGTTACAAATTGCTGCGCTGCCACTCACTAGTGTAATGTTACAGATTGTATCATTACAGGTTGCGCACTGTAATAATCGGTTCTACTCATTGGTGCAATGCTCCGAATCGAACTGTTGCATTACAGGCGAATGCTCCCGGTGAGGGAGCACCTGAACATTTTCACATCTCTCGTCTTGTCATTTAACTCTTTTCATAATCTTACATCTACTTATTGATGACTATTTGATGATAAAGCATATGAGGCAAATGAAGATCAGTGTCATGATCTTCATTTGCCTCATATACTTTATCATCAAATTGACAATCATCAGTAAAATTCTTCAAAGTTCTATAAAAACTTTAATCCTCCAAGTATAGTCCGTCATTATTCTCAAAACGACGAACCGTAAGCATAACGACCCGTAATTGGATACAGGAATCGGAAACAAACAAAATTTTACAGTCGAGTCGAGCTTCAGTTGGTGATAACTAAAAACAGCACACACAATCTAAATAAGCACATCAACATACTAAAACATAATCACAAAGCTACGACAACGCGATCCCGATACCAACATTATAGTAATTCTTAAAAATAGCCCAAGAGACGTAGGCGGCGTTGCTGACGGTACTTTCCTATATAAATAACTTTATTTATAAAACATCCACGTCTTTAAGTAGATACAAATTCGACTGGACGTGTGCAATGGGATTATGATGTCGCATGCAAACGAATTTATGCTCTGCTACGTTTGTTTTAGATGTCGTAATAGTTTGAGAGAGTGTTTGGTCTGAAGCGGGATGTGTGGATTTCCTAATGAGGTGATCAAATATAATTGGTGATAATTTTGTTTTGATTGCTGCAGTAACAGTAACCCCAACTTCCATACTAATAATATTAATACGAAAGTAACTATGTCTGTCTGTTACGCTTTCATGACTACATTTTTGAACCGATTTTGTTGAAATTTGGTATGGGGTAAATTTGTACTCCAAACTAAGACATGACAGTCTTTTTGAAGCTACACTTATATCCCGTGATTTCGTCTGCGTCCGCAAAAATCGATATTTATGCAGACGAGGTCGTGGGTCAAAAGTAGTTAAATGTAAGGGGATTATCAACATTCTAATCTTAGCTACTATACCTACCTAGTTATCCGCCTGGAGAATATCCATAAAACATAAAATTAAGAATATTCCATGCTTTTCATTAGCTCTAAGTTTTGTTATACCAAGACATTACCACGGTGTTTAAAACCCAATAACATAATAATTGCTGGCATAGTAAAACCGAAAACTAAACCGATTTCAAAGTTAATGGCAAAAACGTATATTTAACGATTAGTGGAGCATATCTTCATGACTCTCTTTATTGGTGCGGCGCTGTTGTAAACGCCTACAGGGCCGTATCGTTGAGATTTATGCCTTGTTCTGTCTTTTAGTGGCAGATGAAAGACAACTGATTTATCGTAATTAGCTGGACATTAGGTACACTAAAATTATATTCCTGTTACCAGGAAAAAACCGGCCAACCGGCAAAGGGCTTTGTACTGGCGTACAATATTTAACAATTTATTTTTCATAGTTTAGAAAGTTTCTTGTTTGGAGGCCCTTTTTATTTTTAACTTTATTGTATTTTTATTATTTGTTGTTATAGCGGCCATAGTAAACTCTGCATATGTGCTTACTAATCGTAATCGTAAGTTTTACTAACAATTTTTATGATTCACAGTTACTTGACAAAATAGAATTCTATTTAATTCTAATACAGTGTGTTTTCAAATGTCTGTCTATTACGGTTTAAAAGGTACAACTCTGTGGAACACGGACAAAGAGTCAAACAGTTGAATCTTTGTAGTAGGGTCTCGTTACAGTCTTATACGTCCTATCCTTTTCAAACCAAAAGCTATAATTTCCTACTCTTGCAGCACCCGCTATTGTGTAAACCTGTATAAGGTAAACCGAGCTAGTCTTTATGATCTCAGTTACCCCAAAATATTTACATTTCCAAAGATAGGAGTTACCTACAACATATTCTTGAACAAGAATGAAAAAAATGTTAGTTTTCCAGAAGATTGTGGGTAGAAACTTGTAGGCGGAACATTCCCAAGCTGCATAACATTATCGAATATAATCTGTTAGCGGCTTGAAGCGCCACATCATTTATTTTCAGCGCTCACCTTAGCGTCAAAACATGAATAGTAGTTCCAAGTGCATCATGGCTCTAAATACTACATGCTTTTGCCAAATATATAACACCTAAGGACGACCTAATGGCCGGTTCATTGATCATCTGAGGCAGTAAAAATCGCGGAATATCAAAACGGGGAAATGAGAAATCACTTGTAAGTATTTATATTTTCGTTAAAGGAGCGCTTTCTAAACCGAAAATATATTTTTCCAGAGTCAAATGAGATTATACCTGTATCAAAGATAATATTCTAAATAATTTAAAGATACTTTGTGTCAGAAAAGTACACATGAATTTGGGTAGTCTAAAACATCACCACGTACCACCACCGACGAAGTGGGGAGGGAAGAAAGGCCAAAATATGTGCTAAATAACATTACGTGATGAAAAGGTGACCCCTAACAGCCCTTTGGCAAATTCCTATTATAACACTCACGATGACATGAAACAGTGCGAGAGGTTCTGAGAAGTCACTCATTCATAGCCACGAATTCGCATTTAGGTCAGTCGCAAATAGCAAGCACCACGCGACAAACGTTACTCAAACATTGTCGAAATCTTGGAATGCCACAGCTGCTTTAGAGCAGTTACGAATTTCATAACAAGCATGCCAAATATTGGGTGAAAAGGATTCTAGTTTCTCCCAAAGCTGTAGCGATGTCGGTGGATGAAATTGGATTAGACGGATCGTGTTCGGAACGGAAATAGTTCTCATTTTTGTGGTGTTACTAACATTGGATGCACTGAAATATACATTTTGTGGTTAAGGTGTTTATAATTCGGGGAAAAAAATAAGTTTAACGAAGTCGATAGTTACATGTTCATCCTAGCATTCCTACATTTTTTTTGAACCATACCTGTAAACTTCTTGTAGAAAGGAAGGAAAAGGTTAAAGTTTCAATATTGGTGTTATAGAACCTAGTTTTAAATGTTATAACTAAACTAGAAATACCGTACAACTCCTTGCCGTGAGTGCATTACATAGCGACCTATACAGTGGTATATTACACCAAAAATAAAAGTCCCAAGCAATCCTTTTTGCATAATGTTACTTAGTTTAGTGGGCAGTATGCGTGATAAACGGCTATGTGATGTCTTTTTACAACTTGTATATGAAAGCTTTATGCAGTATTCGCGTCTTTCAATTTAGTGTTCTTCGTCAGAGTTAGCTAATTTCTTCAACGTAGTTAAGATTTTTTTGGGAAAACACTTTTTTTGTGTTTTCTACCAACGGTAATTACTACTACTACTTCTCTTTGAACTAAACTCTACAACCCACATTCATATTAATAATATGTGTCAAGACTTCTGAAATAGAACTAACCAGCCACAATGTGCCACAACTTGTGCTGCATTTTGGCACTAATTTACTCGCCCCCGTTGTTAACTACAATAGTTAGCTAATGGGTCTTAAAAGCATTACTGTGAAACTGAAAGCATAGTCTCTCAAATATATTCTAGAAAGCATTGCTGCAACAGATTTAGTTTTCAGAATGATTAATGGCATGTCTGCATTTAAATATGACAGATAAACGGTTATGACATAGAATAAAAATTTCAGTGTGAAATGTCAGGTGAGCCAGACACATCCACATATTATCTAACTAGCTTCTGCCCGCGACTTCGTCCGCGTCACAGTTGATGTGTTATCCTACGGGTACCGTACATTTTCCCGGGATAAAAAGACTCTAATCTCCAGACTATAATCTATCTTTGTGCCAAATTTCATCCAGATCCATTCAGCCGTTTAAGCGTGAAAGAGTAACAAACATCCATCCATACATACAAACTTTCGCCTTTATAATAGTAGTAGGATTTATCTACGAGGCAATAAAAACTTATCACACGAGGATTTCGCAGACAAAGACCAATTTATACGAGACGACAGAGACAAACAAGAGAATCACACAGACACAGCACAGCTAGAAATATCTTGCGATAGGTAAAACATGCAATAATAGACATGAGACGAAGGAAAATAACGAGCCGTGCATCGACCTCGAATTTTCGAACACTTTCCGTGTATCTACACGATTAAGTGATGACGTCAGCGGGATCAGCGCGGGGGCGGATGACGACAGGACCAGACTCGAATCAGCTGTAAGAGATGGTGAGACCGATATATTTGAAGGCAAATTGCGCATGTGTATAATTTATGACGATATCCACGAATTTATAACAAATGATACCGGAGGTAACAGAATTCAGCTAAAAAGATTGATGAAAAGAGTTCAGCCGAAAATATGAGGTAACACTCGGCTAAGTGCTGACAATTTGCAGAATAATAAATAATAGTAACGTAGCGTTATTTACTGTTCTGTTAATTGATGCTGATGAAGAATAAAACGCATTAAAAGTGAAAACGTAAGAGACGATAAGGAATGGTTGCACGAAATAAGATTTGTAGCAAATGTAAAATGGGTGGCACAAAAATGAATGAATTGCACTATATTTGCTTACTGAAAATGCAATTCTTCATTCTAAAAGAAATATCATTTACGATAGTTTAAAAAGAAATGCTGTAAGCTTTGAATGAAGTTATTTAGGAGGAGACGCGCTGGCCGTCGGCCAGGCGACAGAGGGTAGCGCTGCGTTTAATATTGAGGGGCGCCGGCGCCGTCGCTCCGCCAGACAGGGGAGTAATCGCCAAACCACTCAAATTTTAACAATAACATTTTAAGGACTCCTTGGGTTAAACCATCCATGGGAGGGACTGTCTGTTACAAAAATATTACAAAAATTATATCGATTTTAGGGATACAACGCTAGCTAGCTTTTTTGCTCTTCAACATAAGTAATGGGCAATACAAGGTAGATATCGTGACGCAGACTTAACAGGACCCACAAGCGAAAAATTGCTATTCCAAACATTTTGCGTGAAGGAGCAGATTTTTCGTATCGGTGAGGGTCTAGAATCATGTACTAAATCCATAGTAAAAGTTAATGTCGCGATGGCCACTTGCACAGCCATTGCTTATGTTGGAGACCAAAAGTATTTAAAACTATGGGGACAAAAAAAAAGTACTATGATTTTGAAAACACTTCAATTTCGTTCAAAGTTGCCCGTGTTTTTGAACACTAAGCGAGATGCCTAGTGTTCTAGATTCACGTTCAGATTTACATTTATTTATTTCGACTGATGATGCAACTTTGAACCTAAATTAATTCCTCTGGCATTGAGATCTTTTTATCATACCTGACTACATCCAATTCGAACACATCTCTTGGCTAACTAAAACTAACCCTGTTCTATGTGTCTGCTATCTTAAACATCATGTTGTTTGCAATGTAATTAATGAAAATCAACGAAGAATCACTGACACGAGGATTCATTTCGTGGGCGGCGTATTAAGAAGTTTCAAGAAACTTCCACATGAAAGTTTTCATTTAAATCAATGTACGGAGAATAAAAAGACTTCACATCACCGTCATTCTGCCCTTCCTATATAGGTTCATTGAAGAAAAATGATTGCTGAAAAGGGACTTTAATTGTTGGTGTTGACTGTGGAAAGCCACTATTGATGGTAGCCCATTATACATAGACCCATTGACGCCTCCAAAACAATGTGTGCGTACATCCAACGGAGAGAGGTGTTTCAAGTTTAGTTAGAACATTTAAAACTTATTTTCGTAAAAAGGCATCAAATGAAGTAGGAACTTATATACCGCCGAAACCGCTGGTCGGTCACGGAGATATGATATAAGTTCCAATTGAAGTTCTAAATATAAGTTCCAATCGCAATGACAGGAAGAACATGGAACTTTCAGCTTCGTTAAGTGTTTTTTTACACCCGATACTAAATCCACAGTCCATTCATTAAAATAATCCCAATTATTCGGCGCTCATCAACATTCTGGCACACATCCGCTAATTAAGAACAAACATGTTAGGTATTATGAATCAGTTCTGTGAACCATCGATGATTAATGTTCAGCCTTCCAACTGCACTTCAGTTAAAAATAACTCATGTACATGATGAAAGAGCCCGCCAATGCCATTGTTATATCAGATGCTGCTTGTTTTGAACATGATATCAAAATTAAACACAATCTGTCACGAGAAACACATTAGGAACGTTAAGTGCCAAATATGAAAAGTATTTAAGCTTATTCTGGGGATGACATCAAAATCAAACAAGTGTACAAAGATCGAAATCACAATTGAAGGTGAGCTAAATGAAAGTCATGTAAGTCAAACTAAATTAGGAATGATCACAGAAATTACGAGAACAAACCAGGTATTAATCTACTTCGTCAATGTTGTGACTATATCAGTAAAGGACAAACATCTGAAAGAGAGAGTGGGAATTCACGTATTTTAAAAACATTTGCATTTGAATTTTAGTTGTAGTAAGATGAGTTCGCTCTTGACTGTAGCCTAGGTGAAAGGTGACAGAGACAAAGCCAACGATGAAGTGAGCTTCTCCATAAGAAACCTGTTCAAACGCTTTCAGTTTTCGCCTTCTGGAGAAAACCTTTCTTTCAGAAAAATGTTGCTACGTAAGAGAGGAAAGCAAACATTGGGTCATTTCCGAATATATCCGAGTCAGGAACAGACCTAAACTCGGTAGAACAAAACAACATCCGATAGCGACCTTGCCAACCGAAACTAGACCAACTCTAAACGATAAGTAAATCAGAATAGAAATGTCGTAACACGGGAAGCGTTCGTCATTCGCCTACCGATCCGGCAAGGTGGATGATCTCACAAGTTCAGTGCTACATGCATGTGCACGTTACATTAGCTATGTTTATCTTGGCGACCAAACTGATTCTTTTAACACTCATAAAGCATTAAACGATGCTACTGACGCTGGTAGGAAGAACGATGAAGATGTAAGTGTGTTAGAATTTAGTAAGCTTGTGTTTTTAAAAAAGTATTCTGTTAAATTCGTGTTTGATGGTGGTATAATAGAAATAACTACTTGTCATCTTTTGCTAGAGTGCCAAATAATATAACAGCTTTTTGATACTTGTTGAAACGCACAAGCAATATATATCTGTTGGAAGTGGCGCCACTGTAAACTACTTAAAAAATTATACTGTTTTATATTACAATGTGACGAATTGAAATACGGGTTGTAAAAAGACACATCATACACCTGTTAACTACTCATACTAAACTAAGTAAAATTGAGAAAAAAAAATATTGCTGGGAAACTACTTTATTTTTTGTGAAGAAGTTGCGGTCAGAAGCTTGTCTAAGATAATTATTATTATGACGACGACGAAGGCAGTCCGAGTGGATTATTGTCATTTCAGCAGTAATTACAGCGCAGACAAAGCTTCAAAATAATCTGTACTTGAAATTGAAACAGAGCATTACTAGCAGCTAGGGTTGCTGCCTTTACTCTAAAATAGTGTATGTATTGTAGTCTATTTCAAAATTTCAAAAGTAAAAAATTATATTGCAGTAAAAAGTTACACAGTTTTTAACATCCTAAACTAGGCAAGCCTGTATCTTGGGGTTATGGGGCTTCATGTAGAAGTACTTTATAATCTGTAACACTAAATAGTTAAAATAATCTTTTTTAGACAATTTTCATTTATCAATAAGTTCTACTGTCATGCATAACTTCAACTCCTAATTTACATTTACTTAGATTTAGAACGTTTGGAGTCATATAATTATTTTATTTACAAATCGTTATTTGCAGAAAAAGCCGCAAAAAATCAAGTCTAAAATCACATACGAGTATGCTCTATTTCTTTGAAAAAAGAGTTGGTAACCCTACCAGTAGCTGACGTATTCTACGGGCCATGAAGAAAAAAGTATTACACATTTAGCGAGACTGCAGCATCATGATTGACAGTAGCACACACATGTCCCCGATAGAGATTGACGCGGTGTCCATGCACTACACCGCCTCACAAATTATCGCTCTTGGCATACTACCAAGCTCTAACTTTTCTGGCTAACTGATAGTTATAGCGTAGTGATTTAGCTCTGTCTGGTGCATACGTTTTAATGTCATGTAATATGTGCTATAATTTTTACTCGTATATATGTGTGGGTAATTGTTATATAATATGTATATATGGACTTTTTTAGGTCGTTTGAAATGAGAGACCAATGTTTTTGCTTTACTTAGACAAACTGACCGGCTTAAGAATACAATGTTTGTGTCTTCTTCGTGTCGCTGGCACGACAGATTTTTTAGTTTGGGTGGGCTAAATCATTTCTACTTCCACGGCATCGTTGGTGGCAGCATGCAGGTCTCTTTGGCTGCATATTTTGGGGCACACGGGGCAAGATAGGAGATATGCATTACAGCACACAATATTCAGATGATTATTTTTTCTGATAGGAACTTTTTGCACTTTTAGATATTACCTTTTACAAACAATAAATTTTAGCTCTTTGTAACATTATCATAGAAGATAAAGGAACAATGTTCTTTAAACAACAAAGACAAATACATAAACATGACAATAATTTGACTTTTAAATGCTGACCTACTACCAACTATAACCTCAATACACACAAATGATTCATAAAAATAATAAACAGACATCAATCAACCTGTACATAGAAGGGGAAACGAACGTATCCTCAACCATAGCGTGACTTCCACCAATAGAAGCTTTGAAAAATTCGATAATGTACTGATATGGGAAGCTATAACCAGCTAAAGTGAATTAGACGACGGTAAAGATAAAAGAATGCAATTGGTAGGTACTGCTAAAAGCTACCGCAGTAAACAAAATTCGTTAAGAAGTAATTGTGGCGTCGCCATCGTTAAAAAATCTATGAAATATACATTTTGGGTTATGTCCCTTGGTCATACAATGATGCAACAGATTGCAATCCACACAAGCCCCTCTTTTATAAGATACTAGCGACCCGCCCCGGCTTCGCACGGGTGCAATGCTGATACTAAATACACTACAGAAAAACTGTGAACGTTGTATACAAAAACATAGCAGCCCGCTCCGCCGCAAACGCTACGTCCCGCAATGTTTAAATCTGTAATATCTTCGAAAATATTCATTTAAATCGTATGCTGTAAAAGGCATATAAATATATATTAAATCAACAATGTATTTAAGGTATTTAATTGGATAAGGATTAATGCTGTATTGGTTAAAATCGCTTCGAAAATTAGTTAATAAATTAATTAAAAAGTAAATGACAAAAAAGTGTTATTGTGGGATATCCATAAGAGATAGACAACCATCGCGGAGTTTTCTGTAGACTTTTTCAATGTGTACAATACTTTGATATATAATTATTTTGATAAACCTCGTAGGGTTCAGCCTGCGTTTGCAATGTAAGCGGAAAAAAATAAAATTATTTACGACATCACATTAGAAACCTCAAAAATAACAGTATTTCTCCGCTATTTAATGGATGTTATTATACATATAAACCCTCCTCTTTAACCACTCTATCTATTAAAAAAAACCGCATCAAAATCCGTTGCGTAGTTTTAAAGATTAACGCGTACTACAAAGGGAATAGGGCGACTTTGTTTTATACTATGTAATGAAGCTTTCCTCTATATACCGAACCATTGGTACTTCTAGAAGCCAGAATAAACAATGGAGACAACTAGAAAAATTCTCTCAGTCTTGTATCCCACTTCAAATGAGAGAATAACAGCAAAGGAGTAAGAAAAAACATTATTTCTGTTACGTTAATAAAACTATTGTGAACTTTGAAGTTCTCCTTTAAATCTATTTTCGCCAACAAGAGATCCACAAATAATATTAAACAGGGCAACAAACCATAAAGATTTAGTACCATAAAACCGCACTTAGAAACAACTAGAGCAAGGCAAAATATCGTCAACATAAGTGTCAATATTCAATAACTTAGACCTTCGCTTTTCCACGTCATAACACATTATCTTGGCCATGAGGAGCCATCAAGAGATCCCATCACGGGGCACGGTGGTGGGCGTAGTGACGTGCATGAAAGGTAATCTGTGACTCTGCGAGTGTTCAATTTTCCACATGATCGCCCGACGAGACGTGTTGGCGAAACATTGATGGTATTTACGTGGAAGAAAATGTTGTGGAGATAAAAAAATTGCCTCGTTATTATTCTTGTGATACTGTGTGGTTTTAAGTGTGCTTTGGCCTATATTTTTTTATTTATTAGTCTACACAAAGCATGATTGCGTTAAATATCGTTTTGACGAATGATAATGTTACCCCAAAAAATGCGAGATTATTCCAAAAACCGATTAATATAAATTTCTACGTGTATGAATTGACCAATAACTATACCAAACATGACTGCCCAAAAATGTATTTTCAGATCTTCTTAAAAAATACCCAATTAAACTCCAAAACATAAACATCTCTCATGCAAATGAAGCCATAACTTGACTTCTTAACGATACAGAAGCAGCCAAAATGTCAAGTCATAAAGACAAAATGACATTAACTCCTCACAAAATAATCACGTTGTCATGTGCCCTGTCTCTATCCCGACGACCTGTGATTCAGGGAGTGACGTCACAGATCCTGATCATACAGTAAATTGAGCCCAATCTGTTTGTTTACGTACTGTGCTTGCAATTTGTTGCAAACCTGCAATTTGGCAAAGAGCGGCGAAATTTTTGCGATGTGATGAAATCAACAAAAATGTACGAGAAAACAGAACTGCAACGGATTGCTGTTTGTTTTTCTTATTTTATTGGCATATTCAAATTCAGTTGCATTTGTGAAGTCCGAACAGTTTAAAATACTACAAATCTTATTAAAAGCACAGACGTGGCACATTGATATACGATGTATATGTATGGTAATGTATTTTTCTTTACGGAAAACTTTTCTCTCTACTACATCATCGCTATCTCCATGTTTTTTCTTTAAACGAATCGTGTATGCCTTTTTAAGGCTCCAGACAGTAATTACTGTCTTCCATCTAATAGACGTCTATTTTCAGTTTTTATGTAAGTATACTTAAACGTAACCTATACTTTCTGAAACGACGCATGCGACGGGAGAATTTTCAATTCTGTTTGTGACGTATTTTAGCTTATTGTCAACTGATAAATAAAAAATGCTGCTCTGATAACGTCTGTTAAAACCATAACCCTCCATAAGGCTTTTGGCGTAATCGGTTAAAAATAACGAACACGTCACAAAACATTTCAGGATCACGAACTAACATTCCATATTTCCAGACCAGACCAGACGTTACGAAGCTTTGAATCACACGCTCGCGAATACCTATCGATATTGTTCCAGAATTAGGAACTGCTTCTAAAATTATTCGTTTATACACAACGTCTGTATGACCCACCTGTGCTCGAGCGGAGCGATAAAACTGATTGACGTCTTAGCAGAGCGATTGGAAATAGGAACCGGGACTTATAGGCATAGCACGAGCGTGCTTACGTAAACGTATTTGATTTTTCAATATGAAACTAATTATTTTATAGCTTCTAGGTTTAATTTAATGTGAATAAAATTAAAAAGAATAATACGGGTGTTGATGACACCAAATAATTGACATACTTTTTGTGAGCTGTCCTTTTTAGATTCTTTAATCGATTTTAAACAGCACTAGGGTAAAGATCAGGATCATGAACAGGGTGCTGTGACGTCACTTATCTGCCAACTCAATTGACTAACTAGGTATTAATTTTCAAACACGTAAAAATCGAATTTTACGGAAACTTTAAATGGACTTGGTTTTTCAGGAAAATTGTGTCATAACATTATTGGTTAAAAAGTGCATACCCATCCCATATTAGTTTCAAACTTAATAAATACTAAGTGCAAAACGGATACATCCATTTAAAAAATCAAATCAAATAAACGTTACGCTTATTCCGCGTGCTCGCGCCAGGCCCTCTGACGTGGGTTTTTCAACATAACTAGAATAAAAATCTCTTTTCAATAGCATTATAAACGGTGGTTTGTTTGAAGTCACGCGTAGTTACAGCGTATTGAATTTTAAACCGGTAATAAAGTTTATAAGAGCCTAAGATTAACGATATCACAAGCGATTTTCCTTCGTTACGTTTGTGGTTAATGAGAGGTATAATGGCATAGCTTTTCGTGGAAATAAAGCTAGTCTTTTTCAGGGAAATCAGCTGGTGCCTGTTCCAACGGGTCGGCTTGAGACGATTTTGGAATTGGAAATACGACTAACATAAAACTATTTGGCTTAATTTATACTGTAAGCACAATTGAGGCAGATGATGATGAAGCACAATTGAGTGTCTATCACCCATTGATAGAAATAAAGTAGTCAAACTCAATTTTCCAATTTTAAAATCAGTCGAATGCCTATATCGTACATGTTAGGGCGTCAGATAAAATCATTTTTTTCTTTTAGTGTACTACAGCCGAATAAAATTACTATACGCTATCATCAGTTTCTAGTTACATAATACAAAACATGACGCATCACGTGATGCATAAAGTTAGTACCACATTAAATTAGCTACGGTAAACGTCAGACCCAAATAATAATATACCTACATAAGATTTAATTCTGAAAATCTTCTTTGTACAACATGTAACCTGGTACTTGGTTTACTGATCAAATTCGTTCATTGTGAACATCTGCTTCCCTTTTGTTTATTTCAAACGGAAATGATCCGAGAAGAAAGTTTTCCATGAGCTTTTGACGTTTGAGCCCCGAAAATAATTTGTAAGAAATATTAACCAGAAACCAGTCAATTTACGTACAAAATCATCAATTAGTTATGTTGTTTTGTTTACTTTCAATGTAATAAAATACAGGAGTAATAAAACTGAGAACCATGTGGCCATGTGACCATCATAAGCAACTGTCCGTTCCGGTCAATGAACGACGAGGAACTATCCACCCTGTTCCCCATTTCTCTAAAACCGAATACATAACCCTACTTTAATCTACCACTCACCTTGCAATAACTGAATAGTCGCCTGATACTCTGCTAGTTTCTCGTCCACGTAGCCTTCTTGCGACTGCTGGGCAATGATCTCCGCCGTGGAAGGACCTCGTTCCTCTTCGTCCTCCTCATATATCATGGGTCGCGGCGGCGGAGGCGGCTCCAGAGGCACTCCCGCGTAATCGTACTCCCGAACCGGTTCGTAAGGCGACGAGTAGTAGTACTCCGGACTCTGCCCCAATATCGGGGACATGGGATAAGGAGAGATGGAAAAATGGGAACTAGGTGAGGGAGAGTGCTGCCGTAAATTGTGAGGGGAGTGTAATGGTCGAAATGGTTTTGGGGATGGATGGACTGGCGGTGGTGTTACTATCGCTGTGGAGTGCCTGGGTCCTGAGATGAGCGGGGGTGGGCTGGGGGCCCATGGTGAGGGGGGGCGGTAGTTGAGGGGGGAGGCGGGGCCCGGCGCCCGCGCGCGACCGCGGCCCGGCGGCTGAGACATCTCGCGGATTGATTCACGTCAACCCGGTGTCACGCCACCATGTGCATCGCTGCAACAATAGAAAACAACTGTTAAGGTGGAATTCCGGTTCTGATATTCTAACAAATACTTCTTTTAAATCTTCAAAGAGCATTCATAAATTACCCATTCATTCCAAATACGAAAACACATTACAATATAAAATATCACCGCGTTAAGGGCTCACGAGATGTCTATTCCTGTTCGTTTTCTCCGGTCTATTTAAAGGTGTTCAGAAGGGGTTACGACCCACATTTACACCGCTATATACAATACACACGAAACAGATGCCCCTATACTTTTATTATGTACAAATGGCTTCTTAAGTGTATTTATTGAATCGTGATAATGCTGGAATGTCTGTGCATTGAAGGCTTGAGGCCGGTGGGAGAGCTTTGGGAGCATCAGCACACCTCTTGCCAAATGTTATACAAGACTTTCGGGATGGTAAAAAACAGAAACATATGTAAGTGTCCATCACTCAGTTTTTATGAAGTTAGAACTGGCTCGACACTGAGTTAGGTAACAAGACAATGGACAGGTAATGATATAATTAAAATCTAGACTTTTGACATGCCTCCTTCGCGCACATTTTTCTCATAAACTTGTCTTTACCGACGTTAATTCCGAACATAATGAAGAAGTCATTTCCCAATTTAAACTAATGTGATTCGTTGATTTAGTGTCCACCAAAGGAAACAGACACAAATTAGTGGCGTAACTATTTTTGGGCATTGAGTTAAAAGATCTATGGTTTGGTAAAGTCACCTTAGTATGCTAGGATTGGATTATTCAGTCAGATAAATTATAGCTTCTGCTTTTGACAGTGAAAATAAAAGCTTGTAAAATTAGCAATTATTAGTATCTGCTGCACAGTTACATACCATATCTACTACAACAAAACTAACAAAAGTGAAAATAACGTTAAAGCAGAGAAACCAGTAACAATAATGTACGCCTCAGATATAAAACGATGAACTAAAACCACAAAGTATAATAACTGGCCCAATTACATAATCAGAACTGCGTCAAGCAATAAAATTAAGAAAAATAAACCCACCATAACAGCAGAAAACTCCCATTAATCTCACAAGATGGACGTATCAAATATTATATTTGCTAATTTATATAAATAGGCAAGCCTTAGAACCTTGACGTCGGCTGCACAGTGCAATGGTGATATTTCGAAATACATAACTGTTGAATAAATTATATTGGACACAAGCCAATGTCAGGGGAAATGAAAAAACTGTTTAGAAACAACGTGCTCGGTGACAAGGAAACTAGAACAGTTTGTGTGAGAAATCTTCGGGAAGTCTAGACGTAAACGGTCTTTCAATAGAGAACTTGTTTCCAAGCTGATTTTGGTTGAAATAATAAAGTGGGTGTTGACTTTTACGCAGAAGCCAATTTCAATTATGAAAACCATAAGTCCAAAAGAGAAGTATTGTTACATGCGCCTGATGTTCTTGTAAAATGAAGAAAAGCTCTCATAAGAAGCAGTGTACTAGGACTATAAAACCGTCTTATCCAAAATAAGCATAAACTTAGTCTATCAAAGGCTGTTAATACGTAAAATTTTAAAACAAGCAACAAAATACAAGCATACAATTAAACTTTAGATCCTCAAAATCATGAAAACTAGAAATTGTCATTAAAATATTCTTTGATCAATATCATCTAAGAAAATAAAATCATCAACTTTTTGATTAACGAAATAGTTAACGAACTTAAACAAAGATGGCGTCAAATATGGCCGTCAGCCAGATGTCAAAAAAATTACTCTGGGCAATGCACGGGGTCTGGCCGGCCTCCAACCGTGCCAGCGTGAAGACCCCTTATGTAACAGCCTGGAGAAGCATGTGCCAAGGATTGTTATGGTACGTTTGAAGTATTGTGAATGATCGAGGACAACAGCTGACGCCGAACTAATAGGCCCCCTTGCATAAACATTGTTATTATGGGCTATTAACTGTTTAAATATTTAACTATTATATTTTATGGCTTATAATATTTGATATGGCACTTTTGAGTTTATGTAGCGTTTGATATATCGAGAGCTCGTAAGTTTTTTTCTGTTTGTTACGACACGCTATCTCTGGAACTATCAGTAAGATTGAAAAAAAAATGTAAATGTATGTGATAGCCAGATTCATGAGAAGTAGTATAACATCAAGCTACGACCTACGGGAGCAGAGCAACTACATGGATGAAGTCGCGGGCAATAGTATAAAAAGAAGTTATCTAAAGTCGAATATTCTATGGAATAATCGCGGCTCTAAGCAAGGAAAATCGTAACTATTTTTATTTGAATCTTAGGACATTCTTCAACAATAATTGCCTACACTACGTTCTTGTATAAAAAGAAACTATCTAAAAGCAGATCGGTAGTAATTTTACACAATTATTAACTGAACATTAGGAATGTATGTATAAACTTGACGAATTCTTTAAAATAAATATTTGACACGTGTAACAGGAGATGTGTAAATAACGAATGTTAATATTTATAAAACTGTAGTAGGCGTGCGCGTGGGCACCCATCAAAGTTATGAAAAATATAATCAATAGTGTTTATGAGATATATAGAAAGAAAGAAAGAAAGAAAAACCATTTATTCGCATGAGAATGTGACGCAAATAACATAAACTTACTTAACCTACTTAAATCATGTCATCTCATATCATGGGATTGCACACGGGGATACAGATGGAGTAGAAGCATAAAAGAAAGAATAATGGCCATAATAGCGGGCATACTTCGGCGTTGATTTTTATATTACATTAGATAGATCTCCTTGTTGGATGCAGGTCACTTCAAACCGGTCCTATTCAAAATCTATGGGGGAGACCTATGTCCAGCAGTGGACGTCCTGCGGCCGATCTGATGATGATGAATTGACAGTGACAACCAATGTAACACGGAGTGAGTGTGGTTCCTGATTAGACAATAGCCCGTTCACTACAGTGCCCAAAGATTCCCTACACCTGCTCCTCATAGGACATTAAAAGCTCCACTAATGCTGCTAAACCCGAAAAGGTGAAGAAAAGTTAGATGCTATCAAAACCACTAAATTCTACAGCATTCTAATTCTAATAGCTACCAAAAAAACTATCGAATCTTTTTGAGAATTAAGTCTAGATTCACAAAAATAAACATTTTACAATTCCAAGAGATGGTGGTTACCACACAACCCTCACATCAAATTAGCTCAAGCATTTTCAAGTTCTGACAGGTCTAAAACCAGTTTTTCTAGATCACTATGTCAGTCTCAGCTGGAGTCAATACACTGGTCTAATATTGGCATCGCTTTCCACAGCGTTGTGGCCAGTGATATAATCGACGGAATTAGAACCAAAATTCTATCCAGATCATGATGTATTGCTAATTCTGTATCTTTTCTTTTAACTTTATTACGTTTTTCTGACGTACCGTGGCCTGAGTTTCTCGGCCATTGTCGAAGTTTCCAATAGGGGTTTGTTAGTGTTTAGTATTCTAGAAATCTTTCCTGACCTTGCTATCTTTGGATAATTATTGGCACACGATACGGTTGGCAGTGGCCTGAGTACTTGGTTGGCTCTGCGTATCGCGGGTTCGTTTCCCACACGAAACAAATATTTCGTATGACCCTACAGGTAGTTGTTCAGGGTTTGGATGTTTATAATACTTATGTGAATTCATATATCAGAAATCTAACGAAAATAATTATGATTGAGAAGACGTTACTGAAGTTGAAGTGGATGAAAAAGTCGATGTAATTATCAATATCTTGTTTTACAAAAAAATATTATCGCAATGTCCTGTAAAACTTATATTAAAACCAGCTACTTGAACGTAATTGATACCCTTTCATACCTGCTTGATATTATTTCAGCTATGTTAAAATGAATTAAGTCTGGGGACACTGGCTTAACTGTCCAAACGTTAAAAATATTGGAATTCGAATCACATTTCAAGCAAGCTTTTATATAATCTTCATACGACATTGAGCAAAGTAATAGCGGAAAGAAAAGTGGTATCAACATAAAAATAGCACTTTACAGGCCCAGGTCAGTGACTTGACACACTGAATCACCCGTATGTTTTACATCTCGCACAATTATTACATCAACTTCTCAACGGAGCACAGTTTCGGTAAGAGTTCGAAGATTTTAAAATAATTTCGTTTGCAAAATGTTATAACTTTCAGGAGTGTTCGCGGAAAAGCAGTATGCTTTTATTTTATTTTTATTATACTTAACGCTGCAAGCATTAGTTTTTTAATGAAGATTTATTACATGCTTCTGACTGACTACCTTGTGCGATGCTTCCTGGGTACCCCACTGACAGATATTGTTTCTGAAGTAAAATTATATTCGGATATCTTAACGCTTACGCAGAGGTACAAAACTACGTCCAGGTAGGGTCAGCGTCAGAGAGAAGAAACCCCTTTTGGTAATGACATCAAACCGGTAACCGTAGTCTTGGGGGGTTCCTTTTCTCTGAAGCTGACTGTACCTACTTCTAATAGTTTACGAGACCCAGTGCGGCGCAGCCAGGGAGTAACCCTCACCAAAACGTCATTATAGCTGGTTATATAAGAAAGTACGATTTTATTTTTACACGTATCGTAAACTACATGAATGGTATTTTTTTTCTGGATGTATGTTTTTAGGTGTATCACTGTGGCGCAGCCAGGGAACATCACACGACTAGACTTTTGATATAAGTTCCAATGTATTGTAGAAAGTAGGTAGGTAGTAAATAACTAGCGAAATGTACACACAGTTGTCGTGACTTCTTAGGGTTTACACAAAGAGAAACCAAACAAGAATCTATAAACTACAATATGTATTATCAAAGACCACACGAACGAAAACCCCCTTTTTCTGAAGTCGTGTAAAAAAGCTACATTATCATCGTTCGTAGCCGCGTAGCACTACTTCGCAGTAATTTCGTAGTAACTCTGGATACTATTAAGATACTCTGTAGTATCTTGACAATAATGACAAGATTTTTATTTTTTTTAACACAAGTACTGCTGAGGAGACTAAAACATATTCATATTCATTTATTGCGAACCATAATGTGTATAAAAGGTGTTACATGAGGCTTAGAGCTAAGGTACAGTTATGGACCCTGTTAGGGCACAGCAACATACAATAAAAAATAAACATCAAAATTTAAATACAGAATGATAACCTCCTTTTTTTTGAAGTCGGTTAATTAAAATTAAAAAATAACAAATACCTGTGTATGGGTACTAAATAGAAAAATCTTTCTAATTTACCTATCGAAAATGCCAAAGCATCTAACGATCAAACAGCATAATATATAATAATATACATACATTAAAAGTTTCGAACATACACATAATTCATTTGTGACAGTGTGATACCCAATAGTATTAGTTAGTAGGTAGTAGCTTGGCTAACCGCCAGAGAGTAGGCAGAGCTGCTGAACTTCATTTTAAAATGTACCTACTGAACCTTCAAAACACAGATAATTAAAAAGCAGGGTTAATCCTGTTTATTTTTAAATTTCTTTTCGTAAAAGTGACCTAGATTTTCGGAGCTGACATAGATTTTTGTATAACGTAAGACTTAATGGAACTGTATTGCCCAGTCTATACAATTCAATAGAAGCACACAACTAGGAATGAATGAACGAAAACCTTGAAAGACCAACGCAAGGTCAGGAAGGCGAATAAATACCTATATTCCGCATAGTAACGGCTATGTCTAAAAGAGTTAAAATGGGGACTGGAACTAAAAACTTTCATATGGACGACCAAAGATGAATTTTCAAGTCATCATCAATTTTAATTGAAAGAAATTAAACACACCGTAGATACTGCAGCAACCGAAGTATATATTAATAACATTGCATTTATATTTTTGTAGACCTTTACACGAAGAAATTGTAAAAGTCAAAGCATTTTATTCAATTAAACTGTTACGTTAGAGGTGGCGAGATGACATAATCTCGCACCGAGAGGGGTGGTTTGAGTTGAGGTGGCACAAGCAAAGAATATTTGGAAGAACACGAAGGAAGACTTTCCCTAGCAGTGGGACAGTATAGGCTAGAATAAACTTTTTACAAACACTTTTGAACTATAAAGGAGCCTGTCAGTTAGACAGGAACTTAAAGCTATAACTAAAAGCACGTTCCTGGAAGTATACTACCTCTAAAGAGTATCTAAAGCGAGGCAGATGACGTTCCAACAAAGCTTTCAGTGTCAGGCTGTTTCCCTTCAATTAACGCAATGTACCATAGACTTAGCACGTGTCCGACCAGGCGGTCGTCTGACACAGTCGCAATGGAGTGCATTGTTGAAGCCATGGAGCAATTTGTGATGGTAACTGTTTGTGATGGTAATATCTGGAAAATGTCTTAGCATTTCTTTGAAAATATATTTGTGAATATGTTTTATATTAGCATAGTTTTATAGAAGTAACATACCTGGATGATGTCTTAGCAAAAATTATTGTTGGACAATGTTCATGAATATTTTTCAAATAAGCATAGCTTTTATAAAATCAGTCGAAAGAGGCTCAACGCACCAAAAGGTGTTTAAATAACTGGCAAGATCAAGTAATTTAAATAATTATGATTGATAAGCGAAGGTTAAAAAGAACTTAGAAATAGAGCATGTATCTTTAATTTATTTACCCATTACCTCTGCAATATGTAGTCCAGAAGATATACGTGGAAAAAAAATTATAGGTATTTTGTTTGAAATATTTCTATGTTAGCATAAAAATTGTATTGTTCCATACAAACGAAACGTATTGAACAGCCCTTTTTTACAAATATTTTTTTTATATTCTGAGTTTGTCCAATAGTCGTTAATATTCATGAATACTATCTTTCTCATCTAGAGCAAAACACCTAAGAATATGCGACCTAATTCCAAGTGGTTTTGTTTGGATAGACCAATATATCATCAGATCAAATCAGCTCAGCGTTTGATGCGTATTGAAATTAGATCAATATAATTCTGAGTATCAAAGTGAGGACGATGCCAACAGTATGAGGAAGACAGACAACTAATCGATCGATTGGTCGTATTGAACGTTTTAACGAAACATGAATCATATGAAATAAAAAATATGGTCTAAAGTAATCTGAAAATGAAAATATTTAGTAGTTGCATCGTTAAATTTTAATTCAGCTTACCGATGAATGATAGGTTGATTGAAATGTGTGTTAAGTATTTGTAATTGATTGACTTATTTAAAAAAAAAGAAAACAGTCTAACTCCACGCAGATCACACGAATAAAAGCTAAAAGTTCACTCATTGAGGAAATTTCAAAAACTACTTGACCTATGTATGTTATTTGGCTATAAGGTAGGAGAAGTTAGCTAAGAATCTTGCAACAGGGCCGAATTAGTAAGTATTTTTTATTTCTTTGACTACCACGCGAACGAAGTCGCGGTTAAAAGCTAGTAACCTATAAACACATCTCAAAGTTTCATCATCAACTTTTCTGTAAATAATGCAGCCTCTCCGAATCTAATTCTGATTACCTATTAAGTTTCTTCTAATCAGTAAGGTTAACGTCCTACTACTCAGTAAGGTTAAAGAAAATTTAGCTGATCCGATACTTTAGATGAAATACGCTTGAGAGAAGTTGTCACCCCACCTGATGATAGAGTTTGACAGCTCACCTCGAATTCGCTTCAAACAAATTGACCGAGAGAATTGCAGAATAGCAATAAAGGAGGTAAATAACTACCCCAGTTGAACGGTATTCCAATACATAAACAGAAGTATCTACATAGGTAACTGCTACGGAGCTGCGCCCAAAATACTCTTACGATATTAAGCTCCCATATTAAACTTTTGTTAGTAAACAAATGAAGGGGTGACTTTATTTACCGTAAACACGCACTGCTTATAAAGCTCAACTTAAAAGAATGACAAACAGAAAGTGCTCAGCACATAAATGCTCCATAAATCAAATGTTTTGTTTTTACGTAACCGGGCTAAATGGGACGACCAGAGAATTCAGAGATACTATTTCAGGAGACAAGACCAAATGCTCTTTTCATAGTGTAAGCAAACATGCGTGTCCGCAGGAATGCATTTAGGTTTTGATCAAAGGCTCACCAAATTAGGTGGTAGTTCATTTAAATCAGTGATCAAATGCAGGGTGAATATGAAAAAATTAAATGCACAATATGCATTTTTGTCTGACTGTTATGCTTTCACGACTTACTCACAAACTTTTGATGAAATTTGTTACGGGGTAAGCCCATTGAACCCCAAGAAAGAAGGCTACTTTTCATTTCACGACTTCGTCTGGGTCCGCGATAATAACCAACATTTACGTGTACGAAGTCGCGGGTAAAAGCTCATAGTTTATTATGTTTATATACTCCTCCACGTTACAGGAGAGAACGTTACAGCAAGTGTGAGGAAATGTGAAAACAAAATCTAGTAAAGCAACAAAGGGCCAAAGAATCCTCTCTTCCGCGATTTCAGTTCACATATATAATTATGCGGAAGTTCTCACAACACATGCTACTCTTTCGTTCTGAGATCAGCATGAAAATTATCATAATTCGTTCGTATTGCAGATATTTCTCCGGAGATGTAATTAGCACTTGTTATCGTGTGTGTCAAGGTTGTATCATTCATTAGATCATTTGCAATTCGGTTGTAATGAGCGTGCATGACGAAGAAACAGAAATAACAAGGCGCCAATACTGTACGATGACTGCACTTTGGTCTTTTTAGTGATCCGTGCCAAAATTGGCAAAATGGGCCACTTATGGAGTCACTTCAGTGTCGGTCCATCCATAAGTTTATATCGTCTTTAAACAAAAAAAAAATTACGTACGTACGTTATTATTAATAAACAATAACGGTACGTTATTATTAATAAATAATAAGGGTGTTTTTTATCGGTAAGATCGTTAAGATTTATCGGTAGTAAACAAAACAGTAGTCTTAATTAAAGTGAGAAGAAGTGGTTGAATTCAGATAATTGTGGGTAAAAAATAGCCTATAGCGGTTGGTAGAAAACGTATATTCCTATAAGCGGAAGAATTTTCAAAATCGAACCAACAGTTTCGGAGATTAGCGCGTTTAAACTAAAAACAAACAAACGATTCAGCATATTAGTATAAATAAACAATTTATGTATGCTTCTCTTTAAGCCACTTCTTAGATAGCTTGCACAACCTACCAACAACATAAACAACACAATTCCGTGTAACGACACTAGTTTTACAACATCTAGTACTCATAATAAGAGTAATTTATCTGTAAGCTACAATGTAGAAGCAAAGAAAGCGCTATAACTTCTCGCCACGCATACAACGTAACCAGGCCTCATGATTCATTAAATTTACGAGGCAACACAGCACTAAAGCAGTTTGCAACAATATCATGTTCTCATCAACATGGAAATTACATTTCACAGGCGCAGGTTGATATCATTTGCATTTAGGACACAGAATTTCACGAGATTATGAACAATATAAGTAATTTCCTGGGTGGAGGGGTGCCTCGCGGCAATATCGATTAACTATTTCTCGATATAGATGAGGGATTAGTACATAATAACGAGGCTGCAACGAGCGTAGTAAAACTAGTTATCGGGATTCTGTGGTATCAAGGGTCTTATTTGTTTTACATTAAGTCTACAATAGAAGAGTTTTCATGAATGGGGCTTGCTTATGTAAGTACTTATGTTTGTAAGTCCTTATAAATGAGATAGAGATGTTTGGGTAAGGGTAGTATCTATATAAAAAGGGTTTAGATTTGTGCTTTTCTAAGAAGCATGGTTTACTTGTTTTAAACTTCAATATTGACTTTTTCAATATTGGCTGTTTTATCGACTATCTATTAAAATAACCTATGGACTATATACTCGTAGAATGTTAATCATTTCCAAAAGCGAAGTTATCAAACCAGGAAAGGATCGTATAAAATGGGTCACAATAATTCAATACTTAACGAAGTCACGCAACTTTAATGATATGATTCGCGAAAGAATTCCTCAGGAAATGCCGATAAAGTAATTCGAGGAAATGAAAATTCTTCGCGAAAAGCTACATTTTTATTACACTGCCATGAACCAACGGTTGATATTATAACTATAAAATATACCTGCGATAGTCGAAAAAATCTAGAAGTCCGCGCGATGATTTGAGGTGGGTTGCAGAGTGGGACTGCTAATGTGGCATTAAAAAATAGACAAATAGTAATACAAAGTGGGCAGATGTTAAATGAATACAACAAACTCAATTCATACAATAAACAGAAATAGTTTATACCTTGAACTTTGAATGGATTCGCGTAAAATTTTTCACATTATCCTTCACATTAACGTTAAACTTTACAGCCATCGAACTAGTTTCAAGTTCATCCATTTCAAAGCTAGACCTAAAAATAGCCTCAAAAAACACACGTGTATCCAAAATCGAAAAAGTTTCAGGTCTTGTTATAAAAGTCACAAAAAAAGACAAAAGTTTTTCAAACTTAGAATTATACTAATTCAATTTAATTCAAGAAGTTTCTAGACACTAGCAAAAAAAAGGTATCAAGGCGGGGACATGAAAAAGATGAACATGAAAGAAACTGGCTGAAACAACGGACGGTAATAGCAAGATCGCGTGACTACAGCTGACACAGCGACGCAAATCAGAATGAAAAGGCACGTGGATGGCTGAAATGTAACCCTACATTTACAAAAATTACTTACGCTCATATTTTTTGTTGTGGTAGAAAATTTCTTGGGTTTTTTATTGGACTAGTAAATTCAGAAACTGGATAGAGAGGCTAATATTTATGTACTTGAGTAACAGGTAGATAACGATGGATTAAAGACCACAGAAATAGTTAACTTGCTAGTATTTTAAGAGGTAAAAGTTTCTGTTAGTTCGTAAGAAATATGCTCTGGTCTGATTAAAAAAAAAATGTTCACTATAGAAAGCTATACGATTGTCGAATGTAATGAAAATGCAATATTTTTTTATGATTTACTTGTCTTTCATGTGGTCGCGGGCAGAGAATAGTTAAAAAATCAATAAAATTAATTAAAAATAATCATAAGATCAAGGTTTACCTTTGCCAAAACAAACTAACCCAAATCAAATTATCTTCCAAGTTTCGAAGTTATTATAATGATGTCGGATATTTTAACGTTAAATAATCGTATTTAGTTCGGAGCAAAAATTGATTTCAAAATGAATGATAAATTAGTTTGACATAATTAATTTAATTATAAAGATTGTGAGTTACCTTTACTCGTTTGCTCAGTTAGAACTGTAAATATTCTATTCGTATCTATACAAGAATTAAGAACACTAATTCAATTATATGTGTGTACCGGTTCCCGGTACGGCATGTCATAACATTACCTAAGTAGTTCAATCATTTTTGCGGAAATGCTCACAAAATTTGATAGCTTTTAAATTGTTCCCATTAAATCTATCACCAAGGCATCATTTACAAGTGTAAGGGAACCAAAATAAACTTCACGTAGAACTAAAAGGCACATAAACTGATCAAAGACTGCTTTACGACATTCTAATGGAACACTTCAAGCTTCAGAAAAATGTATTTTTAACAAGCTTTGTTTATTTGATAATGCAAAACAAAAATAACAGGAAGCTTCGTTTTTAAGAGATAAATAGAGGTAAGTGTACACTAGCTTTTGTTCCCGAGTTCGTATGTGTGAATGTTCGTTATCGCAGATGCATTAAAAGTAGCCTAATATGTGACTCTATCCTTTTTTGGAGTTCAAGCGTAGTCTATAGCAAATTTTAGTTAAAAGTTTTTTTAGTTTTAATTCACTCTCTTTTGCATTTGTAATATTATGATGAAATTATAGATGCATCATTTGTTTGTCAAATCACATTTGTAGGTATGGTTTTCTCAACTGACACTTTACCATTCCTGGTTAAGGACCACCCCTCTTTAGATTTCTACATGTTCCTCTCCGTTATCTTCTCCAACATAAATTAATCTAAGTCCTCACATCAGCGATTCCTGAGCCTGTCTATAGGACCGTTCTAATTACTACCTTCATTGCCATAACTGGAAATGCTTCTGCCAATACAAATGAACCCACATAAGTATTTCTACCATTTTCCGAAGTAATTGTAGTAATTTAGGATATTTAACGGGACTGTTAAATGAACTGTTATTACTGAATATTAACGTAATACATTTGAGATACTGAATTAGTTTGACGTAATTATTATAATTTCGAGATTATGAATTAGGTCGTTTTGGTAGAAATAAGATCATTTCATAATGACGTGTTTGTTAGGAAAATTATTCGAGAATAATTTAAAATCAATTAACACAGAGATAAAAAAAATTGAATTGCACAATGTTATGACAAGCTCAGTTAGGTAATATCTATTTAGGTTCAATTACAATCCGTTTGGCTGAATCATTTTTAAAATTGAGATAGTAATTAGGTGATAGGAAAACTAAAATAAGTTTTGTTTTAGTTGCAAGTCAAATCCTTTTAAAGTTACTATTGTTTTTTCGCTTTCAACCGGTCCTTTTGGAAAGCGATGGGGGAGGCCTATGTCCAGCAGTGGACGTTCTGCGGCTGATATGATGATGATGATAATGATATTTATTCCCGTGTTGTGTCCAGATAGGGACAATACCTCACCCTTCTATGGGCCACTCATTCATGAGAGTTGTAATACAACTTGGCGAGATTTAGGTGAACTTTACATCTCAGCTTAATATTTTTCTCAATTCGTTAAACTGATCACAAGTCACGTACACCATGATTCAAAATAAACACGGGCGTAAAGTTACTTACATTGAGTTACCAAGCGTTTGGAAGTTGATGAACTTATTGACCCATTATTGGAAAGTTTGCAAACATCGTCAATTAGTAAAACAATGAAATGTTTTAGCAATTCCAGGAAAAAAATTACGTGATATGGGAAAAATACGTAGGAGTTTTCATTATTTCAAGAATGTAGGAAATTTCCTGCATCAACTTTTATATTCAATACCATAAAGATGATACAAAACAAAATATATACAAGACGTTGGGTGAAAAAATCAATACGGTCAGCCTCCGTTATGTCTAGACTAAAGCCTCAAACCGGCGTCCCGGGTATCATACAAGGAACATAGGCGCAATGCGGGGAAAGAGCGCACTCGTAATGCAGGAAATGCATTCCTTGCCATACTTCTACACATGCAATCAACAAACTTTATAACAATATGCTACACACATTTAGAGGTTAGGATACCGACCGGTACCCACAATATTAATGAAAAATGAAGCAAAAATAAGCAACACACAGGGAATGACGGAGAAAATAATTTTGGAACAAGCAGGCGGACATATTGAAACTCAATACTCTCGCTTCCAGAGCGATAAGCGAGTTCCCGGCTTACCCACAGTTAGCAAAGCGTTAAGTCTCGCACAGATGATAAATGGTAAAACTATCGTATAATCACTACGTTACCGGTAACAGGGAATAACGTTCAAAGGTCCACAACACTGTCACTTCAAACACCGATATCTAAAATTCAAATTCACTGGATTTTTATTTTTTTCACGGACGCGTTCCAAATTAGGAATTTGAAAATTTTTCGTGTGTACCGTCGAATGCCGTATACGGTGTGACCTTACCAAGTGAACGTTTCGTTACCGCGCGTTCGGTTGCGATGGTTTGGGAATGTCGGAGCGGCAGTTAGCGTTGGACTGAGGCGGGCGGCCGGATTCGGACGCGTTCGGCTCTATTCGGCCACATTTATATTTAGAATTTGGCTCTCTCCCCGGTTTTATATAGCAGTGAGTACATCGCGTATAAAGCGTATCCGAGATGTATACGTATATGTAGGTATAACCGTTATATGTATATATAGGAATTACGACTTTTTATTGAGTGGATTGTAAATTTTTGCATGCCGTCCGTTGGTACGAGATGGCCGATATTTCTGGGCGGGCGGGACCATTTTTTTGGCAATGTTAACTAAATGTTCACCCACACGTTGCATAAAACGAATTCTTTTGATACTTTACTAAAATAGGTGTAATGAATAGTATGACGTAGCTCGTAAGCAGGTGGAAATTAGGTGTTAATGAAGCCTTAATGTGCTAACTATGCCTTCGGCCTAAAAGTCGGCTTCGCCTCAAAACTGTTTATCTAATACTCATCTAATAGGCGCTACTAACTACATAAACTCAGTCTTAAAAAATTAGCAATCTATATGAATTAAATCTTCAACTTAATGCATAGTTGAGTTAGGAAAACCTAATCTAAAAGTTCTAACGCTTCCCGCACTAAAGTTAAACTAATCATGGAGCATTCGTTTGTTCTAAACTTTGCGTGGTAGCAAAGCTAATACCTAGTTTAGATAAAGAGGAGTTATATGTATAGGCTTCTTCATACGGAAATCCTATGTAAGTAAGTTATATGGGTCATTATCAGGTGACTTGTTATTTGGTTGATTTCGGTGGCAATTTTTTTTTTTTTAATTTCCGCTTTACTTACATGAAATATCAAATCTAGACTTAATATAAAACATATTAGTAAAAGAGGGAATCGTATAGACCGAATCGTTATGAAGGGATTTAATTTAAAAAAAATAGTGTCCATCGAAATCAATATTCTTATCACCGAAATCAAATATATAAAATAATTAATATTTCAGATATTTTTTGTATATTAACTGCCTAAGTACTAATAATTTGTAAATAATTATGGTCTGTAAGGAATTGCAGGTTAATTTTACAATAAAACATTTTATTTTATCAAGACTTATGTACGATTTATTAAGTATTATGAAAAATTACAAAAATCAACTTTGATTGGAAGCGTTTATTATCGTTTTAATTAAACTAATTATAAATAGTAGATAGTCTTAAACTACTAATATAGGAACTATAAAAATCACTATAAACTAATATAATAAAAGTCTTGTTTGAGATCTAGCATAAGAGGGTTTACGCCGGCGGCGCGCCGTCCACGCGCTATTTGCCTCAAAATCAATGATTTTCAAACCTGTTAATACCCATTAATAACTTATCGTACAAACATGCAATTTGCGAATAATATTAGAACATTTTGTATTCTAGAGGACGTGAGAGGTTTTTTTAAAATTAAATAGCATGCTTGTAAATTATATTAAGATAACTAAAGTGAGATTTGCGTATTTTACGTTCAGAGTCAATTTCGAAGCCGTTAATCTCCAAAAATTGCTGATAGAATCAATAAACAAAAATATTTGCTAATTACTAATATCCTTAATAATTTTTTTGTCAAGACAGATTTTCTGATTTAGGTTACTTACTACGGAAAATAAAATCAAAACAATGTCTAATTATTAAGAAATTACGCGTAGATAAAATGATCTTTTTCAACGTTTTAACTTGCATTTATCATTATAATAATAGCATATTCTAATAGAAGAACATCTCTTTTAAAACTTACAATTCAAAATTTTCGTGTGATTAGCTTTATAATTTTTTAATAAATATTTTAAAACTACTATAAATTTGGGCGCGCGGCCGGTAGCCAGTTCAGAATTGGATTGAATTGCCTACCGGCTGCGCGCCTCAGTTTATAGTAGTTTTAGTACGAATATTCCAGAACGTATGATGTCGCTTTTTCATTTTTTTTTTTTTTTTTTTATACCACTGTAGGTGGCAAACAAGCTAACGGCCCGCCTGATGTTAAGCGGTCACCGCTGCCTATGGACACCTGCAACCGACGTGCCGACCTGCCGACCTCGTAAAAACCTCAAAACTCCTTTCTTGAAGAACCCCATGCTGTAGTCTCTTGGGAAAACCGTAGCAGGGAGCGCATTCCACAACTTAAGCGTACGAGGGAGGAAGTTCCTCTGAAACCTTACCGTACGGGACCACTTGGGTTCCAAGGTGTGAGGATGGGCCCCCTGCCGATGGCGAGAGGTGCGATGGTAAAAAGTGGCCGTTGGCATAATTCCAAATAATTCCTCGGAACACAGCCCATTGTACAGGCGGTAGAACACACACAGGGAGGCAAAGTCCCTCCTCAGACTTAAAGGTTCAATACCGCCTGTGAGCATGGGATCGTCAATAATTCTCACAGCGCGTCTTTGGACCGAGTCAAAAGGCCCAAGCTGGTATCCCGGAGCTCCCGCCCAAAGGTGGCAGCAGTTCTCCATATGGGGCCGAACTTGCGCTTTATACAGCACAAGTCTTTGCCCTGGTGTGAAATGCTGCTTTGCTCTATTGAGCACACCGAGCTTTTTCGATGCCAGCTTGGCCTTACCTTCCAAATGACGTCGGAACTGGACGTCGCTGGAGATATCAACACCAAGGATCCCAATGCTATCGGAGATGGAAAGGGCTATGTCCTGGAATTGTGGAGCTACAGCAAATGGGGTTTTCTTAGCGGTGAACGCGCAAACTTGTGTCTTGGTAGGGTTAAATTGGACTAAATTTAGTCGTCCCTAGTCGGAGACCCTAGCAAGGGTGCTCTCGACTTCAGACACAAGTTGTCTACGACTTTCCTCTACACTGGAACGAGGAATGTTAGCACGACCCGTGTAATAAGTGTCCCCGGTGTTGTCGTCTGCATAGCAATGTACGCCGTCTATAGACAGCATATCATTGATATGCAGCAAGAACAGCGTTGGAGACAGCACGGAGCCTTGCGGGACGCCGGCGTTGATGTCCATGCAATCAGAGCAGCTGCCGTCAACAACGGCTCTTATGCTTCTGCTGGACAAGAAGCTGGCGACCCATTTGCATAATCCCTCGGGAAGTCCGTACGCTGGTAACTTCGATAGAAGACACCGGTGCCAGACCCTGTCGAACGCCTTCGCTATGTCTAGGCTAACAGCCAATGCCTCACCTTGACTTTCTATGGCTGAGGCCCATCGGTGTGTGAGATACACTAGAAGATCACCAGTCGATCGACCGTGGCGAAAGCCGTATTGACGGTCACTGATCAGATCGTGCTCTTCTAGGTACCTCAGGAGCCGGTTCATTCAGTCGGTTTCATTTCACCGTGTTTCAAATTACAACGATGCTAAAGAAGTTTTTACTTCAAAAAAGAACTGATGAATAAGTTTTTGCGTTAAAATGTAAATAAATAACTATTGATTGATTTCGGTGATTTAAAAATTGATTTCAGTGCACCTATTTCCACCGAAAACACCGAAATCAGTGCCACTGAAATCAAAATAATTAGCAAAATCCTAGATATTTTCAAAAGTACCCCGAATTTTTAATATTAATCTCTTTTATTGAAATCTAATACACATAAGACATACTTTTATTATAATTTAAAAACATTAATTCAAATAGTTGTGGCTAAAATGAATTCACCGAAATCAACTTTAGAGGTATACCAAGCCACCGAAAATGATTACTTAACTTAATAAAAGAGTGGCGCGGAGACACACAGGCGTGTTGACCTTACCACCGATGCGGCGCGACTGACAGTTTGTATTACTCAAACAAATATTCTCGCAGTCACTAGAGTACAGGATATATGAACGGATCGGTGCGCGCCACTGATATCAATGCTAAACGTCGGACGTGAAGACAACCAGTTGTAACTTCTTTACTCAGGCCTATTATTGTTTGATAATATTATAAATTTAGTTAATAACTATATAGTTGTTTGTGAGAACATGCAAAATAGCGCCATTTATAGGAGAAAAAAAGATAAAAAATAATTTCCGCCGCAATACGGGGCCGGACGCGGCACCGAGGTCAATTTTTTCAAGGTTTTTATTTTTTTAAACCAATTAATATTTAATTTATTTTAAAAATAACACAGGCCCCTCCTAATGTTATGAGCGTATCTGTTATGGAAAAAAAAATCAAATTGTTAGTCATCCATTTCGTACTGGATTTCGACCAGGACACGCCTATTTAAGCCGTCTAAGAATGACCCATATACCTGAGTCAAGAGACTGATGCGGGGAAAAGGTAATTTTGGTACAATTAATGTTTTGTAATCTCTAACATAAAATAATTGTATTTTTAGAATAAAGCTTCTTTGGGGTCCTACTCTAACACTCTCATACTGAGAACGAATGTTTTCGCATTCAGCAATATGAAGGTAAAATTAAATGTAAAACCAAACACGATCATGCGCAGAGCCATGATACAATGTCCTGATGAGCCAGTGGTGAAAGCACCTGTCTCCCGTGCTTGTGGTTATGGGTTCGTAACCGGGCAAGTACTAATGTGACATTTTCAATCCATATGTACTTTTTAAGGTTAGCTTGGATAACACTCACATCGGTAAAGAAAAACATCGTGAGGACATCTAAAATTATATAAGTCAGAAATCGCCAATCCGCCTTGAGCAAGCGTGCTGATCAATTGACAACGATTGTATGTTACCATGAAAACTTTTTTACAAAAAAGACAACCGCCTTCAAAAACTAAAAAGAGAAAAATAACTTTAGCTTTGGAAGTCGGCGGCTTTGGTTCTGTTTGTTGTTTTGTATTGACGCCGACTTCCAAAGCTAAAGTTATTTTTCTCTTTTTAGTTTTTGAAGGCGGTTGTCTTTTTTGTAAAAAAGTTTTTTATTTCTCGCTTTTTAGTATCAATTTTTTTATCCAAATCCATGAAGGAACTGTCATGTCATGTAAATTAACATGACACCGCAAAAAAAGTCATAAGAAAGCAGAATACGCGATTTCGTTTACTTAGATGAGAAATTTTCAAATATTACTGTAAGTATACATCTGTGTAACTCTTTCGAGTGTACAGGCGCGATGTTATGTTGTGTAATTGCGTAAATAATGCATATTTATGCGATAGCAGCAATCGCGGTTGATTTGCTGAAATTTTTTGAAGAATTCCGTTGTCTGTCTCCGTAATCCATCATCAGATCTATATGAAATTTAAATGTAACCATTTGGGAAGTTTACCCTTTCCAACAAAAAAAGAATAATCAAAATCGGTTCATAAACGACGAAGTTATCCGCGAACAAACATAATATAATAAAAAGTCCCTATCTCAAAAACTACTACCGTTAAGGAGTACTGTAGCATCATCATCAGGACAGCAGCATCAGATGTTGACACCCTGAAGCATATACCTGAGTAAGACATGATTACGTAACAAAAACACCATACGAGCATACAATTTTCGGTGGTTGCCCTCGATTTCTCCTGGATTCCATCATCAGATCCTGGACTGGTGAAAATTGAAATCCGTCTATAATTGACGAAAATATCGGTGAACATACATAAAAAAAAAAAAATATTATACATACAGACGAATTGAGAACCTCCTCCTTTTTTGAAGTCGGTTAAAAAACTTGTCACCAAAACCATATGGTCTCGAATAGCTGAACCTCTAATTCTCTAATACAATTCACTTAGCAACGAATGCATGCTTTCAGGAAAAACTTTCAGGCTTTCACGAAAATACAATATACCATCACGCCTGTATTCCCCGAAGAGTAAGGCAGAGGTGTACCAATGGTGTGGGTGTACCACCCACAGTCGCCGGTGTGTTTAGATCCCACTTAATAGGGCGCGAGCCTATTGCCATTAACCGGGCACAAAATCTAACCACAAGCTGCTACTGAGAATTTCATAGAAAAACCTAGTAACATTTTGCTCGACCTAGAAATCGAACCCAAGACTAGTAGTAGCAGTCGCACTAAGGACCACTAGGCTAACGAGGTAGTTTCATAAAATTATTTAACAAATATCATTAGTAGCAAAAAGCAATATTTCGATATATTTCTTGAGTTAGGGTAAAAATAACCTATAATAACCTTGAAGTGTCGCACAGAAACGCGATATTCAGATGTCGCAGTATTTGTATATTAATGTTTGACATTTGTATTAAAATATTTTATTAGCTCCCGCTGACAGAACTAAGTTTTCTTTCTTTTTCTTAATTTTCTTTCATAATGTGAATTGCACATGTGGATGAGTTCCTGTCATAGATGTCAACCTAGTTCCATGTTGCTTCAAGAAAAAAACTGACCAAGTGCGATTTGGATTTGCACACGAAAGGTTCCGTACGTACCATCGCATCGTATAATAAATAACAATGGTTTTTTTTTCAGTTTAGTTATTAAACTCATTTCTTAATATAGGGTCGATAAAAAATAGTACATACTGTGTGGAAATTGACCTAACCTAATAACAGTTCAAGAGATGCAGCTCTGTGATAAACGGATGCACATACAACCGCCTTAACCGCTGAGCCATCACATTAATTTACATAAGCTGGATATTTTTACAGATAACCCGAAGTAGCTGATCTCGTCATTCCATCTTTATTCAAAATTTTTAGCAAAGTATCTATTAGCGATTTTTTTTAAGGATGAGAAATTATCAAGTTCCTGGCTGTTTGTGTATGTGAGTTTATATGTTTGTAAACGCACCCACGATATAGGAGAAATTCGTAGTGTGGGGCAATGTACGAAAAAAAATACTTCTTCAGGCATGGGTGGAGCGGAATGGAATGTCAGACTCTTACTGACTAAAACCCATCCGCGTTCCTCTTGATGCCCTTTGCGTTCCAGGGCCGCAGTGACTCTTTCGAACAAAATCCGCAACCCTCTCAGAAAGCATCATCATCTGCTTAGCCTTTTCCCAACTATGTTGGGATCGGCTTCCAGTCGAACCGGATGCAGCTAAATATCAGTATTTTACATGGAGCGACTGCCTATCAGACCTCCACAACCCAGTAATGGGTAATACGATACTCTTGGTAAGACTGGTTGTCAGACTTTCGGGCTTCTGACTAACAGTAACGACTGTCAAAGATCTACAAATGACAGCCGGGACCAACGGCTTTACGTGCTTTCCGAGGCACGGAGGAAACTCGCTATAGTAAATGGTCACCCATCCACAGACCAACCTCGGCAAGAAAGCATTAGTAAATAACCCGCAATGTGAATGTTAGCAATGAATGAATATATTCAATAAGATAAGTAATTGTATCGTTATTTCTTCAGGAACCCTAAGTTCGATTTTATTAGAGACCGTAATGTTCAGCATTTCATATGGGTCATATTAAACTACATTTTCATATCTATACTAATATTACAAAAGCTGATTTTTTTTCTGTTTGTTTGTTTAATCGCTGGAATTTACCAGTCAGACACCAAAAAATTTTTTTGATGACAGCCAGAACTATGAGGAATATATAGCATCAATCACGGATCGCATAGGTATAGATTATATAGCATCACGCTACGTCACACGAAAGCTGAGCAGTAACCAAAGACGTAACGTAGATGAGTAAAAAAATAAACCACACGGATGAAATCACAGGCAGAATATTATAAAGTTGAGGAGTTTAGTGGTTAATACGAGCCAATCTCAGTAACTACTGGTCCTAATATCATCACGCTACGACACACGGGAGCGGATCAGTACCCAAAGGCGTAACTTAACACGGGCGAAACCGCGTGATAAAACTAGTGGACAATATAACGATTCGTACACATTGCCTGGCTCAAGACACGCCAGACATTTTTAAGTCTAGGCACGTTTCCAGTAGATGTGTCTGCGTATCTGTTGCTCCCCCTACTGTCGCATAGTCTGCTTACCCTGCATGTAGGATATGTAGACGTTTTGTTCAGTTCAGTCGCAATGCAGTGTTACTGCGTGCTTATAAATTTTCTTTCCAAGGATTACGCGAGACTCCTGCGGGATTGCGAATCGCGATCCTTTTAATGTAAAAGGCGGTAATAAAAAATGTATAAGTTTATTTTCCTAACTAATAATAATATTGTAATTTCTATAGTGTGTTTGTTTGTTTATTTGTTCCTTTTACACCTTATCTAGTTAGATAAGGATAACAAACACGTAAAAAAGGATGCTAACATGTAAAAGGATGCTAGATGGCATGATGATCAGTTGATCATCATGACATTTAGCATACATAGAAAAGGACATAGGACCTATATTTCTTCTGGCAAAAAAGTACAGAATAACAACCTTCTTACCCCAAATGCAAAAACCTTCTCGATTTCGTCGTGATACCTACGTTAGCAAAATATTTAACGTGAGCGCAACCGCAGGCCGAAGCTAGTAAAATAAACTTTAATAAGTAATATTGTAACAAATTCTTAATATTCGACATGAACCTACTCGTAATAAAAAAAAATTGTGAAAATAATGCTGTAAATTCGTATACGCATACCCGACGGAAGATGAGCTGCGCGTTGTCGGTGGCGTAACGCCAGAACAGTGAAACATCCAAGCAAGCATCCAACTTTACACACGTTATCATAATCATAAATCCTTATTTAGCTCAACATCATAGTACAGGCACTGGATAATAAAATGCACAATCGAAATCTTACAATTTTATTATTGTTACTTTGTTAGCTAGCTGTTAACTTTATTATGCTGCATGCTGTGGTGGGCTTTATGTGAAGGAGTACATCTACATAATGAAAGTACCTTTACTTGACTTTTATTTTCTGGAAGCCGATCTCAACATAGCTGGGCAAGGCTAAGCAGATGATGATGATGAGTTGACTTTATTTAAACGACATGATTTGCGTACCTGAGTACCTAAACTATCCATCACGCCTGTATTCCCCGAAGGGTTAGGCAGAGGTCTACCAATGTACACCCACAGTTCGCCGGTATATTTAGGTTCCATGTAATAGAGGGCGAGCCTTATATTTTTTGTTGGAGATCCTAAATAAATAAATAGATAAAGAAATAATAAAATAGAGAAAGGTGTCTTGGTGGACAGTCCGGCATTACAGATACCCGTCTGTGTAAATAGGACCGACAATACGTTTGTGCATCGACCTCACTAACGACTATTCTTCTGACACATGTTGCATCAAATGCAGGTATATCCACCCTTATCACCATATCAAACTGAAATTAATAGACTTAAGGAGTAAAAGCATGACCAGCGATAGCGTAGGTAGGTACCTACTCAAAAAGGCATTCATATTTTGAGCATAAGCGTTAACTAGCAATTCGTGAAAAGGTAAGCTAAATAGCAATGCATGTTTTTCGATGAGACGGACTATGATTTCGATATTTCATGGTGTAAGCAATGGTGAAGGCGAATATTACAGTTACCTTTAATAGTAAGTATTTACATATTGTAAAAAAAATGACAAACATGTTACCTTAGGCACCTTAGTTCGATAAAGCTCCATTATTACTCTGTTGTAATTCATTTTATGGCTGATTATTATATGGCTGTCTAATAAAAACTAATAGTATAGTTATTAATTTTTTTCACAAACAAAAACAAAACACCAACGACGAACCATCTTCTAAAAATTCTAAAATTCAAACAAACAAATTCGAGTTCTGCCACAGATTACTAATATTCATACCAGGTTCATTTATTTTATACCTGAAATGAAATTCAAGGGCTTATTCAATATAAGTACGTGCATTCATAATAATTATTGCAATTACTTCTGATGATTCATAATCTTTTATATTAATTTAATTTTGTAATATTTATTCAAAAAATATGCTATGATAATATTCGACCGAAATATTTTCTTTAATTGCTACACCCAATGCCCAATGTCATTTCAATTCCACGCCTACGTTCCAGGTCATTTGCATTCGGGCAGAACCGCAGAAATACACAACTTGAACTAAATTCTTAACTGCTCGCTTAATCTTGTTTTATTATTTTTTTTCTATTTATTTTCAGTAGAGATATGTTTTAGGTAGACCTTTATACTAATAACAATAAACTATAAAGTTTTAGCCTGGTTTCACTTAAAAAGCCTCAGAAATGAATGCTCAATATCTGAAGATTTCTTGTTAGTTGTTGTGACGTAAAGGACCGCGACTATTGTCAAACAATAAAAACATTGACCAATTTATTTTGTTAATTATTTACTTTATTACAACACTGTCGTTATAATTAATACTATATAGTTAGATTATAAACTATCTTACCATTATGTGTTGTTGACGAACGGATCATTCGATTAACATATTACAATTTTCGATTAGTATTTGTGATCGAAATAAAATGTTTAACCCTGATATCAATGACTATCAACTTACTTCAATAATAACAGAGTGCTGTGGAGGCGTAGCTGTTGTTTATTCAGCGCTTTACAAGCCCAACAATCAAAATGTCGCTATCAAGAGGTATTTCGTTGACAAAACGAAGGAAAACGCTAGTTTGATACAGGTATCTGTTTGTCGGTTTTTCTCTTTTCTCTCTCTCCTAAAATCAACGCAAGTTTTGGTTAACGCCCTAATGAACTTCGTGATAAACACGACATCTTATTTTCCAGTTTTTATTTCTGAATATATAATAATATCTAGTTTGTAGGTCAACCAAGGGCTTACAAAGGGCACTCCCTAAATAGTTGTAAAATTATAGGCCATAATATAACCAGTCAATTAGGATCAATACAATAACTAAAATATAGATGTAAAATGTATAGTTACTTAGCTACTTATGTATGTGTAAGTAGTAGTAAGAGTTTTAAGGGGTCATGTCAGGTTCTCACGGTATCCTTTTAATGATATAATTACTGCATGGGTGCAATAAAAATTAAAATTTAATTCATATTTTTTTTTTATAATTTTATTCTGCCTTTAAGCAAATCCACAACTTTTTTTAAAACCTTCTTCCAGCAAGACATCCTAACAAGAAAAGAACTCCAGCATGTAAATATACTGCCATACTTGACCTCCTTCGTACACGGACGGGAGCTGTACGTGGTGTCCCCGCTCATGACCTTCGGCTCCTGCCGGGATATCCTGGACCGGTACTTCCAGGAGGGTCTGCCGGAGCTGGCCTGCGCTATTGTGTTGAGGGACGCACTGCAAGCTTTACAGTATTTGCACAAACAATTGTTTATTCATAGGTGAGTAAAGTCCTGTTTGATTCTGTATATAAAGTAATGTAAAATATTTATTTAAAACTAGGGAAAACTAGCGGTGTCACCACCTACATTCATCTACATCTTTGGTTACTGGTCGGCTCCAGTTGATTGTAGTGTGATATTTTATTCTATATTCTATGCTTCTTCTTTAGTCACCATCTATTGATGTAAACTGCATTAAAATCTGTTGCATAGTTTAAAAGAGCAAACACACGGACAACAAATGACGTAAAGCTTTGTTTTTTAGTTTGTAGAGACGAGAAAGTATGAATTGTTGTACCCATTCTTCTCTATACGAAATTACCTTCTGAAGGGGCAACTAAAATCATTATTTTTTCTATTTGTAATGATTCGACTTTGATCTTGAAATTGCTAATGATTTCATAACATGGGAATACTGATTTGATCCGAGATCAGTACTGAAATTGGATTGCGAGTATTCATAAAAGTAAGGAGAATTGCCCATCTCATGAAATAAGCTTATTCATACACCTCTGTCTCAGTAAGGAATTTAGGCGCAATATTATTATTTTTTAACCATATTCCACTTCCAGGAGTGTCCGCGCAAGCCATGTCCTGGTTGGTGCAAACGGCGGCATCCGCCTGTCGGGGCTGCGTAGTGCGGCGTCGCTGATGGTGCGCGGGCGCCGGCAGAGGCACCTGCACCAACTGCCGCCGCCAGATGCCGACAATACCAACCTCATGTGGTTGAGCCCTGAATTGTTGGAACAGGTATGTGCTAGCTTCTTTAGTAGTTCTTTATACATACATACACATACAGACATAAACTGACGCCTTTTTTCATGGGTTTTGACAGAAACCACAAAACGCCACCTGCTCTGATCTTACATACTCCTTTCGCCGATTTGATTCTTTGTAAAGTGAGAGACAAAAGACATTGCTGCAGCTGCAAAATATCAAAAAATATTTGTCATGAGTGAAGCTTCCATATTTTTTGGTGCTGCTCTACTAAAATGAGGTCAAAGTCAGAATCACACACAACACACACTTTCCTACAAGCTCTCTTTATTGCTTAATTTTTAATAATAATAATAATAATTGTTTATTTGCATGAAATATGGTGCTTGCTTACAGATCTCATTACAATATACAGAACTTCATATTCCGCCTACTTAATTCAGCATGCAAATTTGGATGTGCCTTGATTCCAATTTATTGATTAAAAATTATTGTGTTAGGCAATTACAATATGTATGAAAATGAAAATGTCAATAAATTAAATGCAATTACAAATGTCCAACTAAAAATGATTATAAATGAAATATACGACACTAGAGAAATAAAATAAAAAATTACAGATGTCAAAAAAGAAGAATACAAGAATGTCAAAATTAATTAAATTACGTTTGTATTATAATTCATAAATTCATTAATAGTGTAGAAACAGTTTTCAATAAGCCATGTTCTAAGTCTATTTTGAAATAAATTCGATGGCAGTTCTCTAATTTATTTATTTGTTTTAACTTTATGCAACAAAAAGTACAAATGCGGACTTAATGCTAAGGCATTCTCTACCAGTCAACCAAAGTTGGCGAAGACATAACATGCCAGGCAAAAATTATTTAATTTCAAACCCTAATAATATCCAATTTCAACTATTTAATAATAAATTTCCATTGTATTTCCAGAATTTAAAAGGCTACGACGAGAAATCCGACATCTATTCCCTGGGCGTCCTGTGCTGTGAGCTTGCCAACGGCGCGGTGCCCTTCGCGGAGGTGCCGACGACGCTGATGTTCACGGAGAAGGTCCGCGGCAGTCGCCCGCAGCTGCTCGACTGCTCCACCTTCCCGGAGCCCTGCCTTGAGGATACTGAGATGAAGAGTGAGTGATTCTTGTGTATTATACGTAGAAGGCGGAACCGACAGTCTTTTTACTGTGAAGAATTAGATTTGACTGACCTAAAAGTCAGAATATTTACTTAAACCACGACATAATACAATTCAATGACTTTCCCCACTGGAAAACTGTAGGATGGAAAGTCATGTTTTTGGGAGACCATAAACATTATAACAGACAATTCATTCTGTTTTTGTTTTTATAAACGCGAATGTCTTGTAGATTTGGATGGATAGATGTTTGTTATTACTCTGAACCAAACTTGGCATACAAATATGAATGTAGTTAAATACATTGTTTTTTTTTTAACTCTCTAGGATTATTTCTATATATCCCGTATTTAGGACTTTGGCCTTATACTGAAGCGTACGCATCCGAACTCGCAGGCAGAAACTAGACTTTCATAATTAACCTTATACACGCAAGTCTACACCACTAACAATAACGTTCCTCCGAATGTTCCAGGCATGTACAACACAGACAGTGGCGTGGGCGACAGCGCGGACGCCGTGTCGCGCCTGCGACAAGTGTACGCGGGGAGGAAGCTGTCAGACACCTTCCATCATCTCAGTGAGATGGCGCTGCAGAGGTGAGGGTTTGACAGACGGTAGTAGGATCCATATGTGAGCCTTTTGAGAAAGACGGTAGTAAAATCCATAAATATTCTCATAATCGAATTTAACCTTTTTTTTACTGACTAATAACTTGTTTGTGTAGGTAGTTTTTAACTGTTTAAATTCAAGTTTTAATTCAAGTTGGTTTTTAATAAATAAGTAAATAAAATAAATAAATGTATGTACACGACGGCCAATCTTAATCGACACTAGGCTAGTACCCAGATTATACGAGACTTTAAACGATTATTAAAAAAAAACAGCTGTTCCATATATTTTGGCCGCGTGGGTGTTTCACCTTTGTATAAAACAGCAGTTCGTCTTTTGGAAGTCTTTAATCATCTACTGATGAATAAACTAGACACTGTACTTTTGTGCATGTTGAAAGTATTAGTTACGATGCCCTTCCACCCCTTATTATAATACACACAAGGAATCCTATAAGAGACCATATTGAAGGGTGAAACATAACCGATAATTACCTATAACTGGGTCAACTTCTCCAGGGACCCCGACAAGCGGCCATCAGCGACGCAGCTGCTGAACCACCCGTTCTTCAAGCAGATCCGGAAGACGGACTACCTGCCCGGACTTATCGGACGAGTCAAACCTATCAAACCCGACCTTAGTGAGTTGCTTCATATTACTCTCTAGTTTCTCTCAATAGAAAGAAAACTGAAAGATTATTTATTGGACTGGTACATCATACAAATAATGTGTGACTACGACTATAAAAAAAAAATTGTTCATGGTTTTTTGGGGGACGTTTTTGTCATAATCAGGTTTAATTTCTTTTACTTTATATGATATACCCAGTATAAGTATTATACAGGGTATTATTAGGCAGGCGGTATTGAACCTTTAAGTCTGAGGAGGGACTTTGCCTCCTGTGTGTGTTCTACGGCCTGTACAATGGGCTGTGCTCCGAGGAATTATTTGGAATTATGCCAACGGCCACTCTTTACCACCGCACCTCTCGCCATCGGCGGGGGGCCCATCCTCACACCTTGGAACCCAAATGGTCCCGTACGCTACGGTTTCAGAGGAACTTCCTCCCTTGTACGCTTAAGTTGTGGAATGCGCTCCCTGCTAAGTTTTACCCAAGAGACTACAGCATGGGGTTCTTCAAGAAAGGAGTTTTGAGGTTTTTACGGGGTCGACAGCGCACGAGTGATGCCTCTGGTGTTGCAAGTGTCCATAGGCAGCGGTGACCGCTTAACATCAGACGGGCCGTTAGCTTGTTTGCCACCGACAGTGGTATAAAAAAATAAAAATATAAGTCTTTTCTTAGTGCCATTAAATAGGCGTCAAACAGTTTATGTTTGGAAGGACTTTCAAAATACAAAATTGAATATATTTATTCTCAGATAGGTATTTTCATTATTTTTTAGGCAACGTACCTACCATATCGGTGATCGGCCATTCTTAACTTGCTTCATATTTTTTTTATTTTCCTTTTAGTAAAAGAGTCAGCATCATTTTTATCTATGGTCCTTTTCAGATGACATGTCAGCCCTCCTGTTGCAAGAGAAACTATCAGAGATGGAGATAGAGAAGACGACGGAGTGGGACTTCTAGCCGTCACCCGTAGCTTTAGTACGCGCCCGAACATACGCCTTCTGCGCAGCTGATGTTACATACGACGGGGACACGTACTGCCGCTCTATGAGACGGGATTTTAGACCATAACTTGACTTGTTTAAAGCCGATATTGGTGACGATTCCCTTGTTCACAAACCAAACTAAACTAAAATTAGAGAATTGACGTCTCTTACTAACTTACAGTGAAAGAGAAGGACGGGAATACCTTAGAACTAAGTTAGAGATGTCAAATTAGTTTTGCCTTGAACTTTTCCGTATTTTTAATCAATGCGTTCTGACATGAAAACTATAATTGTATAGAGGTTTCAGATCAACTAAAATTGACAAGTATTATTTATGTTCGTCCCTTTCTTGTAATTGGAAAGAAAAAGATAGAAATAGTCTATATTAAGTTTAGCTTGTGCGTAACAGAATCGACACTATTATCTTACTTCCATTTTTACTTGTCTAATTACGAAAGTATGGCTACAGATTCCATTTGAACCATTAAGGGAATCACGCACTGCCTCGCACTACGCTCCGAGATGCGTGGCGACTTAACGCTGAGGCTGCGCGTGAATACGTTTTCTGTGTGTTGCACTACGCGTGTTTTCTATACAAATACAGATACTTGTAAACTACGTAAGAGCACGCACTCCCGCGCTACGCTGTGTGATGCGGTGCAGTGTGCGAATTGCCTTAGACCGTCTTCGAACTGAGCGTATCTCCAGCCTCGTCGCGTATACGCTGCGTAAACGTTCAACAAACGCCGTACCTACGCCAATGTCAAGACACTCTTCAGCCTCAGATTCCAGTCTTCCCAAAAACAAAAATAAATATTTACAATAAGTTAAATTTTATCAAATTAATGTTACATTTCTACCGAAACTTCTGAACATTTCATACTGCCACAGTAATGTTGCAATAATGATTAAATATGTAATTAGAATTGAATATACAAATGTTATAATATAGTCAATGTCGCTAGATAAACTCTTGAGACGAGTTTACACAATCGAAACGTAACTTTAAAGTATTCGATTCTGATCTAACCTGTGTTCATGGCAAACAAAATTTGCGCCCAAGTGTTGTAGAGTTGCCAGTACCGAAAAATCATATGACTGTTGCAATTGGGTATTAGACACAACCAACCAATTGACATACTTTTTATGACCTGTCAAAACGTTATTTCCCCATAGTCTTTGTATGGGGGGAAAAATAGAACAAAAAATACAAACTATTATTATTAACTCATTTCAAAGCACTTTCAAATCAAATTTTACAGTTAAATAAAAATTAATCATTTAAGGGCCAAAATACAGTGTTGGCGCAAGTTTTGTTAACTACGAATGATATTATAGGTGAGGTGAAGAATTTGATTCGTAAAATATACGCTTTAATAGCACTATAGCCATGGAATAATGACGTGTAACCCTGCCTGAAATATCTGTCTAGAATAAATACGACAAAAGTACACTAAAGAAAAATGCTTTAGAATGAAAAAAAAATGGTCTCCGTCGACGTACATTGATATTTCGTACTTGGTGTTTTAATAATTACATAGGAATTTGATAATAATTATGAGGAATTATACTTGACGTAAAATAAATTGTAAATACTAACTACGTTTTTTGTACAAAGTATGGCAACCCAAAGTACAGAAACGTCAAAATGTATGGCCATTACAAGGCCATGTGAGGTTGTTAGTTAAATAAATAGATAATAAATTACTATAATGTTAAAATCTAGCTAATTTGTTAATGAGCGGAGAAGGCGTATTTTGGGGTGTTTTAACATGAATTTATAACATTAATTAAATATAATTTTAGTTCAATTAGACCAGATGTTGCCACTGTGATCATTAAAAAACAATTGATTGTTATATTTGTGTTTCTTTTTACTTATTGTCACAAAACAGATTCAATTTTCATTGAAGCGGAGTGGTCAAAGTCAAAGGTGGATAGCGGAATGCTCGAAATAAGAACGGCAACCTAGCAATTCGCGTATCTAGCCAGTCCCCCACTGCAGCATTTTACTGACACAACTAGAGTTTCTATATATTACTTTCATAAATAGAGACCCGCATATTAAAAATTACTGTGGTGTATTAGTCCGTACTGTGCTGTTGCTGAAGTAAAGCTTGGCCAATGGAAGCAGTCCACAAGAAAGAGCGGCCATTAGAGCTAAGTCTGAAGGGAGATTTATAAAGCCTACAGACTTTAATTTTTAACTTCGTATCGGTGGTTTTTCTTCTTTATTGTGTGGGCAGTAAGGTGTTACGACCCCACACACCCTGGTGTCAGAGTAAATAAACAGCATATAATAACAATACTTATATATTAACGGCAATATAATTGAGTATAGCTTGCATCCATATCGCGGCTGCGCGTGCGCCGGCGTCCTCGTCTTGTATGTACCCGCTGGCTACGTACGACGCTCTGCCCGCCCTGGGGACAAAAGGAAAGTTATGTAAAGTAGACTTGTTCTGGTTCGTAGATATGGACGGCTACAGATACATAAGACATATCAGCTTTGTCTCTAGGATGTCAACGAGTCTGATGTCTAGTATTGCAGATGTAAATTTCGGTTTAGAAACAACTGTCCCACACAGCACAACAACCAGCACACTATGAATTTATATTGTATCGTGAGTGCGTTTAGAAAGATGTAACTGACGTACACAAACAACCAGACCTGGAGTTACTACTTGTAGGCAATATAAATATTCGATCCGTTCAGGAATCGACCCTGAAACACGAACAATTGCTCAGCCACTCACTTTTATACCATATCGAGGCATCGAATAATCAGATTAATATTTATCTAAACGGTGATTGCCTTATTTATTTATTTATTAAAACTTTATGCACGAATGTAAAAAAAAAATACATTGTACAAAGGCGGACTTAATGCCTTAGGCCTTATTAAGCAATGGACTTTTGTATCGAAAATATCCTGCGATTGCAAGATTTTCTTGTGTTTTTTTCTTATTTCTCGGAGTCATAATGCATATCTACTTTCTCAGCGAAAATTTACACGATGTTTAACCTTTAGATAACCTACTGCCCTACCGACAACATTTATCACAACGTATCCTACCTCGCGACCATGTTGGCGGTGGCCTTGGCTCCCGTCTCAGATGCTTCGACAGTCTTCTTGAGTAGCAGCTTCAGGTCAGCACTCAGGTTTTGTTTGAACGTCTCTGCTGCGCTGTGCAATGTGTCTAACTGTGAACGTGGGAAGTAAGCTTATCAAACGTTATTCAATAACACATTTATCATTAAAGAATTCAATACGAATGTTAATTATTTTGGAATAGCGAAATTTTTTTAAAAAAATGTGTGTTAAAAATTCTCGGGTACCTAAGCTCCTAATTGGTTGACTAATTTAGCAACAATTAATACCAAAAGCCTCAACATCAAACCTCACATTATTCTTAAGTAGATTTTAATTCGAAAAACTGGTAGTAGTGTAAAAATGCGTCTGTTTGCCTAACTTTGAGAAAATACAAGCGCCTCGTATATTTTGCAAAATCATTTACCATAGTTCTGTCGCCAGGCTCTGCTCCTCCATATTTGGAAATCGCTTGAATACCGCTCTCCCATGCTTTCAGCCTTGATGCAACATCGTTAGATTTAGCACTGAAAATTTAACTTTTTAGATTAATCTAGGCATATGGAAGCTGGACGTAATCCACAAATGTTTTGGGTATTTACCTATAAAAAAACCTATTGGATTGATTATAGCAAATAGACTTAACGAAGGCTGCATTTTACACAATGAAACACATAGGTAGGTTTAATTAAACTGCCTTGTTAGCCTAGTGTTCCTAAGCGCGAGTTCTCTACGCTAGAGGTCTTGGGTTCATTCCCAGGACGAAGGTCAAAGTGTTATTGGGTTTTTCTATGAAACTCTCAGTTAGAATTTGTGGCCAGTCAATGGCAATAGGCTCGGCCTCTTTTACATGGAACTTAAAAACATAACGGCGAACTGTGGGTGTAAATTGATTACACCTCTGCCGAACCCTTCAGGGAATACTAAACCTAATCTTTAAAAAGTTCTCAGTCTGGACTATCGCTAGTGTCAGTCCTTTGTCTTCTACAGTCCATGTAGACATAATCATTTTTCGTGATCTACTGCAGCAAAATGATGAGCATGTACCTAGCAAGAGCTTGAGACGCTGCCGACAGTCCTAAGCTGTAGATCCCTCCGGACGTGCCTCCCATGTCAGTCTCCGCTATCTCCGACAGATCCCACAACACGTTGGAAGGATACTCCACAGAGGCTGTCTTCAAATATCTCTGAATTGCTGTAAAATTCAATATTTATTTCAGTACCAACAAATTGTCCAAGAAAAAAATTGCCAAATTGTCAAGTTGTGTGTGTGTTGTTGTAGTTTCAAACTATGCACCACCTTTATGGCACGATGCAATATACGTATAATTAATGGAAGCAACAGCGTAACACATATTATTATACAAACAGAGAATAGAAAATTTCGCATTTGTTATTAATTGCATTTAAAAAGCAATAAAATGGATCCATTTAGTCTCTCATCATTAGGCAATTCATCAGATCTTCATCTATTACAAGTTGACAAACCATTTGGTGTGGTTTGGTTGGAGGTGGTCTCTAATCATTAGGCAATTCATTAGTAGATCTTCATCTATTACAAGTTGACAAACCATTTGGTGTGGTTTGGTTGCAGGTGGTATCCCCAGAGTCGTCAGACCTATGTTCTTTTGAGCATGATCCAGCATTGAAGTTAGAAAGCGTACCGTCTTAACTGCATGTTCTCTAAATATATATATGCCATATATGTCGCTGGGTTCAAAAATAAATCAAGAAACTCACCAATTCCTAAGTTTTTCAGCGTGATACCGCAGTCACCGTCTCCACACCCCGAGTCCAGCCTATTCAGCAAACTTTCACTCTTGGTCAGGACATCGGCTGCAGCTAGCAGGCTGCCTCGAAGTAGATCCTGTTCCTTTGATGTCAGGGATGGTCCTGACGCACCCTGTGAGAAGAAATGATGGTCAGAATAATCTAGGTACTGAGAAAGGTTATGGTCAAACTCAACCAAACAACAAGCGTCTTTTAAAATGCGCACTGCAATCTACCTGTGTCTCCTAGTTTAACTCTCTACCTGTCTCCGAACGCATTCAACCCTAATAATCTAATATAATCTCTTCAAAGTTAGAATGTCCAGTAGTGGACGTCCAGTGGCTGATAACTATGATGATGTTGATTTTTCGTTAAAAAACAGGGGGTACCACTCCTTAAAAATTAACCAGCTATATCGGACTTACCTTCCTCCCATCAGCTTGCAGCAGCGTCTCATCATCCACATGCTGTCCCTCACTCCTCACGGACAGCGCCCCCCCGGTCCACGCGCTGCCTCCCGACGGGGCATCCATCAGCTCCAACCACAAATTTCCTTTGTCCTTGGGCAGGTGCAGCAGACAGATCTGGAAGCCTTGCATCTCTAGCGACGTCTTGAAGTGCCCAGAGAATATTCTTTCCACTGTGATCTTCTTAGTTTCTGTGAAATTGCGAGATGGCTGCTTGAAATGGGTGACGGAAGGAGTTTGACTAAGGTCAAGCTTCGTCAAAAACAGGAAATTAGAAGGAAGCAAACAGACAGACAAAAATTTAAAAAGTTTTTGTTGTTGATATGTCTACCATTTAAACGATCATATGCATTTAGTAAAAAGCGATTAGATTTGTACGTGGTTATATAAAAAGGAAAATCCATATATACCTTTTGGATACTATCATAAGCATTAACCTAAACGTTCAAAACGTTCTAAATTCTATAATTATTAATACATTTGCTTATTTTGCATCAAAAACAGCATAATCATATGAAACTTTTTGCTTACCTAACTGATCTTTGATTTCGGCGCTGATGATGTTCATTTCAAAGATGGAGGTTCCTCCCAAGTTATCGACCGTGACCACTACCCTGTTGCCAACGACCAGCTTCAGGTGGGAAATTATCTGGAAAACAAATGTTAGAAGAACTAAGTAGGTAAAGAATCTCTTGAAAAGACCTACTCCAATTACATTACCGCCGACGTTTTTTGGTGGCCCTAAAGTTTGTAGACAATTTTGTTCCTAAAAGATCCATTGAGCAGCCAAATGTCTGTACTGTACCACGGTAAACTGTACCCTTTATCGCCAAGATACGTCCTTGTATGATCTACCTTCTTTATTCTAATGACTAAAGAGGGTAATTAGGGTTACTTTTGCCAAATCAAAACAACACGCGTAAAAATTATAGATACAATTTTCGCAGTAATATACCATTTCTTTTTTATCTATTCGAAATATAAATTGTGGATGTGTTTACATTGAACTGTTATGTTGTATTGAGTTGTTAATCAAAATGGACAGTGACGTAACACATTTGCTTTACTTAATTATTTAAATATTGTAGGTAGGCTCGTTTTAGCAGAGCTCAGCTCAATCGTTATCTCGTTTCTATTTATTTGTGTGTTTGACTTTGACGTTAGCTACTGATTTAGGTACATAGCTCGTTTAAACGTACCTTCTCAAGGATCATGGCGACGACTTCCTTAGCGGTGCCCATCTTCATCTTCTCAATGCCGGCTTCTCCGTGCACTCCTGCGCCAAGCTCCATTTCATCGTGAGCTATTTCGAACAGGGGCGGTTGTCCTGTTGGAAAAAAAAGGGAAAAAAACCTAAAATTGAATGAAATGGAAACTGAAAACTGGAAATTGTATGGGGAAGCAGTACCTAATTGGACTACTGACAATGAGTAACCACACATACAATCAAGTGGGCAATAAATGTGGAAACAATCAATCAATAAAAAACAAAACAATAAAATTAGCGAATTTTAAATCTGATTTTTCGATATAATTTTAAAACATTGAGTTCTTCGTTCATTCTTCTCTCAAACACCTTCTGATGAACGAGGAGTAATGTTTGCTAAATGGTGACTCATTTGAAAGCTACCTACCTGGTAACGAGCAGGCACTCAGGCAGACGCCCAAGGTAGCCATATATTTGTTAAACTCCGCCGCCTCCTTGCGTATCGCCGCTAGGTCGTAGCCTCTCACTGACAATGCTCCAGCTAACTGGAAATAATATTAGGGATAGCAGACTAAGATAAATGAAGTTAGTACTAAATCTTCAAAAGCCAAAGTGGTTACTTTGGCAAAGGCTTTTGCAAAGCAAATAACGTTATGCTGGCTTTTAGGTTTTGCAGGGTCACATCAAGCGAGAACTTTTAGAAAGTAATGCTGCACAATTGGTAAAGAACGCCCAATGTAAAAAAAAAGAAACGCCAATTATTGACAACGTATTGATTGCGCTTTGAAACCTGCAATCTTCCTACTAAGTATGTTGGGTAAATGGAAACTTATTCAAACTTATTCAGTGTATTGTCTCGTCCCACCTTATAAAAGAGCACCTCTCCGACCATACTGCGTCCGCCTGTCTTGTTCTGACTGGAAGCGACATCCTCGCCAACAATGAGACCTTCAACCTGTACGGGAAACCACATCCAGTCATGAAAAACTTTCATAGATCTATCGCTTGCTTTGCAGGCGAAAAAAATAACCATCCAAAAGAAATTGTAGATTTAATAAGCATGAATTAAATAACTAGGTATGTATATAGTAGGAATGAAAACAAACCTTGATACCCAAAATCTTAGCCTTTTCTATAGCTTTACCGAAATTTAATCTGTCTCCAGTGTAATTGCCGATGATGACAAGAACTCCGCCTGAAAATGAAATTAATTTAATAGGTAAGAGTGTTTCTTTGTAAGAGGAAAAAGTCTTTCACTGAGAAAGCTATACTAGTGCCAAGTGTCATAGGATATAAGTATGGTATAGGTACTTAAATTTTCACCCGGATGAAGTCGTAGGCAAAAGCTAGTATGACACAAAACTTGGAACTTGTCAAGAGCAGGACGTAGTTACCTGAATTGTATTTGTACAACTGTGCTATCGCGTAGAGGACGTGTCCAGTTGGTGGAGACGCAAACACACCACCAGCTACTGCTCCGTCCAGCAGACCAGCGCCCACGAAACCTGACACACAGATAATAGGCATTTATACCTGGTTACCATCATATTCACCATCATCTTGACTGAAAGACTTACGTATTTAGAAAGACGTACGATTTACCACCACCAACACACGTGCTAAAGAATTGGAACGGCATACATGCGGATCCAACAGAGTTCCACGTAGTATACATTCCATGCAAACATGAACCTTAACTATTATGTAGAAGCCTGAATTTTCTTTAGCACGGTGTAAAATACGCTCCAGCGCGGCTTGGTTGGTGGAAATCGTATATTACTCTGCTGATATGCTAATAAAGCTCTTACCTGCAGCAAAAGGTTCATGTCCTGAACCGCCTCCTCCAAGGACAGCAACTCTGCCAGTGTCACTCTGAAAAACGAAAAACATAATTCTAGTTGCATCCATCGATTTCGTAAGATATCTAAAAAAAATAGAAAAAATATATATAAAGGTCGCCGGAAGACGCTGGATGCAGGTCGCTTCCGACCGGTATATGTGGAAATCTAAAGGGGAGGCCTATGTTCAGCAGTGGACGTCCTATGGCTGAGATGATGATGATGATATATAAATATCTTGAGACAACTCACACACGGCTATCTGATCCCAAGCTAAGCAGAGCTTGTGTTATGGTAACCAGACAACTGATATACATACTTATATAATTTATAAATACATACATATTATAGATAAATCACACCCAGAAACAGAACTAACAATCATGCTCAACACACAAAGTTAGTCCTGGGTGGAAATCGAACCCACGACCTCCGGCTTAGCAGTCAGGGCCGCTAACCACTAGACCAACAGGCCCGTCCCAACAGATCTATGCGACCTAGCTACATACCTTTTGCCTTACGGTGATGACCCTGTGTTTAGGATGCAGCTGCAGCGACGGGTAGGTGGCCACTACTCCTCTCAAGTTGTCATCCACGCATGTCTCCGGAGAATTTATTATCTTCTTCGTGATTGACTTGTTTGCAGACATCTGTGATAAATGATATAAATAAATAAATTATTATAGTAATCTTGATTTTTTTTATATCAAAGTGTATGAGTTCTGCTACAACGATCCAATCTACAATCTTTCATAATTAAAGTAATTACGTGAATCTAATTAATTATATATTATGTTCCAAATGCCATTACTATAGGTAGGTTTAGCAATAATAGTTCAGTGTTCATTCATAACGTATTAATCAAAATACAGTTACATCGATAAATGGGAGAAATTTTGACGTGGATTCAGTTGGTTGGTTCGTTTTGTCAAAATTAACTCCAGTTAGAGAAAAATGCGTCATTCATACATTTTTCATTAGAGTTCTTCACAATTTATTAGAACTAAAATTTACAACTACATTACTTTCGAAATAACAACTGCCCTGTAGGTATTAGGTACTTATTTACCATGTACATATCATAAATATTTCGTATATAGTATACTAACAAATAAAACACGTCTTACCTTAAAAACAGCGGCCAACGCAGCTCACAATATCACACTGAACCGACTCAAACAATTACATAAGAGATAACATCTTTATCACATTCAAGTTTACGACCCCTGACTTATCAATATCTTGAAAAATTCGTAAATTATCCGAGCAATAACTGGCTGTCTCCTAAGTGGTCTTTTAAAAGCGAGATTATTGCATCTATTGCTGGTTTTTCAGTTTATATAATTCGTGCTACCGTAAGATATCCAGCAATGGATATTGAATATGCAATTCTTTCTGGGCCGGTAGTGTGCAGGAATGGAAGCAAAGCTACTAACTTCACTTGTGTTTTGTGATTATCCTATTTGTTTGTCCCTCTCTTGCATGTTAGTCTTGTTGCGTAGTAGTAGCTAGGCTATAAATTCCTTTTAGATTCTTTGAAAAAAAAAACGTAAATTCGAGCCGTCGCAGTCAAAGTCGCATTTTCTTCACAGTATCAATTTCAGATTTCAGTGCATCACCGACATCATATTTTGACACTTTCTGAGAAAATGGCTTAAGACAGACAGACACACACTGAAAGAACTAATAAATATTCCGTTGCGGTAGTTTAGCGTCACACCATACGCAAACAAAAATACAAAGTTTATCTTGACACAAGTCGTAAAAGTTATCACTGACAATTTAATAACATAATTAGTATTCTGTAGGATAAGGAATGTTGTTTACCCATTTATTATCTAAACACAATATGTACCAGGAACATGCATTTTCAGAAAGAACTCATAGACTGTGTGAGCTTGACGCCTATAGGTTCTCACTTATTTATCAAAGTGTCAAAGACTGCAGAATACCGCAGTTTCTTGTAACGTTATCAATAACAACGTAATTCGAGTGCTAATTGTGTTAAAATAAGATTCAAAATCATTTACAATAATACCACAGAATCTTTCCCATACGGTACCGTGCTGAGACGTGCTAATAAAAGAGACGATAGTTTATTCCACATTCCATGACAGGCTGAAAATAAATACTTAGATGTCACAACAACCAAAATTGGCTTACTTCTTGCTACACTCACGCAGAAAGAGTTCCGCTGCACTATTTGAACAATAGGTATCACATGTAAAAGTAATTCATGACTACCTACCTTCTAAATTTTATTTTAGGAGGCAAGTTAATTAAATGCTTCTTGTCAACCATCGCCTGTATTCCCCGAAGGTTAGCTAGAGGTGTACCAATGTTCACTCACAGTTCGCCGGTATATTTAGGTCTCATGTAATAGGGGGCTTCTTGTCAATTTATCTATTTACCAATTATTATTAAGTACGTAAGCTGTAAAATATGATTGTACGATATCAAAGCTCTAAGAACAATATAGCATTGAAATGAACTGGACGACCAGCTTGCTCTAAAAGGAAACTGGTCATTGTAATGCAAAGAAAAGATGTTTGTTAGGTATATTTAGCTGCTAACCACAAACACTAACCGCTGCTGTAGATGAAAATAGACCTTAAGACTAAAGTTATAAAGTAGAAAATGGTTCTTTCTATACCGCAGTTACGATTTTTTGTTAGGAAATATCGTAACCAATACTATGTACATTATACCAGAACGCGACACCTTGTTCATCGGTGTTAAATGCTATTATGGTATCGTATCTATTTTTCTGTGTTATATTATGTTAACAAAAACCTAAGTTTCCTTTAAAAAAGTAAAAAAATAACAAAATAAATACGTCACGTTGGGGGAGCGCTCGGGACGATCGTATCCTAAATGCAACATCGGTCCCCCAACGTGACGTATTTATTTTGTTATTTTTTTACTTTTTTAAAGGAAACTTAGGTTTTTGTGTTGGGGGTTTTTTAAATTTTAAATTTAATTTTTTATTTTATACTTTTTATAGGTACCTACTTATTATAATGTCGATTTTGTTAAGTTTGAGACCCCACTCGAGTATATTTACAGACATTCGGTTTTTCTTCCCTACTTTCACCCCCACAACTTTTAAACGGCTCAACCGATTTTCATCAAACATGTCTAAGAACACTCGCACATAGGTCACCTTTAATACAAAAAAACTAAATTGAAATCGCTTCATCCGTTCGGCAGCTATGATGCCACAGACAGACAGACCGACAGACAGACAGACAGACAGACAGACACGTCAAACTTATAACACCCCTCTTTTTGCGTCGGGGGTTAAAAATAATAGTAATGTCGGCTATCGCGGATGCAGGCTGAATCGCGAAATTAAAAGTAGTCTATGACCGTTCTTGGGGTCAAAAATTACCCCGCACCAAATAACATCAAAATTAGAAACAGACAGACAGACAGAGTTACTGTCGCGTTCATAATATAAATATAGATTTCAGTAGCCTGTTAGTACCAATGTGACTTTTCCTAATTCATATTATGTACTTTCTAAGTTTATCTTGGACGATCACTGACATCAGTAACCATGTCAGACGCCTTTGAGGCGGTTTAGAAACTCTGTCACTAGGGTGTCTGGGGTCGTTAGACCTTACTGCCCACACGATAAGAAGAAGAAGTAGCCTGTTGATCCTAAAGTTAATTTCAGTAATTTGATGTTTACCGCTTTACACAATCACATAGCATGAATTATAACATTTTCATGAAATAATGGTGTGACAATGTCTTCTCACTACCTACAATTATTTTCTTATTACAAAAAACCTTCAGCAAGTCGTAAAAATACAAAGAAGTGTTAATTAGCATGAAATCGCGAAGTATTGGTTACCTCTCTTGAGAAACTGTTTTTCATAGAGACTATAACCTCCATGCCTTTTATTAGTATTATTTACGATAACAAATGACGTCACCAGTTACCTTACTTATTTGCTGTTCATACGAATATAATTTATGAAAAAGGGTAATGAGTATTTTTTTTTAATTACGCTCAGCTCTTTTATATGGAGTGTTTTTCAGCTGAAATATACAATCTTAAAATTAAATTATGTTTAGCATCAATTTGAAAACGGGTCATTGAATTCATCATTATTATTATTTTTACTATGGAACCAATAATGAAATTAGCAAAAAATCAGGTAATGGATCAACACCAAATAAAACACATAGGTTTTAATTTTTTATAATAAGTTACGTATATAATATCAAATAACTATGCTTAAAACTAAATATATAAACTTAACCAAACACAATGCAGTAACTAAGATATAAAAATCCAGCTTTAAAAATCGTACAAAAACAATAATTCAATGTGTTTACATAACGGACTGTCAGCTAAAGCCTGCTTTGTCGCAGCTTCTTTTCAACTTAAACAACTGGAGTACGATTTCTAAATATGAGACATTACCTACAGGTTCGTGTATGGGATAGCAACAGACTTTATGCCTCTAGATTAGTAAAAAACGTAGCACGAGCGATATTTAAAATGGAAATACTTGTTTCGCATGTAACACTTATTTAATTTGAAGTCTTTATTTGTAAAGATAAACAGGTCATTTAGTGGTGGTGACCTCTTACCACCTAACATAGCCACTGTCTCACAGAATATCTTATCAATTAAAATCACCTAATCAGCTTATGAAAAGTCTTCAAGTCATTCATGAACTTGAAAACTCTCGCTGACTCCTGTGAAGGGCCTGGGGTCACCCCGCAGTGGTCTGGAGGCTCCGTGGTACACGATGCGATGGCGCGCGAGGACTGCGTCTTCTGGCACTCGCCACTCAAACGTCACACGACTCGTGCCCGTGATTGTAGATACACGTTCCCATATGAACCTGGAAATGGACATCAGATTTTCATACACACATACCGTCATGACTGTATTCCCTGAAGGGTTAGACAGAGGTAAAAAATAAAATAAAAAATAAATATCTTGGGACAACTCACACACGGCTATCTGATCCCAAGCTAAGCAGAGCTTGTGTTATGGTAACCAGACAACTGATATACATACTTATATAATTTATAAATACATACATATTATAGATAAATCACACCCAGACACAGAACAAACAATCATGCTCATCACACAAAGTTTGTCCTGGGTGGGAATCGAACCCACGACCTCCGGCTCAGCAGTCAGGGCCACTAACCACTAGACCAACAGGCCCGTCAAGAGGTGTACTAATAGTACCCATAGTTCGCCGGTATGTTTAGGTCCCATGTATAAGAAGGCGAGCCTAATGCCATTAACTGGGCACAAATCATAACTCCTAGGTGCTACAGGGAATTACATCGAAAAACCCAATAACACTTTTGCTCGATCTAGGAATCAAACCCAAGACCTCTAGCGTAGCGGTTGCGCTTAGGACTACTAGGCTAAAGAGGCAGTTCGAGGCACAGTTGAATTACAAAAATGGTTTTCGGAAATCTTACTACCTAAACGCGAAGTTTTAGTTATGTACTTAATCACGCCAGAACAGCTGAACGAATCTGGATAAAATTTGGCACAGAGGTAAATTATAGTCTGCTGTACCACATAGGCTACTTTTTATCCCCGAAAATTATACAGGTCTCGTCGGATAATACATCAACTCTCTCTTAGCTAGAAGCTAGTTAGCTCGAGCAAATGCTTGGTATACTAACTTGGTGTCCCATTCGGCGTCGTTGGCGACGACCACCCACTGCGTCAGCTCGAACCTCTCCACCACCGCGTGACTCTCCTCCTGCTTCAGATCATTGCGAGGGTTGGCTGCCACCTAGTAAACAAATTCAATTGGTTTGCTGCATTGTTCGTCGAAGGTTTAGGGCTTGGTAGAATTGACCATGATGATTAGGTTACGTGAAATCCGGCATCGTAATTTCCGAAGGTGCAATGAATAGAAACGTGCTTTGGATTAACTTGTTGCTTGCAGTTACAATGGTTTTACGTTGTGTGTGGTACTACTTTAAGCTTCTTTTTTGTTTTAAAAAAAGGTTGCCTCACACTAGGAATTTCTCCTGTATCGTGGGTGCGTTTATATACCATCACGCCTGTATTTCCCGAAGGGTTAGGCAGAGGTGTACCAATGTACACCCACAGTTCGCCGGTATATTTTAGGTCCCATGTAATAGGGGGCGAGCTGCTACTGAGAATTTCATAGAAAAACCCAATACGATGCAGCGGGGTAATCTCGACTGCGGGAAATTTCAACTAATCTTAGTAAAATGTAGAAGTTATTAAGATTAGTTGAAATTTCCCGCTGTCGAGATTGTGTCGAGATTGCCCCGCTGCACCTTAACACTTTTTGTTCGACCCCGGAATCGAACCCAGGACCTCTAGCGTAGCAGTCGCGCTCAGGACCACTAGGCCAACGACGCAGTTAATAATACGCGGTGGGTGCGTTTAAAAATATATAAACTTACATACACAAACATCCAGACCTGGAACAACTATTTGTAGGTCATGCAAACATTTGTTCTGACCCATCTGCGACATGCAGCGCGGCAGCAACTAAGCCAACCAGGTCGTCGTATTTCTTAAGTATACATAACAGTGGAAAGGTGACCAATGAGCATCTCCTCTATCGTCTATTATCCACCAATAATGGAATCCACTCCAGTAATTCAGACTACTTACAAAGGTAGCAGAAACGATATCTCCCCTCCGCACATCAGGCTCTGGCTGCTGCAGACAGTCTCCAAAGTTCAAGCCGATGGGAGACGTGTCGAAGAGCACAGGAGTAATGAGGGACAGGATCCGGTCACGGTTGTCTGCCGGTTCTAGTCCCGCTGGCACTTCGGTACCCTGTATGAGAAAGAGGATTCATAACGGATCTTGGGAATTGAAAAAGGCTAAACTTAATTACATAATGACACATTAACAATAATTCCTGTACCAGACTGGGGCAGTCTGAGCTAATGCATCAGCCGAAATATCAAAAGTTTACGAGCTCTCTTCTAAACAAGGATCAAATTCAAGGATCAGATTCAACTTTGGGACTGCGACGGCATCTATCTCGCCAGATGCGAACTACAATAGTGATTTATCCTATATCACGATATCAAAGTTCCCTGCGACATTAACACGCCAGTAGCCTACCAAACATAACAGTGTGAATGATCATAACACTAGAATGATCCTCCCTTTTTTCAATGGAGGTTGAGGAACTATTCACCCTTTTCCTTAAAGGACCTTAAAATGATTTCTGTCTTCACTGACTTTTGGGTAACAGAAATTATGTAAGGAATAATAGAAATAGACAAGACGTGGAGGGCTGTGATCATTTTGATAGATGCTCATCCTTTCATTGTCTGAAGACCAAGTTTTTTAACCTGTTTTTGTGCAGCATTGGCGTATCTAGAGTTAGTTTTCGGGGCCCTAAGATACCATGGTCGATGCGATGCAATGCGGTCAGGCGGAAGGTGAGCCCTACAGTCTGGGGTAGGCACAAGACCATTCTGGGGTGGGCACCCCCCCCCCCCCCCCCTTTATACGCCTATGTTGTGCAGATAGATACATTTTTTGTAGATACATACCTCGATAGCGGCAACGGCGAATTGGCTGAATTTATTCAGGAATATGTCCAAAGTGTTCGGTCCGTATATCGTGGATGCCGCTTCGTATCTTTGTATCTGTTGAAATGAGTTACAGTTTAGACAAAAAGCTCACTATAAATAACAAAAATATGATATGCTTTATTCTTCCTTCATGCCTTTATTAAAGTTTCGGCGTACTTATCTTATCTTTATAAATTACATTTTTTATTCTAGGGTCGCTATTATACATAAGCGGCAGATTCGGTTCGGCTTTACCTAAAACCTGCATTGAACCGAATGTGCCGATTAGCTTATGTGTATAGCAACTATAAAATTGTCATAACCAATATCTTTTTCTTTTACTGATGTTAAGCTTAGGTACTAACCTGATACTCCTCAAAAGTAGTAACGTAATGTATGTACTCATTACTCAACCCTGATACTACCACCCTGGGTTCGAACCCTCTGCTCTCCATCACGCTGCCGACCACGGCCCTCATCCGCCTACCGGACATGGTGGTGGGTTCCCCAGGTACTCCGAGAATCACCAAGTCTCCCAACCAGATCAGGGTAGCTGACACGATGTGTGGATGCCACGGTAGGGGGAAGTTAGCCTGAAATATAAATAAAAAATATGAATCTGAACGTAACATTTCAGGTGAAGTCTGCTGGAGGTGGACTTATTAATCCCTACCTCACTTCATCAACAACCGAGGGAGATTTTATTTTTACGAACTTAAAACAGAAAATAAACATACTTTATGAAAAGGAACTTGTCGAAAGAAACCTACGTTTTATTATTATATTTACTTCGTAGGTTTTGTTTTCTTAAGGTTCCGTACCCAAATATTGCTACAGGACCCTATTAGTAACTACTGACTGTCTGTCAGACTATCGGTCACAGAGTTGTATTTATAGAAACGTAATTGGTAAACACTTGAATTTTTCTCTGAGCTTTTACTACTATAGCCGATTCAAAATTAAAATCTGTCCCAATACAACGAAGGTGTTTTTAGGCACTTTTTGCTCGGTTTTAATATTGCACGGTGGTACGAAACGTGATATATGTCTGGGGATAATTTTTCAAAACAAATACATTCTAGAGCCAAGAAAACAACATAAGGATGACTCACCCGTCCAGTAGCCAGGAGAATAGGCTTCGGCGCATGACACGCAATATCATCGTCTGTAGCCGCACCCACCAGCGAACCTAGGAAGTTCAGCAGAGGAACGCCTTCCAGCGTACCCTGCACAGAAGATGAAGTAAAGAATATTGTTTCAAGTTTATAGCGATTTAAAGGCAAACCGAGAGGTAAGAAGATGTTCTTCTACAGTCAAATGTCTATAATAAAAAGCCACGAGACGACTCCCGGCCACCGTAGACGCGGGTCTGTGAACGGTGAGCAATGGGTAGCTCACCGTCTGTACGTTAACTAACGATGGCTAATGTCGATGGCGCGTTCGTGTTCCACGCGCGCCTCAAAGAGATGTCAGCAAACTTGGAAGGGGCCACTTAGGGCCGATGCCTGCCGGGGCTACGGGTTGTTCGAAAGAGATACCGCGCCCCCGGAACGCAAAGGGCACATGAAGGAACATAGACGGGTTTTAGCCAGTAAAAGTCTGACACTCCCTCCCGTCCCACCCAGGGCGGGGGAAGTTATTTGATGATTTCCCGTCTATAAAAAAAAGGGGTAAAAATCTCTTCTCATGCAGAGAAAGCACGAGCATGAATCAGAAGGCGGAATGACGATTACAGACTTATGCTTATAAGACCAGGTTTTCTCATGACGGTTTCCTTCACCGATGTCAGAGTTATTCAAGGATACATAAACAGTAGTTACATATAAAATTGAAAAGCCACATTGGTAAATGATCGTAATCGGTCGCACACGCACAACCTCATGTATGAAATGTAGCCGGTGGGCGATTTAACTTCTGGGCTTTGGGTTTTTATCAAAAATCAGTACCTACCTGTGTAATATTAAGTGTATTGGCTCCATCAACCGTTCCTGAAGCGAAACTGTAGCCCATTGCAGGGAAACAACCTTTAACTGGCTGGCTCTGGAAAATAATATTATAGTTATTAGTGTGATTGTCAAGCGTCTTCTATAAGGATTCTATTTATTATAGCATTGGAAAGTTTACTGGCAAATTACGGCGGTTATTATGTTCTAGACTGGCCCCCAAACGTAGGTTTCAGTATAATGTAGCCAATAGGACTTTCCTTTTACTTATTATTCCTTAGGAGGTGCCTACAGATGCGAATTTGTGATAGAGTGCCCAGAAACCTCTTGCTGATGCAAAACTGTTTTTCTATAGGAAAGTGGTTTATCATCATCATCATCATCATCTCAGCCATAGAACGTCCACTGCTGAACATAGGCCTCCCCTTTAGATGTCCACATAAACCGGTCGGAAGCGACCTGCATCCAGTGGTTTATCGGTTTGTTCAAATACTTACAGCGTCGAAGGTCTGTGCCACTGGGTTGTATTTGGGGACTTCTTCGTCAGACATCCTAATGAACTGGTGAACCACTGCAAATTCACCCGTTAGTTCCTCGCCAGGGGAGTTAAGTGCTTCCTAGAAAACCATGCATGTGTTAACCCAACATAATACATATTAATTTTACATATAATTATACATAAGATAAAAGAAAATGTATCTAGTATGGATTCCTTAAATTGTTTGACGATTAACTACATTGTGACACGCCACGACCTCCAAAAATAATATTCAAAATTTTAAAGCTGGATACCACTGATATATTTATATAACACCAGCCTACTATTATTCCACCACAGGTCAGAAGGCTCTTTTCATATAAAGCAGGCACAAGCTCTTAAGCATTGATCATCACACTTGCTCAGGGTGGATTGGCGATTCCAGACTTACATGAATCCAAGTCCATAAGTAAGTCCAGGTTCCTCAAAATGTTTTCCTTCATCAATGCCAGTGACATAGAAAAGAAGTTTGGTGCTTCTTTTCTAGTTGACTTGAAGAATTTTAAACACTAACCATAGCTCCTTCATACACTGCAGTACCAATGATCTTGGTGCTCTCGAACATGTCTTGGCCAGGACCTTCAGCGAAGCACCTCTCGTTGTGGCCGCAGATGTTGAACTGGTTGTCGCACTCGGCGCCGGTGAACTCACAGCGAGCTCCGCGCGTGTTCGGAGAGACGTCGCCCAGGTTTGACGAGAAGAAACCAGCCACTATGTTGGGCTGGAACGAGTTTGTCGGTATACAATAATAATGATAATACTTCTAACCGAACTTGAGTCGCGGCAGCCAATCTCAATGGAGATTTGTGCCTCGACACATTTGTTAAAGGGTATTTTGATATTTATTTATTTTAAATATGGATCTAAAACAGAGGCCACACAATTGCATGAAATTTAACTTAGCTCATGAGAAAAAACTGAAAAGTTAGGCAATTTGCACTTTTAAAAATTTATTAAAAAACAAGCCTTCAATCTTGTTCATTCTCATTACAATGACAGGCAACAACCGTCAATTTGTTTTGAAAAACCGATTCTTTATATTTTTTCAAAACTTTTTTCTCATTTGCACAGAATAGTCAATTTATCCTTTTTTTTTTCTTTTTCACAATGATTCAACTCCAAATCCACCTTTGAAAAAAAGTAATCCATTTCTACATTTCTATCCTCGTCTTAAACCGTCTACCAACCTTCCCTGCCATACTCCTCGGGTTCAGTTCCTTCTCCATCCTCAGAGCTGCATACCCCAGGTTATCGGAGGAGATGAGGCGGTTGGTCATGTTCATGCTTGTGGTGTGCAACGCGAACCAGCTCATCACGCCGTGGAGGCTGCCGTCTTCCTTCACGATCCTCACTTGAGTCAGGATGTCGTCTGTGTTGCTGGTGTAACTGAGGAAAATGGGAATGGATATCGGTAATAAGTGACTGATGTTCGTGCGAAATAATCAAGCGAACATTAAAGTTAAGGATTCCTCATTAAAGTTACTTTTTATACATTTACGGTTGCTCAATCGCAAGCGCGACTGAGGAGCATGGGGTCTTGGGTTTGATTCCCAGGTCGGGCAAAAAGTGTTATTGGGTTTTTCCATTAGGAATTCCTTAGTAGCCGCCGGAGTTTGGAAGTTGGTGGTGTGACACCCCCGTGTCTCAAAAAGCACGTAAAGCCGTTGCTCCCGGCTGTCATTCGTAGATCTTTGACAGTCGTTACGGATAGTCAGAAGCCAATAAGTCTGACAACCAGTCTAACCAAGAAGTATCGTGTTGCCCAGATACTGGGTTGTGGAGGCCAGATAGGCAATCACTCCATGTAAAAAAATGGTATTCAGCTGCATCCGGTTAGACTGGAACCTGACCCCAACATAGTTGGGAAAAGGCTAAAAGCAGACGATGATGATGAAGATGACGGTCATTGTGGCTGTTTTTGGGTGAGGCCTATGTTTAGCAGTGGACGTAGTTCGGCTGATATAATGACGATGATGCTATTTTTAAATGGACAAATGCGTGGATTAAGAATTCTATTATAAAAAAATGGCTATGTAACAGACAGTACAGACCGAGTTACATTCGGATTTATAATATAAGTTTGGATTCCAAAAGGCTTTCCAAAACTTACCGCATTTTCTCTTCTTCTGGGTTGTAGTCATAAGAATATGGAGACCTGTTCTTTTGAGCGCCGGTCACCTGCGTCTGCGCGAAGTACAGTCGAGCTGGCGCCATGTTCTCGTGCGCGCGCACTATACTCTGAAATGCCATAATCACAGAACTTATAGGACTTTCGAAGACGAACGAAGAAGAATGGAAACTGACTTTCGAAAAGGAAACACAGATATAGAATAAAAAGTCCCGATGTGTGCCCAGATCTTAAATCCGGATCCTCGAGACAGGCTAGGCCAAGTGTGGAGTTCACAAGTTACTACGTAATTTTTTGTAACGATAAATATATTTCTATCAATATCTTTTCAGGTCCTAAATTTCTAAACATGACTCCGCTCCGCTAAAACGTTAAAGGTTAACAAACATCCATCCCTACATCCATCCATCCTCACAAACATTCGTTGTAATAACAGTAGGATGTGAACACAAATATATTTTCTTCCAGTTCCACTTGCTCTAGTTAGTTATTCATACTATATACTACTAACATTACAGGAAATTCTTAATCCGTTAGCGTGGTCCTTATTTAAATTATTATCCAAAATAACGTAACGTTATCTATTTCTTGTGTATCCAAAACAGAAAGCTAGAACTACTTACCCTGGTTATCCCATCAACATAAGCATTGAAGGTCTCCCGAGAGAAGCCGAGGATGCTGATGTCCAGAATGAAGTCTACCATGTGCCCTCCAGGGGCGCTGTGCGTGTGAGTGCCTGTGAGGATCACGTTCCTCAGAGAGTAGATATCACCGTACCGCTCTCGGAGGTTCTTCACAACCTGCAATACGAGATTAGTGTGAAACTGAAATGAGTAATTCAACATTAAAAGTATAATGGCGGATGGCTATATTTCGAAGTCTCTTATTTTATCAAAGAAATTTTCTGATATTTAAATATCAGTGATGTAATTGTCACTCGGTGTTTAGGGGTTACCGCTGAATAAAGATATCTCATCATCAATACCAGGGCCATGCAAATGCTTTGCCATCCTAAAGACAAAGTTGAAATATCTCATGTGCCTGTAATTACACCAGCACCCATACTGCTTTGCGGCACAAATTGATATGGTGGTAGTACGTCCTTGGACGAGGTCCTTCACAAAAAAAAAGCTCTACTACCTACTACTAAATGCCCCGTGTTTAAAAGATACTCAAGTGTACAGTTAGTATAGGCTTTATATTATATCAATTCTCTTATTGATATGAAGTATTATTCTGTTATGTTGAACCCATATAGGTCATACGAGAAATCAACTAAAAATAACATTCTTCATGTTCTAAAAAGTAACATTTATAAGCACCCCCTACCTCTCTCCTGACGCCGATGCCGACAGCCTGCACGTCAGCAGTGACCAGCACTATCCTGGTGTCTCCCTTCACGAAGATGAAGGACCTGGCGAACTGGCGCAAGTGGAGGCCTCGGCCCCTTTGACCCACTTCTGCGTAACCCATCTGTAAGTATCAACGTCTTCATGAACTTGTACCGTTGTTGTTGTGAAGCTTATCAGAATTTCTTCGGGAATGGAATGTGTTTAAGGAAAGTCTTTTCCTTGGATTTTTAAACAGAGAGTATCATAATTATTCATTTTAATATTCATTAATGATTATGATCATAATTATACGGAAAGCGTTTTCCTTAAACATCCAGGCAACAAAATCGAGGCAGATCTAAACCTGGATTTCGACCTAGAATAAGTCCAGTTAAATTAGTAAATCGCGCAATAGGTATCTACTAATAATGTTCAGGAGATTAGTTAGCTTCATTTATTAAATGGTTCTTTATATTTTTGCAATAAGATATCTGCTGAATCGTGACGGCTTTTAAGATCTCCTTAATAAAAAAAGAGTTCAGTATCACCGACCAATAGACCGCGAGAGTTTCTGGGGTTTATAAGATCTATCATGGGAGTTTGTCTTCCGCACTTAGTCGGTAGTCCTCGATGGTGTACCATTTATGCGCAATGGTTTTACGGCGACTGTTCTTCTAAACAGCCCCCCTCACTCCAGAGTTTATAGGTTCGTATAAAACACCCCATAGCCCAAAAGCATATACAAGACTTACAAAAGTAATGTCCACACAGGGTCCCGTCATATCAGCGATCCCCACCCCCACGCGGTACGGCAGGTCGCTTGCTTCAGTCGTGGGTTCAGGAGTTGTGACCGCCGGGGCTGGTGTCGTCTCCTCGTAATCGTCCCCATTGTTCACTAGCAGTACTATGGTGGCTGTCATGCCACCTATGACGGCTAGAACCACTACAGTGATCACCAGTTTTGCTGTCAACGTCGCCATGTTTTCTGCAAGGTTTTGTGGAATATATTAATAAGGATCTGATACACTAGAGGCCTTGGGTTCGATTTCCAGGTCGAGCAGTGTTATTGGTTTTTTTATGATCAGTAGAAGTGCGGAGTTAGGATTGGTGCCCGGATAATGACAATAGGTTCGCCCGCTACATGCGATCTAAACATACCGGTGATCTATGGGTGTACATTGGAACAGCTCTGCCTAACCCTTCGGGAAATACAGTCGTGATAGTATGTATTAATTAGGATAAAAGCAGGGGGGAAATTCAACTTTGCTCGACCAGGGAATCGAACCCAAGACCTCTAGCGTAGCAGTTGCACACATGTGTTTGTTTACGTAGATAATAATCCATTAATCAGTTGCTTAATTAGGGTGATATGATACTGCTAAGCCCTAAGCTTATTTAAATATATTGAGATAAAGAAAGGTTGATATTATGGCCGGGGGAACGTAGATATTTTGAATTGAAGTATACAGGTTGGAAGCCATATCGTAAGAAAATGTCTTACCATGGATATAGTTACCAGTAGATATATGATTGTAGACCTACCAGAGCTAACATTTACAGGCGGTTATTAAGGGGAAATGCGGTTGGTCTTTTTCCATAGAAACGCTCTCACCTGTTTTCTTTCTGGTTTATGACTATAATGCAATGATTTTTAATAGAAACGTAAATACTACTTATTTGTATGTCTCTATGTTTTTCTTTTTAATGACACATTATTTTGATAAGCACTAGAGCCCGCTGGTAATACTCAAAATTGCCTGTTTATACCACTGTCAACAGAGGCCTAGTGTGCACGGTTAACTCTTATCGTACTATTCAGTCGAATCTGCAGTTTTGCCTCTTTCGCGAAGGCCGACACGCTTAGCGCTCGCAGGCGACAGCGATAGTTTCTTCTAATACCTACCTAATTTTCAAAAATCTATCTGCCCGTGTTTCCTCTTAATATTTCCGTAACCAGTAATGTCCCAGGTAGGCATAGTCTTAAACGATCCAGTGCTGGGAATAACATGGAACTTTCGGTTTCGCTACGTATTGTTACACTTTTTATAGTAATAGATGTTACTGAGTGTCTTTGCCTATATGCAAACGATCCTATTCTTTCTAACCCTTGGAAAACAGCTGAGATTTGTTTAAGCATTTCATTATATTGGCAAAAAATATAGTATCTACCTGTTGTCACTATTTATACTTAAATAATTAAAAACTGTACCTAACCCTTAATTTTTCTATTCATTTTGTCTCATCAAATCAAGGAATATGAGATCAAGTTTTGTTTACTTAAAATCTTTTGTAATGAAAAATCCTCAAGAACCTATGTACTGAAGAAAAGAAGAACACAGACATACTCACATGGACAGAAAACCAGATCACAATTCCTATATCAACCTTAAAAATCACAGTAAAAAAAATAACTTATTTAAAATTCATTACAGAAACACGACACACCATCTCATTCAAACAGAATACCTAATAATGTACAACAGAGATACATTATAATAATTTTAAGTAATTAATCAATCACTATAATCCGATAAGCAATTATTATCAATTCAACAAATTATCTAAAATATTTCTATTTGAGATAAAGTATTTCGTCAGAGGGGGCTGAAAAATAACAACAATCTCCAAAACTGTAGATGATACGTTATATTGGATGGAAGTGTAGATTATGCAAATCAAAATAACATCTGCTTGCGACTTTTTCCGCGTCAAAGTTGACATGTTTTCCCACGGGAAGCGTAAATTTTTTAGGGTAAAAAGTATACTAGGTATGTTATTCCGCACTTTTATCTATCTCAGTGCCAAATTTCATCCAGATCCGTTCATCCGTTTCAGCTAGAAGAAGAGACAAACACACAAACTTTCGCCTTTATAATACATATTATCTAGTGTGATTTTATTTTACTGTAATTGAGATTCGTTGTGCCAAAACGAGTCAACCCACAATCTCTCAACTCTTTACTATCACGCAAAAACAGTCCAGCTAAAATCCCAAACTTATGCTTCTAATATAAAATTAAAAACAATCATCGTAAAATGGGATCTATCTTGCTTCGTAAAATGGGAGAAATTTTGACGCGGGTTGATTCGCTTTTGCGTAACTAACCATTAATAACGCAATTTAAGAAATTAATAAATCGGGAAATTGATAGGGGGATAGCTCACATGTATTGTCCCGATACGAAAATAAAATAAATTGTAGGAAATGTCCTTGACATCATTGCCCTCCCATGAAGTATCATATACTATAATCAAAGAAAGGACATGATACTGAATTGTTCTTATCTTGGTACCTTTAGTTATTGCTTATGTTACGATACGTTATCAGGAACATACCGTTACTTATCTCAGTTCAATCCGTTCAATAAAACTATTAGCAAGGTCTGTGCCTGTTAGAAAGATTACGAAGGTCAATTTTAAATGTTTTTTTTTTTAAATTAAATATTGTGAAAATTTCTAGACTCGAGAGAGCGGGTAGGCTACACCACAGAGCGCCCCCTGCTACGGTCCTTTCATCTCGTCCGCCATTCATACATCTGCCATCTTCTGTAAGAAATCTCGCTCAGTGAATTAAGATGAAATGAGCTAAAACTGGGCTGTCACTATACGATGCTAGGGATTGACAAGTCGCCACACGCTCACTTCACGCAAGAAAGGTTTTACAGAATAACACCGCTGGTCATACAAGAACACCGGTTACGAGTACTGCGCACCCGACCTTTTTAAGAACCTCACCATTATGGTCAGGGTAGGTCTTTCTAGGGCGTCCCTTCCGGCGTTGCCACTCACATCTGCTATTAAACACCTTTTGTTACTCGCCTTTCACTCATCCTCTCAACATGACCGAACCATCTAGTATTTTTCAACCTTTGTCACTATAATATCCTCTTCCGCGACGTATTTGTATACTTTCATTCCTCACTCTATCGTTCAAAATTTAAAGTCCTAATTTGATTGAAAATAATATAACATGTGGTCGATGCGACAGTCAGACAAGCAGCAGTCTTAGTAATGGGGTTCCATTTGGCACGCTTTGGGTCATCGCAGTTCTTTAGTACGTAATTTCACATTTCTCATTTAGCAGAGATAGATCTGATCAAATCATGGATCAGAATCGCCCCTAATCAAGACAGGTGTTACAGCATAACATAACACATTTGAAATGATTCAAGTGGTGTTACCTGTTTATAAAAATAATAAATACTTAAGTATTAATCCTGTTATCTTCATATTAATTATTTGATTATTAGTTTTGTGACGCATCTATGCGATGTCCTAATCTGATACGTTCTTGTTCGATAATTTCGCTTGCTCCACTAATCACTAAACAGAATTGATCGCCAAACGTTAGAGAACGTCACTACAACTCTGTCAAACTGTTCTAAGTTGACAGAGACAGCATGATGTTATAAATTCGCAAAGGAGACTGGCGGGTTTCTTAGGAGCGTTCGGCCTGGTCACCTACACGGATAAGTTCAATGCTTCCTGATAGCATTATTAATTAGAAAACCATGTATGGTTGCCGCTTTTTCTAAAAACTTGTCTGAAAGTAGATATAAGACTTTAACTTTTGACATTGACATAAGGTTATGTTAAGTACGAAAATCAATATTGCAGAGTTTAATGTTAATTCACTAATAAAACATGAATAATAAGTATTATACTGTATTTTATTATTGTATAGGTTCGAAGCTTAAGTCTCAGGTTCAACATGGTTCAAGCAGGAATTGTGTTTGTAACCTGTTTATAGTTTAGATTAGGGAGAAATTAAATAAAAACGACAAAACACCGGCGCACGAATACAACAACAACGAACGTCAGATATTGACATAAAATATTGATCTACAGGTGACAAGTGACAGTTTGTTGCCAACCTAAAAATTATTTTCTATTTTTTAGTATGGCAATGTAAATAATCGATTACAGATATTAAGTGAATAATTAATTACAAAACCTGTGAATTACATTATAAATCCCTAAAAGAATACCTCATTACCCAGGCCAAGACCTACTTTGGGATATTATGTGATAAAGGAACCAATCTCATTTTCAATCGCAATCATAATTTGAAAAATCGCAACAATCGATTTTTCAAATTGTACTCGCTATATTACAACTTATTTTTCTCCTCTTAGACAAGTTATCTGAAAATAGTATTGAATAAAATAGTTAAACGTAAAAATCTACTTTTTTTTCGTATAAGTTTCATTTCTGTAGGAGTTCAGGCCTATAACCGCCAGTCTCCTTTGCATTTAGCGTTAGCTAAATGTGTTTTATTTATTTATAAAAACATTATGCACATAATGTAAAAGTCAGTCGTTACGGATAGTCAGAAGCCAAGAAGTCTGACAACCAGTCTAACCAAGAGGTATCGTGTTCTCCAGTTACTGGGTTGTGGAGGTCAGATAAGCAGTCGCTCCATGTAATACATTGGTATTCAGCTGCATCCGGTTAGACTGGAAGCCGACCCCAACGCAGTTGGGAAAAAGGCTAAGCAGATGATGATGATGCACATAATGCCAAAAATAACCGTACAAAGGCCTAAAAGGCTAATTCCTCCTTTGTCTTGGGCATTTACTACCAGTCCACCTTAGGGAGGGTTTTGTTCCTTCGGTGCGTGGCCCTAAATTTTGTTCTAACCAGAGTAAGGAACTTAGTATCGAATGTGTTACTCATGGCCTAAATCATTCGGGCACTAAAATAACGGCACCAGCATTAATGCAACTTGTCCTTCTGTGCCCCTTATTTATGGTTTGGTGGTAAAAATAAAACACAGAAATAAAGATTTATAAATATTTATTACAGACTACAAATATTGGCACTTTGTCTTTTTACGTGGACTATAATTTTACCTAAATCAGTTCTAGTTAGTTCTTTAATTTTATACAATATTCTACAATTAAGAATCCAATCAACTAATTAATAAATTTTCACTTTTTTTTTGCATCATATTTCTCTACACATTGTGTCCAAAATAAATACTTACATAAAAAATACCTACTATGTACATCGTGATGATAAATTACACAGCAGTACATAATTTACATAGTTATTTATTGATTACGTTATCAAAATATAAGCCCCATTTATACGACAGATAGGATAATCCATTAGATTTAATAAAATGATAAATTTTAATTTATTAAACAGACCAGCGCGTTTGGATTTTTATGTCCATTTGCACTGAATGTACTAAAGATTCCCTTATTGACTGAGCAGGAATTTTGCCAAAAAAAAAATAGATTTTAACAAATAAGGTTTTCAGGTGTGAAAAGTAAAAGGACATCTTAAACAAGCCAAAACATACATTTTCTTCCCGTCATTGCGTTACAACAAAATGTATTTTAGCATAACTCTGAACTTTCTGGTTTTAGATATTTTGTCCCATTTTTTTGTTCGACTTTTTTCTACGAAACTAATTTTTAAATGGTTTAGGTAACTAAAATTTAAATATCTGTACTATTACTGCACCCATAAGCAATGTTGCGAGCGTTAGACTTCGCACTGCCATGAACACCAAAAATGAAAGTCACTTCCCAGCAATACATTTTTGCTCAACGTTACTCAATTTGCTGGGTATACGTGATTAACGGGTAGTGATGTCTCTTCACACCCCATAGGAATGTTACGTTACAAGAAAATAGACCTACATATAAAAACGCGTAGAAAATTCTCATAGAATTAGCGACTAGACTATAAGTAGGTAATGCTACCTATGTTTTTAAAATACATAATAAACACTACAAAAAATACAGTACGACCGATGTATCTTGTCGGTCCTGAAATTTATTTATTTAATTAATTTAAAAAAAAAGTTGCTCCACACTGGGATTTTCTAGGATTTTTTTTGTGGCGTTTACAAACATATAAACTCACATACACAAACAGGAACCCGGAACAACTATCTGTAGGTCATACAAATATTTGTTCCGTGCGGGAATCGAACCCGAAACACGCAGCGCAGCAGTCGATCGCTCAGCCACTGAGAAAACCGTGTCGTCGAAGTAAGCTGTTTGTCTGCGCAATGGATCTTTTACTAACAATATTCTCTACTGCGCAGCTAATCGGCTAACTTCAGGCGGCCAAGATACGTCGGCCATATTGTTTTTATACTTAGTAACAAATTCACTTTGGTTTACAATATACATTATAAAAAAAATATTACTCTTAAATTAAGAAGTTAGGTAAGCAAGGCACAGTGTTGACAAACAATAATAACTTTTATAGTGTTAGTACAAAGATAGTTATTACTATGGCCAATGATTTAGTTCCAAATAAAGATGTAGATGTTGCTAGGCATAATTAATCTCTTCTCCATTTTTTCAGCTAATCAGGAGGCCGGAAATGGAATGGCCATAACATAGATTTTTATTTAAAAAAAATATGTATTTTTATAAGTACTTACTTAGATAATTGCAAAATAAAATATAAATTAACTATGGCCGTGATAATAAGATGTCAAGAAAATAAAAATACTCAAGAAAAGAATACTTAGAACAGCTCTAATATCGAATACAATACTAATACTGTATTGGATTTATCTGTATTTATTTTATAGCATTAGAAAAATAACGTCAGTTACTGTGTTATATTGATGAAACGACAGCATGTTGATGTTTTTGCTTGCAAACGACTGATAGTCTTCATTGCTTTAACACTTATGAAGAAATAACGATAACGTTGTACTTAGCATTATTTTTCTAATGTTATTGAATGGCGTATTTTTAATACTTTATCTATATAACTTGACTTGCCAGGGTCTTACGACTCCACACACCCTAGTGTGTGGAGTCGTAAGTACATGCTAAGACTACTGCCCACACCATAAAGGAGAAGAAGAAGAAAAAGAACTTGACTTGGCACCTCGTCTTCTTCCTTTCGTCGTGTAATTATACTTAAAGCCATGTACATCCGAGTTCGAGGTGCCTAATCTAGCTCTCGAACGGAAATCGATGCAAAATTAATCTGACAAATTGTTAAACGCGCGTAAACGTCTTTGGTTCTTGATAATTTAGTCGACCAACCACAGCAGCTTACCCGGGCTTTACAATTTGTCAGATTAATTTAGCATAAAAAAACCGGGTCGTCTAAAAAGAAAATTATTATCTACTGGCTTCATAGTTTATAATTGTATTAATTTATATAATAAATCGAATGTTTCGTTAATCTCACAATATATTTTCTAAAATAAAAGGCAATGCGCCTGCGCAAGTTTTAGCATTTCAAATATCTTAAAATTACAAAGACTTTGACTTAATTATAACTAAACCTACTTTATAATACAATATAATTAAATAAACCAACGGTTAAAAGAATATTAGTAAACAAAAATCTTAAAATAATATTTTCACCAGGGATGCATCTAGTAAAGGTTTTTTGGGCTGCAGCCCAGGGGCCCTTGAGTAAAAAGGGGCCCCAAACCCATTGAAAAAAAAAACAATTTTAAAAACACATAGGTGTATTTCATCCCTGTACTATCCACCCCTGATTGTCACAAACTGTCACTATCATGTCATGTCACAATAATATCCATATATCATTATCACTTATTTCAATAAACCTCTCTTCTATTACTGGTCCCAAACATCACTGTATTTACTTAAAACATTAAAAAGACCTCACACAACCGTTGAAAAGGTATAATGATGGTCCAAACACGGGCTTACATCCATGAGATGGATCTTAGGCTAAGACTCACAAATGGAACTAAGAGCAAACATTCCGATCTATGCATTTTGACGTGATTTTGAGAGACTGAAACATAATTTTGCTCGGTAAACTTCATCTCTGAATCTCAGCCAAGGAACCATGGACCGAGATCCTTGGAAATTCCTTAGGTGCGTTTCCACCTGTGATATGAGAGGAAGAGTAGCAAGGGATATGGGTGAAACTAACCAATAAAAGCGCAAACTTAACTCAAGTTACAAAATCATGCGAAATCATTGGTCATTTTCACACACATCCTTCGGTACGCATCTCCGTTTATTTCACGCAGCCTTATTGCGACCAACGAAGGTCAATCGATGGTCCAATATACCCAGCAATTTACTAACTTTTAGGAACGATCGCAATCTAATCTCAATCTCTAACATACCTACATTCTTTGACATTTGTCACTGAAATGACTTCTCCACTTCAATTTAAGCGTTTTGAATCAGTGGCATTGGTCTTCAGGTCCTAAGACACTTCGAAGCCGTCAGTGAATCCATGGTAAGGGTATATGCCACCCAGCACGTACTTATAGTTCCCAAAGTGGTGGATCCTGTAGGTACCTTTAGGGGTCCCCACGGGGATCTCCCACTCGATTTCCGCTCGACTCGTGCCCATTACCTTGGAGTCACGGATCCAGGTGAATCTGAAATAAAGGAAATGTAAGGTGTTGACGAAAAAATTTTGGAGATTCCTCATGGAAACTATCATTCTTCTAAAACGCCTATACCTTTTGACAGACACGTTTTGAAAGGCAGTAGATCAAAAAGTAATCCTCTGATCTACCCCAATTCTTTTTCTCATTTACTTGCCAACTAAGCAAGCGACCAAAAACCTAGGAATTTTAATGTTATACTGTATTTGATAAATGACCTGAGACGTTATATTCAAAAAGTGCCAATTTAGTGACAACAAGATTTACTCTCGTCACCTATTTGCAGTGCCGTAACTAGGGCAGTGCCAGCGGTGCCCAGGAACAGGCGCAGATCCTGGAGGCACAGAAAAACCAGCAGCAAATGACCGCAGAAATTACCTGATTGACACAGAAATTACCTGACTGGGATCAGATTTTTTTTAAGGGCACCGTCATGTCTTCTCGCCCAGAGCGTACAAAAGACTAATTTCGCTCTTGTCTATTTGAGATGTCATTTAAAAAGTCGTTTACACAATAGTAGTACATACTTGGTCTCCCAGTCTGCGTCAGTGAACACAGTGTCCCAGGCGTCGTCTTCTGCGGACGCGAGCCGCTCCACGGTGGCGTACCAGCGACCGTGACGGATGCTGTTGCGCGGGTGACCCGATACCTGCACGACACGACCAGATGAACTATACTCCAGATTACAGGACACATGGACGTATGGTGATTGTAGATGGCAGATCTTTGTAATATGTCCTCCCGACCGTATTTAAGTTAAGTCTATCTCAATAAGGTTTAGCCAAGTACACAGGACTTATTATAGAGCGTAAATGTATTTTCGCAATTCCTGATTGTACTGATGTATCAGTATATTATGCAAGGTGTATCGGTATCAGTGACAGTTATAGAAAAAGAAATGGATCGTTTTTTCTATAATTACCATTATTTCTTCAATTCATAATTATGTGTTTTCTAAGTTTATCTAGGGCATCATTGACATCAGTGGATAAAAAGGTCGTTAGGAAGACTATATTTATTGTTTTATATTTCTGAAATCGCCAATTGGCCTTGAGGAAGCGTAGTGGGCAATCCTCGTGTCTTCTCTGCATGAGAAGAGCCATTTACCCTGCAATGGGACAAATATTTTTTGGTCCCAGGATTTGTTTCCCATTCCTAAAACTCCTAACTCTTCAGCAATTGCTGGACGGTCCATTTCCGAAGTATACTCACAAATTGTGTTACAACAACATCTCCGTAGCTGTACTGCTTGAAGGGCTGCTTGAGGCAGTCTCCGAACTCATGGCCCCAGGGGGCGGAGTCCCACAGTACGGGAGGGACCAGTGAGATCAGCTGAGTGCTCAGGTCGGGAGGGTCCGGGCCTGCCGGGATGGTTTCACTCTGGAAAAAGGATTAGTATTTTACTTAGTACTTGCAGCAGCTAAAATGGCACAGGGATGAAAAAGTTGTAAGGAAACCAGAAAGAGATCATTTGGTTTCTTTGGAATTTAGAAACAGTGGAAGTCATTGGCCTTGCCTTTGCATTACTAGTTTTACTCTTGAATATTGTCATTACAACTTACCGAAATCAGAGCATTGGTTAGTTCTACGTATTTATTCAGATAGATGTCTAGAGTATGTGGGCCGAAGATTGTAGAAGCTGCTTCGTATCTCTGCGCCTGTGAACCAATTATAAAAAAATTACCCACTAATCAATTCCATTACTTAATATCACTGAGATGTTTGCAGTAGCTCATATCGACAGTTTCTATGCAATTCTGCGTAGAAAAGCAGTATGTCGCGGTAGTTTCAACAGCGCCGTGAGAACAGTATCCGGCAGTACATATTGTCTACTCCTCGGCTATAATTACAATATTGTACATTCCCAAAAATATGTAGCTTATAATATATCCACAACTAGTACATTAAAACATTCAACAATCATAAAGATATGGCCATGAAACAAACACAAATCTACCTGATATTCCTCAGGTGTCGCAATGTAATCCGAGTAAATATTAGACAGTCCAGCTATCACCACCTTCTTGGCTTCGGGTGCGGTCTTCGCGATGACATTCTTGAGCCTCCGTCCAGACATAGTGGTGAACTCTCCTGGCACCGCTGCGAGGAACAGGCTTCCGATCCTGGCCACGGAACAGGACACTACCTTGGGCTGCCATTCGTAAGGGAACTTCGCCTGGAAGAAGGATTGCTATGTACAGGAATAGGAAATTAGTAGATACGATTTTTACCTCGATAGGTCCACACTACAATATGATGATCCCGTCAGCTTAACAAGAAAGAGAATAGAAGAGAATAGAAATGAGAATACATTTTTGAATCACCACCCACAGCACCTAAAGCTTAAGATCATAAAGTCTACCCTGTCGGAGCATGTGCCAAGTAATAATATACAATCCTTTGTCTTTCACATACACATTCAGGTTGTCAGCGAAATTCATTTTTTTTACAATTTCATACAACCTAAATCCACCATACCACCATCACCATAGTAGTATAAAAAGTAGCGACAGTAACGAATATATATTTACATAATTTTAAACATTGCAATCATCAATCGGATTGGAGATCATCAAACATCATGTTGATGTTCTTTTTTTATTACCTCTTCTTTTAAAAGAGTAAACTTACGACCTGCTTAAAACTTTTAATGGTTTCATTTTTGATTTAGCTGCAAAATGCAAAAATTATAACAATTTTTTTTCCCATCTAATCTAGAATTTAACCTTCTACCTTCCACCTCTCCACATCATGATCCAGCTAATCTTACCCGTCCCGTAGCCAGCAGGATCGGCTTCGGCGCCTGGCACTTGATATCCTCCTTGGTGGGTTCAGCGATAAAGTCCCTGACGGCGTTCCACAGCGGGTTGGAGGTGGTGGTGCCTTGCTTGAAGTCGAAGGCTCCCGGCCCGTCCGTGGTGCCGGCTGCGAAGCTGTAGCCCATGGCCGGCAGGCACCCATACACCGTCGTGCTCTGGAGAGAGAACGGTGGACGTCATTGATTTATTCCGATTCTAAGGAATGGGCCGCAGTAGGGCGGACTCGTGGGCCCCTGGATTAACATTACTTGGTGACCTACGTAATTAATCGAGTTAACTGCTATTTTGTCTAAAAACTGTTTACTATAATGATGCGGTAGTCAGAGTGTCAGACTTTTACTGACTAAAACCCGTCTATGTTCCTTCATGTGCCCTTTGCGTTCTGGGGGTGCGGTATCTCTTTCGAACAACCCGCAGCCCCGGCAGGCATCGGCCCTCAGTGGCCACGTAATGGAGCTGAGAGTGTAGGCACAAAATTATGTTTTTTTTTTAATTTTTTTTTTTCATTGGTCTCTTATTTCATGATGCCCTGGGCTGCAGCCCAAAAACCCTAAGTAAGCCATAAGAGGTGTGAAAAGACACATCACACACCCACTAATTACGCGTACTGACCATCGAACTTCGGCCTTTAATATCATCGTAACTAGAAGAGTCCCAAGTGTGGCCCAGAAAAAAAACATCGCTATAATGGAAAAGGACATGTAACTTTTGGCTTTATTAAGTGTATTTTTACTCCCGGTTTAAATTCGCTTCTGGGCGGCACTCATGTAGAATATTTCGTGTCCAGTATTAGGATCTTAGACGTCAATTTCATAAAATTTCAATATGAAGATACTGACCGTGTTGAAGGTCTCCGTGACTGGGTCGTAGGGCGACACCTCTTGCTCGGGCATCTTGACGTACTGGTGCTTAATGCCGAGAGGACCTGTGATGTCTTCACCAGGTGCGTTTAGAACAGTCTGGAAATATATCAATTATAATTATGAAGACTAGTTTTTGCCCTCGACTTAGTCCGCGTAAATGGCGGACTAAAAGGAAGCCTATGTCGTTTCTTGGAGCTCAAACTTACTCCGTACCGAATTTTTGATCAAAATCAGTTCAGACAGACATTTACTTTCACTTTTATAATTTGAGATGTGATGTTGAAGAAATAGGAAGATTCCTTATAGGAAAAGTGCCTTGATAAGAACATAATTAAAGTTGCGTGCTACTTAGTAGATTTTAGTTCTCATCATCAATTTCTGAGTTTAAATAACATCGATGTATCCATCAACATTCAAATCATCTTTTGGTTCTTTTGAAGTACTCAGAATACGATTTCAAAATGTTGGTCCCTCCATTTGCACCATACAAACATAATAAAGCTGAACATTTTTTTGTTTGTTTAAACACGCTAATCTCTGGAATTACCAGTCGGATCGGAAACTTTTTTTGTATCATATGACAGCCAGATTCATAAGGAATAGTAAAAGCTATATATCATCACGCTACGACACTCGGTAGCGGAGCAGTAACCAAAGACGGGACTTGAGGCGGCAGAAGCTACAAAAGGCGAACTCACCATAGCAGTATTAAACAGCTTAGTAGCAATAATCCTGGTGCTATCAAACATGTCCCTTCCAGGTCCAGACGCGAAGCACTTCTCCTTAGGTAGAACGCAGAGCAGTTTCTCCTGATCGCAGACCTTGCCGGAGAACTCGCACCGAGGACCCTTCGTGTTCGGAGACACATCGCCCAGGTTCGTGGAGGCAAACGCACAGACTATGCTGCCCTGGAAGAAGAATGGTGGATGAAGAAGATTCATCAGATGATAAGCTTTCTTAAGATTCAATTATGTTTTACATACATATATACATACATACATACATAAACTTACGCCTTTTTCCCATGGGGGTAGGCAGAAACCACGGACCGCCACCTGCTACGATCCTTACACACTCTTATGTTTTATGCTTTATAAATTAGTTTTTTCATGTCTTTGGAAGGCAAATATGCCGATAATAGCCCACCTGCACCAAGTGATAACTACTGCTTATAGACAATCTGCAATACTAAAGGCCTTGCAAAAGCGTTGCTATCCCTGAGACAAAGTTGAAATGTCTCATGTACCAGTAATTACACCGGCACTAGGGCATGCAAAGTTTGCATGCCCTAGTGCCGGTGTAATTGAATACCCGGTTAACCGAAAAAACCGGATAACCGACTGATTTGAAAACCGGGTTTTTTATGATAACGAAACCGGTTTTTTCGGATTTTTCGGTTTTGTTTTTCATACAAAATCTTAAATTTATCACTGACAAACGTCGACAGGACGGCAAGACGGCGTTAGTTCCAACGGCAATAACGGCCGGCAACGTTAATTTATACCGAAAAATCGCATTTGAGAGCAAATATGTAAAACAGAAATGTCAATGCCAAAGTGACAGTTTACGGTTAGTCAACATTTCCCTAGTAATTCAAATTATTGAATTAGTTTTTAAATTTAATGGTTTTGGATGAACTATGATATGAAACATAGCCGAAGGTTAGTCCTAATATTATAGGAAAGGTAAGCGAAAAGAATACTAAAGTTTTTTTTTTTAGTAACAAGTTACGTTTCGCTATTAGAAAACACTAAATGCAGTAAGTATAAATGGTTATTATGACCACTGCCATATTGCATGTAGAAAAAATAAGAAAAAAATATTTGCAGGATTTTATTTCAAACAACTATATTTTACTCTTGGATCGTCGTTTACTTCACTAAGTTTAAAACTGTGTGCAATACTCGTTTTATTTTACTTGTTAAAGATATGCCTACAATTTTAGAACTATGTAATAGTACTTTTGGGCAAACTGCACAATTGAAGTTATTATTTAAAATTGGCAACACCTTTGTTTAAATTATTGATCTCGAATTCGATTTTTTTTTCTCGGATAGATCATTTGTCGCGCTACTCCTTGCCACGCTGACGGCATTTTGATTAAACTTTAGCATTTTTATTTCTTTACACACGAATTTCACATTTTTTTAATAAAAATGAGAAAAAAAACCGAAATAACCGATTAAACCGGTTTCACCGGTTTTGTAAAATGAAAACCCGAAAAAACCGTGTCCTTTAAACAACCCGGTTTTTGCATGCCCTAACCGGCACCCGTACCCTTCAAACCGGAACACAGCTATGCTGCATTGCGGCTAAAATAGGTATGTATGGTCGTCACAAACAGCTCTACTAACTATTAAGAATAAGTCTTTTAAGTTTTAATTATTTTTTACCTTTCCTGGCAGTGTGTAATTCCCATTAAGCGCCTTCTCCATCAAGATGGAGGCATAACCCACATTGTCAGATGAAATCAGACGGTTGGTGTTATTCATGCTGGTCGGATGTACCGGGAACCAGTTGATCACACCCAGGATCTTCTTCTCTGGAGACACGAACCGGATCTGCGATAGAATCTTGTCTGTATCGTATTTGTATCTGAAAATGTTTGTAAGTAAAAGGTTATATATCTGTTGAGTGGTTGAGAGTAGACACAGAATTGTCATCAATATGAAAAATTTTGAATTTGAGAACAATTTAAAAAGTGATATTATTAATCACATCTGCTGCTCCAAAATAGAAATATTGTATTTTAAAATACAAGTGAATAATTAATAATTTACAGTATTATAAAATAGTAAGTGGAATACAGATTTATTTACACACACTCCATTCATCAACTTCAATTTAATAAAACATAGGAAATTTTGAGAGGGACAGCGCGCGCTACTATCCCTCTTCCAAAAATTATGTTCCCGAGGCTGATCCTCGCAGGAGGGCCTGCACGACCAGTGCAATGTGCAGGCTCGCCCCCGGGGGAGCCGCCTTCATCAGGCAGGACCCCGGAACGTGGCGAATCTGTAAATACGATAAACTACCAACAGGCGCGAGGGTCCTTCAACGGTGGAGACTCTTAACACCGCGATTCAGAAAACGGGGTTGAACGTACAACGCCATCTATCGCGCTCGTTAGTACCTACTAAATTGTTGAGTCAGAACGTATCGAAAACATTTTTATTTATTATTTCACACTTGGTGTGTGTTTTTCTTTTCTACATAAAGTAGACTGAAATGTTATTTATTATAACAGTTATCATAAACACTTAGTTTTTGCATTTTTGAAACTGAGAAACTTGTTTTTGCTGTGTAAATGTACTTGTTAGGTTGCTGCTCTAAATAAAATTAATGCGGCAATCTCGAAAATATTATAAGTTTATACCTGCTAAAATAATATTTCATATTTCAAGGTTAAATTAGTATTCTTAGTTCATAATCATGCTAGTATACCTAGTTATTAAATGATTATTATCTGTTGCGCCGTTAATGCAATACCTGCATAATGCCGCTAAGCTGTATGTATGAGTTTGAATTTAGAATTTTTGGTAATGTTGTGCATATTTATTGACGTTTAAATATTTGGACACTTTGAACATAATTTTGCCGTGATTTCTTAGGCTGCCCACGTCAGACAATCGGTGACCGATTTTTTTGTCGGAGTCAATGGAACATAATTATGAATTATAATATACCAACGCACACGTCCTACAAGAAATAGGTCCTACGAAACTATGGATCTATAGAACGTTCCAATAAACTTGCCTATCGAAAGTCGGACGTGGGCACAGGCACTTAATTTGTAATACTTTGCTCATATTGTATTAAAAAAGTTTTACGCTGGGTACATCGTAATTACGATCGTAACAAAGAAATTGTTACTTTTATTTTTAAAGAGTAAACTTTAAAAATACATGTAATATTTATTTTGTGCATTATGAGTTTATCGTCCATTCATCTTCATACGAAACTACCTTTTGGAAATGCAACTACTCTTTTTTACCCGACTGCGACAGAAGGAGGGTTATGTTTTTCGAGGGTATGTTTGTATGTATGTATGTATGTATGTTTGTATGTATAATTGTTTGGCACGCTCTGCAGGCTGAACGGCTCGATGGATTTTAGCTTGAGAGGTGTCGTTAGATTCGTATTTACTGTGAGAGTGACACTGGGTATATAAAAAAAAAACAATATGGCGGATTTTTGGCGCCAAATTCAAATGTTTGGCTCGCTCTGCAGGCTGAACGGCTCGATGGATTTTAGCTTGAGAGGTGTCGGTAGATTCGTATTTACTGTAAGAGTGATACTGGGTATATTAATTTCTTTTTTAAAACACTAAAAAAATAAAAAATAAAAACGGTAATTTAATAAACTAAAAAACCCGACTGCTATTCTTTAAAAATCCCTAAAACAAGATAAATTGTAGCAGTCGGGACCCATTCGGGACCATCTTCTTTGACGGGCCTGTTGGTCTAGTGGTTAGTGGCCCTGACTGCTAAGCCGGAGGTCGTGGGTTCGATTCCCACCCAGGACAAACTTTGTGTGATGAGTATGATTGTTTGTTCTGTGTCTGGGTGTGATTTATCTATAATATGTATGTATTTATAAATTATATAAGTATGTATATCAGTTGTCTGGTTACCATAACACAAGCTCTGCTTAGCTTGGGATCAGATAGCCGTGTGTGAGTTGTCCCAAGATATTTATTATTTATTTTATTTATTTATCTGCAATGTAATACAGGAAAAATTTTTAACCAGTGCGTAAATTTTGCCATTATAAACTTCAACACGTTTTATTAAACACGTATATTTTATTTTGATATGTCTTAGTACTAAAAAAAAAAGTTATCGCTTACGAAACATGTTTACTTAAAAACCATATTTTATTGTCACTCGGCGCTAGCGCATTCCCCACCCCCTCACCCCAGCCATGCGCCCGGGCGGCGGCCAAGAGTTGTCATTGATAGTATGGCGAATAGATTATGTCCATGTTTTGCTTATTTCAAACTCGGATAAGGATGAATTTTTTTTTTATTTTTTTTTTAACTAAACACGGAAATGTGTTCTATTACTGACACTGAACTACCAAAAACAATTTACGCACTGGTTAAAAACTTATCCTGTATAGGTATATGCTCTCAATTCACTAATCCTCCATTTCTAGAATGGGTCCCGACTGCTACAATTTATCTTGTTTTAGGGATTTTTAAAGAATAGCAGTCGGGTTTTTTAGTTTTTTAAATTACCGTTTATTTTTTCTTGTATATTGTATGACGTTTAAAAGTGCCTTTTAATCAGGCGGGGTCGACTCATTGGGTAAACCGTGTAATGCCTACGGGGGCTAGAGCTGTGTTGCCATGTTCTTCGTTATTATGTGCGACCTAAAAATTTCGGTCTCTAATAATGACGTTTTCAATGATGGCAACATTCATAAAACAGAAAAGATACATACGTGTTAAAAAGCTACCATTTGGTAGTTTTAGTAACATTTTAGTTCAAATTATGAATTAATAAATTACCTGATATATATTATTTCGACTGATTTATAGGTTGTGTTGTTGTGTGTTGAATATAGGTTAATATTATTTAAAATTAATAAATATAAATTTGTAATTCATGCAAAATATAAATACGCTCGTATAGCATTAGGTGGGTAAGATTTTGTTACATATACCTGGCAGCCCCACTTCACATTTCAGTCTGTAAAAATGTACTATTGTCTATTGTACTCTGTGACAAATTCTCAAAAATAATGTATACCGGCGCGAGCGCATGTTATTTCTTGTAGATTCTCTTGTTATCATCTCCTCATAGTGCAACGTTAAGTGTTATTTATATCCTCGCCATTACCGACGTTGAGTAGAGCGTAGGTTCCTTCTAAAGGAGGAATTTATAAACATCACCCATATTTACGTTTTATGTTGTTGGTTTGTTATGTATAAATTTGAATTTTGATTGTGCCTATTAAGGTAGTGTGTAATTTTTAATAAAAATACTTCTGAATTAAAGGTCAAACTGCTGTTTTTATTTTAAAAATACCTACTATGAAGCTTTGACTCTTACAAATAAACTACAAACTTAATTTTTGACAAAATTCAAAGTTTTCTACAAGCAAGAACTGTCTTGTATTCACAATCTATATTAATTTTAACAATAAGGCTGCTTGACCACCAAAGCAGAACTGAAAAATTGTAACTAGTGAATTTTCACAATAATGTAACGACGGTTACAGTTTCTCAGTTCTGCTTTTGTGGCTAGCTTTGAAAATATATCTCAAAGAAAACCAATTTTGAATTTCCCGCTTTCTTAAGTTTTCGGGGGCGTCCACCAGGAGGCGCCAAAAACCGTACCATATTTTTTGTACGTAGTTGACATTCTTCTCCCTAGAGTAAATATGTTCCTTGCTTTTAATGGTGTCATTTGTATAAATGGTTAGTCTTTGAGTGTGACCCACCTGGCTCTTTCTTCCGGCGGGTTCCGCAGGTATGACGAAGGGGAGCGGTTTATGTTCGCGTCCAGAAGTTCCGCTTCTCCGTACAACACACGCGCATCTGTCAACTTGCTGTGCGCTAATAATATACTCTGTAAATAAAAAGAAATCAGTTACTTACAAAAAGTATATTTTGAACTTAATTTTCTGTTGAATGAGAAATTTATAATATAAAACTGTCCAAGTGCACACAAAAATAATAATTAAAAGCGGGAATTAAAAATACCACAAAAAATATTTAGTCTTATTATAAAGAGGAAAGATTTTTTTGTGTGTTTGTGCCGAACAGCACCGAAACTACTAGACCGATTTTAACCGTGATTTCACCAATAGATAGATACATTATTTCTGAGTGACATAGGCTATATACCATCAAGCTACGACACACGGGAGCGGAGCAGTAACGAAAGACGTAACTTAACGCGGGTAAAATAAGCCACGTGGGCATAGTTCACTAGTGTGTAATAATAAAATCATTCACACTATTGTTCAAAAAACAGCCATTGACCACTCACTAACCAATCCAAGAAGAACAATGTTAAAAATAGCTTACCCTATATATTCCAGCAATATAAGCCGTATACGTCTCCCTGACGAAGCCGAGGATAGGAAGGTCGAAGAGGAAGTCCATGAGGAACCCTCCGGGAGTGGAGTGCGTGTGGGTGCCGCTGATGATGACGTTGTGTTCCCCGTACAGCCCGCCGAAACGTTTCTGAAGACGCTTGATGACCTGAATGGTGTAGTTTCGATTAAAGTTTGCACAAAAATGTCTTAACTTTTAGACACAATTGTAAAAAAATATAAGGTTATTATCATGCTCATCATATCAGCCGCAAGACGTCCACTGCTGGACATAGGCCTCCCCCATAAACTTCCAAAAGGACCGGTTGGAAGCAGCCTACATCCAGGTTATAAATGATGTCAGTGAAGATGTCCTAGATAGACTTAACAAGTACATATGAATTGAAAAAGTCACATTGGTACTTGCCCTGAATCGAACCCGCAACCTCATGCATGAGAGGCGGGCGCCTCAAACACTCATGGCTATCATGACAACTTATCATAACATACTGACAGCATGTCAAATTCTATGTTAAATTTTTCACGGTTTCTATTAAAATATCTCCCACTCCGCCAACCCCATTACCGTACTGCAATACAATTGTCCAAAACACCATCACACTCACCTCTTTCCTGACTCCATGGCCCATCATAGCCGCGTCCACAGACACGAACACCAGCCTCTGGGTCTCGTCTCCGCTGCCATCTTCCAGCACGAAAGCTCTGGAGAACTGCCTCAAGTGGACGCCGTGGCCTGTCTGTTCCAGTTGCGCATATCCCATCTGGAAATATTTATTTAACGTTAACAAAAACTATAACGGCTTAGGCATTTCCTAATAGTCAACCAAAGATGGTGAAGAAAGAGAGATAACATGGTAAGTTGAAATTGTTGTGGGAGCGTAAAACAACAAAATTAGAGATTAAAACAAGCACAAAATAATAACATAAATAATTTGAAGTGTACACAAGTGTGTGTTTTATGCAGAATATTAATTATTTTGTACTTTTTTTTATCTAGCCCTCTGCTGAGCACAGGTCTTCCCAATATCCTTCCAAATATTCTTTTCCAAGTATAAAAAAAATAGGTATAGGTTTATGAAAATAAAATAAAAAAGAAGGGATTAAGAAAGGATTGCCCCAAAATTTGAATAACTTCGACACGAACTACGTACATGAGACCAGCTCAAACAGTGGTCAAAACATAATATTAACAAGTTTGTATGTTTGTCTCTTCTTCACACTCAAACGGCTGAACGGATCTGAGATAGATTGTAGTGTGGAATAACACATAGGATACTTTTTATCCCGGAAAAACGGTTCCTGTGGGATAATATATCAACTTTGACGCGGACGTCATAATGCGCTGAATACTGATTGCCCAAAGTATATACGAGGAATGAAAATAATTTAAATTAACGTGAAATTAACGATTAGTTCAGGCTTTCCTCATGACATTTTCCTTCACCGATGTGCCGTTGTTGGTGTTGCATTTAAACCACTGGGCGACCACTATTATTACTATTGCGTATAATAACTATTAATAATACTAACATTAAGGGTCATCAGTTAGTCAGATGTTATGACAATAACTAACCAAATTATTAAACTTTGATTGAGCTGCGGTTTAAACAAAATATAAACTATTAGCCATATTGTTATGGAACTCTAACCGATGTTATTATGAACACCGTTGATGTTAGGCAACAAGATAAAAACATTTTTTTTTGTTTTGTTTTTTAAAAACATTGTTCCCTTACAAAGTATTTCTCCTTTATCATGTTTGCGTTTTCAAACATATTATAAATAAACTCACGTGTTACACAAACAGAAAGACCCGAAACAACTATCTGTAGGCCATACAAATATTTGTTTCGTGCGGATCCGAACCGAACACGGTGAATTAACCGTAGATTTTTACGCCGAAAAAACGCGTTTGTACAAGCGGTGTTAAGTTTGTTTCGCTATGTTACCTAACCTTTCTATTTTTTTAATAATATGATTTTTCGATAAGCAATGTTGCTACTTTAATTGCATTTGTCTAAATCATTTTAATGAAAAAAAACGATTTCAGGCATACCTAATTGATTTATGAAATAAGGACTAGCTTTGGTCCGCGACTTCGTCTTCGTAAATGACGGATATCGCAGACGCACACAAACTCGCAGAAAAAGAGTAGAGTATAATAACCTTTTGTTGGGGTTAAAACTTACCCCTAGAATACCATCATCAAAATCGGTTTAGCAATTTTGTCATTGTAAAAGACAGACAGAGTGATTTTAGTCACTGTTCGCAAATAGATGAAGCTGACCACATTTCAATTTACGAGATTGAAATTTGTAAGAAAGTAATAAATCGTTATGGGTAAATGACAATGTAAACAAGTATGAGCTAATGAGACGGATCTCACACGACAGCAGGGCCGCATTTACAATGTCGGGGCCCCTGGCCAGGAACGTCTCGGGGCTCCAATACCCTTTTTTAACTCCAAAAAATTTGTTTTTTATACTCTTCCTTCTATTTTATAATAACGCTGTTTTAACTACATTATGAAGGTAGTAATATAACTATTCCATTAAAAAAAACGAAATAATGGAATGGAATATAATACATATGTGTATGCTCGCTTTTTTTTATTGAGCGTTTCTCGCATGCGAATCATCACATTTAATTTTCACTCAAAGAAACATTTCAATTTTTTAGAGCTTTGGGCCCCTACTTTTATAATGGATAATCCGGCCCTGCACTACTTAGAGTGGTTACAAGTAGTGTTGTAAAAATGAGCGCTGAGCGTCGAGCGTTGAGCGCTGAGTCGGCGCTATCGAGCGTTCAAGACTCGAGCGTGAAACGCTCGAGCGTTTAAGACTCGTGAGCGCTGAAGACTCGGGGTACGGCGCTCGAGTGGCGCGCTCGAGCGTCGAAGCGCGACACGAAGCGGGACATGTAGCGGCTACAGGATGCGCGCTGTGCGAGTGAGACAAATGTACTAGCGACTCGCTAGTACCAAGTACATTTGTCTCACTCGCACAGCGCACACCTACCTAGTGGTGGTTAATAAAACGTATAGCGCCAAAATATAACAGACTATGTGTACATAGCGTATAGCGCGTGCTATCGCGGCTCGGAGTTCGCGTTATAATTATAGCGCCTCAAACTACTCAACGAATAAAAGTTTAAACGCGCACAGCGGGGCCAGAACGAGATAGCAAGATAGCGTTGGCGACTAGCGAGTAGCAACTTATCAAGTAGATAGCAACAGCGGCCCGCGTACACGCGCTATGTTGGTTGTTCGCGATCTTATTTAGTTGTTTTTTTTTTGTAATTAATAATACTTTAGTTTCGTGGAAGTGTAATTTGTACTACAGTACTGTTGTAAATATAATAATAATCATGTTTCGAACGTTTGTCGTGTTCTATTGTAAATACCTATTGTGTGTTTATTGTTATTATTTTAAATACGCCTATAATACATAATAATTGTTTCACAAAACTTTTATAATAACATTGAATCAATTTATTATAGATAGTCCTAAGCCTGGAAAGTATGAAGGAAAGTTCATTGATCTTTAACGCTTCCACGAAATATTATTATATTTTTTATTCAATAATGTATAGCGCCGCCGTAGCGCGTTGCGAAATAACATCTACCGCGCATCATCAATTCATCAAGTCCGTTTAGCGTGATAGCGTGTTGCTAAATTATAGCGTCTCCGCGTTCACAGTTTCAGACTGCGCCCGAGTTTTGAAATAGCGCGTTATAATTATAGCGTATAAAATAACAGACTATATAAATATATTTTATAGTTTATACTTAGCACGTTTACAGTTTATAGCGGATTTGAACATCACTACACCTACCACCTCGATACTCACTACTTCGCTAGTAGCGAGTATCGAGGTGGCCTGGCCATAGCTCAGAGCGACACGCGCTGCTACATCGGTGGACGCATTCAGACTTCGCGCGACCGAAACAAATAATTTTGTTTTTGACACGCGTTGCGCTTATAAAAATGATGAATACTGAACAATTTATTAGTGAAGAACTGAGTAGACCAGCAATATGGATGTCAAAACATCCACATCATAAAAATAGGCATATTATAAAAAAAATATGGGAAGAAATTAGAAAGCAGGAGAATTTATAAACCAATAAAGCATAGAAACCTATATAGTACGTCTGCAAAAAGTGAGGCAACTAAAACTTTAACCTCTATGGGCGAACCGTCAGTCTTCAAGGTCACGTTCCTTCGAACACAGCTCGCGAGCATTTAATTTAAAATATGTTTTAATTGAAAAGGATGGCTTGTAGCGTGAAGGGATGTCATAGCAATCCAGACAAACAGAAAAAATGAGATCAAATTACATTTAACAAATAAGTAATTACATTTAATAAATTATTTTTACCTACGTATCGATCATCAAACAAACAAATTAATATTCTAACTTATCTCAATACAGTGTTTCTATTTAAGAAATAAATATCCACATTGCTTTCAATTTTGTTCAAAATGTCAATGTTCAAATCATCGTACTCAATAGCGTAAACAGTACCTAGGTACATAAAAAAAAATGTGTACCTACTAGGCACTTACGCTATTGAATGCGATATAACATTTTACCAGTTTCGAGAAACGAATTTGGCATTAGGTAGGTATTAACAACTTACCACAAAATCATTTTCTTTAAGATACTTAATAAACTTGTTTTTTTAGTTTCGTGTTCAGTAGGTTGTACCTACGTAAAAAAACATTTTTCACCTAAAAGCCCGTAAAAGTATGAAGGGAAAATTGAACTAAATTTTTGGGTGTTGTGTTCCATTACATTAACTAAAGATCAGCATATCTCAGCTGTCGATACGCGTAAGGGTCTACGACCCTCGTGCGCCGGCGCCGTAGGTACACGCTTGCGTCTCGCCCGCTGCGCAAGTTAGGTATGTGAATTGAAGTGACTACTATTGGATCGAGGTCGTTTCCGAGTTTATCTATATATATATTCACATATATATTCATAGTAAAGAGTGTGAAATTCGGCAAGTTCTCCCCTTTTCTGGTTAACTGAATAAGACGCGTGACGTGTAGTCTATGTAGGTTCTTCGACTCAAATCGACTCAGATCAAAAAAATAAATCGGTAATCATTTTTATCGGCGTGTTTGCATATTTCCCATAAGTTATCATTATTTTATTTATTGTTTTGCGTTCATAATTTCGAGTCAGTCGGCAGTTTCTCATGAAATGGAAAACGATAGCGTTATCAATATCATTAGTGATACTGAGAATGTACGAGATGAGAAGTTAGAGGTGAATTGATCTTGCAGAAATTGCAACCATCTTAGATCCCCGTTTGAACAATTATTATTTTATGAATAGAGGTAAACCAGAACCTTTAAAATAACTGAAATAAATAACAAACTTTGTCGAGACTCGCGCTCAAGGTCGACTCGAGCGTCGAGTTCGGCGCTATATTGAGCTTTTTTTTTCTAAACGGTCGAGCGTTGACTCGAGCGTTTCTAAACTGCTCGAGCCGAGCGTTGACTCGAGCGTTGACTCGAGGGTTGACTCGAGCGTTTCTAAACTGCTCGAGCGTTGACTCGAGCGTTTCTAAACTGCTCGAGCGTGGACTCGAGCGTTTCAAAACTGCTCGAGCGTGGACTCGAGCGTTTTAGCGCCGACTCGAGCGTATTTACAACACTAGTTACAAGACCATATTTGCAGAACAAAGTTGTCGACACATTACGGTTTTATGACTAAACAACACTGTCTATACCTACTTAACAATTCAAAGGTCATGCAAAGATAATGCCAATAACCATTTATTTAATAGACGTTAATCTTCAAGAAAGACTTCTTAAACCAAGGCAAGGATGGCGACCTTTATATGGGAACGTGCTATATATTTTTTTTTAATTATGTTACTATGACGTGCCAGCAAAGAATCTTGAATTAGCCATTTAATGGAGAAAATAAACTAGATGAAATTAACTCTTTGTTTGATACTCATTTGTACAAGAATCGTAATAATTATGTATTTACTTGCCAGGGCAGCGGGTTGTTCGAAAGAGGTACCGTACCGCGCTCCCGGTACGCAAAGGGCACAAGAAGGAACATGGATGGGTTTTAGCCAGTAAAAGTCTGACACTACCGGCCAGGGCGCCGGGCGGGGGCAGTCATTTGATGATTTCCCATCGATAAAAAAAATGTATTTACTATTTTATGTTTATTTAAATAAAAGGTTAGTTTGATTTCTGCTGTTACAAATTGGTTTCGATCAAATACATAGTTTTGTCATTTATTGGTGTGCCCAAAGTATTTGGTCGCGTGCCACCACTGGCATGCGTGCCATTGGTTCGCCATCCCTAAGGAGTCTGTCTGATACGAGTCACACCATGGTGTCAGGTAAAAAACAATTACTATGCCCACTAGACTGTTCCGTCAACGAGAAAGACCATTGTTTGCCATGCCCGCATGCCCGGACCGTCAACAATTGTCGGTTTATACGCTGATGATACGTGCTGATAGGCATAATTCTCCGTGTTATGTTTCTTTCCGTGCCGAATATAGTCACGGTATAGTAACCTACATGGTTCTCATATAATCTGACCTTTATAAGACTTTGATTAAAGCGTTTCTTTATGTGCTTCTTCTCAGTAAAGACATGAAAATACAGACCTTTTTAAAAAAAGGCGATTAGAAGTTTTATTTTCAACCTATTTGCACGTAGGTTATCGCAGACTCAAATGAAGTCGCGGATTAAAACCGTGCCTACGTCCTTTCTTGAGGTTCAAGCTTAGTCTGTCTGTAACTCTGTACCAAATTCCATTAAAATCGATACGGTAGTTTAGCCGTGAAAGCGTAACAATCAAACCGACATGACAGTTATAGTTACCTTCGTATTTATAATATTAGCATGGATGTTTTTTATATTTCTGAGGATAGTATTATCCCATGCCTCGGAGATCACGTAAAGCCGTTAGTCCTGTCCTGTGCCAAAGATTAACTAATAGTCCTACGGTCTGAGCCTTGCACAGGCAGTAGGCACTCCGTCTTCCCTAACTCTCAAGTTAGGGAACAGGGAGTGCACTTGTGTTTGCGCATACACTTCATGTACCTACACTACAACTGTCTATAACTATAATAAATCCCTTGCGTACTTGGCCTGTTTTCAGTGCGAATGGCCGCCGTGACCTTTTGGTCGGGAAAATAATTTTGTATTTAAATACATAGATCGAACTCTCTGTCTGTCCAATCCATCTTAAATATCTAATCCTAAACTAGATCCAATATCGTACAAAGCAGGCTAGGCATAAAACCACTAAATTACTAAGGTCATTCAAGTAATGGACGAATTGTACAGTTACGTACAATGGCAAGTTGGCTACCATTTCCGCAATGTAAGCTTTATTGCCTGCTGACGGTTTATTGTCAACAGACGACAGACGACCTTCGTCGGAGAGTTATTGCGATTTCTTTCGCTATACGCGATAGAATGGGCATCGAGACACAAAGTTGTACCATGGACTTAGTGCTTGATTTTAGACTTTCATGTAGTGGTGGCTCAGTGGATTAGGCACTCGTCCCTCATGCACGAGATTGCGGATTTCGGGTTCGAAATAGTATAGCAAATAAGTAAATATAGGTCATATAGTAAATTGTGTTGTTTAACTGGACACCACGAACCACGTCTTGTTAGTGTGTATTACTATTGCCGCATTAACAACAAATAATAAAAATAAAATAAAGCCCAAATTAAAAGGGGACCCTATGCAAGAAATGTGTTATTTTTGGCTTTGTTTGCTCGACCATAATATTGTACGTTGGTATGTACTGAACCCTTCCCGTGCGAATTTTAGACTCCTAGTCGCACTTGGCCGTTTTTCATGAATACAACTGCAATGCAATAACTATTATATTTATAATTCATCCACACATTGTAGTCATGGCCAAGTATAAACTCCCAGAGGACATGAATGATGCATTATTAATAAACAAACATAATGTGCAAGGAACACACACACATAATGCAAGACATATTTAAAGATATCATATTTGAAGATATATTTAAATAATGAACATCAAAGAAAGATGAGGACACTGGGAAGATTTTTTCTTGAATCTGATTGAAAATAACGTGATGGTTCAGTAGTTATGGCACCCGCCTCTTATGACGAGGAGGGCAAGTACCTACTGCGCGAGTTTTTCAAATGGACTTGTCCCATTGACAGTGAGTCTGAAATCGTCAATCTGCCTTGAGCAAACTTAATTGGACCTAAACATACGCGGCGGCGCCGGCGGCGGCGGTCTGTTGAGTGTATTGATTGGTACACCTCTGAATTATAACCCTTCAGGAAATACTGTCGTGATGGTATGCATGTGTATTATTTTCTGATTGAAATAATTTAAAAGTCTTAAACGCTTTTCTCCTAACATTTAAGAGAACTCAAAGCTATAGTGCATAGTGTGCACACAAGCATATCTCCGCACACGTTCTCCATAAGCAGTGACAATAAAAATAATAATTGTAACATTTAAACTCGCGATGGTAACAATGACCGCATTATGTGACGGGTGAGCCGGGTCACAGAACGTTACCGACCAATCACCACGCTTGCCTTGACCTCCGAATTCTCGAACAATTCAAATTGCAGGTACCTACCTACCTACCGTACGAAAAAACCGTTAAAATTTGAACAAAAAACGTTCCAGAAATTTCTTCGGGCCGTTGCATCTTTTGTGAATACAGTCTGTGGGTTGAATACTCTTTTTTTTCATTGAATGGTGTGTTCCGTACCTATATTTAATTTGGTTTTCATTGACGCATCGGTAACGTCAATGAAACCCTTTTATGAATTTGTATGGCATTGTAGTGTTGTGTAACAGATAATAAAAGCTTTGGATTGCGTTTGGGATGAAACTAAATCACTTTTGTACAATTATGAGTTCGTGACCCGATAGCACTGTTTGTATGATGTTTGGAAATGTTAAATGGTAGCAATTTTTACATTAGATTAAACAGAAATCACCATAAAATTAGTCACTAATCGATTTTTGTGGACATACTAAAATCTTGTTAATCCTACTAATATTATTTTATGCGAAAGTTTGTGATGACGCATAGATAAATGGATGAATGTTTGTTTGTTACTCTTTTACGCTTAAACAGCTAAACGGATCTGGATGAAATTTGACACTGAGACAGATTGTAGTGTTGAATGACATATAGGATACTTTTTATCCACAAAAAACAACTTTGACGCGGACGAAGTCGCGGGCAAAGCAGTAATCAATAATTCGACCAAATGTATGGACCAGCTGATTTTTTATTGCGATTTCAGGGTTAATTCCATAGTAAAAGTTGTTCAATGTAGAGTTGAATGACCCTATTTCGGGTTTTTATTTACTTTAATTACACCTTGAATAATAAGACCAAGGTATTCAAGCGCAGAAGCTTTATAACGACTTAACTTTAGGTACATACATACATACATAAAGTCACGCCTTTTTCCTATGGGGGTAGGCAGAAACCACAGAACGCCACCTGCTACGATCCTTACATACTTCTTTCGCCACGTTCATACATCTGGATCAACTTTAGGTACCTACTAGAATAAATGATTACCAAGTATTAAATTAATCATCAACACATACAATTCAATTTCCAAACAGAACCCACGCTATAAAAACCGACTACCTGCCATTAATTATAGCCATTCACCTCAACACACATAATTACACATTATTATGAAGAGGAAAGATGTTTTTGTTTGTGTGTTTGTACCGAATAGGCTCCGAAACTACTGAACCGATTTCAACCATTCTTTCACCATTAGTTAGGTACATTATTCCTGAGTAACATAGGCTACATAACATCACACTAATACTCACGGGAGCGGAGCAGTAACCAAAGGCGTAACAGACACTAGCTCTAGACCGCTGAAATGCTAATGTTATTGTTTGTGTTGATATTGTTGAAGTGCTATTTTATAAATAAATAAATAACGCAGGTGAAATAAGTACCGCAGACGAAGACGCGGGCATTTCGCTAGTATAGGTATAAAATACCTATAGGTATGTCTAATCATCGCAGTAACTTCCTCTCGCTTGGGTACCTACATGAGTTGGTGTGAGTCACGCTTGACCTTGCGTTGGATCGAGATCAGTGCCCCAGATAGACAGACCACGTCGGCGAATTAACTTGTTTATCATTAGTCCCAGGATGTTTTTGTTTTCTCAATGAAAAGGTGCAGAAATTATTAAAATTAATTTAAATAATTTGTGTTTTTTTTTTGTACTTAATACAAGCTTTGTTCTTGTTTACCATAAACTTGGAAAGGGGTCATTCCCAAGTAGCACAGAAGCGCTGAATAGTAGCTGAATCACTGTTCACAATGGAATTTTATGCTGAATAAACCTGCTGAATAATAGCGTTAGAGGCGCCTACTCAGCAGATATAACTCTGATTTGGGCACAAATTAATCAGCTGTTAGCTGAATAATGTAGCTGGTTGCACTATATCAGCGTTATTTGAGCTTTATTAAAGGTAACAGTCGCCCCAAGAGCTGAATAATGACTGGTTATCAGGGTATGCGTTACCTTTTTTACACTACAAGGGCTGAATAATAGAGTACTTTTTACCTATTTTTCAGCACAAAATACACTCCAGGATATTAGTAACTCTTTGAAGGAGCTGACAATTCACAAGTGGCAAAATTGTGAACAATTTTCACCCTACTACTTAATATTATTTTGACATCTTTTCTGTGAACCATTTTGTAAAGTGTTTGTGAGAAATATAGAATAACGTTAAGTAAAACTTTGTTTTTCCTCCATGTCCATGAAATTCGAATGGGAAAGAGAGTTTATTGTGAAATACTATATAATTATAGACGAAAATTTTCACGCGCTCTCAAAATATCACTGTTTATTTGAAAATTAATTAATTAATTATAGTATAAAATAGGTTGATGATAATATTATAAAAAAAAGTCTTTTTATTTTTCCTTGTAATTTGACAATACGCTGTTTACGTATAAAATCATTACATTTTCTATTCAAATTCGGTTGTTATTTTCTTTGACTAAATAGAAACAAATTATTATAATATTGTATGTAGATAGGTTAGAATCTAAAAAATGGCAGACAAGCAATGTGTACCTTAGTAACCACAATCAAACGGCATGAGCTGTTTAAGTGTCCACTCGTGGTACATAAATCAGTAACGAGCTGTTATGGTTGGTTCTTGTGTTACACAAGTCAGCAACAGATTCACGTAATGCTTGATAGTGGGTAACATGTATGCAAATAGCTGTAGGTAATCACGAAGTGTGATGTGAAGTGCTGAATAAGGAAGTCTTCAAGGTCTTATTTAACGGCACTAGTAGATTAATTGTCAACGATAGTACAAGTATTCAGCTCTCACGGAGATTAAGGGTAACATGTGAGCTAATATAGAGCAGTTTGCTTTAACTTAGCATCATATAATGTTCACCCATAGTGATCATGTGGCCTTTATAAGAGCTATTATACGATTGCGTGTATCAAGCTGATTAACATTACACAAATTCCACTGTATGCAGCAAAAGGCATTATATCTTTATTATTTGAAGCCACAGAATAACTGATTACATTATAGTAGCTCACGTGTTCTTTATTAAAATGCAAGTGGTCTAAGAGTACACTTGTGGTCTTCAGTTCAGAATATAGTTTAGTTAAAGTCCACAAAAATCCTTTAAATTGCTTAAAGCTGTACAATACTAACTTGTTACCTATATTAACGCTGCAAGCGTTACAGTGTGGTCTCTGTGACACATAATAACGTTCTTATTCAGGCAAAAGCTCACTTTTCACCTATTGCAGGTCGAGTGTACTGTAATAACTCTTCATAAGTGCTAAAGTTACCGATGTTACCTCTTGTGACATCTTATAATGAAGTTTTGTGCTACTTGGGTTGTACTCAGCATTATAAACAATTTTATATGTTATCAAGCCTGAAATCACGAGAAAAACAGCTGATCCATACTTTCATTATAGGTATTTGTTTGCAAAACTCGACATAATGTATATGAATCAAGGATTTTTTTCCCCACGACCCGACCCTTGTAGGTACTGTTAAATACATCTGTAAACGAGACCATAAACAGAAATTTTGAATACCAAAAAAAATTGCTTAGTCTCGCCCTCTATATTGCATTGAACCTAAAGATACCGGCAAACTGTTGGTGTACATTCGGGGAATACAGGGGTGATGGTAAGTACTCGTAACACTGTTTGCTCGTCCTGGGAAACGAACCCAAGACCTCTAGCGTTTAGGACCACTAGGCTAACGAGGCAGTTAGAGACAGCTATTTAAGATGTGTCTTTTCACACTTTCATTGCTTCCACATCTAAATACCTGTGCATGTTATTAGACCACGTGTGCCACTCTGCATTGCATACTTCCGACCTTCGCTCAATATGGCGCAACACTCGCTATGTTGTTTAGCGAGCTAATGCACTATGGCACATAGTTATGCATACCACTAGGCTGTGGACTTGTTGTTTTCATATTTATTACGGTTAAAATTATCATAAGATACCTATGTATATTTTTATGACTCATTATAGGCGATCACGTGACGAAATTCTTAGAGATTAATTCGTTTATATATGTTACGGCTAATACCCAACCAATAGTTTTATCCAACAGGGAATGGCTGGACCTAGTTGTAGCCGGCATGATGAAGGCTAGACCTAGTTTTACCCGAAAACAATCGGCTCGTACTAGGTTTAACCAAGAGTAAGTGGCTACACCTAGTTCTAACCGGCTAAAACTAGGTGTAGCCGCACTTCGGGTATTAGCCGTAACATATATACATTAACACAAATACCATCACGCCGGTATTCCCCGAAGGGTTAGGCAGAGGTGTGCCCACATACAGTGCGCCGCGCCACCGCCGCCGGTATGCTTATTGCTTAGGTCTCATGTAATCGGAGGCGAGCCTATTGCTACTTACCGGGCACCAATCCAAACTCCGAGCCGCTACTGAAAATTTCATAGAACCCAATAACACTTATTGCTTCACCTGGGAATCGAACCTAAAACCTCTAGCGTAGCAGTGGCACTTAGGTCCACTTGGCTAACGAGGCAGTTATGTATATTTTTATGACTCATTATAGGCGATGACGTGACAGAATTCTTGGTAATAAATGTTTTTTTTTATACGCGAGATAAATAAGTCTAAAGATAGACAACATATCTATTAAAAACGTAGCTAATGTAGACCGATTTCAAGTTTCCAAAGAAATTATCAAAAATGATCTCATTTTCTTTTCATTTTTAAATCTTATACAAGATTTTGACTTACGTATAATTAAATGGGAAACTGACTTACCAAGATATTAGTGTCTTTATCCTATCTACAAAATGTTATAGTACCTATTAAACTATAATACTCATTAACCAAAATATGACTGGATTATTTTAGAAAGTAGAAAACTAGAAAGCAGCTTTTCAAAATTTTAAAACTTGATTGCGTTTTGAAATCCCACTTTTGCATTAGAGAGGCGAAAGATGATTACCTTGAACTACTTTACATTCTAAAAACACATAGATTTCTTACTCAAATACCTCACGGTACTGGATAATGAGGTATTGTTTAAGTTACTGCTTTATTACGCTGTATCGAATTCGATATAAAGACGCTCCCGCATCAGAGCATTCAACTGTAATGTTACAGTTCAGCAGATTCGAGAATTATATCTGTGAGTGGAGTGGATCTGTAATGATGATCTGTTTTTGGGCCCAGCAGGTGGGCACGTTTATATTGCAGGTGATGTGGAGACAGTTTGTGTACTGTATTAAATAGGCCATTGTCTTTTAAAGAGCTCACCGGGAGCATTTGCCTGAAATATGAGTCCCACAACTAATTTTTACTGAATAAAAATATGCCAAATCTAGTCTCAATTATATCCCAGCGGAAATATGTCAAAGCTGCCGAAATGAAAGCTAGCGAAGTTAGTTGGTGGCATTTTTGCTAGATTAAAACTTAGATTAGATTGCGATCGTTCCTAAACATTTGCAAAATTCCCCTCCAGCTTCGAGCTCTAAGAGGAATCCTGGATTGTTACATTACAAGTGACTTTTCCTAGTGATTGAGCACCTTAACAGTACCGATTGCACCTCAAGGCTATCTTCGCCAATACGTCTTCATACTAATGTATAATTGCAATACTACACGATTTCAAACACCTATTTGTAACAACTGGTTTATCTACTTGTGATGTGTTTGTTAAGACTTTGACAGACATTAGGGAGTCGTGGCAATAGTAAAAAAAAAAAAAACTCCAGACCGAATCAGGCCACGGCGGCTAATCTTAATGTAGACTAGCCAAGTACGCAGGAGATATTATAGTTCACAAGTGTTTGCGCAAACACAGGCGCACTACGTCTTTCCTAACTCTCATAGTCCGATGGGACGGCAATCCGAAACAACCAAGGAGAGATCAGGCGTAGGACAAACGGCTTTTCGTGCATACCACCAACTTCCAAATTCCGGGATGTTACCATGTTACTGAGAAATTCCTTATGGAATAACTCAATTAAAATTTTTGCCCGAGGAAGTTACTTGATGATTCCCCATACAAAAAAAAATCCATCTTACCTTTTAAGATGCCCAAAACTGAGAACATTACAGGAAGAAATGGCGTCACACTCACAGTGAATGGTGGAACTGTAGCACAAGCCCTTAAGGTCTAATAAACGGAAGCTACTCACAAATGCGATCTCAGCGGGCGGGCCGGTGACGTCAGAGATGCCGACGCCGACGCGCAGCGCGTGCGCAGACGCCGCGCATGCCACCACCATCAGCCATGCCGCGAACATGCTGAGCTGAAAGTAAAGGATATTGAAAAATGAAAAAAAGTTTATTAGAATCAACAAGTTTTCATCTTACATCACTGGTGATTGAAGCCTCCCTTTAAGCTTATAAAACCTGTACTAGGAGACGCCGCTCTTTCATGTATTGGTAGTAGATACTTATAAAATACTTGTTTTTTTCTATTTTACTAATAAAATAACTTAAAACTATCAATCCTCATAACTAAGTGGTTTAATAATCCATTCAGTTAGCATTTTTCACATTCATGCATAGGTATGATCACATCACATCAAAGCATTTTATGACTGAAAACACGGAGGTGAATTAAAAAACGGCTAGAATTTTAAAAGGTTTGATGCAGCAAATATTTCAGGTTAGGTAATGAACGGTAAATATGTAGATGCTAAACATAATTGCAATTGTTAATTGTTTATGCAGTTCTCTATTAGGCCGATTCGACCGATAGACTAGTCAAGAACGCAGGAGATATTATAGTGCTCAAGTGTGTGCGTAAACACAGGTGCATTCCCTCTTCCCTCACTCTCATAGTCCGATAGGACGGCAATCAAACACAATCGGGGAGCGATCAGGCACACAACCAAATTCCAAATTCCCCAATTTACAACAACACAACTCCTCAGCTTCTCTTCTCTTCTTCTAATAGGTTACTCCCCAACGGAGCAGTAAACCAATAAGCAGCATTATAGAAAAAGGCTTTAAATAAATACAGAAGGAGTAGTCAATACGACCTTTGACGTCAAACTGGCTAGCGATCAATGGCAAACAATTGACGATTTATTAGCTACATTCATTACCATATAACCGGACGTCAATGAACTATCTACAATATCATTATGTAATTTATTTATTTTATACTACCTATAGATATACCTACAGCTAGTAAATAAAGCGATAGTTGGTAGCAACTGGCTAAGAGCTGTCGAGAAGTGATTTAAAGAAGGTGGCAGACACAGGATGGATGCGAGCTGCCCCAGACCGGGATGGTTGGCGCTCTTTTGGGGGAGGCCTACGTACAGCAGTGGACGCCGGAGGGCTATGGGCTGATTATGATGATGATGAGCTAAGTGGGGTGCAAGTGTTGGAGGCCTATGTCTAGCAGTGGACTGTTATATGCTGATGATGATACCCCGGTATCACCCGTGTTGAGTAACGTCTTTGGTTACTGCTCCGCTCACGTTGATTGTAGCGTGATGTTTTATTTATGCATATAAACCTTCCTCTTAAATCAATCTATCTATTTAGGAGAAGTGCATTAAAATCCGTAAATTATTTAACTTATCCGATAAAAAACGACAACAGAAACTGATTAAAAAATACAAACATTTTTTTTGCAGATATCCAAATGAGAATAAACAAATCGTTGAATTTCAAACGCAAATTAAGTTTGCAAATAAAAATGACGCACATTAGGTACCTATAAGTCTGTGGTCCTCAAAGTGCAATAACGGCCATGGTCATATTTGACACTATAGGTAAAAAAAGATGGTTGCCATGCCAATATTTTCGACAATATTAATGTACCTACCTAAAATATTGACATCTGTTTAATTTCATACACGCAGTTGATGAAAAAATAACAAATACTTATAATAATAAGCTGTCGATCGAATTCCGGTCACGATAGCCAATCCCAATAGTAACTATGTACGCAGGAGATATTTTAATGCGCAGGTGTGACACAGGTGCATCCCGGACCCCACGCTACGCTCTGCCGCGCTTGTGCGGGGCAGCAAAATTAAATTATTAGCCATACAAATATACTACGCATTAGGATAGTAAGCGGCCATTTTAGATGAAACGTAGTATATTTCATAAATAGAACAATGATTTCAAAGCCTAAGAGCCTGTCCAGATGAGCGCGTACTCGAGATACTAGAGCTACATACATCCCGTCCAGATGCTCTCGCGCGTTACCTCAAGTAGCGAGGGCCTACGCGCGAGTGGACTTGCGCGTAAAACGCCTTATCTGGACAGGCTCTTAGGCGTAAACATTTGAGAGCTTGTATTAAAAAAAAACATTGAATATCATTGACCAAATTAATTAAGATTCGACACACGTGCACACTTATCTACTAATATTATAAAGAAGATAGATTTTTTTATTTGTTTTTACCGAATAGGTTCCAAAAGTACTGGACCGATTTTAAAAATTTTTTCACCAATGGATAGCTACATTATTCCTGAGTAACATAAGCTATATAACATCACGCTACGACCCTCAAGAGCGGAGCGGTAACCAAAGACCTCACTTAACACGGTTGAAATAAGCCACACGCATAGGCGTATATAGGGGGGGGCCGGGTGGGCCGGGCCCACCCCAGAATGGTCTTGTGCCCACCCCAGGCTGTAGGGCTCACCTTCCGCCTGACCGCATTGCATCGCATCGGCCATGGCATCTTAGGGGCCAGGCCCCCCCTGAAAACTTTCCCTAGATACGCCAATGGCCACACGGACGAAGTCGCGGGCAGTTCGGTAGTTATTAATAAGAGTCTTTACTCAGTAAATGTCACAAGTTTTATGAGCTGTTAAGCCAAAGGTTGAGTGTTGTAGGTCTAAATGAATCAGAATTCCACTCACGCGCACGGTCGCTCAGATCAATGTCATTGACAATTGGATCTTCCGTGAAGCGTGGTTTGAGTCATTTAGTGGTTTAGAGTAATGATCTATGCGATCGGTCTTTTGTTGAGTTTGTACTAGACATAATTAGGTACTGGATTGTAATAAATTAAGTAATTCTAAGTTGGGTTCTTCGAAACATTGATAGTAATCACTCTGGTATAAGAATTGAGGTAGATCGAGAATCTAATCCACTCGAAAAGAGAATAGAATACATTTTATTTGGTTATAGTGTGTGCCTAGGTAAAAAAATATTTAAAAATGTGATACAGTTTGTAGATACAATCTAGGTGCCTTAAATTAGGCTTGTAAACGTTTGAGAAAATAATACATATTTTTTCTGACTTCTATATGGACTGGCTTTAATTTTATAAGTCCTTTTCGCCGGTTCTGAAAAAATATGTATTATTTGTTGTTTTATTTATTCAAACCCTAATTTCCTAATGGATTTTGTAAGCAAAATCCATTAGGAAATTAGGGTTTTGGAGGTCAGATAGGCAGTCGCTCCATGTAAACACTGGCTGGCTGCACAAAAACACAAAGAATCAGCCGTAGCAGAATTCTGCTCTACCAGAAATATATCACTTGAGACAAACCTCGCACTAAATATATTTTCGGCACTATACACACGCACGAGGACACACAACGCTGTCGGAAATCCCGTTTTCCCTGTGATCGACAATGGAGGTCAGACGGCCGTTGCTCCTTTGGACCCACTTGAACTACTTCAACGTTATTTTGGATCGTCAGATCAGCTGATCTATTCTATAAAATCTCTCTCTCTAAATTTAGTTGAATTGAGCTTGGCATCAGTGTATAATTTAAGAGATTGACAGCTTATATTAAACTCACTTCAAGGCAAATCACTAAGGGAGATTTGTACAGAATAATACCAGATCCCATTTAGAAACGCAGACTAAACAAAAGTAAATGAGAACAACAACTTATTATCACTTAGGCACTATCTTAAACACAGACAATTAAAAAACTATAAATAAATATACTAACACGCACAATTCGAAATTGTTTTCAATTTTGTCCCGAACTTTATTGCAAAAACAACAACCGACTATTATCTCAAACGATAAATGAATGATCTAACGTACGATAGTGCGCCTGCGCAATTCACAGTGTAGTAAAAACATCGAGTTTGTTGACATCGTGAAACGCGAAGCTGATACGTACGTTTGATAAACAAACTACAACGAGAGACGGAAATGTGAAAATGTTCTTGCAAATTATTAAATCAACAAGATCATAAAATATCAAAGATCTGAAAGTATCTGGAGATAACTTGGCATATTCCTGCAGGCCTGGCCGGGTTAGAAAAAGTAATTACAAGTCGTAGTCTAGGTACCCAGCGGAATTTGCAAAGGGCATTAGAAATAACACGGATGGGTTTTAGTCAGTTAGAGACTGTATTTTGATGATTCGCCATCTTTAAAAAAAAACCCCGGCCTAAATAGAAAATGCTACTATAAAATGTTAGACTAAAGCTGATCATGTGTGAATATTCTAAAGAACAACAGAAGATAAAGAGAGACGAGGGGAATGCTTAAGCAGATAAGTATGCACTATAAACAAGTCAAAGTCAAAAAAGTCAAGTTTATCTCAAAGTTAAGGATGCCATCTTTGTTTTTGTCCTCACGAAGATTTTATAGTGAGAATAAAAAAAACTAATTTTCAACGTCGTGATGGTTTGTACCTAAACTGGGACTTTATCGATTCATATTATGTACTTTCTGAGTTTGGTTTGGTTTGTAGCCCGGAGTTTGGAAGTTGGTGGTGTGACACTCCCGTGCCTCGGAAAGCACGTAAAGCCGTTGGTCCTGCGCCTGATTTCTCTCCGGTCGTGTCGGATTGTCGTCCCATCGGGCTATGAGAGTTAGAGAAGAGGGAGTGCACCTGTGTTTGCGCACACACTTGTGCACTATAATATCTCCTGCGTACGGGGTTAGTCTGCATTAAGGTTAGCCGCCGTGGCCGGAATCGGCCTGGAGAATTACTTTTTTAGTTTATCTTGGACATCACTGACATCGTCAAAAAAAATATCGTGAGGAAACCTGGACTTAAAACTAAAATCGTCAATTCGCCTTAAGAAAGTGTGGTAGATCCATGCTCGTGCCTTCCTTGTGTGAAAGAGGCCTTTGCCAAGCAATGGGACGTGGAAGGTAACAGGCTGGTATTTTTTTTGTCACTTATGTAAAGTTTGAAAACAATAAGGAAAGTCACACGCAACAGAGGTTATCACTATACTTATGGGAATCATTAACCTTTTAAACACGGAACTATACCCACAGGTAAAACGTTGATTAAATTAGACAACCTTAGTTCTAGGACCTAGTCTAGTCGCTCTGGTTATGACAAGAATAGATTATGATGACTGCCCAGTTGGTCTCGTGCCTCACAAGCTCGACTACAGAGCGTGTGGTCCTGTGTTCGATCCCCAAATTCTCTTTTTGCCGAACCTATGGTATTAGGTTTTTAATTAGAAACATCTAAGTAGCAGTCCGGACTTCGGAAGATTAATTGCTATCCCATCGAAAGAGAAAGAAGAGGGAGCTTTCCTTCTTCCTTACCTGCTTTTGCACACAGTCACGATAATATTTTGAGCACAAAAAAACTCTCCTGCCTACACTGCTATTTTACGCCTAGATCATAATTCGATCGTAGGGATATTATGACTCATTTTATAGGTCACTGGCACTGATGGAATTAATTGGGAAGGAATTAACATTTAGGTATTATATAAACAAATTCAATTAAAGAAATACAACTTGCTGAATTTACTGTGTTGAATTCTGAACCAAAATACATACATATACGAACGAATGCACACTTGCACAGTTAGCAAAGTTAAGTACTTAGGTACATAACAAGTTACCTTCAAGGTCGTAAGCAGAGCTAAAAGATTCGAATGCAGCTGACATACTTGCATGCAATCTTGAATATTTTTCAAGGCAGACCAAACAAGATTTTTGCTCCACGGTAGCTGTATCTGATTTCCAGAAACATGTCCACTGGTTTTATTTTGTTAATGATCTCGAATTTAAGTGCATACAGCCCTACCTACCTACAGTGCGTAGGCACTGTAGGTAAGTTTAGTATAGAACTGTTAAGACTAAGTTGCACCACATTGGAATTATTTTTATCTTTTGGTCGGTTTTATAAATACTCGTTGATGTCTCCTGCACGGGGGGGACAGACCTCTGTCAGACTCCTACTGATTATCACTTTGTGCGAGAAGACGGCTCGGGGTGAGTCCTCTCAAGGTGTACTCTGACAGCGTACGCTGCGCCATGTCATACCGGCATCGGCAGTCAGCGCAGTACCATAACTAATTCTAAGTTACCGCCAAGCCAACTTGATCATCTGCTGACTTGCCGAGGCTTATCATTCATCATCATAGTAGTATCCACCTTGTGGATCATCTATCCTTGTATATTCACCTTGAGAACCGGTGTCATCACCTAATTAAGACCGCAGGAAAAAGCTGGATGCAAGCCGCTTCCAACCGGTCCTTTTGGAAATCTATGGGGAGGCCTAAGTCCAGCAGTAGACATCCTGCGGCTAATATGATGATGTTGATGATGATATAAGTATCAGACATGGATTAGCTAGAACTGTAAACCGTTTTCAGGGTTTTGGGCTTCTATATCCATTAACTGCCTCGTTAGCCTAGTGGTCTTAAGCACGACTACTACGCTAGAGGTCTTGGGTTCGATACCCAGATTGAGCATAGTGTTATTGGGTTTTTCTATGAAATTCTTAGTACCAGCTCGGAGTTAGGAATTGTGCCCGGTCAATGGCAATAGGCTCGCCCCAAATTACATGAGACCTAAACATACCGGCGAACTGTGGGTGCATATTGGTACACCTCTGCCTAACCGTTCGGAGAATACAGGCGTGATGGTATGTATGTATATTATATCCTTATAACACGGTCAGACAAGCAAGGACGGGGGGAAGGGGACAAAGAACCGGTCCATAATGGCTTATCCTACAGAGAAGACGAGATTTACAAACATTAGCAATCGTACGGTGAGTCTATGCACTCTGTTGCACTTTCATAATATCGGTCATTGCTGCCTACACCACAACTAGTGCTGTCCCACATAAAATTCATTAGAGAAAGTTTTTTATCGATGTCAGTATTGGTAAAGTCAATAAATTATTTTATTGGTTGGGATTTTATTTAGGTACGTGGGGGTCTTGGGCGATTATGGCACACGAGGAATAGGGTAACCCTGCCAGCATTTTCAGTGCTACAAATTAGAAATGAAAGGTCAATTAATTATAATATTTGGCCAATATTGAGGTCGTAGATGATCACTTCAACATTTTAAAGACAACGAATCAGTGTGAGAGTCATTTGAATACTCAAATGTAGAATTAATGTCGAAGAGGAAAAAAAAACAATCAAAATAAATTACTTATTATTATTGAATAGATTAGCAACCAGATGATTTTGTTATAAATTTTATAGTTTATCACTCAAACTGACTAGCGCTTTTTTACGCTTAAGACTGGCTAAAAATAAGCTAAAAAAATATATTTGAGTAATTTATTGAATAATAAATATTATTTTTTATTTTTATTATGGCCATTGAATAAATGAATTATATTGACACAGTTATTATTAACGAACTATCCGCGGCATCGTCTGCGTGCCTTATTTCACCCGCGTTAGGTTACGCCTCTGGTTACTGCTCCGCTCCAGTGTGTTGCAGCGTGATGTTATAAAGCCTATGTTACTCAGGGATAATGTTGCTTCCTAATGGCAAACGAATCTTTGAAATCCGTCCCGTAGTTTTTGAGTTTATTCGTAACATATAAAAATGCAAATCTTTCCTCTTAGTGTATATCATCATCATCTGCCTAGCCTTTTCCCAACTATGTTGGGGTCGGCTTCCAGTCGAACCGAATGCAGCTGAATATCAGTATTTTACATGGAGCGACTGCCTATCAGACCTCCACAACCCAGTAATGGGTAATACGATACTCTTGGTAAGACTGGTTGTCAGATTTTCTGGCTTCTGACTAACAGTAAATATATGTAGTAACTAAAATGTTTTGAAAAATCTTTTAAAAACAAGTTACAAGGCGGTCGAAACTATTGAATACGACAGTTTAAAAGAAATCATTCAAATTATGCTTTTGTTTGCATAACACTTGTAACATAATCAATTTACTTCACCATTTTTTAATGTTCAAATCTTAATTTTCTAACTGCCATACTCAGAGACGGTTAACGGTTACTTAAGTCGCTCCTTAGTAAAGATTTCTCTTGGAAATCTTTACTAAGGAGCGACTTAAGTAACCGTTAAACGTCTCTGAGTATGGCAGTGAGTATCATAAAAACAGTTCAACAGGCCAATTCAAATTACTACAAGGTCCAGCAAACTTAACACGGTCAAATGCTGATGTGTAGTCGTAAAGCCGACGACGAACTTCGTTATAATAAATAAATTAAGCCTTCTAGGTTATAGGAAGGTTACTCCAGTGTCGAATGCCCCATTGGTATCGTGGCAAGCGCGACTGTTGCGTGGGGTCCTGGATTCGATTCCCAGGTCGGGCAGTTTCAATGAGTTTTCCCATCAGGACTTTCTTTCTAACAATCCGGGTTTGGGAGATGGTGGTGTGACTCGGAAGGCACGTAAAGCCGTTGGTCCTGGGCCTGATCTCTCCCAAGTTGTGTCGGATTGTCGTCCCATGAGACTATGAGAATTAGGGAAGAGGGAGTGCACCTGTGTTTGCGCACACACTTGTGCACAATAATATAAATACTTGGCTAATGATAACTATGCATTAAGATTAGCCGCCGTGGCTGGAATCGGTCTGCATAATACATTGTACATACCAGTGTCAAACATAAAAATACCTATTAAAATGATTTAATATGTGCATTATAAGTTTACTTTCAATTTATAAACTAAGTAAGATTAAAAATATCAAGGACAATATTTCGAAATCGCATATTTATTGAGGCTTCAGAATTTATAATTTTAACACTATATTTAATTAATGCAGCAACTGTATATTAGATAAATAGTAAAATTCCAAACCGCTTTATCGATATAATTATCATAATCATGTCTTTAGTGGAACATCACTAGCATTGTACAGTTATTACCTAGAGTTAGTAGGTACCTACGTACAAGTAGAAATCGGAACGTTGCAGATGTCTGCAACATGAGATACCCGCAGTAATACAATATGGACAGTTCTGTGGAGTACAAAAAAAACGACGGGTTGCACTCCGGGAGAGCCGGCAGAAGTGAAAACGCTAAAGACGTACACAAATATAACAATTCGCTGACGCGGATTGTCATATTTGTGTACAATATTTTTTTTACCCATTCCAAAACAAGTGCACAACGCCGCTTACGAATTTTCGATCAGGGTCACGTGTCCTGACGCGAGTTTAACATTTTTTACCCATTCCAAAAAAATTGCACAACGCCGCTAAAGAAGTTTTCACTTCAAAAAGTTTTTAAGCAAGCTTATAGATTTTATAGCCTTCAATAAAATTGCTGATCAATTGATAACTAATTTTTTTTTCAGTTGCCGCTATCGTTATTTCAATGGTAGCATTGTAATACTTTGTTATTTCATGATGAATACACAAGAAATGTTAACTACTATTACTACTAAGTATACTATTTGCCATTTACATTTAAAAAATATAACTAAAATGCAGTTTAGTATTTTAACGGTATAACCTAAACTACCTTTATTTTTAACACTTTTGTGTGATTCCTACTAAAATAAATGAAGAACAATATGCAAATTATGGTCTCGTCACCGCCCGCATCGCGTAGAAATATGATCTAACTAGGTACCTATTGGATTTCCATAGATATTTATTAGAGCAACAATGGCTACCTATGCATATACACCTGGTATATAATTTACCCCTTACCCTTCAAATGCTTATGTAAGTTAAAGAAAAATTCACACATCTCAGAATATGACCTCAAATAAAAGCACTAACGATAGATAATCTTTTGTCTATTGCACCAACATCAAACTTTTAAATGGTATACAATATACAAACAATCACTAAGAGAAAATCTAATGTAACATTGGTCATTAAAGTTGGTCCAACATTGGCCAATGACACGAAGCCAACAAAATCACTTTACCATAAACACAAGTATAGTTACGCACCGAAATTAACATAACTGTGCAAGTGCAAACAGTTCTAATTTAACTAAGAACATCAGTTCATGACCTTCACACATGGGCACCTACGTCTTTTCTCAATAGGAATCACTGACTAGGTCTCTATGGACATCCTCATCCTCATAATCCACATACACCGGCCTCACGCCTGTATTCCCCGAAGGGTTAGGTATAGGTGTAACAATGTACACCCACAGTCCGCCAGTATGTTTAGGTCCCATGTAATAGGAGGCGAGCCTATATTGCCATTGACCGGGCACAAATCCTAATTCCGAGCCAAACAGCACGCGTCCTCATAATCCTTATTACTTACCTAAACTTATTTCAGATCAGTACCTAATACTTTTTTTTTAACAACGTTGCCCCGCACTTAGTTCCTCCTGTATTGTAAACCCAGTTACTGGGCAACACCATACCTCTTGGTAAGACTGGGTTATCAGACTTTCTGGCTGACAACGATCTACAAATGACAGCCAGGTGCCAGGTCCAACAACAAAAGAGAACAATTGTATTTTACAAAAAAGGCCAATAATTCTCCAGGTCAATTAAGCTGATAGCGATATCCTTATCAAACCTTGCGAGCCAAATAAAAGCGATAACTTTTACCTGATTATGAAAAAAACAGATAAATCGAGTGAAATATCAGTGAATCATTTTTCTGTCCAGGACGTAGATAGTTTATGATTTATCGTAAATAAAAATATAAAGATATATATATATAACGGGGAAAGCCAGAAGCAATACCTATGTGTTAATTGGATACCGGTAACAGCACGATTACACGAATGCAAAACTGAAAATAGCAGAGAACTTACATTACACGAAAAATTACATACAAGGTGCAGTTTCGAATTCTAGGAGGTAACTCCTCGCACTTGGCAGCCAGGCTGTGGGCATCAAAATTTTGTGGAAATCATACCCGCCTAGGTCGTGGGTTCTCATATGTTCGACGGCCGCGCACAGAGTACTTTATGTGGCTGCCGTATCTTAGTCGCCACAGCTAAACTGCCTAGTGGTATAATAAAGAAATAAATTGTATTTTTTTTGTCTTCAAATTCGAACTATCTATCTTCTGCCAGGATTAGACAGGCGGGTCAGTGAACCCGAGCGTGTATTCTGAAATACTGTCATACACAACAAAAAAAAACTAGTATTTATTAATTTTTTCATTTGATTATTTATGTATTTTACAACAACCTCCTTAATTTGACGAAGATCCAAAACTGCACCTTGGATAAGAAAAATATTGTGCAAGATGACTTTGACCTAGTTATAAATACAACTTCACGAAGATTTATTAACATAACCAACATAACTTCTTAGTTAGAAACATAATATTCAGTAATACAGCTATTTTCTATGCACTCTGCATACAAATTAATGCCAAATCGTCATCGACCTAGACGTTTAGGAAAATATTTGAATATCGTTTATTACCATATTTTTTTATGCCATGCAATGGATTGAGACGGCACTGAAACATATTTGTATTATTGATTTACAATTAATTTATTTTTGGAAGCTATATGTTTGAACCGTTTAAGGTTGCAATGAAACACATAGGCATTTTTTTTACCGATGGGAAATCATCAAACGACTTCTCCAGCTCTGGGCGGGGCGAGAGGGAGTGTCAGACTTTTACTGACTAAAACCCATCCATGTTCCTTCTTGTGCCCTTGGCATTCCGGGAGCGCGGTATCTCTTTCGAACAACCCACAGCCCCGGAAGGCATCAGCCCTGACTGGCCCCTCCAATGTTTGCTGACATCTCTTTGAGGCGCGCGTGGAACACGAACGCGCCCTGGACACGGTCTGTCGTTAGTTAACGTACCGGCGACGGATGGTGAGCCACAGACCCGCGTCTACGGTGGCCGGGAAACGTCTCACGGCTCCCGACGTCCGTAGCGTCTCCCGCGGAACGCTTGTGCATGGGCCCCGGCCCCGAGTGCTCATCGCCTAGCGACTGGTCGCCTCTTCACGTGACCAGAAGTCAGACCTTTTCTTGGGCCAAAGAACCAGGATTGCCATACAACGTGGCAATGCTGCCAACCTTTTGGGCACTTGCCCCATTGACAGCGATGCGAAAGAGCTTTTTGATATCCTATGAGTTGTGTATACTTTTTAATTTAATTACCAACGAGAGCGGGGCAGTACTTGACTAAAGACATAGCTGTACGTGAATGACACTGCGGGGTATAAAGCTAGTAGTAAATAAGTCTATTGAAAATAAGTGACCTAAAGATACCGAGATAATTGCCTTACAAGGATGCGCTATAGTTGCCCGCAAAACGGAAAAAAACTTACGTTTTTTTCTGCAATTTGCAGGTCAATCTCAGATTGTTTGTTGACGCAATATAACTCTCTAAATTATAATTAGCCTCGAACGTCGTGTTTTTATTAAATAGGCATATTTTGCAGGTCACACTAACTTGGAGAGTTATGTTAATGAATTAAATGATTACATAAATAAATAATAATATAATAGTAAATCTTACTACTATAATAATGCGGAAGTTTTGATGGATATTTGTTACTCAATCACGCCAAAACGGCTGAACAGATTGAATGAATTTTGCCACTGAGATAGGCTGTAGTGTCAAGTAGTGTGGAATAACACAAAGGATACTTTTTATCCCGAAAAAATATACTGTTCCTTTAGGATAATATATCAACTTTTAAAAAAAGCTAGAAATACAAGTGCAACCCGATGCTTAGGTGCAAATTACAAAAAAAAAGTAAGAAAAATTGAATTTAGCGGAATAGTGCTTTCACCTTGTCCGTTTTCAAGATCATAGGACCTACCAAGCCGTTTTTATAATTGTCCTGATGTTATTCTTGGGCAGAAAAACTGCTTAGGTGATTCCTAATCTGTGCATTCTCATACTAATTTATAAAAAGCCCTGGCTCACCACGAATAACAAACAAAGGGCAAAGTAAACATATCGAATGGCAAACCCGTCTTGTTTGTAAAGGGCTAACTCATCGATGTTTCAAAAATTTCACTGTCGCAATCTCCAATCAAAGCGACAAGGTCAGTTCTTGACATTTTGTTCGCTCAGCGTAAAATAAGAACGAGCCGTGATGGTATCATTAGTAAGCCATAATTGGGAAATAACGAAAACAATGACGAATCAAGGTTTTTAAAAGGTGTTAAATGGTTGTAGGTGAGGATCTTGAGATGCCATTAAACGGATCTCATCTGAAAAGAATTATGACTTATGTAAAATTTCCACAGATATAAGAAAGAAGAAAATTTCCATAAACCTACCAGCATTGGAGCGCATTTCACACAGTGCTGAAGAACATTCAGGCTTCTACGTAATAGTTAAGGTTCATGTTTGCATGGATTTTATACTGCCTGGACCTCGAATAGATCCGCGCGTATCCCAGCAGTTGGCAGGTTGATGGAAGTCGTACATTACGGGGCTGAAACGTGGACACTCACGGGTTCTGTCGGTCCATAACATCAAGGTCGCAAGCAAGCTATGGAGCGGGCTATGAGTGGAGAGAACGGGGTGATCCAACAGAGGACCAGAGTTGTCGACATAGCTCACAGAATACGCAAGCACGGGCCGGCTAATCACGGACTGAAACGGATGATCGTTGGGGTAGACGTGTTCTTGAGTGGAAGCCGCGAGTCGGCAAGCGTAAGGTGGAACGCCCTTAGGCTCGGTGGAGCGACGATCTTCGCAGGGTAGCTGGTAGCAACTGGATCAGAGTTGCCGAAAATAGAGTTAAGTGGCGTGCGATTGGAGAGGCATATGTCTAGCAGTGGACTGTTACAGGCAGGATAATCCGAAAAGAAAAAATAACTATGATACTATAGAGAAGGCCTGTGGCTTAGACTCCAACTCCGAAAGGTCGGAACTTCCAATTGATTTTACACCTCTGTCTTCAAATTCAGCTCCGATACTTTTATCTAAGGTTGCAACCACAGATATTGCAACGAACAGAACGCAGCTTCTGACAGTTCTGACCCTGGTTGGAGAGCGTACGCACAAGATTTAGTTTTATTGAATATTACTACTACTAAGTAAATTATCATTTATATTCGACTGAATACAAATGACTGTTTACTGAATTATGTTTGTATTATACGACACTGTTAAAGCAGTGGTTGAGCGATTGACTGCTGCGCTGCGTGTCAGGGTTCGATTCCCACACGGAACAAATATTTGCATGGCCAACAGGTAGGTGTTCCGGGTCTGGCAGTTTGTGTGAGATTAAATATTTGTAAACGCACTAACGATACAGGAGAAAATCCTAGTATTTTCTCCTGTATCGTTAACCGTTACCCACACTAGGTATGGGGTAATGTTTTTACATAGAATTTCGGGTTCACTTGCACGACACATATATATTTCTTGACTTGCACCGAAACATTGATACGTTATAAAAGTTAACAACAACCTTATTTTTTGATGATCAGACACATTGATGGAAGTCAGTGTACTTACAGTCATAAACAACTTTGACAATGAGACCAGCCCTAATATAGCAAAAAAATCAGCTGATTCATAGTATTGATTCATTATTTTTATACTAATGAGTACAATGACCCCTTTTTAGGTTTCTGGTAAACAAAAAAATAACTTTGTATAATTAATTATATCCGATATTATTAGACTTTAGGTAGTTGCGACAGTTATCACGCGGAAGGACAATCATGGTGGGAAACTTCGAATTGTTATTCCTGATATTCAAAACATAATTATGGCGAGTCGTGAGAATATAATAATATTAAACACACATTCACGTGATGGCGTCAGTAATGTCAGGTAGAGATGAAATTGTGATTAAAAGGACCAAGTGGCATATTGGGAATTTTATGGAAATAATACAATTAAAAAATCCTGCCATTTGCGAATCGAATTCGTACACGAAGGATTTTGTACCACTGTACAAAATTTGACAGTGCATAATGGACAGAAAAACTTTTATTTTGTAGTTTTAGCCGACTTCAATAAATTAGAAGGTTCTCAGTCTTTAGTCTTTTTCTTTGTTTGCTATAGCGGTTATACTGTTTTTATTGTCTGCCTATAAAGGTTTTATTGTATGGAACCCTAGAACTTTGATTGCAATTAATGGAGCATGCTTCAATTTGATCGAAGTAAGTAGACTAGAAAGGTTTAGGTAGTTAATTAAATGTAAACAAAACAAACCACGTGACTCATGGATGCTAAACCTTGTACTTCAAATTTTAAAATCGTATTATTTAAATTAGATAAAATGATTGATAATATACCACTGAACGTTTTATTATTAACGTGGCAGATAGTTCCTCAGATTCTGATTTAGACTAGAGCCTATTATTATACGACTAAACATTTTCTGTTCTTGTTTTATTACATGACCCTCGCAATTTTCAAAGGCGCCTGGTTAATCGACTAAGCGTAATACCTGCTACTTTAGTTGCCATACTACATCACGGGCGTACTCTTAAATTCAGCGACGTTATCTAATTCATCGTATTTTCTAAAAGGTTTTGGGAACCTGTCTTTTTAGGCTCTTTACAATAGACAGATTACAAAATATTATACTATTTTATAAAACTAACAAAAAAGTGGTGTCCAAACAATGACATCTATGAAGAGTAGTTTACGAATAAATGATAAAGATTAACATACATTAATAAAAGAGGAAAGTGTCGTATAAATCGAAATTAGAATTGATTTTGTTGTAACGTATTTTTAAACAAGGAAGTGTCAACTATAAAAAACCTTTTCTACGATTTGTTTACCTTTAGTTAACTACCTAAACCTTTCTAGTATAGGCATATAACATTGAGTTATTGTATTTGTGTAATAGAAAGGATGTGATTACAATAGGAATTATTGGCCAAAATGGTCCTTGGTTGTTACTAAACACGATCGATTGAAACTATTTCACACGATATTTTGGGGTCAACGACATCACATTTTGTTTTGAATTAAGTTTATCTTGGATATCACTGACATCAGTTAAGGAAAACTGGACTTATAATTAATACAAGTCTGAAATCACCAATGTGCCTTGAGAAAGCGTGGTGATCAATGCTCGAATCTTCTCTGTATGAGAAGAGGTCTTTGCCCTGCAGTGGGACAACAGGCTGGTACCCATAATTATTAGGTTTACTGAGGAACTTTTAGCATCGGCGATCTGCGATTTCGCGACACAGGTAATCGCGAAATCGCGATGAAGCTTAGATACAATCTCTAAAACGTGAATTTAATACTGCGATGGAACGCAGAGTCGCCAAACCGCGACGCATCATCGATACAGTCGCAAAATTGCAGATCGCCGATGCTAAAAGTAACGTGTGTGTTTTAGGCCTCAACCTAGTCTAGATTTATTCTAGGCCAATTTTTGACATCCAAATCTAGTCTCTCTGCCTACTGACGTAAGTATTTGATTGCGCTGTAGGTAACGACGATAAAATTTGCTTTCCTTTGTGACGGTGTCAGATATGTAGTCAATATTCGATAACGGTGTTTATTCGATAAGCTGAAGACAAAGAGCGGAGTCAATAACAACATCTATGCTATCACTGGTAGGTACCTACTAGGGTTGCCATGCCATTGTTATTTTAAGCAAATCCGTTCTGTTACACGCATTAAACTGCTTGAAAGTGACAAGATTGTTTTTTTTTCTATTTAATATTACAAAGAGGAAAGATTTTTTGTGTTTGTTTTTACCTAATAAGCTCCGAAACTACTGGACCGATTTCAACTTTTCCAGCAATAAATAGCTACATTATTCCTGAGTAACATAGGCTATATAACATCACGGTACAACGCACGGGAGCGGAGCAGTAACCAAAGACGTAAATTGACGCAAGTGAAATAAGTAAGCCACGCGGACGAAGTCACAGGCTTAAGCTAGTTAATAAATAATAATAATTTAACAATTTATTAGATAAGTATATAAATATTATACATGTTTGTTTCCAATTAATACAATTTGAAAAAGTAAGAAAAAAACTATTAATGGTCGAAATAAGTTAAATAAAGTATTTAAAAAAACTTTATTGCCCTCAAAAAGTAAGCTTGCGCAAAATAACGTAGGATACTTTAGGTAGGTACTATAAACTACGGTTAGTACCTAGTTGGTTTGCAAAGGTGAAATTCTATTAACCCCACTTGCCCCCCATTATTTGAACAAAAATCATCGTAAAATTAAATTATTATGACGATGACGAATGGTCAAGCGTGCATAAGCTCGTGTAATTGGTCAACCAATCATAGCTTTTTACGCCACCATGAGCCCAAAAACCCGATTAATAAAAAAGAACCCTTTTTTTTCTAATTTGCTCATATGACTCAGAAAATACTGTGTTTATCGTACATAGAATGAAAACAAACAATGTTGGTATGCTACCTATTCCAGTTTATTATTACGGAAGCTACTTATTTACCTGCGTGTATTGACTCATAATTTATCTTGCAATCTCGCTATTTGCGCTCTATTACAACATTTTCATTGTGTTTGTTAGCCGTGATCTTGAAATCTTAACTATGTATGGTAGGTACACCAACCGATGTTGCAGTTGTAAGATGACCGATCATATCACTGTGTAATCGTCATGCAACACCCCTTTGTGAAGATATTGCCACATTACCACATTACCCAGTATTCGTTCGATGGAATTCTACAGTAGGTTGTTGTTTGTAATCTAATGAAAGCGAATCCTACTTCCTACTAATAAAATTATCCTGCTAATAATATTATATGTAAATGCAAAATTTTGTGAGAATGGAAGGAAAGATGTTTGTTACTCTTTCACGCATAAACGAATCTAGATAGATTGTAGGTAGTGCGAAATAGGATAGGTACTTTTTATCCCAGAAAATGTAATTCCCAATATTATCCAGACGGGGACGAAATCGAGGGGATGCTAATTTTACGTATATTTGGAAATAATGTTCCTCTTAGTCTGAAAGTTTTACTACCAGATTCACCACGATGTACCGATCGTGTTACCCAGTCACTGGGTTGTGGAGATCAGATAAGCAGTCGCTCCACTTAAAATACTAGTAGGTAGGTACAGCTTCATTCGATTAGTTTGGAAAAAGCTAACAGATAATGAAAAAATAAGTTTCGCGAAAAATATTTATTAGATAGCCGTATTTATTTTTAACAATGCGGTAAATTAATGTTTATAAATAAAAATAACTAAAACTGCAAAACCAATCTAAGTTATATTATCAAAAGAAAATTTCTTAGATTTCTATATTTTTGTCAACTCAAAAATTGCTTAATCGATTATAAAATCTCTTTTACCATGTAAAACTAATGTGTCATCGTATATACGTAAAACTATTTACTTATATTATTAAAACAAATTTTTGTTACCTTTTTATCAGCGTTAAGAACTGTAATAATATTTTTGCACAACTATCAATCACATTTTGCCGCTAAAATTTTAACCAAGACACCTCGAAAGTCGCGTTCAGATATTGTATATATATTTTTTTTTAATTCCACAATTATTTTTAAAGTTCTTGTACAAAGGTATGTTTACTTAAAAATCGACACGAAAAGTGAATGCGAGCTGCATTCACGCAAGGACCAATTGAATAGACGTAAGCCCTCTGTCGCGCCGTATAACGCACTAAATTATTGTACTGCGCTGAATCAAAGCCAAATCCGTACATACGTGTCACAAATGTTTGGACCAACTTGATAATCGACTTGTTACAGATGTCTTCGTTTCAGTAATCATTGCAAATGTTGAAAAGTGTTTCTCAATTTAGCCGAGTAATAATATCCTTTGTGTACTGGCAGCATGTGACCCATATTTGGTGACAGCACTATTGTTTTCTTTTGTATAACAAAAGTGATACAGTTAGCTAATTTGATGGCTGAATTATATTTCTTAGTACCTAATATTCTGCATTTATTTACGACGTAGGTACCTACTTAAATTTAATAAAATACAAACAATATTTTGAAACATTTATTTGTTTTCTTCATTTATTTTGTAGTCAGTCTTTTATAAGTTGTCACAAAGGCAGCAACTTATTATTTATAATGAATTTAATACAACAAAAATAATCAAAGTACATTCACATCCACTGATTAAATAAAAATGATCCTGGTTTACATTGATTGACAAGAGGATTTTTGACCCAACGATGATCTAATAATATCATGGCAGTGAAGTCATTAAGTTCCTTTGCCTGTCCTTGTAATGACTAAATAATTAGACAGTGGTAACTTGGTGGTAACGTTCAGGTTTTCTGAAATTTACTTCAAACCAAAACGGTGAAACGTTGTTTAAAAAAATCAGTTGTTTCAATGCTCCAAAACTATCTTCAAATGTTATTTTATATTGAGGAATAATAACAGTTAAGTTGGTAAGTCAGTACATACCGTAACTTAATATTATTATTCTATCTCCACGTTATGTAACAAATACCTTATCAACACGTAAAAAACACAACATACAAGTTTAAAAATAGCGCCAAATTTAACTCGCCAGTGCCATCTATTCGTTTTGACCAGCACTAAAAATGAGTGACCTTCATAAAATATGCGCAAAGTATTGCCATCTATCTATATTTTAGGAAACTTGTTACAAATACCGCACAATAGATGTCGCTAGTGGAACGTTCCCACAGCTCCAAGGCTGTATTCACACGATAGCTTACCGTTATCTCTATGCCCGGATACCTACGTTTATAAACTTACCTATTTAAACATTTTGATACTCTCAAAGCAAGTTTCGGCATTAGAATTTTTTGGTTATGGATAGCTACTTATCTAGTCACCTATGTACCTACTTACAAAATTTCAACATCGGCTAGTGTGTACATGTACAACCAGCCGGAAGTTCAATGGGCGCAACCCTCGCCTTGATAGGGTAGGGGTTTTTTTTTAAGGGGAGGAAAGGGATATTTATTCACCCCTCGTTAATTTATGTGCCACGGAAGAACAAAATTGATATCCTGAACTAAATGTATTCGCTGCAGTATGAACACTGCTCAATCAATTGCGCTTCGCAAGACATGCGCGCCATATTTATTTTTATAACGCTATCTTTAACGTCATCATAAGTAATCGGTTCTCGAAATTGAGAATTTCACATTCGGGAATATATTCAATCCGATACTGTGGGTCAAATAAATAAGCTTAAAAACAAAATAACTTTTTACTTAAAATCGGTTGTATTTACATTTCGTCCATTGTAGAAAATCAATAGTGTTCAACATCACAAATAAATAAAATCGTACTAAGGTATTCACATAAGTCGTACATAGTACAAATATGCGACAGCTCATTCTTACCACAAAAAATGAAAAGGCGGGACAATAAGATTTACTCATAAGATAATTTTATTGATTTCCATGTCAATTTTCTCTAATTAAAAACATCTTTGCTCCCTTTGGTATTCGATCGCGAATGGAACAATGTATTAGCTAAATGCTTCTCAAAACATCTCGCCTTGTTCGCCGGGGGCCGGCGGCGTGAAAAACAAAGTCATCTCAACTAGGTGTCGGCACACCGACGCCCCGCGAAAGACTGAACGGAGTGAAAACGGATTCAAACAGAAGTATCAAAAACGCTCATGTGACGATCGGCGTCTATGCGGGCGTTGCGAATACATCGCTAGCGGGTCAGTGGCGAGCCCGCGCAGCAATGTACAGCGCGCAACGGGTGATTTTCCACGCTCGGGAGCGCGTCGCCGCGTCGTGGTGCGGGGCGTGCGGCGAGCGGGCGCGGAGCCGGCAAATCGAACGAGGCCACGCGCCGCCGCCCCGCCCCGCCGGTGGCGTCCTTTCATAAAAAATGACGTACATCCTACATACTAAATCACTTTAACCTAGGAATCTCTTATTCCACACCGTGAGACACTGGAGTACCGAGCTGAAGGTTCTATCCTAATTAACAGTTATGGACAAAAATTACAGGCCGGTTTGATATATTTTTGTTATTCGCTATCACGCCGCGGCAACCGTCGCGCTCTCTTTATCGGTCGTATAGAGAGGGCGGCCGGCGCGCGATGGGCGCAAGATAATGGCAAAATTGTGATGTTTTTCTAGTAAACTGACGTGTGGAATACGACCGCGTCTCGTCCGGCAGCGGACGCCGGTCTAAGGTAACGTTTCCTCGTCCTGACTCGGCAGCCTGGACGGTACCCATCCGTACCGATTCTATCGCTAAATGACTAATTTACTATGTTTTACTTCGTTATCATACTTTATCACTCGATCCAATATGCGATCGAGTCGAACGAGGAAACGATTGTGTAATCCGAACGCGACTGTGATATTATTTACTGTATAAAAGAAAAACTATTAACCTGAATGCAACGTTCACACTATGTTACATTATTACTGATTATAAAATCACAGGCTTCACTTATGCTAAATATGTACACACAAACTCTCATCAACAACAAGAAAATGAAGAATTGAGCTTTGTGACTTATTGCTTATTTACTATAACGCGCCAAATCTGGCTTACTTCTCTATTTAGTAACGATTAAGTTCCTACAGCATAGAAAAATATCACAACTTCACCATTCAACGGGCTCACAGGTAGACCTAGAATACAGAGCGGATTTCACTTAGAATAAAGTTTACTTCCGAAAAACACATTTGTACATTTCATGACAAAATTCAACAGCATTCTACTAAGTCTTAATTAATTACACACTCGATAACGAGCCGAAAAAGTAAAGATACAGCTTTCAGTACCGAACTTAAACAATGTAAAAAAATGAAAATCTGCATTGAATTTGACTTAATTAATTACATTTGTCATTTAAATAGAACTGCACCCGTTTTAGGTGGGAGCGTTGTCGGCCCCGCGTGTTCCCAACTGTTGTTAGTGTCCTGTAGTTGGGGCTGTCGCTGTGTGTGGACAGTTGAGGCGAGGCGAGGCCGCGCCAGTCCGGGGCGTCACGAGCACTAACACATCACTGTGACATTGTCCATAAAGAGGCACGAGGCGTATTACGCATCATCCTCCTCCTCCTCGCCTAGCAGCTCCTCTTCCACCTCTTCGTCTGTAACAACCAACACGTGATATTAGCGTCGCACGCACGCGCCACCACACTGCCCAACGCAGCTTTTTATATACTAACAACACCTAAACGCTCTGTTACACAGCCTCTCGATTTAGTTTTAGTTGGAATTTGTAATGTATTCGGAATTACTTTAAAAAGAAAAGATTCTCAGTTTCACTGTATTTGTATTCGAAAGCTTTAAAATAACCGTTTCACTGTATTAGCTATCTTTATATTAAATTTAAAGACGATGGCATAGGTAATTGATAACCTCACTGGCTCGTGTATGTTTAATATGTTTATGCACGTGTAGTGTTTAGCTTATGATTACACGCTTAAACATAATGCGACCGTAGGAGAAATTGCAGTGATAATCAAGGAAAAACTAACGAGATTAATGGGCAGGCTGGCTTTACTACTCAACTCACCCTCGCCATCGAGATCGTCCTCCTCTCCCTCTCCGATTATTTCGTCATCATCCTCTCCTTCAACTTCTTCGTCGTCATCTTCCTCGCCCTCTCCCTCTCCATCTAAGTCTTCCTCTTCACTGTGGGGCTCGTCTTCACCACCTCCGCCGTTCTCTTCCTTTCGCGCCTTTTTCGCTTCCGTCACTTTCTCCTAAAAACGTAACAAATTATTGGCGGGAACCCGTATTTTCAATTGTTTACGTACTGTATACTTTACAACAGTATGCGATACGCCTTGGAGTACTCAAGATCAAACAAGTAATGACTGGCCATTAGCCAATATAATTTCAATTTTGAATGCACCGAGAGATCTGTTTATGTATGATTTTGTGAGAAAACGATGCAAGTTACCTGCATAATAATGAGACGCAGGTGACAAAGATTCGTAACGATAAAGAAGCGTGGGTCATTAGTTGTGTGGGGGGGAAAGAGCGACGTAGAGCGGGGCCGGCGTCATACGGCCCTTTTTCCCGTGGCAAAGTTGAGCGGAACGCGGTCACCGCGCATACCTACCTAACCATTCGGAAAGCGACGCGACGCCGTATCACAAGAAACAACTAAAAACCGTCAAAATAATAATGATGATACAAAGCTTCGTAGCGTCCTTCATTAGCAGACACGTTTTAAATGGTTAAATTACGACATAGCTAACCTATACCTACAAACTAGTCTTGAATCAAGCCGTAAACGCCATGCGTTCTCGTGTACGCGCGATATTCAGAGTGAACAGGACGGAAGATATAAAACATTGTATTTTTTGGCAAAATTAGAGAATATTATTTAAGATTCCCGCTCAATTCGCAGTTGATAAATGTTCACGTGATTGCGAACTATGAACAAGTGCTACTAGAACAAAGGATACATACTACATTATGTACACCTACATGCAAATAAAGCCGGGTCATTGACTACTTTTCAGTGCGACGCCGAAATAAAATAACAATTGTGAAAATGGCTAAAGCGTGACTGACTCATAGCAGACTTGAATATTGCATTGGATTATAATAAGAAATATATATTATGTGTAGATAACAGTGTACAGAGGTGTATATTTGCGCGGCGGTTGTGACAGTTCACCCGACTCAAACACTGACATTCACGCCGGCCATGTTACCCATCCATCTAGCGTCACGCTACGATGAACGCAAGCCCTGAGAAAGTCTAAAATAACTATTTCCACGCAATATAATCGATAGTAAACGACGCCTAGACCTTTTAACACCTATATCGATACAATTTCTATAATAACCACATCAATGAGGACAGCGTACGTTCTCGCGCCATGTTTTTTTTTCTGCCAAGGTCATGCCTCCGTATCGAAAACCGAGTAAACAAAAGTTTAAAAAATAGTGCCCCGCAAATATAACACGCCTCCGGAAAAAAATGTACGTCCGTTTCTTCAGAGGTTATTATTTTATTAGCTCATATATTTCACCACATACGCTAAAATGCATAACTCGACAGAAATGACATCCAAAAATACGCCGGTTCGAGTTAGCATCGTTTCCGTGCATACACACAGAAATCTCTATTTACCACGTGGAATGATGTGCGAGGGCAATATAGATAATGAAAATTATTGTAATGCAGCGTTTATAACAGCGTTCAATAAAATGGCGAGCGATTATAACGAATACATTTTGTTTCGACATGTGCACTCACCTCTGCTGCCCTTTTGGCTCCTTTTAGGTCACTTTTGGCGTCACCCTTCTTCTCATCGCCGACCTTGTCGACGGCCACTTCACTGTTATTTTCATTGGTGCTCATGATTATTCTGATTTTGGTGTTAATTACTAGAATTAGTAAGTTAAGTTGTACGGCTGCCCGGATCCGACGCGAGACTGAGCTACTGACTGAGCGAGTGAGCGAGCGGCCAGATGAGTTTGAAAACGAAGATGGCGCGGGCTTCTGCACGCCTCGACGCTGATTGGTTCAAATCGTCCGCCATTAACAAGCTATGACGAGCATGTGGGCAAAAATGTTGGATTATATTTTCGTTATATTACAATTCAGCTACTTAGTTAGTAGTTAAATCGGTGTTAAAACTAATTTTAACTCCGTTTTCAAAACAATTTTCGGTCCTAAAGATTCTGATTCGGAGAAATGGTTAAAAATGAGATCGCGTCGGCTTCAGTTAGTTCTAAATTTCAACGCAACTCGGTATATCAATTGGCGCTGCTATCAATCATAGAAAAGCGGGAAAATAAAAAGTTCCTAAAGTAAAAGTTGAATTGTTTTGTCAGCATTATCGTGAAGTTCAACGATTGTTAAAATTTGTCACTGAGTACAAGTACGGGCATTATTTTCGGCCTTGAAACAATAACTTTGTGTGGTAATACGATGACTACTTAATCTACTTCCTCCTAAAAATGGCATGATTAATTTAGAAAATGAATGATTTTAATTGTCTACATAAATATCTTCGTGCTTATTATGACTCAATTTCAAACACCTCTTTAACCTTGCACAAATTACCTAAATATTTTTATTTCAAAAGTTTACCGTTCTAGATACTGTATAGAATTTGCCTCCAAACTGCAAAACCATCGACGGCAGCAACATGGATTAACTTGGGATCAACTGTGTATTTTTAAATCGTCGTTTACAGTAGGTACTAAAATCATTGTAATTGCATATCATAAACGCATAGGTAATCAACATCGGTGCGTACTATTCTGATGTTAATTAATGAAAAATAAAGAGGAAACATATTTAAAATCATCATTTATTTACACATTGGGACTAACCTTACATTTTTTTACTCCACACACATTGGGAGACGATAGTAAACGATAAATAAAATACACTCGAACTAAAATATAATGTATGACCTAGATGAGCGGTAGCAAACGTAGGTAAAGGAAAAAGGAATTCTTATAATAATTCCGCAACAATATTTATTTTAAACGTAACGATGAAATTGGTTTGTACATTTATCTATTACACTGCAACCCAATTGGTTTTATGAACAACATAATTTACAACTTACTCAGAGTAGTTTTGTATAAATCTATTCAACAATGCAACTTGTCTTAACTTTTACATTGGCCCAATTGCAACCTGAACAAGTTAGATACTTTGTCTCGTTTAAAATAGATAATTCACATCATTTATTTCCTTTGCAGATATGGAAGTAACACAAGCTTTAAATTAATTATGTAGGTGGAGATATGTCGTGCCCTGTGCTTTTTGAAGGTGAAAGGTGAAGCTAAATTATAGACTAATAATATTTAGACTCTAGCTTTGTCTTCTAAATGAGGCTCTAATTATTCCAGTTCTTATTAACTGCTAGTTCTTTGCGGTATTCAAAATTATTACCACTATTTACAGCACAAAGCACGAAGATACAGCTGATTTATAAAGACCGGGAATTACCCTGTTACAAACTATGAACTCGATAATTTAATTAGTAAACCGTCCTGCTATCTACCCTAAAGAGATGAGAAGTTACACTAGAATTTGATTACAGGGCAAATATTGTTAAATAAGCGGGAATTCTGTTGCGTGTGTCAAGTCTATACATTCCTACAAAATAATATAAATAGAAGATATACCTATTTAGAAACAGATACAGGCCCTAGCGTACTTCTCGACCATATTGCTTTTAGAAACTGGATAACTCTAGAACATTCCTTAAGATGTAAGTACTTATCTATATTGGTGTTAATATTAAGAAATAAAGTTTTGCGTACGCTTAGAACGGAGAGACATTTTTCGGATATTTATTGACGTAAAATGGGAGTAGTACATTCCAATATGAACTATCCGTAAGATCCACTAGCTTATTTTTTTTCTTCAAACTAATAATAAACGTATTTTCTAATTTATGAATCAAAATATCCATCAAATCAGTATATCACAGGCATATACATATTATTTATATAATATTAAATTGTTTTATAACGTTTACAATTTCAAAACTATCAAACTATGGGACACTTGTGGTTTTATACTTATTTGTAAAGACTTGAACATTAATAATTACATAGATATTATTATGAACATATTCATGCTATACTAGACATTTTTAATTATTATCTATCGAATATATAGAAATACAGCATGCAAACTGGTAGAAATTGGACTCGCGAGCAACGAAATAAGAAAGACAATTTTACTTAATTTGTCATTTTGAATATCTATCTTCTTGCTTTGTTTTACTAATTAATTTAACTCTTCAATACTTCAGTATTGCTATGTTTTACTCATCCAGCCCTTTTCGTTGCATCCGTGACGCTGTATTTTAGCTCTAATTAAACATTGTTATTTAGAACACTTCTTTGTATACCTATTTATTTAAATCTGTATAAACTATTTAATATTAAAATGCGGTCTAATAAATATATTTATTTAAATAAGTAAACGATACAAGTATGTATTCTGCACGACATCAATAAATATGTAGAAAAACAGATTTCAAACATTACACATAGAACTAGAACATTATATAGTACTAAAATTGCTTCCACATCACTTAGCCTTGACATCATACAGACAATAATCCATTGCTTACAGTTCCTATGGCGGAAAACAAGTAGACACGAGTTCGACTAAATCTAGTACATAGTACAGGTCATTTGTAAATAGATATTTTAAATACATCATGACTAACACGCCGGTCACAGTTACGTCAGCGCACCGTCCCGTAATACGTGTGGAGATTACACAAATGACCTTTATTCGATCATTGAAACCGATGATTTTGTTGCCAGCTTTTAGAATATTGTACCTGGCAATGTTTTTATTTTCGGCGCGTAATTCAAAATACTTGTTAAATATTCGGTCTGACTCAACGGTTTATCTTGTGTGTACACCATTTTCGGGGTTTTGAAAATAAGATCTGTACGCAATTAAGAGACTAACAAAATGTGTTTATTAAAGGCAAACGCCCTGAGCAGTATAACTGGGGACAGCTATGAATCGGTAGCTAATTCAATAATTAAAATATGAATTCGTGTTACTTCAACGACATTTAGAATATTAAATATAACAGATTATATAAAAATAACTTTTTATCTACCCCATTTATAATGCAAAAACCACAAGCGTCCTTCCACTACAAAAAAAAAACAACTATCATTAACATGTGGATGTTTGGCATTACATTTACAATATTTTAACTAAATAGTGAATGAAAAAGTGTTAGAATACAAAAAATTTAACTACTAGATAAATAGTTAAGTCTAGATTTAAATGCAGCGTGTATCATTTACATTTTACATAAACAATATTATCGTAAAGGGAAAAACATAGCAATATATGATCGCGACGTGCCGTTACTGTAGCACAAACCCGACAATATCTTACAAGTCTATTTTCTCCTTTACTTTATAAGACCAATAAGAAAACTTAAATAAACAATGATTAGCACTCCTGGCTACCACTACAGATTATACCAACCGCATTCCATCTTACAAGAGTTTGAAACAACTCTTAAATATAGGTAACTATTGCAGTTTTGCATTAAACAGTTTTCACTTATTAAAAGTTGCTTGTATTCATGAGTACGTTCAGCCCTGGAAGGATCCGAAAGAATTCAATTTGTATAGTTTAGATTAATCTTTACTTTGTAATTTAGCTGCATATAATTTAATGCCATCAACTTATAACCTGACTCAATTGGACCATCGGACGCTATTTGAGATTAAATGTAACTTCTTACAACACGATCGGTTGCAAAACCCAGTAACATACGTCATCAACCTTTGCCCATCCTAAATACAATTTATTCAGGGCTGGCGTATCAAAAATGCCCACATAAAAGTGCACGTAAATACATGGGTTTATAGAATCAGAGTTCACCAAAATTAGAATCAAGTAACACTGCTCTGAGTAAGAATACCCACTAAGGGTAACGAATGGGTGGTGCAATCCAACTATTTTCAAAAACCACTAGGCATCAACAATTGCTTCTAAGCCTTCAAAGTTCACTATACTAACACTTACGTCACTAACCAACCAATTTAACAAAACAGTAACAACAAAAATAACTCAAATCAACGTTGTGCTGCGTTTAAATCTAGTCCCAACGTTGGGATGTGGCCCTTAGAAGGTGGTGCACACGTTGCCATCGAACTCGATGTTCCCGCCGACAGGGGCGGAGCTGTCTTCGTCGGTAAACAGTCGGTTCTCTCCCCGCCACGCACTATATAGTGTAGGTAAAAAATCGTTGAACAAAGGACTTCTGAGCTGTGACACGCTGTTTTCTCGTACTACCTGGAATTTTAAAATAATATGTCAGTTTTTGATAGTAAGAAAGTATGGTGGATGGTAAGTATGGTGTGGTGTTTTTGTAGTAGTTGTTTTTGAAGTGTTATTGGGTTTTTCTATGAAATTCTCAGTAGCAGCTCGGAGTTTGGATTTGTGCCCGGTTAATGGCAATAGGCTCGCCTCCTATTACATAGGACCTAAATATACCGGCGAACTGTGGGTGTACATCGGTACACCTCTGCCTAACCCTTCGGGGAATACAGGCGTGTTGGTGATGGTTTTTGATAGTACTAGACTTGCAGTGTTGAGAAATGAGATGAAAATATATTTCTATTTCATCTCTTTTCTAAGATTAAGATCAATTTCAATTTTGTTAATGTTTAAGGCCCACTTTCGCCAAAATCACTAAACATATTTAGCGCTAAACGTGTTTAAATTATGATACTGTCTCTGTCATCTTCTATCAATGTGACGGAGATGCAATGATGTTCTAAACGTTTACTAAATGTATTTAGTGATTTTGGTAAAAGTGGGTCTAAATGAAGTCTGATTACTTAATTATCATAAACGGGGTGAAATAAGGAACACACGTGGTGGACCAGAACAAGATTTTAAAAGGGATTTAAATTGGAATAATGTAGTTTGTTGCCAAAAAGTACACACATTTCAGTACAAATATTTGCGTGCTTTTTCTACATTATATTTATATTATATTATTTTTGAGAGGATGAGTGAAAGGCGACTAACAAACGGTATTTATGTGGCAGATGTGAGTGGCAACGCCGGGAGGGGACGCCCTAAAAAGACCTACCCTGACCTTATTGGTGAAGTTCTTCAGAAAGGTCGGGTGTGCAGTGCTCGTAACCGGCGTGCTTGCATGACCAGATGTATGAACGTGAACGAGGCGAAAGTAGTATGTAAGGATCGTAGCAGGTGGCGTTCTGTGGTTTCTGCCTACCCCCATGGGAAAAAGGTGTGAGTTTATGTATGTATGTATGTATGTATATTTATAATGAGATCCCTTTTAAAGTTTCGTTCTGATTCACCCCGTGTGGTCCTATTCACCCTGTTTTACGGTACAGAACCTTATTGTTTGTTTATCAGAAACCTAAAACAAGTCTTCATACTCATCATTGTGAACAACTTTTACTAAATGATATGAAATTTTTACTCGTGATTTATGGGTTAGGCCCATAGTAAAAGTTATTCAAAACATTTTTATTCTTAAAAAGGAATTCTCCATTCTAGGAATTTCTCCTGTATCGTGGGTGCTTTTACAAACAAATAAATTTGCATAAACAAACACCCAGACCCATCTGTAGGCTCTACAAATATTTGTTCGCGACTCAGCCACTGCGCCAACCATGGCGTCACTGAGTCAATGAGTATGATAATCGCTTTTCAAGTTCCTGTTAAACAGATAATAAGGGTTTATATTCATACGTAGGAAGTGTTTATAGAATACTAGCTTCTGCCCGCGACTTCGTCCGCGTCACAGTTGATGTGTTATCCTACGGGTACCGTACATTTTCCCGGGATAAAAAGTAGCCTATGTGTTATTCCAGACTATAATCTATCTTTGTGCCAAATTTCATCCAGATCCATTCAGCCGTTTAAGCGTGAAAGAGTAACAAACATCCATACATCCATACATACAAACTTTCGCCTTTATAATAGTAGTAGGATATACGTATATAGTTTTTTGCGAGTGTAATATAACTTGAGCGCGATACTGAATCATACATTGAAGTGCATTTTAACTTCCTTGTTTTATGCGACCAATAACGCAATTTAATAGGCAAATAATCAGTGCATAGTTTTCTCTGTGACCGATCAGATTGAACGCTAATTGTTCATCTTATAATTATATTTTATTGATATATAACTGTGATTTAAATTTTTATCATGTCTGAAACGTCTAGTGATTCAAGTGATAATGAAGAGATAAGCCGGTTGAAGAATCTTCGCTGGAGGATGCGTTTTCCGCAATCGTCCGATAGTGAAGATGATGAGAGCATCTCACCACCACCATCACCGTCTGGCTCTACCTCAGGAACGGAATGGTTCGAACCACTAGGTAAACAACCCAGAATAATTCCTTATACAGAAACTGCTGGTTTGAAACCTCTGCAATTGCGAACTACTCTAGCTAGCGGACAACCTGAAGATTTTTATAATCTAATGGTTCCAGAGGATTTGTTTGAAGAGATAGCCAGACAGACAAATATTTTCGCTAAGCAAGAGTTATCTAAAATTCGCTTGCCCCGAAAATTTCTGCTTAGCCTGTGGAAACCGACCGACAAAAACGAGATGAAGAAGTTCTTTGGTCTTATAATTTGGATGGGTTTAGTGAAGTTACCTAAGTTGTCACTGTATTGGTCTAACATCCCTATGTACGCGCACCCGCTTGCCAAGAGCGTGATGAGCCGTGACCGGTTCGTCATGTTGTTGCGAATGTTACATTTCTCCAACAAAAAGGAGGCTAGTGAAAATGGGCGTTTGGCAAATATCACTACTCTTTTAAGTGCCTTGAATGCAAACTTCGCTTGCCACTTCACACCCAATGAATTTGTTTGTGTGGATGAATGCATTCGTAGCAGAGAAGTCGTCGGTGGTAAAAAGAAATGCCGTAAATATGGCTTCAAAGTTTTTAAACTATGTACCGAGCCAGGATACACTTGGAGAATTGAAGTTTACTCCAGCAAACAGCTCGTATCTAATTCATCTGCACCCACAAATGTTGTGCTCGGACTTTGCAAGAATTTATTAGGAAAGGGCTATTCTGTATTTGCAGACCATTGGTACACAAGTGTCAATTTGGCAGAGAAATTAATTGACCACGAGACCCATCTAGTCGGAATTTTGCGTAAAAACAGAAGTGACTTACCGGAACAGGTAGTGGACACCGAATTAAAAGCAGGCGAATTTACAGCCCAAGAAAGTGGCCGGGGAATTACGGTCATGAAATGGAGGGCCAGGGGAGATGTTTGTCTTCTGTCGACTAAGCACTCGATAGGTTTTAAAAGGACTAAAAACGAGAGAGGAGTCGAAGTTATAAAACCTAAAATAATCATGGAGTACAACAAAGCCAAAGCCGCAGTGGTTCTCTCGGATCAAATGATAGCATATACTTCTCCAGTTTGTAAATGTAAGTGGTACAAAAAGCTGGCTTTGGATCTACTTCTTAATACCGCGGTGGTCAACGCACGAATTTTGTACGAAGAAACCACAAAAAAGAAAATGTCAGTCATTGAGTTTAGACGCAGACTAGCACAACACATGACCGCCGCGAATACAGATGGGGTTGACATGTAAGTCAGAAAGGAACAAAACATTTCCTAGGCCAGAGCTTCCCAATCTGGGCGCCGTAGAAAGTACACAGGAGAGCCGCTAGTCGCTCCACTGATCTTCAAAAAAATCACAATAAAAATAATAAAATTAAGAACCATTTAAAAAATCTTTAAAAAAATCAATAAACAATATTCTATTCTAATTATACATTATTCCTGAGTAACATAGGCTATTGTATAACATTACGCTACGACCCATGGGTGCGAAGCAGTAACCAAAGACAATGCGCGGGTGAAATAAAGCACGCGTACGAAGTCGTGGGCATTTCGATACTGTGCAATAAAACGATTACATTCTTTCACCATTTCATGATATCCGACACGTACTTTTTATCATTCGACATTGAAACTGCCCAGCAAAGTCAAAGTCAAAGCATTTATTTCAATTAGACCATTTACAGGCACTTTTGAATGTCAAGAAGTTACAGTTTAAAGTTGAAGCTAGTTGCTCGTTCCAAAGCGTAGATCTCTATGGAGAAGAACGAGCAAGAAACTCCATGGACACTTTTTTTCTTCAATTTGGTTTTACAAAATCTTGGTTACAATATTAATGTTGCTTCTATATGTTCAACGAACGCCAAGCCTGCGTTTATCGCTTATGCGGTGTCATGCGGCACTCTTTGGTTAGTATCAATTGAAAGCTGCATAAAAGTTTGCGAAAGATGCCAAACACACCCTAAGAATTTACAAAGTAGTTCCGATAACAACAAGGCAAACACAATGACAAGTCACTCCTATTCGCCAGATAACATTTATCAGGAGCACCATTCTATCTTATCTTGCAGTTAACTCTTACGATTGTTGTTAAATGATAACGTGCTGAAATTCATAGTATAGCCACTCGTGTTATCTTGATGCAGAGTTGTTATCTATCTAGAATTTACCGATAATGATGTGATATGTTATAAATATTATGCCACTCACTTATCTATAATAATATTATAAAGAGGTAAGATTTTTTGTTTGTTTTTTTGTAACGAATAGGCTCCAAAACTACTGGACCGATTTTAACCATTTTATCACCAATAGATAGCTACTTTATTTCTGAGTAACATAGGCTATATAACATCACGCCACGACCCACGGGAGCGGAGCAGTAACCAAAGACGTAACTAAATGTGGGTGAACTAAAGCCTCGCGGACGAAGTCGCGGGCATTTCGCTAGTCTATTTATAAAACACTAGGTGGCGTTAATTATTGCGTTGTTATCAGGGCTGCCAGCAAATAAATCGCGGCTATACCTATTAGTATCTGCAATTATACAGATCGCATTTTACAAAAATATTCTATAAATCGTTTTTTCTTCATAATTTCCTAAAACGAACATATTTACCTGTACCACAGATTAAATAAGTACAGATACTTCACTCAGTAGAAAATTTCCAATACCTACTGCTATAATAGCCTACTCCGTCGCGTCAACTGGCGTCAGCAACCACTGCAAACTAAAATGTGCCTAAATGCTCAAGCGTACAGTTGTGATCGCTTCGCACCGCGCGATCCCACAACAATCGTAGGGCCGCCTCCTCGATAAAATTAAATTAACATACCTTTTTGTGTCTATGTTATTGAGAACTGTGAATATGTTCTGACTTATATGTGGCAGTTTAAAATTGTATCGTAAATGTTTATAAAATATATTTTTTTATAAATTGGTGCTGACTGTGCAATACATCTAGATAAAACATAATTATTCCTTCTTTTACTTGATTTGCACCCATCTACAGCACATAAGGCACCAGACGGCATCGTAGGTAACGAATTAAACTATTAAAATTGAACAACGTGCGTGCGTGCGCTTGCGAAAACCGCACTGAATTTGGTTCGCAAACGGCCCGAGACCGCTCGGCCGGGCGGTAGGCAATTATAGCGCGCAAGTACATAGAGTGACGGAGGCCTGCCTGTACTTTAATGCTGATTCTTAATGAAATAAAAAACCTACACAACCTACCGATTTAAACCTGAACTGGGTCGGTTCTTAAGCAGTCACAATCAGGAACTATGGCCACACGAGTTCACACGACACTCTACTGTATCATAGTTGTCACGTTGGGAATATTTTATCTGCATCTCTGTTCATCCCATACAGATGAGAGGTCAATTTTGAAAAAAGCAAGAAGTGAACTCACTTTCCATTTCATGCCGTATGTTTTTGTATCGTATTATACGAAATGATCATGGATACAATACACCGTCCGATTATACAGATTTTGTATGCAATTATACAATTTGGCAGCCCTGGTTGTTATATATTGCACTAGCTTCTGCCCGCGACTTCGTCCGCGTCACAGTTGATGTGTTATCCTACGGGTACCGTACATTTTCCCGGGATAAAAAGTAGCCTATGTGTTATTCCAGACTATAATCTATCTTTGTGCCAAATTTCATCCAGATCCATTCAGCCGTTTAAGCGTGAAAGAGTAACAAACATCCATACATACATACAAACTTTCGCCTTTATAATAGTAGTAGGATTAAAAAAAAAGACACTTATTTAAAAATCTGTTATTTTGAAGCAGTTTTTTTTTGCTTTGATTTCCGATTTTAAAAGTTGTAATCCTTCTTTTTAATTTTAAATGGGTAAGTTCTTAACTCTAGTCTAGGTGTGAGGTGCCAAAGACAAAGTTGACGATGGAATGAGCTTAAACAGAAGAACCCAGTTCATGCTAACTTTGAAGACATTAGGGTCGCGATGGGAAATACGGACACAGGTAGAGAGTTCTACTTCTTTGCAGTGCGCATTATAAAACACGTTTGGAAACGCTTCGTGAGAATTGGGGGGATGGCAAGAAAGTGGGGTGGTAACTTGAGATACGTATACTGGTATTTGACGTCGCTGTGTGAAAAAAAACAGCTTTATGTCGACTTACTGTTAGTTCAGAAAGTAGTTGTTTCAATGAAAACTTATCAGAGGTACAGCAAATTGGAATAGGCTAGTATACAACTAGAACCGAAAGTTCAATCACTCAATCAATCACTGACTAAACATGAAATCTCGAAAACACTGTTTTACGTCATGGGATGGTAAACAAGCCAACGGAAGTTGACCCAAATAATGTTAAGTGGTCACTGCTACCTATACACATCTGCAATACCAGAGGCCGTGCAAATACGTTGCAATCCCAGAGACAAGTAGAAATGTCCGATGTGCCGGTAATTGGGTAGATGACACCACTAATCAATTGACGTACTTTTTTTGAGCTGTCAAAACGCCATTCCCCCATAGATTTTCTATGACAATACTCAACTATGACGTCACTTTTTTGTCATCTCAATTCACTAACTATTTATTGATTTCAAAGCAACTAAAAATCGAGATTTATAGTTATTTAAAAAATCATCGGGTTTTTAGTGCTAAAATTAAATGTTTTTTTTTGTGATGTTGTTTCTTGAAATTATTAGTTAGTGGTGTCATCTACCCAATTACAGCGGCACCCATACCCTTCAAACCGCAACACAGCAACACTGCTTTGCGGCAGAAATAAGTATGGTGGTAGTACTTCCCTGGACGAGCTCATTCACAAAAAGCTCTACTACTGCTTGACTTATAAAGTTGAAATTTAGCAGATAGGATTTAAAGGTACGTGACGTCAGCTAAGAACGGATTTTGCGACAAGACTGAGCTAAAGGGGTCTTTGACTTTTATTTGGACAAAGTTGCGGATAAAAGCTAGTCAAAAATATAATTTTCCGCCTGCAGGAGATTGTGGGTTCGCCACCAGCCACGAGCAAGTACCCATGTGACTTTCTTCCAATTCATATGTACTTTCTAAATTTATCTTAGACATCACTGACATCGGTAACCATGTCAAAGGTTCTTGAGGTGGTTTAGAAACTCTGACACTAGGGTATGTGGGGTCGTAAGGCCTTACTGCCCACACGATAAATAATAGAAAAATGTAACTCTTACCCTTTCTAAGCCGTCATACGTGGGGTCGTTATGACTCTTAGGTATCCAGATCTTAACATCTTTGTCCAGTCCACTGGTTGCTAATACCGGACACCGCGGGTGAGCCTCTATACAATTGACCTGGAAATATAAAACATGGATGAGTCCAACGCCCTCAACCAATCACGTCGCGTATACAGTCCGCGAGGCGTCAGCTAAGCTTTGCATTTGTGTGAGTGGCCATACAGATAGTGTAGGTGTGACGTCGGCCTAGTGTGCGACGCGTCTTTCATTGGTTGAAACCGGTTTGAACCGGACCAAACTCTACTTTTGGTAATCACTCATACAAATATGAAGCTAAGCTTACGCCTCGCAGATTGTACTATAGCCTGTAGCGTAGCAATGCTGCTCCGTCCTTATTTAAAGTGGGTTTAAAAATTATAATAATTTATTTGTATTTTTTTCGTATGAAGATTTCCATTGCTTGTATGACCAGATGTATGAATGTGCACGAGGCGAAAGGTGTATGTAAAGATCGTAGCCGGTGGCGTTCCGTGGTTTCTGCCTACCCCCCTTGGGAAAAAGGCTTGAGTTCATGTATGTATGTATTTAAATTATAACTCACTACGCCATTCATATCCCCCTGCAGCCACTGCACGATGGCCTCCGTCTTCTTGTCCCACATGTAGATGTAGGAGCAGTCGGAGCCCGACACGACGAACTCGCTCTTAGGCCCGAAGAACGACACGCCCTTGAACGTAGCACTGTTGCGGTGACCGCTGTACCGGTGCGTGTAACCGTCCTTTTCCCTTGTGTCATCCCTGAAAGAAGATGGAGATAGATTATTAGACATAGCGAAGAACTTGCGACTTTGCTCGCGTGGTTTTAGGGTAGAGCCAGACGAGCGTAATTTTTGCGTTGTGAGTTGCGTAATTTCGGTTGGGTAATTTCTGCTACATTCGGTTTCATACAAAACTCCTGTTTCGTTCACACGGCGACGCAAAATGAGTTTCAGTTTCAGTAGAAAGTAAATTACGCGATCGAAATTCTGCGACTCACGACTCACAAAATTACGCTCGTTGGGCCTCACCCTTAATCACCCGTATTAACCTTTTGAACGCCACAGTCGTGTATAGCCGACAAATGCAGTTCAATAAAAAATGCAGTTTTTTTTGTCGTCTATAGACGATTGTGGCGTGTTGGGCACCTTTTCATTTGTCGGCTATACACGACTGTGGCCTTCAAAAGGTTAAGTTACGTCTTTAGTACCGCTCCGCTCCCGTATGTCGTAGCGTAATGTTATATAGCCTTCTTCGATATAAAGACTAACCCAGGGCTTCAAAACCTTTTTTAATCTGCGGCGCACTTACAAGGTTACAAATTTGTCCATGGCGCCCTCGCGGCGGGGGAATCAGTCGAACTCTTACTAACTAAAATCCAACCAAAGAACGCGCCTTCCGCGTACTTCCCTCCTATAATAGCGCGTTTTTTAATATAATTTTAATCAATAAGAAACTTGAATAGAATATTGTTCGTTGAAATTTTTCAACTTTTTTTTTTACTTTTGTTTTTCCCCATGCATTTTAAGGCCGCTTTCACATATAGGCGACTTTAGCAGCGCGACTGTCGCGCTGTCAAAATTTCATAGTTTAAACAAGCGCGGCGGTCGCGCGCTTCGCCGCGGCAATGAGCCAGTGTTGCAAACGGACGTACTTATAGACTACACAATGAGCGAGTTTGATACCGAACGATTTATTATTGAAATTCAAATGCTTCCTGTTTTGTGGGACTCAAGAAGCAACAATTACAACAACAGGACCCTAAAAAAGAATAACTGGCAAGAGTTATGTGCATTGTTTATTCCTGATTTCGAAAATAAAAGTGGGTCTGACAATGTTTCACCTTCGGAATCCATTTTAGAAATGAAGTGCGCCACACTGATCTTAACTGCGGCGCGGCTAATGTGCGGCTGTTCTTATAGTGTGAAGGAATGCGCTTTTGCCGCGCTACTGTCGCGCTGCTAACGTCCTAATGTGAAGGGGCACTAAGTTCAGAGAAGCGCGTCGCGGCGCCCCAGCGCCCAGGTTGGGAAGCTCTGGACTGACCAATACAGAATTTTTCAATTCAAACCAGTAGTTCCTGATATTATCGCGTTCAACCAAATAAACAAACTTTACAGCTTTATAATACTACCATAGATACAATTCCACGTGTTTCCAAATTTAAATTTTCGAAGGGAGGTTATATGGAAAGAATTGGAAAGAAACTCCATACATACTTACCATTAAAAAAATGTTGTTGTATATATTTATACCACTGTAGGTGGCAAACAAGCTAACGGCCCGCCTGATGTTAAGCGGTCACCGCTGCCTATGGACACTTGCAACACCAGAGGCATCACTCACTTGTATGTTTAAAGCTGGATAGAGAGGTTTGGAAGAAGAAAGGGGAGGCCTTTGCCCAGCAGAGGGAAAATTAACAGGTTAACAAAAACAAAAAATGTTTAAAGCTGAAATACTACTAAAGACTAATTTACTTCTTACTTTTCATAGACATCGTTCTGCACATCAAACAGGTAGATGTCCTCGTCGTTGTAGGAGCCGAGTATCTCCGAGCCGTCGTGGTTGTACACCGCGCAAGTGAGGTGCATCATAGACAACCGGACTTTCTTCTTCACCGTGCCCTGGAATAACGGAGAAAACTTTTATATACCATACTAGGATGAACTATGAGAAAAAAAAACGTTGTTATTGTTTGCTTTTGTCAATTTTCAACTGCGGTGCCGCCTAAGATTGTCCCGTAGATTTACAATCCCAAGTTAGGCTTCACACAAAGACGCGATGCGACGCTCCGCGCACCTTTTAATAGAGCCTTTTAGAGCTACTCAAAGTAGAACTTTATTTACTACACAAAAAGATACACATTTCATTGTGAGTAGGTGCAACGTATTCTGAATTCAAATAACGAAATGTGTATCTTTTCGTGTGACGCTGCGGACACCTTTAAATAGAGCTATTCAAAATAAAACTTTATTTACTACACCAAAAGATATACATTTCATTGTTTGAATTCAGGATACGTTGCACCTTCTCACAATGAAATATATATCTTCTCGTGTAGTAAATGAAGTTATGTATTGAGTAGCTCTATTAAAAGGTGCGAGCAGCGTCGCGTCTCGATGTGAACTGACCCTTAGCCGACTAAATTGCAGAGTATAGCAATTGACTTTTTATTTTTATTTAAATGGATGGCAATCAAACTCTCGGCCCACCTGCTGCTAAGTGGTCACTGCTGCTTATAGACATCTGCAATACCAGAGGCCTTGCAAATGCGTTCCCCCAAAGAAAAAGTGCCAAGTGCCTGTCATTACACCGGCACCCATACCCTTCAAACCGGAACACAGTAACGCCACTTTGCGGCAGAGATAGGTATTTATTTACTTAATTAACCTGGAAGACCTACAGCTAAAAAAACCAGATTGGTAGCAGTAAATTAAACTGACAGCCGTTTACAGGTATACAATTACAGGTATGGTGGTAGTACTTCCCCAGACTTGCACCTTCACAAAGAGCTCTACTTATACTAAACTAGACGTGCGGACTCTTATTAAAGTGGAACCTCCACGGTAGCCCGCGAAATTCAAATTTGCTTACGTTTTTTGCAATTTGCAAGTCAGTATTAAGTTATATTTTGATTAAAGTATAATTCGCGGGCGTAAGAAGTACGTATTCTCAGAATTATAACCATTTAAGTCAGCAATAAAACTCCATAGAGCCAGGTAAACCCAAAGAATGACTATTTTATGAAATCTTGACATTTTGGAATTATACCGACTTATGGAGTTATTTTACTGATTTTAATGGTTATGATTCTGAAAATACATACTTCTTACGCCCGAGAATCTTACTTTAACCAACATTAAACCTAATACTGACTTGCAAATTGCAAAAAACGTAAGAATATTTGAATTTGGCGGGCCACCGTGGAGGTTGCACCTTAAGTCACTAGGACTTAATAAGAGTCCTCACGTCTTATCCAACTAAATCGTCCAACTGAGTAATTGGACACTAATCCTATTAGAATCAAGATTCCGTTCTCATTACGCATAATTAAAGAGTTGGGAACTGTCGGCCGACACCTTATAAGCGCGGTAACGTATGCAAGCTCGCGAACTATCCAACTTAGAGAATAGGTAACCATGTCAGAAGCGGTTTAGGGTGTGTGGGGTCGTTAGACGTTACTGCCCACTCAATATGTTATCTATATGTTAGAAGGATGAGACTCAGTATAGTGGATTGCGGCGGTCAAAAAGTTTTATCTACTTTAATGAACGAAAGAGGGTCGGTAAGTCAGAAATATTGAAACTGGTTGTTCTGTTGCCGTCTGCTTGATTCCGGCAAATCTCTGAAACAGCTGGACCGATTTTGATGGGACTTTCACTGGCCGATAGCTGATGTTTTAAGGAGTAACTTAGGCGTAGATAAAAATTAACCGAAATCCACGCGGACGAAGTCGCGGGCGGTTTGCTAATTAAGTCATAAAAGCCCAATATACCTTAATATCGATCTATATCTTACGGTATTCTCGTGGAAGGCGGCGGGGCAGTAGAGCGCGAGTGGCTTGGTGGACTTGCGGCGGTCGTACAGCCGCACGTACTTGTCGCGGCCCGCCACGATCAGCTCGCGCGACTGCAGCGGGTGTCCGCACACGCTGTACAGCGGGATCACCACGCTGCGGTCCTTCACTTGGAACAGTCTGCAAATTGCCATGGAATTATTATAATTATAACATATACTTGTATGCCTGCCGGGGCTGCGGGTTGGTCGAGAGATACCGCGCCTGTGGAATGCAAAGGGCACAAGAAGGAACATGGATAAGTTATAGTCAGTAAAAGTCTGACACTCCCGCCCCGCCCATAGCGGGAGAAGTAATTTGATGATTTCCAATCCGAAAAAATAAACATCTCACCTGTATCGTTTTGGCAGAGGTGTACCAATGTGCGGCCACAGTTCGCCGGGTTTAGGTCATATGTAATAGAGAGAGCTTATTGCCATCAACCCGGGCACAAATCCCCCCCGATTGGTTGACTGGTATAGAATGCCTAAGGCATTAAGTCCGCCTTTGTACTTTTTTCAGTGCATAAAGTTTAAATAAATAAATCCTAAACTCCGAGCTGCTACTGAGAATATTATGCTTTGGTGGAAATCAGGCCTGACGTCCTGCAACCACCCCTAAATAGACGACGAAATATAATGTAGATCAGTAATGAAGATCATGATAAAAGAGAAGAGTGTGAACATTACCTGGACGCATGCTCCGCCCTGACGTCGCACTGCATGACGAGCCCGTCCTCCCCGGCGGAGATGACGAGGTGCGGCTCGGCGGGGCACACGTGCAGCTTGTGTAGTGTGAACATTACCTGGACGCATGCTCCGCCCTGACGTCGCACTGCATGACGAGCCCGTCCTCCCCGGCGGAGATGACGAGGTGCGGCTCGGCGGGGCACACGTGCAGCTTGTGTAGTGTGAACATTACCTGGACGCATGCTCCGCCCTGACGTCGCACTGCATGACGAGCCCGTCCTCCCCGGCGGAGATGACGAGGTGCGGCTCGGCGGGGCACACGTGCAGCTTGTGTAGTGTGAACATTACCTGGACGCATGCTCCGCCCTGACGTCGCACTGCATGACGAGCCCGTCCTCCCCGGCGGAGATGACGAGGTGCGGCTCGGCGGGGCACACGTGCAGCTTGTGTAGTGTGAACATTACCTGGACGCATGCTCCGCCCTGACGTCGCACTGCATGACGAGCCCGTCCTCCCCGGCGGAGATGACGAGGTGCGGCTCGGCGGGGCACACGTGCAGCTTGTGTAGTGTGAACATTACCTGGACGCATGCTCCGCCCTGACGTCGCACTGCATGACGAGCCCGTCCTCCCCGGCGGAGATGACGAGGTGCGGCTCGGCGGGGCACACGTGCAGCTTGTGTAGTGTGAACATTACCTGGACGCATGCTCCGCCCTGACGTCGCACTGCATGACGAGCCCGTCCTCCCCGGCGGAGATGACGAGGTGCGGCTCGGCGGGGCACACGTGCAGCTTGTGTAGTGTGAACATTACCTGGACGCATGCTCCGCCCTGACGTCGCACTGCATGACGAGCCCGTCCTCCCCGGCGGAGATGACGAGGTGCGGCTCGGCGGGGCACACGTGCAGCTTGTGTAGTGTGAACATTACCTGGACGCATGCTCCGCCCTGACGTCGCACTGCATGACGAGCCCGTCCTCCCCGGCGGAGATGACGAGGTGCGGCTCGGCGGGGCACACGTGCAGCTTGTGTAGTGTGAACATTACCTGGACGCATGCTCCGCCCTGACGTCGCACTGCATGACGAGCCCGTCCTCCCCGGCGGAGATGACGAGGTGCGGCTCGGCGGGGCACACGTGCAGCTTGTGTAGTGTGAACATTACCTGGACGCATGCTCCGCCCTGACGTCGCACTGCATGACGAGCCCGTCCTCCCCGGCGGAGATGACGAGGTGCGGCTCGGCGGGGCACACGTGCAGCTTGTGTAGTGTGAACATTACCTGGACGCATGCTCCGCCCTGACGTCGCACTGCATGACGAGCCCGTCCTCCCCGGCGGAGATGACGAGGTGCGGCTCGGCGGGGCACACGTGCAGCTTGTGTAGTGTGAACATTACCTGGACGCATGCTCCGCCCTGACGTCGCACTGCATGACGAGCCCGTCCTCCCCGGCGGAGATGACGAGGTGCGGCTCGGCGGGGCACACGTGCAGCTTGTGTAGTGTGAACATTACCTGGACGCATGCTCCGCCCTGACGTCGCACTGCATGACGAGCCCGTCCTCCCCGGCGGAGATGACGAGGTGCGGCTCGGCGGGGCACACGTGCAGCTTGTGTAGTGTGAACATTACCTGGACGCATGCTCCGCCCTGACGTCGCACTGCATGACGAGCCCGTCCTCCCCGGCGGAGATGACGAGGTGCGGCTCGGCGGGGCACACGTGCAGCTTGTGTAGTGTGAACATTACCTGGACGCATGCTCCGCCCTGACGTCGCACTGCATGACGAGCCCGTCCTCCCCGGCGGAGATGACGAGGTGCGGCTCGGCGGGGCACACGTGCAGCTTGTGTAGTGTGAACATTACCTGGACGCATGCTCCGCCCTGACGTCGCACTGCATGACGAGCCCGTCCTCCCCGGCGGAGATGACGAGGTGCGGCTCGGCGGGGCACACGTGCAGCTTGTGTAGTGTGAACATTACCTGGACGCATGCTCCGCCCTGACGTCGCACTGCATGACGAGCCCGTCCTCCCCGGCGGAGATGACGAGGTGCGGCTCGGCGGGGCACACGTGCAGCTTGTGTAGTGTGAACATTACCTGGACGCATGCTCCGCCCTGACGTCGCACTGCATGACGAGCCCGTCCTCCCCGGCGGAGATGACGAGGTGCGGCTCGGCGGGGCACACGTGCAGCTTGTGTAGTGTGAACATTACCTGGACGCATGCTCCGCCCTGACGTCGCACTGCATGACGAGCCCGTCCTCCCCGGCGGAGATGACGAGGTGCGGCTCGGCGGGGCACACGTGCAGCTTGTGTAGTGTGAACATTACCTGGACGCATGCTCCGCCCTGACGTCGCACTGCATGACGAGCCCGTCCTCCCCGGCGGAGATGACGAGGTGCGGCTCGGCGGGGCACACGTGCAGCTTGTGTAGTGTGAACATTACCTGGACGCATGCTCCGCCCTGACGTCGCACTGCATGACGAGCCCGTCCTCCCCGGCGGAGATGACGAGGTGCGGCTCGGCGGGGCACACGTGCAGCTTGTGTAGTGTGAACATTACCTGGACGCATGCTCCGCCCTGACGTCGCACTGCATGACGAGCCCGTCCTCCCCGGCGGAGATGACGAGGTGCGGCTCGGCGGGGCACACGTGCAGCTTGTGTAGTGTGAACATTACCTGGACGCATGCTCCGCCCTGACGTCGCACTGCATGACGAGCCCGTCCTCCCCGGCGGAGATGACGAGGTGCGGCTCGGCGGGGCACACGTGCAGCTTGTGTAGTGTGAACATTACCTGGACGCATGCTCCGCCCTGACGTCGCACTGCATGACGAGCCCGTCCTCCCCGGCGGAGATGACGAGGTGCGGCTCGGCGGGGCACACGTGCAGCTTGTGTAGTGTGAACATTACCTGGACGCATGCTCCGCCCTGACGTCGCACTGCATGACGAGCCCGTCCTCCCCGGCGGAGATGACGAGGTGCGGCTCGGCGGGGCACACGTGCAGCTTGTGTAGTGTGAACATTACCTGGACGCATGCTCCGCCCTGACGTCGCACTGCATGACGAGCCCGTCCTCCCCGGCGGAGATGACGAGGTGCGGCTCGGCGGGGCACACGTGCAGCTTGTGTAGTGTGAACATTACCTGGACGCATGCTCCGCCCTGACGTCGCACTGCATGACGAGCCCGTCCTCCCCGGCGGAGATGACGAGGTGCGGCTCGGCGGGGCACACGTGCAGCTTGTGTAGTGTGAACATTACCTGGACGCATGCTCCGCCCTGACGTCGCACTGCATGACGAGCCCGTCCTCCCCGGCGGAGATGACGAGGTGCGGCTCGGCGGGGCACACGTGCAGCTTGTGTAGTGTGAACATTACCTGGACGCATGCTCCGCCCTGACGTCGCACTGCATGACGAGCCCGTCCTCCCCGGCGGAGATGACGAGGTGCGGCTCGGCGGGGCACACGTGCAGCTTGTGTAGTGTGAACATTACCTGGACGCATGCTCCGCCCTGACGTCGCACTGCATGACGGGCCCGTCCTCCCCGGCGGAGATGACGAGGTGCGGCTCGGCGGGGCACACGTGCAGCTTGTGTAGTGTGAACATTACCTGGACGCATGCTCCGCCCTGACGTCGCACTGCATGACGAGCCCGTCCTCCCCGGCGGAGATGACGAGGTGCGGCTCGGCGGGGCACACGTGCAGCTTGTGCGCCGCGCGCGAGTGGGACGCCAGCCGCCGCCGGGACACTGTGGAGCCGCCGCTCGGGTGGCACTGCAGGAGACGGACCTGCCAGGGGAAAGGACAGTTAGATTACTCGCACACTGCCTTGCTCCGTGATTCGCGGCGACGAATCGACTCTGGCGATCTGCAACACTGAGCGTGAACGCGTTTTCAGTGTGTTGGACTACGCGTATTTTCTATACAAACACGCTACGCTCCGTGATGCGGGACAGTGTGCCAAACACCTTAAGAACACGACAGTTTTAAAAATATGTATTTTCCAGACGGATTTCGGCCACAGCGGCTAATCTTAAAACAGACTAGCCAACGCAGGAGATATTGTATTGCACAAGTGTGTGCGCAAACACAAGTGCACTCCCTCTTTCCTAACTCTCATAATCCGATTGATCGGTATTCCGACACAACCGGGCGCAGGTCCAACAGCTTTATGTGCTTTCCGAGACACCGAGTGTTACACCACCAACTTTCAAACTTCGGGCTGTTACTAAGAAATTCCTAATGGAAAAACCCAATAACATTTTTTGTCTGGCCTGGTGCTAATAAGAAATGGAATCTTGCTTCTAATAAGATTAGTGTCCAATTGGTTTAACGATTTAACTAAATCGTTCATCTTATTAGTTGCCTTATCCAACTGGATAAGATGTGCGGGCTCTCATTAAGTCACTAGTATATATTGGTATACTCTAGTCGGTCAGCTTAAAATATTAAGTCTGCGAGGACTCTTGGTGTTAGTGAATGTTGCGGGATTTGTTCGAAAGAGTCACCGCGGCCTTGGAACGCAAAGGGCATTAGGAAGAACACGGATGGATTTTCCGCCTAGAGCGGGAGAAATCATTTGATGATTTCTCATGATTAACAAAATTTGTTTTTATGTTTTATTTTAATAAATAAAAGGTTTCGGTAGGTTTTAGGTACACTGGTACCCAACCGTAACTTGCGTAAATATGTAAATTAACTTGATAGAAATTTCACATGCCCAACGATCTTATTTTTTTGTCTGATCAATGACCTAAATTAATGATGAGAGTGGTGTGCTGAGTGGTACCTAGGACCTACCGAATCATTTTTTTACTTTCAGTACATTGTTTACATCATGTTAATCCTTAATTTCATTTAAACTTAAAAAAAAATGTAACTCATTGTTTTATTTTCAAGTTTTTTAGCATTTAATTTTTTTACCATACCGTATGTATTAAATTGTATTGTCATCAGAACTAAAGCTGCGTACCAAATTTGAAATCAATCCGTCAACAGGAAGAGGGTCAAATTTCAATTACTAGATTTGACCCAAACAAACAGGGCAAGCTAAATAAAACCATTTAAAAAAGTGTTTAGTATCTCACCTGTCCGTCCCGGGCACAGGTGACAATATTGAGTTGACTCTTAGCATTTAGGAATAGGAACTTGCTCTGGAACACGTTGGACTTGTGGCCCGTCTTGATCGTCTGTATGGCCGTGTTGCGGGCCCAGTCCCACACCACCACGTTCGTGTCGTCCGAGCCCGAAGCTAGCAGGTGTCCTGTCAACAGTTCACATGATTATAGGAGTTGGAAAATTCACACAGATTAGGGTATTTTTAGCTGTTTTTACTTTATACTAAGTTGGAAGGTATGAATACTCTCCCGCCCCCTTGCTGTAAACATTTTAAATAAATAAATACATACATACATACATACTTACATACCATCACGTCTGTATTCCCTTGTAAGGGTTAGGCAGAAGTGTACCAATGTACTGAACTCACAGTTCGCCGATATGTAATTAGCTCCCATGTAATAGAAGGCGAGCCTATTGCCATTAACCGGGCACAAATCCTAACTCCGAGCTCCTACTGAAAATTTCATAGAAAAACCAAATAACACTTTTTGTTCGACCTGGGAATCGAACCCAATACCTCTAGTGTAGCAGTCGCGCTTAGGACAACGAGGCAGTTTATCAAATTAGTATATTTCATAATAAAAATGGTACTTTTGAATTGTCAAGGAATCAGTTTTACTAATCTTACTACTTAATATTATAAATGCGAAAGTTTATTTATTTATTTATTTAAACTTTATGCAACAAAAAGTACAAAGGCGGACTTAATGCCTTAAAGTTTGTGAGATGGATGGATGGATGGATGGATGGATGAATAGATTGTAGTGTAGAATAACACATAGGATACTTTTTATCCCACGTAGGATAATATATCAAATTTTACGCAGACGATGTCGCGGGCACAAGTTAGTAAGTCATAAAGCTGAAGCTAGCTGCTAGTTCCAAACAGTAGGTTCCTATAGAGAAGAACGTACAAGAAAGTACACAATAGGAATTTCTCCTGTAACGTGGGTGCGTTTACAAACATACAAACTCACATACACAAACAACCAGACACGGAACTATATGTAGTGCGATTCTCTAAAATGCAAACTCGAAGTCGAGTCTCACTAAAGTGATCGCGCTCACTTCGATAACGAACCAACTTGTCATTGGTTTAGTATTCGTTCGCCGTGGTGAAGTCACCGGCGTTTAACATGGCGATGGTGTTTAACAGAATACCATTTTGTAATCTCACTGCGGATTCAGCTTTCGAATTACTAAGTGAGGCTTAGAGAATCGCACTGCTGTAGGCCGTACAAATATTTGTTACGTGTGGGAATCGAACACGTGAGTCTTGAAATTCAGACAACATTGTAGCTGAACCTAACACGAGTCTTATTAGAAAATTGTACTTTAAAAGAAAACATACGGAAAATAGTGTTCCAATAAATCTTCCGGATTCCTATGCTGTTCGTACGTCTATCAAGATCTTTCTTTGGGTTCCGTACACGAAGGGTGCTAACGCTACCATATAGCGAAGCCTTGGTACAAGTACATTGGTACACCTCTGCCCTTCAGGGAATACAGGCGTGATGGTATATAATAAAAGTCACAAGTTACAAATTAGAGGGGGTCCCCATACAAGAAACGTATTTTTGTAAGTACATATGCAGTGTTAAATATTCTACGGATCAGTTTGTGTGCGGGTCCGCCTCGCACTTGGCCGGTTTTTTTGTCTAGTTAGGCTTCAGCCAATCACGGGTATGACGTCAAACGTCTAGTCTAGGCAATATATTAGCAACACCAAGATTTATGTACACTGCTTGTTTGTATAATTAAAGTAAATAAAAACAAGTGTACCAAATCACTCTATTCACTCATTATTAATTACATTTTTAGGGTTTTGTACCCTAAGAGCCTGTCCAGATGAGGCGTTTTACGCGCGAGTCCACTCGCGCGTAGGTACTCGCGCGTACTCGAGATACTAGAGCGTCCAGATGCTCTTGCGCGTTACCTCAGGTAACGAGGTACGCGCGAGTGGACTCGCGCGTAAAACGCCTCATCTGGACAGGCTCAAAGGGTAAAACGGGACCCATATACTAAGATTCCGCTGTCCGTCTGTCTATCTGTCTGTCACCAGGCTGTATCTCATGAACCGTGATAGTTAGAGTTGAAATTTTCACAGATCATGTATTTCTGTTGCTGCTATAACGTAAAATACTAAAAGCCAGAATAAAATAAATATTTAAGGGAGCTCCCTTCAACAAACGTATTTTTTTTTGCCTTTTTTATAGATACGGAACGGAACCCTTCGTGCGCGAGTCCTACTCCCACTTGAAATCGATGAAGCAAACAAAATATCAAACATTTCAGTGTTTATCAAAACATCGTTAAACGAGAACCACCTGCGCTAAAGTTCCTATAAATAAACTTTATATATAAATATAAAAACCGAATAGACATTTCAAGAGGGTTAATGCTCTAGAATTCTAGATTTTTGTTTTCTTTTTAAAAACCTTGCACCACGGTAGGATTTACAAACTCACAAACAGAAACAGCCAGAACTGGAACAACTATCTGCAGGATATATGAATCACTGCGCCAACCGTCTAATATTTTTTTAAACATCGTTGGATGGCAAGTTTGCCCACGGCCCACCTGGTGTTAAGTGTTCACCTCTGCCTATAGACATCAGTAATACCAGATGCCTTGCAAATGCGCTCCCATTCCCATGTAGGACATGTGCTTGTTTAAGCAGCAGTGTCCTGTAGTGGCTCTAGCCACAGTACAAGTTGTTCCTACTGAGTGCTAGGACTTGGTTACTAAGCCTTCTGTCATAGAATGGAGTATAGTTTTATAGTGTATGTCATATGGAGAATGCCTGTCGAGGGAGCGGTGAATGCTTATGCGAATCCCGCACCCCCGGCCATGGGCAGAAATGGAACACCGCGGTGGTTTTAGCTGGTAAGAGTCGCCGCATGCCCCTCCGTCATCCCCATGACGTAGGAAGTCCATAAGGACTTCCACCGCGCACCAAAAAAAAACAGGTCATATGGAGTATGATAGTCTATGGTAGCAAAAAAAAACTCACCTTCCGGGTGAAAATTTATGGAGTTGACGCAGCCCCTGTGTTTGTTGAGATGATGCAGCTTCTTCATTCTGTAGATGGCATGCAGGGACCCGTAGAACCTCCGCTCGAACATGAGGTCCTCTTGCGTGACCTTGCCGCACGGAAATGTCAGCCCCATCTCACGGTTTATTATTTCTGTTGACAATTTATTACAGTTACAGTACAGAATTTATTACGGTACAGAATTGAAATTAAATAAGGAGGAGCTCGTGGCTAAATAATTACAGCCGCATAGACTGATCTTTCGGGTTAAGCTACGCTTGCCGAGGTTGGTCTGTGGATGGGTGACCATTTACCATAGCAAGTTTCCTCCGTGCCTCGGAAAGCACGTAAAGCCGTTGGTCCCGGCTGTCATTTGTAGATCTTTGACAGTCGTTACTGCTAGTCAGAAGCCCGAAAGTCTGTCATACCAAGAGTATCGTATTACCCAGTACTGGGTTGTGGAGGTCTGATAGGCAGTCGCTCCATGTAAAATACTCATATTCAGCTGCATCCGGTTCGACTGGAAGCCGACCCCAACATAGTTGGGTAAAAAGACTAGGCAGATGATGATGATGAATTGAAATTAAATATTACTAAGTGTTTGGAGTGATGCTTTAGGCTTAGGCTCGCCACACCAATTGATAGAGAGTCGATCAATGCCATCGGTCGATGGTAGAATGGATTAGTCAACGTATACTAATATTATAAAGAAGCAAAATTGTTTTCAACATACGCATACCGTAAATTAGCTCTTAAGGCACCAGTTCACAAAATTTTAGGACATAAAAAGCTTTGCTAAAAGTAAAAAAAAAATATAAAGTCAGTAGCCCTAACATTTTGTGAACTGGTATGTGATAAACCTTTTTACAACCCGTGTATTTATGAGACAGATTTACTTATGCAGTCTCCAGAGATTAGCAGTATATGACTTAAAGAACAAATGTTACCTCTAAGCAACAAATAGCTGTGCTTTGGTTTCGTCTTGAGCAGCACCGGAGGCTGCTTGCTCTTACTCTCCTCCGTCTCCTCAGTATTTGAAGCAGTCCTGTGCCCGTGAAGCTCATCCTCCGAGTCTGAACTTTGAATATCTAGTATGTGTTCGGACACATAACTGTTGTCGATGCTTGGTGATGAAGTTCCTGATGACCTGTTGAATTATTAATAAGAATTGTTATTTAAGGCTCTTTTTTTTCTAGTGACTGCTACACTACAGGTATTGGGTTGGTTTCCCAGGTTGACCAAAAAGTGTTATTTAGGCTTTTCTATGAAATTCTCAGTAGCTTATCGGAGTTAGGATTTGTTGTTTAATGGCAATTGGCTCGTCCCTATTACATGGAACGTAAACATACCGGCGAACTGTGGGTGAACATTGGTACACCTCTGCCTAACCCTTCAGTTTACCCTTCACTTTTACTTTTAGCAATATCCTGCAGTTTTGTATGTACATATTTAATCCCGTAAAAAAATATGGTTACCGAGGAATAACATAACAACTTTGACGCGCACGAAGTCGCAACAAAAACTAGTTAATTCAAAACATTATTTTACATGGATTCCAATCCCTAATATCACGTCACGCACAATGGTCCATTGTAGGACTAAGTGCGGAAACCAAACCCCCTAACATAAGAGAGCAATGATTTGAATCCCTAATATTACTATAGTATAAATTGATAAAAAAATTAAACACATGGGTAAAAATAATCAATTTAAAACAAACAGATAATTAAAGTACTCAATTTTGTAGTTAAAGATAAAACACACAAAAATAAAAACATGTGTTTTTCTTAAAAAAACACAATGTTTACGTTTTGGCAAATACTTATGATAATTTGCAATGATGTAGCATTTTACCCCGAATAATTATTGATTAATGCAAAGCATGAAAAAATATGAGATGCATTGCGACAACATTGTCCTAATATTATTACAAGCTTTTAGTTACTTTAACCTATTCCAATGTCTCTGGGTAATCAAATCTTTCAACTTAAATTTGAACCAGTTCCCAATGTACGATTGAGCTGAAATTTTGCATAAATAAGCAATTTGCATGACACACAATCCAATATAATGATATCACAGAGCTGGTCTGATGGTTGAGCCGGAAGGTGGCCATAGGAACTTGATAAAATCATACAAGTTTGACACACTTCCTATGTGTTTAAATTATAATTATGTCTCATAATGACTCATGACAGAGATGCAATGATGTTCTAAATATGTTTAGGCACTAAATGTATTTAGTGATTTTTGTGAAAGTGGGTCTTAGTGTTAGTTAATAAAGCTGGAATTTTAAATATAGATGCATCAGATGCATGACATGTAAAAGCTTGTCTGTATTCTGTTTTACATCCCTTAAATATTTTCTTTATGATTATTGTCACTTTGTACAGTACACTATATCAGTTGAATGACTAAGAACAATAAAATAGTAATTTTAAAATCTATCTGAATTAATTCAAGTTCACACCAATCATCTAATGAGTTATTTGATATGTAGTTTGCTCATTTCTGACATTTGTTTGCTCGTTTAAAAAAGTAGGTGGTTCTCAATTAGACTGTATGTATTATTTTGTATGTTTTTATGTGGTCATTCCACCAATTATTAATTGATTTGATGATTAATTTATTGATTAGTAGGTCATACTCCAGAGATGGTCCCATAGAAATTTTATTGAAATGGGTTAAGTAGCTTGGCTTATAAATCATAAATAACTCAAAAAAATTGTCATCCAAGTAAATGACATTGCATACTGCTTTTTTGTGACTTGTTAATTTCTGTAGTTTACAATTTGTTTGTGGATGTGTGGATGACAGGAAGTAGATACCAAAAGCGAAAAATAAAAATCTTTTAGTTCAACAAACAAAATCAAAGCCGCCAATTTAAACTAAAGTTATTTTTCACCTTTTAGTTTTTGAAGACTTTTGTAAATTTAGAAATTTTGGCCATAATAAGTTGGCAGAAATTGAATCGAAAATCCTATGTGGGATCCTCTGATAAAAATGATATCGACTGATGGGGTCATCTTTATCAATCAATAGGTTATCATACAAGGTCATTAGAGGTGTTCAAAACAACAAACTATTTAAATCAATGCACTAGAAAATTAATATGGGAAATAAAAATATCTGATATCATACCTATACATCATAAAAGGATATAAGGAGAAGTTAGGACACTTACCCACTAGGAGTGCTGCCACCAGAGTCAGGAGTAAGGAAGTCAGCCAACCTCCTCAAATCATCACTCTCCGTTTCAGAAGATGATCCAACATCACATACTCTTTGAGTTGAACGGATATCTTCAACTGATAAATCGTCAGAATCCCTCGAAGATCCGTTACTGTCTGTGTCTCTGTCTGGAGTCTTTCGTTTCCTGTAGTTCCTGCCCCATTTAGGACGTCTAAGGTTCAGTAGGATAGCACGAACATTGCTACCAGAGGGAGCTGCGTTCACCACCTCGTTAGAAGGCCCCTCTACCGCTGCCTGACCACGGTCCTCGCTACTGGTGCTCTCGGACTTATCCGCAGAAACTCCACTGTCCACATTTTCATCTTTACTCCCAGACCCAACTAAAAAAAAAACATCAAAATGGACACGAAGTTTTTACGTCACATTTTTTTTGTTGTCGATACGAAGGCAAACTTTTACCTGTTTCTTTGAAACTATCCTGCGAACTTCCATCATTCAGTTTCAGTTTTTTTCCACCAAATTTAGAACTTGTAGGAGAAAAAGGAATTTCGTCATCGCTCGAAGAATTATCTTCCATCGCTGCTTACGTTGAAATTATATTCTACAATCAAATTAAGGAAAACTTGAAAAGGAAAATTGCAACGCAATAGAATTCCAGCTAATCTAAAGAATTATTTTTTAGGAATAAACTGAAACGGATACTGTACTGAGTACTCAATTCAATGGAGGATTTTTTTCTAAATTTTAGCGATTTTGGCAACAAGAACAAGGATAAAAATAATGATGTTGCCAGTTTGAAAAAACACAGCACGTATTCCTATTAGCATTCAAATCGTTAGAAATCAAGTAAAAAAATTCATATATGTTTATTTGTCTTATACTTTCAATAAATAACATCATCATCATCATCATCATATTAGCTGAAGGACGTCCATTGCATAGGCCTCTTTGGTTGACTTAAATAATATAAAATATATAAAAATACCATCACGCGGCACGCCTGTATTTCCTTCCATTTAAAAGTTAGGCAGAGGTGTACCAATGTACAGTACACCCACAGTTCGCCGGTATATTTAGGTCCCATGTAATAGGGGGCGAGCCTATTGCCATTAACCGGGCACAAATCCAAACTCCGAGCTGCTACTGAGGATTCCATAGAAAAACCCAATAACACCAGGAATCAAACCCAGGACCTCTAGCGTAGCAGTCGTGCTTAGAACCACTAGGCTAACGAGGCAGTTAAATAATATAATATTCACAAAATATAAAACATCCAGTAAACTTCGGGATCTTTGGATAAGATGCGAAATGAGGTTCAAGATCCAGAAGTAAATAAATAATAACTGAGTACTCCGTATAACAGGGTTTCTTAAACTTTTTGTAGTCACGGACGACTTTCACAATTTAAAAAATTCCACGGACCCCTGTCAAAAAAATATTTGGAAATAAAAAATAATAATATTTGTATTAATAAAAATCTTTATTTGGTACTTAAGTACAACTAAAACTAATGAAATAATACTAATGAAAAGGGTGCTGCTGTTTGGCTTCAATCAGAATATTACATTTTTCTGTGATTACGTATTGAATTCGCCACTCAACAACTACAATGTGTCTCGTCGAGTTTACTACACAATTTCTTAATATGTTTACACTCTACAAACTGACCTACTGCGGACCCCTGATACACATGCTACGGACCCCTAAGGGGTCCGTGGACCCCACTTTAAGAAACCCTGCCGTATAATATAGGAGTATGCAAATATCGTAGCATTTGGCATTCTGTGGTTTCTGCCTACCCCCATGGGAAAAAGGTTTGAGTTTATGTATGTGTGTATGTACTCTTTATTTGATCACCCGAACCGAACATGGATTTACAAATTATTATTTTCATTGTAAATATAATATTCAAGTTCTGTCGGCTAGCGCCACTGGTTTTAAGATTTGCTGTACAATCATTATTCGGAAACGAAAATATTGAAATGCATACTCAAGAACATTATGAATTGTCATTTATAGTGACTGTGTGTGCAGCTGTGCAATTGACTGTCATTTGTAGATTTTTGACAGTCGTTACGGATAATCAAAAGGCGGTAAGTCTAATAACCAGTTTTGTCAAGCGGTATCGTGTTGCCCAGCAACTTGGTTGTGGAGTTCAGATAGGCAGTCGCTCCATGTAAAACACTGATATTCAGCTGGAAGCCGCTACTAAAATATTGGGAAAAGACTAGGTAGTAATCATTGCCATCGAAGGTGGCAATGCCGCGTGTTTTTTAGTCACATCTCTAGTTCGCTGTCGATATGGAGAATTTATTTGATGACATTTTGTTTCAGTTTTTTATATTATTATGTGTTTGATGAAGATTATCTAATTTATTTTTGTAATTATTGTACAGTATGTTTTACCAGTGGAACGAACAATGCATTGAACACACCTCCGCTGTCATTTGGCATTGTCAAATTGTCTGCTAAACTCTAAACTATCACTTGCTGTCACTGTCAGTGTCATATAATCAAATTAAATAATTCGATATCAATTCGTGCATGCCGCCGGATTTTATGTTGATTTGAACTGTGGTTGAAATAAACGAAATACAAATACATTCATTGGCCATTTTACGCAATGGATACCCAAGAAGAGTTACTATGCTTTCTCGACTTATTGAATTTAAATGAGGAAGATATAGATAAACCTTTGAAACTCCTCATGGAAAGGGATACACATTCGAATAAACATCTAAAGAGTGCGATACAATTATTGCAATATAAACTAATTGTAAACGTTCAAGAACATTCAGAATGTGAAAACGATGAAGAATTTGAGTTCGTTGTTAAATTGCTGAAAGATCTGAGCACTGAAAATATTGAGTATGTATGTAAAATTATTAACCTTGTACTTAGTTTAAAACCAAGTAAAATATTGAGTAAAGCCGAACATTTGCTTCAACAAATACTGTCCAACATTGAATTTGGAGCAACGACATCAACACCAAGCTTATTAGACAAAGACATAAGCATTAACACATTGCTGATTTTGAAAGTAGCTGACAGCATTCTGAGTGCTACAACAATTTTAAAGGAGAAGGTGTCTCTACTGTACCTTGAGACACCCTTAGAAAAGATACTTGACTCTCCAGATGAACTACTCAAGATATATTTCTTAACAAACACAGTACCAAGATTAGTCGATGGAGTTGTTGGATACAACATTCTTGATAGAATCTGGCTGTATATCCAATCTTTGACCGCAGACAAACAAGAGAATGGGTTGAAGGTACTCAGCTGCCTGTCGGACTACTACCTACCCACACCTGATGCAAGAGGAGACAGCTTATTTGTTTCAGATATCATATTCCAACTCAACTTTTGGGATATTTTAATTTTTGGTATAACATCTAATGATGCAGCCATAAGAAAAATATCTGTTTATCTTACAAAGAAGGCTATAGATTGTGTAACAGCCTCCAACAAGGATATCAACGTAAAATCTTCCAATCAAGTCCTTTTTCAATGGAAGAAAAATAATGCAAATGTTTTCAAAAACATGTGGGATAATTTCTTTGTTCTCATAGATAGTTTGGAAGAGAAGCAAGGGAATATAGTGTTACCATCACTAAAATTATTTGAAACTATAAACATTGGTGACTGTTGGATGAATGCCGCTTTTAATATGGGGTTACAACATGAAAATACTCAAGTAAGACTGAAATGCATTGAGTACAAACTTAAAACAAAAATAAGCACAGAATCGGAAGCTCAAATATTACTAGAAGCCCTTAACGACATAAACATTTATGATCAAAATTCAAATTATAAAGCATTTAAAAGTCAAATGTCGGAACTTCTAACGGATAGTCACTCATTTATGACAATTTTTAAGACCATAACTAGTATTAAATGGTCACCAGTACCATTGTTTCATTTGACCGATATCCTAGCCAATTTGAATACTGATTTATCATCAATACATGGGAGTAATGCTGCAAAAATAATTGTAGATATTCTAAAAATACCTTGTAATAATGTGGTATTAAGAAAAGCAGTGCAGATGAATATGATAGGTTTCGTGAAGGACTGTTGCAAAAACCTAAATTGGAAAGAGGTGTCTAATATTTATAACACCTTATATTTAGAAGAAACACACTTCAAAGAACACCCATTCGCTCCTATAGTCAAACAAATGTTAGTAACAGATGTATATAAAAAAATTAACTTAAAAACTATGTCCGAACATTACAACAATATAGATTTAATTATACTATACTTGGATAATCACGAAGAAGATATAAATATATTTATTGGAATAATCAACGAAAAACTTAACAATTTACAAGAAGGAATAAACAGACAATATTCAAACAAACAGGATTATTTAAATGATGCCGTGTTTTTAATAAATTTGTTACGCAAAACACGAGACAACGGCTCTTTTCTAGACGATTTGTACGAACTGATTGCTAGACAAAACAAGACTATATTGCAGTATATTTTGAGTCTGTTTTCAAGTGAAGTCAATTTTTCTATAGAGCAGGTCGCAGCATTATGTGAAAAACATAATTTTGAATTTGATCAAAAAGATTTGGGAGATGTATTACTTCAGATTTATAAAACAGCTGTATTATTTCTAAAGGATCATTCAGAATTAGATAAATCGGTCCTAAGCATATTCACCTTAAAAATGTTGATCAAAAACCCTGTGATACTATCCAGTTATGAGCATGAAACGCTTAATATAAAAAGGTTTATAGAGATAATTTCTACTATAAAATTTAAAGATGTCCAAAATGAAAGTGTGGGTAGATCGAAGAACGTGTTTTATGAAAAATCTTGTGAAATAATCTACCTTTTAATTGAAGATGAGAAAGATGTAGATTTGTGTCTTAAAGAAGTCATAAATTACATTGAAAATGTATTAGAGTGTGGCGGATATGGGTGCTTAAAATGGATACTAAAAATAGTGAACAAAATTATCAGCCCTCTTACAAACGATGAGAGTGAGACGAATTTCAACATAATCCAATTTATAAACAGAGTATGGACGGAGATTGAAGAGCTAAAGTCCAACAACCAATATTCGTCTTGCATTGAACAGTTTGTTCAACTGATAACTCAAGATGTTCTCCTAAAGAAAGCGATGTACAACAACATAGTTATTTCGTACTGCAATAAGATCATAGAATATGGTCCTGTTAAAACGAACCCGCTGTATTATCTGATCAGACAGCTAAATGGCAAAGATTTGAAGGATTATGTGCATTTGATTTATGTGTTGTGTGAGATCCTGCTGTACTGTCCTGTGCCTAGGAAAGATCAGAGGTAAGAATCTTCTATATTTACTTAATATTATAAAGCTGAAAAGTTTGTTTGTATACACTAATCTCCGGAACTACTGGTTCTGAAAATTGGGTAGTAATACAACAATGAACAATAATTTCAAGACACAACTTCTTTAAAAAACACTTTATTTTACCCCTGAAAACACTGATAAATTTTTAAATATGTTACTATAAAATTAGAGTTTTAGTTGCTTTGAAATCAATAAATGGTTAGTAAATTGAGATATCAAAACAGTGACGTCATAGTTTAGTATTGTCATACAAAATCTATAAGGGAATCGCGTGTTGACAGCTCATTAAAAGTATGTCAATTGACACCGCAGTGGTATAACACCACGAGTCAATTGACATACTTTTAATGAGCTTCCTATTAGCAAAAGAATTGTGTAGAATCTACACTGTAGATGATACCCAATTCTTTTGCTAATGGGAAGCTGCATTATTGTGGTGTGCTATTTGCATTATTTTATCATCAGAAAATTAGGGACCCGTAAGAAAATTCACGCTGACGAAGTCGCAGGCAAAAGCTAGAAAATCTAAATTCATATTTCAATTTATTTTAGTCTTGAGCATCAACTTTTTAATAAGAGAACTTAATGTTATTAAAATTCCTAGATTTGATTGCTCTGGGCCTCCTGGCTCTTAGGTCCGCTTACGCCAGCCTTATCTTGTAACTCCTACTTAGTATAATTATGGCATTCATTTGTAATCTAACCGTCTGTAAGCAACTAACCCTGAGTTTAGTTTTTGGCGCAAGTAGGTCTTGTTACTACGTTTTCTTATTTCAGAATTGTTGACAATGTGACTCTGGAAGTACTGCAAAATTCTAAATATAGAATTAATAAAAAGAGGTGAGAAATTACTTTTTTAGATTTTTGAATCACAGCAGAATCTATGTATCATCATCATCTGCTTCATGAGGAATAATATTAACTATATTATAACAACTTGCTGCAACCCACGGGAGCGGAGCAGTAGCTAAAGATGTAACTTCTTGCGAGTGAAAAAAAGCTTCGCGGGTAGATGCTAGTATACATATAAAATTATTTCAAATCATCTTTACATTTCAGCCTCGACATACATTTCAACCACGAAATCCAGTACCTATCAATAGCTACATTACGCAGCATCAATGATCCAGAGACTCTTCGAATGATCACCAATTTCATCACCATTCGCATAGACAACACATTCAAAAACAAACAACGGTACCACGGTAACTCACAACTGCACAGAATACTGCAGACTACCCTGCAACACATTTTGATACTTGTGTTGAAGAATGGAGAACTGGAGAACACATTTGTTTGGTGCTTGGAAATGTTGGTGAAGTTACCTCATCAGCCAAGTGTTAGGTACTGCTTGGAGTGGTTTGTTACCCTGTACTTTTATATTCAGGTGAGTTTTTTTTCGTTACGTAAGGAAACATCGTTATGCCCTTCAACGACACTTTTCTTACCTTTTATGTTTATTAATCAAGACGTGATAGCTCAGTGGTTAAGACTGGTTATACCAGGTGTACTTTTCGAGTTTATTTTAGATATTCTTGATTTAGGTAAGGGAAAACATCGTGATCAACCTGGACTTCAAATCTCAAATATTTATCTTTATCTTTATTGACTTGTAGAGGAGCTCGTGGCTAAATAATTACAGCCGCATAGACCGATCTTCCGGGTTAAGCCACGCTTGCCGAGGTTGGTCTGTGGATGGGTGACCATTTACCATAGCGAGTTTCCTCCGTGCCTCGGAAAGCACGTAAAGCCGTTGGTCCCGGCTGTCATTTGTAGATCTTTGACAGTCGTTACTGTTAGTCAGAAGCCAGAAAGTCTGACAACCAGTCTTACCAAGAGTATCGTAATACCCATTACTGGGTTGTGGAGGTCTGATATGCCTATCATCGTCGCTTCATGTAAAATACTGATATTCAGCTGCATCCGGTTCGACTGGAAGCCGACCCCAACATAGTTGGGAAAAGGCTAGGCAGATGATGATCTTTATTGACTTGTAATTAATATAAGTCTGAAATCTCTAATCCGCCTTAAGCAAGCATAGTGATCAATGCTCGTACCTTCTTTGTATGAGAAGAAGCCTTTGCCTTGCAGTGGGACAATAATAGGCTGCTTTTTTTTAAATCGAAACCAGTATTGGTTAATGGTCGAATTGAAATAAATGATATTTTTTTTTCCAGAATGCCAAACTAAACGAAGAAATGCTAGAGATTTTGAAATCCAAGAATTTACCATTGACATCACAGTTCACTATTTTGTTTTGGCTACTAAAACATAGAATAGCTAACAACACTTATACTGAGAACGAATATAACTTTGTAATGGACTTCCTACTCTCTAACACCATGGGCCAGTTATTCAACGTCAGACTGAATGCACAATACCTATCTACAACTCTTTACAAACTAGCAAACAAAACAACAAAATACCAATACACTATTGGTATTATTGAAAAAACGTTCACTGAAAGTAGCGGTGACAAAAATTATTTGAAACTAAAGAGCGATTATTTCACCAACCACTTTGACATCATTGCCAATCTTACTCCTTATTTCATTTATTATTTGCTGCCAAAATATTGTGATATTGATAACAATGAAAATATTGATTTGCATTTTATTAAAAGTACTATGAAGGGTATAAATGATAGTGTAAACAGAGATGTCGATGATGAGTTTATTAAAGAATGGAAGATTTGTAGAAAGGCAGATGATGAATTCGCTGAATTGGATATGAATAAAGTTGTTGATAGCAACATGGCTGAAGATTCAGAGTCTATGGGGACTATACAGAAGAAATACATTCCTTGGAGGAATATGAGCGATGTCAACGTGTATGATGTTGGGAAGAAAGTAAGTATTTTTCTACGTTTTAGCGCTCTTTGGAATGAAGTTGAGTTAACTGGCGGAAATCGTCACGGAAGGAAAAAGCGTTATGCCCTCTCCAGGCGCCTTTCCATAGGCGTATATAGGGGGGGGGGGGGGGGGGGCGGGTAGGAGCAGTGTTACCTCAATAAGCTCAGCTAATTATTTTTGAATTTTTTGATGGTTTGACCGTACTTACACTTTCAGACATATTCAAGTATAAAAATTTGGTGAAATCTGCGTATATATTATTACCTAATATCTCACCATCTACAAATAATCAGACCAGACAAAACTGGAACCCATATTCGAGACAACTTTTTTGTTTGAATAAGCTAAGCTCATTTAGACATCTTATTTTATTGTTCAACTCAGAGAGAAAGCCCAAGCCAATTGATCGTGGTGGCATCACTGATCGACAAGCTGCCGAACCTGGGCGGGATGGCGCGAACCAGCGAAGTGTTCGGAGTGCAGACCTACGTGGTGGACAGCTTGAGGCACTTGCAGGATAAGCAGTTTCAGGGGCTCAGGTAATTAGCATAACATAACATACCATCACGCCTGTGTTCCCCGAAGGGTTAGGCAGAGCTCTGCCAATATACACCCACAGTTCGCTGGTATGTTTAGGTCCCATCCCATATTGGGGGCGAACCTATTGCCATCAACCGGGCACAAATCTTAACTCCGACCTGTTACTGAGAATTTCATAGAAAAACCCACATATACTTATTACTCGACCTTGGAATCGAACTCAAGAACTAGAGTTCTTGAGTCTAGTGGACTAGACTAACGACGCAGTCAAGTAATTAGATAATTGATCAATCATGGAAGTTAGCCTAAAATAAGCCTGACACTGATTTTCTAGGCGGGCCAAACTTTTGAGGCTCCTCTGGCGGCCTGGCCACAAGTTTGTGACAAGAATTTTGTAAAAACTTTATTAAAAAGAGTGTCCATGGAGTTTATTGTTCGTTCTTCTCTACAGAGACCTCGTGCTTTTTCTGTATGAGAAGAGGTCTTTGCCCTGCAGTGGGACAATAATATGCTCGTATTATTAAAACTGTATTTCATTTGTTCCAATTTAGCGTTTCGGCAGAAAGATGGATAAACGTAGAAGAAGTTCGTCCAGGCCGCCCTCTCAAGGAGTACCTGATGAGGAAGAAGGAAGAGGGCTACTCCGTGGTGGCTGCGGAACAGACCTCCACCAGCTCCAAGCTTCAGGGCTTCAAGTTTCCTAAGAAGACGCTGCTGTTGCTTGGGTAAGAGTTTTACTGGCTCTGGTGCATTCCTAAAGAGTACATTGCAAGAATTACAAGAAAAACTACGTTGTTAGTTGGTCTCACGGAAGAGTGGAAATGTATTTATGTATTTTGGACTTTATTGAAAAGTGCACGATGTTGATATTTGTATGACCAGTCTTAGACATTTTACCATTTGAACCCTTTTTGCATTTACCTTACCTATAAATCATCGCTTCTGCCCGCGACTTACTCGTAACATATAAGATATGACACAGCAATAGTGTAGCTTTCTTTTAGTCAAACTATGTTTGAAATTAGACCAGTATTGCCAGACATTGGTGTCGATTCTGTTATGCACAAGCTAAACTTAATTTAGACTATTTCTAACTTTTTCTTTCCAATCAAACAAGAAAGGGACGGACGTGAATAAGACTTATCAATTTTAGTTGCTCTAAAACCTCTATACAATTATAGTTGACATGTCAGAACGCGTTGATTAAAAACACGGAAAAGTTCAAGGCAAAACTAATTTGACATCTCTAACTTAGTTCTAAGGTATTACCGTCCTTTTCTTTCGCTGTATGTTAGTAAGAGATGTCAATTCTCTAATTTTAGATTAGTTTGTGAACAAGGGAATCGGCACCAATGCCAGAGATTACCTCTTACAAACAAGAGCATGGAGGGGATAAAAAAAATACTCAAAACGTAAAAATCTTAATTCCAGCCACGAGAAAGAAGGCATCCCATGCGACTTGCTGCCCCTAATGGACCACTGCGTCGAAATTCCACAGCAGGGCTACGTCAGATCTCTGAACGTACACGTCACAGCCGCCATCTTTGTTTGGGAGTATGCCAGACAAAATGTATTGTAACTTGCCGGTCTATTCTGTAAAAATCTTCCCGGGTGAATTTTAAATGAGGCGATGACAGTTCAAATGGCTCTGCTGATCCTAGGGATCCTCAGTCCACTGACCTTACTGGGCTTTAGTAGCAGAGCTGTTTGATAGTAGTTGCGTTTCAAGAGTACACGTCTATCGTTGTAATTTAAACTTTGATTCAATGACATAAAAGTCATTTACCTAGTCATGTTATTTAAAAAACTTTTAGATATATCATTTCTTATTTATTTATTACCTGAAATGCTGTAAAGTAGTTAATTGTAGCTTTTCTTGTCTATTAAAATACTATGTAAAAATAACAATGTTAAACGAGTTTTATTGGTGACTGTACCTAAGACTACAGGAATTAGTAGACCTCGGATTACCGTTAAAATTGGGTCTTTTAGGATACTCCAAAGAACGGCCTTTTTATAAATGTGATGGAAATAGTCAGTAAAACTACTGCTTAAATAATATTCAAAAATATTTTTATTAAAGTCATTAAAAAACAAAAACAGGTTTTTACTTGACTCCTTTTACCTCTGCCGACAGATTTTACTAACCATGAGCTGCTTATTATATCTAGGAGTATATATTACTGATCACCTAATCGAGGTCCGGCAGCAGAGTTAATTAAAATGCAATAGCAAGTTGAAGTAACCATAATGCCAAGAAGTCTGACATTTATTTATCATAGTGTTTACAGAATAGTTTAATAACTTTCGGCAATAGTGTTACTTTGATAGGCTTGGCATCGTATTCCTCCCTGTCGATATTAATCACTCCGATTGTTTCCTTAGGAAATAGCATCACACTTCTAGCAAGAATAGCATTCTTTATACCATTATGTTTTACTCTATTCCAGCCTTCGGACACAAATTCAGTATATTTGTAGTTATACTTCCCGATACCTATGCTTAATGCTGGAGTGCTTTGAGTGTTCTGTAAGTTTGGTGTCAGAATCCTAAAGTCGCTTGTTTGGAAACAAAGTTCTTTGGTAGTTTCACAGTGGGTGTTGACTATATTGGCAGGGTCGTTGGCCTGAGCATAAGATGTTGTGGGCATGAAAAATGCCCATTTCCTCTTCACTTCAGGTCGCTTTTTCAAGCAATTTCTGCATCCATCGCAGGGGGGACTATATTTAATTGTACCCTTACAATTCCAGGTCAGAGATTCTCTGTACCCATTAAAGATGTAAGCTGCATATTCTTTGAATGATCCGTACAGCCAGTACTTATGTTGTTTGGACAGGACATCTCTGAACGCCCCCCATTCTAGAGAGCACAATGCAAATATGGGCCGACTAAAGATATCTTCTTCTTCTTCTATAGGCTCTATTTTCATGGCATCTTTCCAGACAGTATTACCCTTGATTATAGCCATAGATGCTTCTATAAGTTGCTTAACTCGTTGCACACCTTCCCCCTTAGGGAATAGAGTGTTCCCAATAGTGTTTGTTCGTCCAAGTGGTAGAATGCCAACTGGGAAACGGTTTGCGTCGTCTTTTCTGCGTAGTAAACCTGAAATAAAATATTTAAATATTATTGTATTGAGTTTAATAAAATTCTGTAGCATTATTAAAAATCAATTGCAAGTTTATCATATAAGAACGGTTCCATCGATTTGTTTGTATTCCTTTCGTAGACTTAAATCTGTGTTTCCAAACATATCTCTTCAAAGATAGACTGGCCAGGCTTCTTCTGGATAAGCTCATCCAACGTCGACTTGATCACCCACCATCAGACCTAGACTGGAGACAAGAACTCATGCATGCCAAATTAAAAAAAAATAAGGATAAATGCAAAAAATTACCAGTAACACTTTCGGATACGGTGCCATCTCCTCCAGCGACGACAATAGCTTGAGTCCCCTTCAAGGTCTCAACTAGTTCCTTAGCGTTCCCCTCACTCGTGGTCTGTATAACATCCACCTGAAGCCCAGCTAAGTGCAGGAGTGGTTCACAGTATTTCTCAAAGTCCTGCTTAGCATTCCTCTTATTTGCTACAGGATTGAGTATGACAGTAACATGGGTTGGGTTCTCAAGCATATCAATTGTGCTGTCTCCATACTTTGACGCTTCCTTGCTTGCCGCTCGCATCAATAAATTAATGCTGCAAAATTAAGTAATTAAAGTTTATTAAACATTGTTATGAAGGTTCCTTATAAGTAATTTGGTTAACATAGTATAAAATAATGGGCAACAGAGGTCCGCATTTGTAGTAAAAAACACTGGTCTTCAAACTAGGCGGTGTCTCTTGGGGACCAAAGTTAACCTTTATAAGGTTAAGAAATGAAACATTAAAATTACTTTTTACATTTACATAGGGTTATACATTTATGAGATTTTTTATTATGCCTTGTTAGACTGGTGGTCCTAAGCTCGACTGCTACGCTCGAGGTTGTGTGTTTGATTTCCAAGTCAAGCAGTGTTATTGGGTTTTTCTATGAAATTCTCAGTAGCTGCTCGGAGTTATGATTTGACAACGACGACGACGGTGTCGATTTGTATATATTTTTGTTAGATTGTGTCCAGTTAATGGCAATAGGCTCGCCTCCTATTACATGGGACCTAAACATACTGGCAAACTGAGGGTGTACATTGGTCCACCTCTGCCTAACCCCTCGGGGAATACAGGCGTGAGATGGTATGTGTGTTTCTTACATGATCAAATAAGTAATAAGTTATTTTATAAATATATAAACCCTTATTAAATACAAAACATATAATTATTTAAAAATAATAATATTGGCCGTTGGTCTCGTGGTCGCAAGTGCGACTGCTGTGCAAGGGGTCCCAGGTTCGATTCCCAGGTCGAGCAAAAAGTGTTATTGGTTTTTCCATGAAATTCTCAGTAGCAGCTCGGAGTTTGAATTTGTGCCCGGTTAATGGCAATAGGCTCGCCCCCTATTACATGGGACCTAAATATACCGGCGAACTGTGGGTGTACATTGGTACACCTCTGCCTAACCCTTCGGGGAATACAGGCGTGATGGTATAATAATATTAAAACTATTGTGCAGTAACCGTAACCGGCGTGCTTGTATGACCAAATGTATGAACGGGAAAAAACAATGCAATTACAGACGTAAATGAAAACATTATTTTAGGAGAACTGTCATTGATCATTTAATGTGAATAAAATTTCACATTCCTGGAATAAATTAACCGAAACAATGTCACGTAAGTTGCGAAAATACGCAAATTGAGTATTATATTAGTTACATTTATTAAAATTTTATATAAAACTTTTAAAACGGCACTTACTCATATTTTTCTTTTGCTTTAATAGAGCCATAATAAAATGCAACGGCTCCCAAAATTGACTTCTTCCAATTAGTTCGGACGATTGTACTTAATTTTACAATTTTTTCCAACATAATGTATTGATTTAAAAAAATCGGATTTGCGAATTGAGGTTAGTCAGCTGTACGGCTGACAAGAAGAACAAATAAATAAATTGTCACTGTCAAAGATGACAACTTCAACTCTACACTCTGTCATTCGAACTATTTGAAGTTCATGACGTTTTTTTTACAGTGTATTACTATTTTTATATTTTAAAATAAAAAAAAATCTGTACATTATTTACCCCATTTTTATTAATCGTTTAAAATTCTCTTAATAATCTCCAGTCTTTGATGATCTTGTAGCTACATTTATTTTGGTACAATTATGGTGTCTCCTACGAAAGCCATTAAGGTAAAATGAAAAAAAAAAAAACATAGGATACTTTCACATTCTTCCTATATAATGAAATGGTGAAATTGAAAGACAGGTATCAACAGCTATCAAGCAACAATAAAGGTCTATTCAAACCTGAGCGATATTCGCTGCCGCTGTGGGTAGAGGTACATACCGCGCGGGTTTCTCTCAGGTATTTAGTATCAAGTACTGCGGCTAGAGCGACCTGCGCGATATTCGCTGTCGCTGCGGGTAGAGATACATACCACGCGGGTTACAAACGGTAGCGAATACCGCTTAGGTCTGAACAGTAATATTACCGCATACCCACTGGGTTTTCTTTGCCGCAGACGGTAGCGAATACCGCTTAGGTCTGAATAGGCCTTAAGTCGGGTAGCCCAAGGGTTCCCAACCTTTTTCAGTACGTGGCGGATTTATCAGTTTAGAAATTTATCATGGCGCCCTCACTGACTAAAAACGACCAAACAACGCACCCTGCGCATTCTTTTCTTTTATGATTGTATGAATTTTAATATAATGTTAATCAATCATTTGAATAGAAAATAGTTTGTTGAATTTTTTAAGACTTTTCGTATTTTTTTTTTTGTTCTTGAAGTTCAGAGGAGCACCTTTTGATACCCCTATATGTACTTTCTACGGCACCCAAGTTGAGAAGTTCTGAGTTTACTCTTTGGTGTGGGATCAAAAAAGTTACATGTGAAGACAAACTTAAATCAATTTATATCCCAAGTATGGATGAGAGTTGTGCCTGTGGACCCTTGGCAAATTTCTGTGATAGCCAGGGATTGGGATTTATGATCCTTCTGTGGATAACGCCTACACGAAAATAGGGCAAGACGCATCGTAGCATAGCTGCATTTCTATTCTTCTAAAAGATTTCATTATTAATTCGAACAGTTACATACAGTTAATACACTCTTGCTTTTGTGTAACCTACTAGCCAAACTAAACAAAACATCTGCCAGCCTGTTGTGAAAGTTTATTAACAATTTAAGTATTTGAAACTAACAGCGCTTGATTTAAAAAGTAAAAAGTTGGTGTCTTTGGTTTCTGCTCCGATATATTTTCATTTGTGGAAAATACTCTTTACTTAATAAGAATAGAGTGTATATTTGTTTGAAATATTTATGCTTTGGTTTTCAAGTAAAATCATAGAGAAAACACAAATTGATTTGTCAAATAAATATCTCTATATTTTCGTTTTGTGATGTGTTAATGATATTTATTTTATTTCTTTAGGAATTCGTCATGAGTTCTGATAAAAAGGGAGTCGTCAAATTATCTGACGGCTGGGTTCTTTGCACATCTAAATCAAATCCCGGAAGAAAGTATTATTTTAATAAGAGGACAGGAAAATCGTCGTGGACACAACCACAGGTGAATTTCGTATTTTTTTAATCATTCATACATGATTACCACAGAACTGGTTTCTAAAACGATTAAGGGTAATTTTAGTATGCTTCTATTGATTATTTATAACAAATCTCAATGTTAATGTTAACTTTTAAAATCTTATATTTCAAGGCTACAGAAAAATCTGATAGGAAACACAAAAACAGGAAAGAGAAAGTAAATAAAGAAAAGAGTAGAAAAGAAGACACACAGAAGAATAATTTAAAGAGAAGAAGCGATAGCCACGATGCACAAGTCGACACAGCGAAAAAAAAACACAAGAAAGGTATGTAAAGTTATTTACATATTTCTCCTAGCTTATAGCGAAATTCTATAATGTAAATCATATTTAATTAATCGCAGAATGTCGTAAGTATATTAAGGGGATGCAAGCTTTCCTTATAATCTAGTATTCCATCATAAATTTGCATGATAACATACTTTGTTTTGCAATGTGAGCAATGATTGGTTTTATTCACTTACAATGTACTTTAATAGTGCAATATTATAAACAGATGTATTATGTGAAGACTATGAAGAATTATCTGTAGCTAGGGTACAGTAAATACAACCAAAATTATAATAACAGCCTATTATTGTAGCATTGCAGGGCCAAAGCCTCTTTTTTAAATAGATGGCATGATCATTATCATCACTCTTTCTCTAGGGCATTGGAGCTTTCAGACTTACATTAATTATAACTCTAGGTTTCCTCACAATGTTTTTTTTTACTGAATCATCATCTTCCTGCCCTTATCCCATGTTACTTGGGGTTGGTGCAACACGTTTTCTTCTTCCATGCCGTCCTGTCAACCGTCATGCTATCACTGACTCCTTTCTCTTTCATATCATTCTTCACATAATCTATCCATCTTTTCTTTGGCCTCACTCTATCCCCTCTCCCTTTGGCCTCTTTTTTTTACTGAATATGGTATTTTAATTAGATTTTTTCCCTTATTACTTATGCTACTAAAAACTTTACTATTAAAAAATGGCTGGCAACATTTTTTTCTTAACAGCTTAATGCATATTGGTAATAGTTATCCCCTCAGTGATCAAATCTTTTAACTTTTATTTTTCTCTTGATTTAATTCAAATTAATATAATTGGCTCAAACACTGATTCATTGTCTTTTCAAATGGTAGGAGTATCTACAATCACAAAGTTGTGGAGAACTGAGTGCCATGTACTTTCATATATTCATGATTTAACTCTTACATCTTAATTTGTAGCACTTGGTACCTTTTTTAAGTCTTTAAGTGATTTTTATTTTAGTACACACATAGTCATCACATTCATAATTATAATTATTAATTTAACATTCATATATTGCAAATCATTGAAAAACATTATTTTCAAAAGAGTATGTATGGGGTTTCTTGCCCATTATTTGCTATACAAAACTACAGTTTAGAAGGGGTAAATAGATTCAATATAATTTTTTCATGAAATTTATGTTCAAATAGCTTTTTAATGATCTGATTGAACATTGTTGTATGTTAATGTGCCACATTTTATGCCATAGGTAAGAAAAATAATTAATACAACTAACACCTACAATATTTATACAGAAAGCGTCACACCATCTAAGCAAAAAGTTACTAATGAATCGCCACAAAAATCTGCCCCACCGTTAAAAGGTACGCCTCAAAAACAGACCCCTGAAAAATCGGCAATAGTTAAAAATGCAGCAAATCAAAGACTTTCACAGCTGAGAACACGGTTATCAGCTGAGGCTCAAGATGAAAGTAACAACAGCAATGACAAAACCAGTTCACCGGTCAAACCGAAACAGAAAATCAGCCCTAAAGCATCCGCCACAGAGACGAAAACGGCAAAAGCAGAAAATAAGAGTCCAATAGTGAATGAAAACAGGTGTGCTACATCTCAGTCACCGAGCAGTGACAGCCTACAATCAATGCCTTCACCGTCTCAGTTCTTAGCGGCAAACAAAATAATCTCCTCAATGAAGGCTCAACTGCCTGAAGAATACTGTGATAAAACAAAACCAAAAGACACATTTGCGGATATTGAGCATGGTATATGCAATCAGACGTCTGAGTATCCGTACATGAAGCATCCGGCTACACCGCCTCAGTTTTCTGAAGCTAGTAAGCTGGTGTCCGCTATTAAATCTAAATTGACTAAAGTGGCTGTTAAGGAAGGGAATCTAAAGACTTTTGCGTCCGCAAGTGATAGGATGGCCGCATTACGGAGTAGTTTGGAGAATGACTTGATGGAAACTGAGAGTGAACCCATAGTATTAAGCAATAGTGTTAGCGAAGAAATTATTAAGTGTGCAGCAGAAGCCATGGATGTGGATTGTAAGGAGGTTTGTTATCTGTTTATTATTTTGTGTTTTGGTATTAGATAGATGTAGATAGAGTAACATTTAAATTCCTGTTGGGTTCTAAGGCCGTATCTCACAGGCACGCCATGGCGGCAGCGGCGCAGCCATCCAACAAAATGTTGTCCAACAAAGTGCTTGATCACGTACCTATGCGTTTTGTTGGCTTCGCCGCTATGGCGTGCCAGTGAGACAGGGCTTGAAGGGTGGACGCTTAAACCTCGATAAAGATTTAAGATTTCGTTTGGTTTTCATACGTCCTCCGGAGCGGAGACCATCGCAAGTTTTGGCGTACGCCGTAAGTGCTAAGTACTAGTACTAAGTATATACCCCGCAGTGTCACCCCGGGTTTAGCTACATCTTTGGTTACTGCTCCGCTCCCGTGAGTCGTAGATGTGTGATGTGTGTCGTGAGTAGTCGATGTTATAGAGCCTATGTCACTCAGGAATAACGTAGCTATCCATTGGTGAAAAAATTGTGAACATTGGCCCAGCAGTTTCGGAGCTAATTCGGCACAAACAAAGAAACAAAAAAAAAATTTTTTCTGTTTATGATCTTTGCCATATATTATTATAGCAATAGGCAATAGGCTCGCCTCCTATTACATGGGACCTAAAACATACCCGCGAACTGTGGGTGTACGTTGGTAGACCTCTGCCTAACCCTTCGGGGAATACAGGCGTGATTGTATGTATATATTATATAGTAGCAAAATCCTCAAAGACTTTCTTAAACAGTTATTTTAACAAAGTACTCTTCAATGACACAAAGGAATACTGTGGGTGAATACTATAGACAAATTCACCTGTGATGAAAGCAAAGGTCAGCCCTCAACCTTAAAACTAAAATTAGACCAATTGTGGGTATGAATTTTAAACGGTGTATATGGGCTGTGGAATGGAAAAATATACTGAGCATCATTTTGCTTGTATTGTAGGTATATGCAATCTTATTATGTGTCTATACAAAAAGTAATACTTTGTATACTTGTCTCATTCCGTAGAAAACATTGAATTATTTATCCATTAGTACCAAACAGGCTATACTGGAAAATTTATTTGACTTGTTACTCAATTAAATTTAACAGCTAAATTAGTGATATGTTATTGTATTACTAATGACAGTGAATTTTAGTAATATGCAATAGTTACCCAGTGTGAGGAATATTAAAAATAAAACATGTATTCATTCATGTTTCATAGATGGCTAACTTCCTCGTTAGCCTAGTGGTCCTAAGTGTGACTGCTAACCTAGAGGTCTTGGGTTCGATTCCCAGGTCGAGCAAAAAGTGTTATTGGGTTTTTCTATGAAATTCTCAGTAGCAGCTCGGAGTTAGGATTTGTGCCCGGTAAATGGCAATAGACTCGCCCCCTATTACATGGGACCTAAACATACCGGCGAATTGTGGGTGTACAACCTAAACCTCTGCTTAACCCTTCGAGGAATACAGACATGTGTTTCATAGATATTTTTTCTTTCAGATAAAGCAAGTAGCACCTTTAGTGAATTGTACAAAAGATAACATTAATAGCGACGTGGTTTTAGTTGTGGATACGAATATTTTTATAACCGAATTGGACATGATAAAGAATGTGCTCAATTCTAATATTAAAGGTAATTATGCTTTTGTGTTGTATTGTATATGTAGCTGCCTCGTTAGCCTAGTCGTCCTAAGCACGACTGCTACGCTAGAGGTCCTGGGTTCGATTTCCAGGTCGAGCAAAAAGTCTTATTGGGTTTTTCTATGAAATTCTCAGTAGCAGCTCGGAGTTTGGATTTGTGCCCGGTTAATGGCAATAGGCTCGCCCCCTATTACATGGGACCTAAATATACCGGCGAACTGTGGTTGTACATTGGTCCACCTCTGCCTAACCCTTCGGGGAATACAGGCGTGATGGTATGTATTGTATATGGGGCTGGTGTATGCGGCTCCACATCATTGGAGAACAGATCATTCGATCCATCAGGACTCTTCAAGACAGGCCGCCTTGACGGTACTGATGATCTCTGAGGAGACTGGGTCCTGACCGGAGTACTTTGCCCTGTTTGTGGTGATCTCATTGCAGTTAAGAAGCGCATGAGTTGCCTCTTTTGTTGCCCAAAGGTAATTATGAATTATTTTATTATAACAAGTAAGGATGTGACATCTTTTTTGATGAATCTGCCTTAATTATAATCCTATAACTGTAATTGAATATGTCAACCAAGCCATTGGCAGTATTGTGCCAATTAATAATAATACCAGCCTGTTATTGTCTTAATGCAGGGCAAAAGCCTCTAATAAGTTCGCCCCATATTACATGGGACTTAAATATACCGGCGAACTGCGGGTGTACATTGGTACACCTCTGCCTAACCCTCAGGGGAATACAGGCGTGTTGGTATATTTTCTATATGTTTTATTCGTGGATTATATAGTAGCTTATGTCTTTATCAAGATGCCAAGTTACCTATATGTCAGATCAGTTCAAATTTAGTTTGGATCTAGTCCCACATTAATAAGGCTCATTTTTCACTAACAGGTTACGTAGAACCGCCTACTCTATTGGTGCCCTGGCGGGTAGTGAACGAGCTAGATCGGTTGAAGGACAACAATAACTGCAACGGCGCGATATGGAAGCGAGCTAAGGCGGCCATGGAATATCTTTACAAGTCCTTACCCGAGAATAGCAGAATACGAGGTAATGTATTAAAGGATTTTTACCAGGATATGTTTTTTTAACCAGAAATAGGTATGGTGGTAGTACTTCTCCGGATGAGCTACTTCACAAAGACTTCTACTACTGCTAAAAATGTTAAAATGTGTGCTTATGTGTGCCAAAAAGTGACGAAAATGAGCGTGATACTTATAAAATATTTTTATTTTATGTTCAGGGCAACCTCTCCGCGACGCGAACTCACACATATACCCTTGCGAGTCTCCCGACGACGAGATCCTGAACTGCGCCCTACAGCAGGCCGAGAGGGGGAAGTCAGTGGTAAGATCATCATATTATACTACATGATAATACGCCGATGAGGTAATACGCCGATGTCATCATACGCCGATGTCATCATACGCTGATTTGACCGACCATACGCCGATGTCATCAAACGCCGATGTCATTATACGCCGATATCATCATACATCGTTGTCATTATACGCCAATGTCATTACAAGCTGAGGCCATCATAATTATGTCGACGAGATCTTACGCCGATGTCATTAAACACCGATGTCATCATACGCCGATTCGATCACACGCCGATGTCATTATACGCCGATATCCTCACACACCGTTATCTTCATGCTTGCTTGCTTGCTGCATGCTTCGATATCATCATACGCCAGTGTCTTTGTACGCCAATGTCGACATTGTTAACAGTATGGGAAGACGGTGAAAATACGTTCATTATATCTAGTAGCAATGTCAAAAGCTTGACAGAAATGTATGTAAACTTGATATATTCTTAAGATTGACAGTAAGATAAGAATGCAAACGTTCTAAAAAAATACGGGAGTTTCTCCCCCGTATTCTTATTCTGCGTGTGTCCCGAACCGAACCTTCAAGTATTAACGGAACTATCTTCTATCCTCAGATCCTGTTATCAAACGACAAGAACCTATGCAGTAAGGCAACCATCAACAACATCAAGAGTCTGGGCCTGTCGGAGCTGAAGGGTCTACTGGAGTCTACTCCTCAGGAGTCGGACCCTGACGCGTTTGACAACCTCAAGCATTACCAGGCTACCATATATCAACTTCTGGCTAATATTTTGGAGGTACTTCTTCATATATTTAGTCTTAGACTAAGACCCACTTCCACCAAAATCACTAAAAATAATTATGTATACTAAATACACTAGCTGTGCCCCGCGCATTCACCCGCAATACGTTAGGTTTTTTGTTACTAATACGTTCCCGTGGCTCATAGCGCGATGTTATGTAGCCTTTAATCTGTTATTCTGAGGTATAAGCTACGGAATATCTCGCAGCGTAGCGCGATGTTATATAGCCTATAACCTTCCGCGATAAATGGGCTATCCAACACAAAAATATTTTTTCAAATCGGACCGGTAGTTCCTGAGATTAGCGCGAACAAACAAACAAACAAACAAACAAACTCTTCAGCTTTATAATATTAGTATAGATATGTTTAGTGATTTTATTTATGTTACTGTGAGTGTAAAGGCAACCATGATACAAAAGAATTTCCTAGTGTGGGGAAAAAAAAATTAAACATTTATTCGTTCATGTTTCATAGATGGTTCGCCCCTCGTTAGCCTAGTGGTCCGAAGTGCGACTGCTACGCTACAGATCTTGGGTTCGATTACCAGGTGGCGCAGTGCTTTTGGATTTTTCTTTAAGATTCTCAGTAGCAGGTCGGAGTTAGAATTTGTGCCCGGTTAATGACAATAGGCTCGCCCCCTATTACATGGGACCCAAACATACCTGCGAACTGTGGGTGTACACTGGTACACCTCTGCCCAACCTGTATGCTACATACATACTTACATACTATCACGCCTTTATTCCCCGAAGGGATAGGCAGAGGGATACAAATATAATATTAATTATCTCTTTCCAGAATGAAATGCGCGCGAAATACAACAACCTATGGGAGCACGTGCTGTTCAAGGCGCCGCCCTGGACGTTGGCGGATGTGTTGCAATGTTTGCTCAAACATTGGATAGCCGTGTTCAACGAGGTGTTCCCCCGGATAGAGCATCTCATCACCGACCTGAAGAGTGCTCTGATTTCTGTTGATAGTAAAGGTGAGAATGAAGATTTTGTATGTCATTGGATGCTAACAGCCCACTTGATGGTAGTTATTTTTTCGGAAGGCATGATTAGGAGGTTGTCAACTGCTTAACTGGACTGTCCTGTGGTGCTTTCCCGCACTGAATGGATTAATCATTAATCCCATTGCAATTGCATTAATCATTAATGCAATGCACATGATTGGATTAATTTGACGCACGAATCGGACGAATTTGAGATTTTTTGACGCGCAAGCGCGTTGCTCGCACTTAATAGGTTAACACTTATAAACTAAGCGACTACACGCTAAAACCTCCTCTTAGAGTGTCGCTGAGGGAGGTTGGCAAAGGGAAAGACCGGATCGGTTCATGATTATTAAGTAAAGAAGGTCGGGAAGGGGCTTAATGGTTTGTGCTCACTGCCGCCCATAGACGTCTGCAATACCAAAAGCCTTGCAGATGCGTGGCAATCCTAGATACAAAGTTTTGAATAATTTATGTGCCTGTAGTTATACTGACACCTATGGGAGTGGTGGTGTGTTGTTTTGAAGAGTAATGTATGCCATTCTAACCGAAACACAGAAACGCTGCTTTGAAGGGCATGCGTCCAGCCGACTCTTAACTATGTCTGAATCAGTACTCACCTTTTTTTGTAGTATGGGAAATCATCTCTTCCTCCTAATGCCCTTTGCGTTCCAGGGCCGCGGTGACTCTTTCAAACGAATTCCGCAATCGGTGCACATCTTATCTTTCAAGCTGCTTACAGCATCATTAACTCAATATTTTCCCACCTTTTCCAGATTCAAAATCCTTAACAGACTCCGAGGTATCAAACTTCAAGGAGCTATGTCTGGAGGTGGCTCGCAAGTGCCAGATAATCCCGGAGTACATGGAGCTGGCCAAGATCACGGTGGACCGGCTGCTGAACGACCGCGCCTGTGATGCTGAGGACGAGAAGCATGGAGAACTGATGGTCATAGACGCCTTCGAGAATGTGTGGACTGTTATGTCGAGTTTTTGGTGAGATTTTTGGTCATTTTTTTGTGTTAGTCTAAGGAAGATTGTAATTAGAGGTATTTGTGTAAGATTTTCTTTCTTATTTTGCTTTAAGTTAAATTAGTTTTAAAGTCAAATTATTTATTTCAATTCACGGGCACTTTTGAACGTCATGTACAAGAGAAAACAATTGAATCTATTTTAAATAATGTGCAATGACATGGGCCATATTTTGCGTTTTTAGGATATTACCTCATCGATCTATGCCTAGATGTAACGCACGCTCAGCCTTTTGCAACGAGTGCATGCAGCAGTTCAGGGGTCGAAATATCAATAGTAAATAATAATCATAACAAAAATTTCAACACGCCCAATACACACAGTATTTAGTTGGTACTTTCACCATTAATATCTCATCTCATATCGCTATTGCAAATTGTGGTAATTTGCAATCTTAATCTTGTTAAATACTCTTCTTTCTCTTTGGAAAAATAAACATTTTCATTCATTCTTTCTTTATACCTCAAAAAAGAAAAAAAAGTGATTGCAATGATTGGATGGAGACAATTCGATTTTTATATTTACTGTTTTGGGTAAACATTGTTACTAACCCTTATGAGTCCAAACTTGAAATTACTGATTTAACAATAATAATAATGTTGCGAAGAACATGTGATTTTCGGCTTCGTTAAGTGTATTGTTATACCATTTATTTATGCTAACCATTATTCCAGTGCCAAACTATCAACCCGTATCGGCGTGCCGCACAACATAGAGGACAAGTGGCCCGGCGACGAGCCGCTAGAAGCGCTGACCAGCAAGCTCATGCTGTTCACCAACCAAATTACCGCCTTCGCGCTCGCTATCAAGGGGTGAGCTAGTTTTTATGAATATACAGTACTTACAGATAGTTGTTCCAGGTCTGGCAGTTTGTGTATGTGAGTTTATGTTTGTAAACGCACCCATGATATTCTGTACCATGAGTGCGTTTACATATAAACTCACATACACAAACAGCCAGACCTGGAACAACTATCTGTAGGCCATACAAATATTGGTTCCGCGGGAATCGAACCCGCGACAGCTTGCTGCAGCGCAGCAGCCAATTGCACAGCCACTGCGTCCACCGTGTCGTCAAAATGAATATAGCTAATGACAGTACTATTTGTCAGTTCCGCTAACAATATAAACATTGTGTATATCTTCCAGGGTGTTAAGTTCGGAGAGTCCGGACGCGTGCGTGGAGGCCCTGGAGCGAGCGTTCCGGGACAGCCTGTCGCTCATCTGTATGGACAACGAGTATATCAACAAGAGCAGGCTTGCCGTCTTCTGTACTAAATGCAGGTATGACATTTACAAATGCTAAAAAAGTTTATTTGAACGATTCGGTTTGGCCATAAATCTTTGGAAATTGCTCGTTGATTGATCATTACATGTAATTGGCTACTAGACACAGGAGTCATCAGTAATCAATTGATATGTTTTTATGTACTGTTAAAATATCTGTGACAGCAATTATTTGCCAACTCAATTATTTTACTTTTGTTTTAAAGCAACTAAAAATAATTTTTTCTTTGCTAATTACGATTTTGGCGTCTTTTCAGGGCTAAAATAAAGAGTGTTTATGAGAATTTTCGTATCGGAGTTATTGGTTAATTGTGTCAACTACCCAATTCTGAAGATACTCTGTGTCACCTATGAAATGTATTCCTTGTATTCTCTTTTGTGTTCCTTAAATAAATAATTTCTTAGTTTTAAAACCTTGATCACCGAATCCTAATAAACTCATAATTATTTCCAGAAACATGCTGCAGGAGGCGTACACAAAATTCTCACAATTAATGGAACTAATTGAAGTATGTAAAAACACTCTTAACAATCAATAGGTCCAGTGTACAGCCGCGGTCACAAGAGTGATGCGCCCATAGTCTAATGTGTATAGTAGATCAAAGTAACCCACAATGTGTACCTAGAATTATTATTTAATAATTATCATTTGTGATTTTGTACTTCAGTGTAGGCACACGAATATTTTCTTTAAGACTTAAATTTATAATAATTTATATCGTGTGAAAAGGAAATGTAGAAATAAAATTAATTATTTAAACATGAGTTAACGCTTTTGACCACGTCTGTACTATCTAGTCCGTACTTTACGAAAGTGTACCAATTAGATAAACGAGAAATTGTTTATCTTTTTTTTTTATGTATTGGATTCTAAATTTGATGAAATCTTTATCAATAAGATTTTCTGTGATGTGAAAAATGTCTCCCATTACAAAGTAAATCTTAACATAAAGTTATTAAGTTCAAATTAACGTATTTCACATATTATTTGCTTTTTAAATTCCGCATTTGTTTTTTTTAATATGAAACTCGAAAAAAATTAGTACAGTCAGCAAAAAAAGTAGATTAACATTTCAGATTTTGAAATCGTTATTTTTCACAATATCAAAGGAAATACGAAATGGATCTAAAATGAAGATAAAATTAACTCTTAGGTACTGCCAAAAAATCTGAATAGCAGTGAATTGTATTAATTTGTGTCTATTTAAATGATATGTGATAAATCTAACATTGTTAATCGACTTGCTGACCGTACCTCTTCATGAAAACAAAACGCAAAAAAATCAATAAATCAAACGTGTACACTTATTCGTAACACGAGTGTGTGTAAGTTTCGGAGTACCCCGACTGTTTACGGACTCGTGCGAAGCGCCCACTCATGAGCTTATCACGTAGCAACGACACGAGTCTTCGCTACAAACACCCAATTGTGTACAACATAATTGTAAACTTTAATTAAAAAGAAGTGGTTATGGTTTAAATTACTTTAAATTTCAATGATTTGAGGCTGACGTCGTGGCATGGCAAAGGATTTCTGATCAAGTTATTTTTATTCTTATTTCAATTAGTTTAGAATTCATATTACTTTGTTTCTATACATACCGCGGCATGCCACCGCGTTCTGCGAGCTATTTAGCTCACGGGATTGTGACAGCTAAATAAATTCAAATAAGGTTTAAAACAGTGTTTTCATGCCACAGCGTCGGTCTTAAAAACATAGTCAATAGTCAAACACGGTGGCAATATATTTCTCGTTCATACGAAGGGACTCAGTGTCTTCCAAGACTGATTAATCGTTATATTTTGATCATTTTTTTAAACATGTTTTTTTTTTCTTTTTTTTCCTCTATTCTTTTTGCATAATGAACCTTGTTGGTGGTTTTTTTCTTGAGTTTAATAGTTATATCAGTAATTGATATTAAAATCATTTATTAGGTCATTGATGATATAAAAAAGTAACATATCTAGATGTTGTGCAATTCTTCTGTGTTTTTTGGGTTCATCTGTGTAGGGAGAATTTTGTATTTTAAAGGGAGTATCGACAGTGCGCTCCATGCAAGTAGTTGTAGTCATATTTTGGTCGTTAAGTAATTAGACTTGATGGAATTTTGTAGATAGGATAAGGGCACTAATATCCAGGCTTGTGGTTTATTCAGTTAGTTGCCCCGTTGGTCTCGTGGTCGCAAAGCGCGACTGCTGAGCAAGGGGTCCCGGGTTCGATTCCCAGGTCGGGCAAAAAGTGGTATTGGGTTTTTCCATTAGGAATTTTTCAGTAGCAGCCCGAAGTTTGGAAGTTGGTGGTGTGATACCCCCGTGTCTCGGAAAGCACGTAAAGCCGTTGTTCCTGCGCATGATCTCTCACCGTCCCATCGAACTATACTATATTTTGGGATCATAATCAATTTCAGTTATTTGACGGGGTACTAACTACCAGCCTATAGTGTATTTTTTAACCTCAGAGACTACATTAACAATTACATATGTAAACATAAAAGTAATGGGCTTTCGGCTTACGTTTGTGTGCTAAAATAGTGTGTTTTTTATGTCTATAAAGCACACTATTTTTAAGTTGGATACATAAAGCTGTCAAATCAGTCGCTGATATTATTAAATTCCCTTCAGATGTTAGTGCCCTTATCTATAAAATGTTCTCAAGGTTTTTGTGTTTATTTAAATAAATAAAAATAATATATATTTTGTTCGATAATTACTTATCGAACAAAATATGACTAGACAATTTTTATTTATTTATTAAAATTTGCCAACAGCTTACATTAGATCTTAATTACAACAAAATATTAGTAAAGGTCTTGTACAGTTGCCAATAGCAAGCCAATTAGCATGTCTAAATATTATATTATACAATACATTTTTTTTATAGAATTTATGTATACTCTTGCATGAAGCGCATTGTCGGTATAGTCCCGTAACTTTGGAGATGAGTGTAAATGTTGAGAAACCCTAAAGAAAATGTCTTAAAGACTGTCTTTTATCTCGCTCTAACTATTTTATCTTGTGCGCAGTTAAAGCGAGATCGAATACAAGAATCTAATCTTATATGAATTGGTTTGAAAGCTAATTTCGTGCGAAATTTTAAAAGGAATATTCAATGTTACCTGCCCCGTTGGTCTCGTGGTCGCAAGTGCGACTGCTGTGCAAGGGGTCCCGGGTTCGATTCCCAGGTCGAGCAAAAAGTGTTATTGGGTTTTTCTATGAAATTCTCAGTAGCAGCTCGGAGTTTGGATTTGTGCCCGGTTAATGGCAATAGGCTCGCCCCCTATTACATGGGACCTAAATATACCGGCGAACTGTGGGTGTACATTAGTACACCTCTGCCTAACCCTTCGGGGAATACAGGCGTGATGGTATATATATATTCAATATTCATTTTCTTCGACGGGAGACGAAAATATGGCATCAGGATTTTATAAATAATCATAGTAAAGCCCTATTTTCATGGAGCAATTAATTTGCCTGTACCATGCAATAAGTTGAAGCAATAAGTTGCACAGTTTATACTTAGTTTAGATGATACATACCATTACGCCTGTATTCCCCGAAGGGTTAGGCAGAGGTGTACCAATATACACCCACAGCTCGCCGGTATGTTTAGGTTCCATGTAATAGGGGGCCAGCTTATTGCTATTCAAATAAGATGATGCAAGTAATTTATTGCTTCAATTTTATTGTAGCTCACAGGCAAAGAAACTGCGTCGTGTCATGTACGATTTCCACCAAACAGGCATTTCACACTCGCTAAAGGAAACTCGGGCTTCTACATAATAGTTAAGGCTCATATTCGCACGGAATTTATACTGCTTAGATCGGCATACGCGAGGACCGAACCGAGTTCCAGGCAGTATGACTATTATCACAGATTACAATACAGATACCCAATCCCATACAAAGAAATGTGACCTTCCTAAAACTGGCAATTCGACTGGCAATATTTTTTTCTCCATTTCCTCAATAGATGGCAGTACCGGCGACTCACTAATTGCCAGAAACAGTAGTTTTACAACGCCATCTAGGAGTCAACCTAAATAATAGGTGGAATCGAAACTAAGTGGCAATGATACTCTAGAGGGCGTTGCTTTTCTATAGATTCTCTGTTCTCTTCATTGCACCGCATCGTGAGTTCAAGGACAACAGTTTTATTTGTGTGAGTGAGCTATCAACTTTTCTCGCGTTTTTTACAATTCGAAGGTCACTTTCAGTTTGAATGTTGATCACAATATGATTCGCGCAACGATTTGCGGCTTTAACAGTTATCATAAATACCTACGAACGTTTGTGAGAATGGATGGATGTTTCTTACTCTTTCACGCTAAAAATACTGAACAGATTTGGATGTTTGGTACACGACTAGTTTACAACCTGGATTTTTTTTTACGATAGTTTTTATTCCGATTTTACGTTCCCGTGGGACAATTTTCGAGTTGTAGTGGGAAAGGGTGAAATCGCTGGAATAAGATATATTATTACATAATATTGATAGTAGGTAGGTACGCTGCCTGTATCGACACCACAGAAATATAAAATACAGGAGAAGTCAAGGGGGCGAGTCCGAGTCACGAGGTTTTGAGCGAAACGCTCGCAACTTGCCATAATGGCCCTCAGTCGGAACTCGTAGCGAACGCAAACGTAGTTGTCAAAAAATTCAAGAATGCCGTGTTATGGAATGTTTTGTTGCAAAAACCGAAGCCAAATAAAAAACTTGGGTAACCATGGAATCTCTTACCATATATAAGTACAAGTATTACACTGTATTTATCTCTAAAATTACGAAAAACAACAAAATCGTAAAATATTCCTTACTTTTACTACGTTATTTTTGCTCACAAATGACAAAGCGACCGTACTATTTTTGCAACAAATACACTGCTCCTTAACCACTACCTAATTTTGTAGTTACGTAACTAAACAAGCAATGTAAAAATTATAAAACGACAGTGTCGTAATTTTATTTGTGCGTAGTACCGGCCGTAGGAACTCGCCGCCAGTCAGTGACGTGCCTGTACAGATCCACTAACGTAGATTATCGAAAAGGTCGATAAGAGAATTATAGTTTATGCTTCAATTTCTCAACCGTTTTAACTCTGTTGGAAGACCGATGTGAAATAATGTTTTTATTTACATCGTACATACATTTTTAGTATTTTACATCGTAGTCGTAACCGCGTAACCAACGACCGTAAAGTAAGTTGATTAACTTTTCATTTTCATTTATTCATTTTCTTACGTATTATTTACAGTTTTAAATATTGATAATGTATATATTTTTTTATTATTTTATTTTCAGGGCCTCAAAAATATTATAGTACAATAATAAATTGAAAGAATCGACAACTTTTCGTTTTTGTCAATCACTAGCGTACATGTAAAATAGGTGTCTTTTGCCACAGTACAAAGAAATCTCTGTGTGAGTAAGTCGTACGGTGAATGGTAAATACACGTTGTGTTTGGGCATATAAGGTTTATAATTGATTGTGTAGTACGTCCTGATTTAAGATTGCGAGTGTGTGCGCGACTGCGTAACTTATTGCTGCATGTGTAGTAGTGACGAGTTGGAAGGGCAAAAGCGGAGACATAGGTTTTTATACATTTTCAACGATCATTTCACATCTCCTTCTTTGTTATATCTGTGATCGACACCGTGCAATCGATTTGGAGTAAGTACTGTAGATGTAGCGTACCATTGATTTTGGGTACCTACTGTCGATTCATTAACTCGTCGATGGAACGTTGTCGATACAGCAATATTGTTAATGTAATGACTTTCGATATTATTTACTCGACCCCAAGGATATTATTTGTAATGTTCAAATTCGTATCTGTAACGTTACATTACATTACATTACATTACAATATTTGAGAACAATTTAACTGAACAAAAATATGGGAGTATTTCTCAATATCTGGCAACCGTAAACGCACACAGATGCACGTGTCCGTACACGGCGCCACTTATCAGCCGCGCACACATTAATAAAAACTAGCTTCACTTTGTTGTTCGCGCATGTTCTATCTGCCTATTTCTTTGATCTGAGTTGTAAGTAATATGTTTATAAAACAATTAAATAAGTAAACATAAATGAAGTAACTAAACGTAAATTAATAACAATAGTTGCTGCCCTTACGCTTATTGTAAAAATTGAGTGAAACGCCATCTATTGCAAATAGCTCTAAACTAAATGGGTAACAGATAGCTGCATCTAACGACTTTATCATTCTATGGGTTCGAATCACGTTCGAATGGAAGTTAAAATTTTCAGTTTTTTTTTTGCCGAAATTACGTGATTTATGAATGTAAATAGATAAATCAGCCTTGAGTAATGAAGTTTTAATATTTACTAATCTTACTTCAGCCAAAATCTGCCGTTTAACGCAATTTAGTGGTTGTAAATTTTGTTAGAGTAACCTATACTGCCATCTATGATTTTTTTTCAAGACTAATTATAATTCGTTCCCGTTGAGACCCCGTGCTATTATACAAGGCGTTGATTTGCATCCTGGTCAAATTCAAGGAGTTAACTATGCTCTCGATTCTTAACACGAATCAATAATAAAATAAATTGTTTTTGAAATCTTTTTCTTTACATGATTTTCAAATTTGAGGTAGCCATCTCGCCAGAGGGTTTAGGCGCTATAGTACACATTGACATCACCGCGCGACAACTCTGCCTACCGCATACGCAACTGGGCGATTCTGAATTTTGCGAGAGGAGTATTCTGAAATACTGTTATTTGATAGTTGCAACTGAAAAGTATTTATTAAATATTGGCCAGGTATCGTAATTATATTTGATTACTTCTATTTTTTTATGACAAGCTCCTAAAATTTGGCAAGGATGCAAATCAACACCTTGTATAGAAACCTGAATTTCCTTTAGCATGGTGTGAAATGCGCTCTTCCGCCGCGCGGTTGGTGGTAATCGTACATTAATAAAGCCTTATTAATGTACGAACCTAAAAAAAAATGGTTTAAAAGTTATAAAGATCCTTACAATTACACTCATCACATAAGTTTTCCATGAAAACAGTGTCTATTAAAGCATTTCCTTAAAACATTTCCTTCGATTTGCTAAAAAAAAAAATTCTTTTTCAGTGTTACGGGTATCTGTGTAATTACATTTGTAAATATATTATCTGTGTATACTAGTTGGCGTTGTCAAATGTCATCTGTCAATGCCGTTTTGAAATGGGAAACAGGTGAATGCTTAGGGGAATAGAGTAGGCAAGCTAAATAGTTGATGAAAAGAGATGTGGGCAAACTGAACAGAAGTTATTGCCATCCCTTACTGATATATAGAGAGAGAAAGAGACGGAAAACTGTCAGACAAGTTTTTTTACATTTAGACCCACTTTTACGTAAATCACTAAATATATTTAGCGCTAAATGTATTTAAATTATCATTTTGTCTCTGTCACTTTCTAACAATGTGACAGGGATGCAATGATGTTCTATATACGTTTAGGCACTAAATGTGTTTAATGATTTTGGTGGGTCTTAGCGTGTTCTTTCTAGTCTATTATTAACCTGTAACATCTCACTAGGTAGTGACTTCTCTCTAAGAATTTGAAACTGATTTGACTGTTTTCATTTTCTCTTTCTTGCTTTATTTGTGAGAAAAAGATAGCAATAGCTTCGACATCAGAACCAATGTCACGGCAATAGAAAGAGATAGAAGATATCGTATTATTAGTAGGCGTATTAGTGATACTATCCTCTTTCTCTTTCTGTTGGGAGTAGCTTGCCTATCTATTATCTCTATGGTAGCTAGACTGTATATTTGGTGTTAGCAATAGAAATAACTAAACTTGGTAAAAAATGAGTAACAATACTTGATTTTAAAACGTTTCATATGAAATCGCAAAATTATATTTTTTCTAGCTATTTCAAAATGCAAGTTTTTCGTGCAAGCGAAATAAGAATATAACATCTATTTTAGAAATGAAGTGTACTGTGACGATTTAGCTGGTAAACTTTAGTTATTTGAGAGAAATATTGAATAAATGTACTAAGATTTGTACCGTCCCAGTTAAGAAGTTTAACAGTCATCGCACATTACAACAGCACCGCTCCGATACGGCAACGGCTCAGCCGGAATCCCTTAAAAAATCCTACCATTAGCTTCCAGCGCGCCGCCTGCGTGCCGTCACCTTTTTAATCTTCTCATGATAAAAACATACTTTAACGCACAAGACTTAAACTCCTAACTTGAATGGCAAATTATTTGCTGTACCGGAGCCGTACTGTTATAGTGATCTATGACCTTAAGGGCCATACCTCACCGAGATGCCATGGCGACGTGGCCAGCGACGTTGCCAACTAGTTCATACTGAGATGTATGACGGCTAATTCACTTGGCGACCGACTGGCGACGTTGCCATCCTACGTCAACGCATGGCAACGTCGCTGGCCGCCTCGCCATGACATCTCGGTGAGGTATGGCCCTAAGAGTTATCGTTCGCTATTACAAGTACGAAAAATCAGAATAATAACTGCCAGCGTGCCGAACGCAAGCTGTTAATTTTTTCTTGTCATTATAAAAAATGTCTTAACGCACATGAAATAAAGCTTAACTTGAATGGCAAATTATTTGCTATCTCGAAAGTCGTGTTGTTATAATGAGCGATGACTTTATTTCTTATTTCGTTCGCAAATAATCTACTAGCCGTTCACTTCAAGATGGCTGCCGTTAACCGTTACAAAATGACGTCATAAGCACAAGAACCGTTGACAAAAAAATATTAAATTGTAGTTTTTTACTGTACACATTTTGTACTTGAATTCAGTTATAATATTTAATAATGTAAGTATATAAAATTAAATATAAAAATCTGCCGTACTGTAGCGGCCATCTTGAAGCGAATGCTTAGTAGAAATCATTACTCACTCAATATTCCTACACAATATTCATTTTTTGCGCGAATTTTTAAATTATATTTAAATCGAATTTGTTTGTTGTTTTAGTTTGTACCATTAACTAATAATTCCAAGACACAACTTCCCAAAAAAAAAAACATATTATTTTAGCTCTGCGAACCCGATTAATTTCCGACTAACTATGAAAATAAATTTTTGATTTTTTGAAATCAATAAAAAGCTGCTAAATGGAATTGGAAAAAAAAATACGTCACATTCTCGTATTGTCACACAAAATCTATGGGGGATCGCGTTTTGACAGCTCATAAAAAGTACGTCAATTGATCGGTAGTATCGAGTACCCAATTAATTACTACTAACACTGTTTGAGCGATTTATAATTATCACACAGCATGGATCAGTTAAGAGCGTGTATACAGAAAGTGGGGAACGTCGCAAATAGCTATCAAATATTTCGCTGTTTAGATTAATTTATCAATATTACTGTATGAAAATAAGAAATATGGCTAACTAATGAACTAGAATATTGATTATGAAATGCTATAATTAATATCGTAACACCGAATGTTTAGTTTAAGATGTAAAAAAGTATTTGGAAACTTTACAAATGCCTTTTTTACACCTAAAACGGTTCAAACATTAAATTCAGTGGTTTAATTGCAATTCATTATTAATATTCTAGTTCATTAGTGAGCCATATTTCTTATTTTCATACAGTAATATTGACAAATTAATCAAAACAGGGAAATATTTGACAGCTGTTTGCGACGTTGCACACTTTCTGTATACGCGCTCTTAATCTTAAGAAAGTTACTAATGTTCGGAACGATGAACGTTATTAACTTTAATACTGACTTTCAAGCCGTGTTCAAACCAAACTGACTGTCAGCCGCCGAATGTGAGCAGGCTCACTGTGAGCCCCAGTGTAAACGTGAAAATAAACGATATTGTGAATATAATCATGTCAGCGTCTACGCATAGCGTAATAACGTATCGTCGGTTAGATGTGAAGGAAAAAGTGAATATGTATGGAAATACAATAAACTGCGTAACGTTCGCTCACTTTCGGCGGCTGACAGACAGTTTGGTTTGAACATGGCCTCAATCTGGGCGATTTAACGATTTTTACACGTTACGGAAATCATGACTAGGCTGTGGTGATTTTGGTAACGCTTTTCACTAGATAGAACCTATCGCACAAATTGAAGCGCAGGTTCCTACGTTGATTGCAAAAAAAATGCATGTTAAAATTTGAAATGTTTTGTTTGTAAGAAGTAACTATGTAAATGAAATTATAGCTGATTGTGTGTTTTGTTACTCAATATTTTATTAGGGTGACTCGGGTCATGCGGTTTGTAACTAAATAAAAAAATCTTTTCTTTGGTAAAATCGTTTGTTATCATGTATCTGTGTATCAGGAACAGGAACCTTAGATAAACCCTGTAAAATTAGATTTTTTACTTGCCTTAAAGTCAATAATTAGTTAGTCAATTGACTAGGCAAATAAGTGACATCACAGTTTGCTATTGTCATATAAAATCTCAGGGAATCACATTTTAACAGCCCATACAAAGTATGTCAATTAATTGGCGATGTCTATTACACTATTTTATTTAGTTCAACAGCTGTTAGAGATGTTTTGTATTGCTTAGCACCTCTCTACCAAATTGAAAGTACTGTAAAGCCTACCTTACACACAAGGCATAAGGAAGATTTTTAGATAGCATAATGTAGCGGGACCAAAGCGGTCTTTTAGGCGCTCAAATTTTTCTACTTGCTCGCATAGCTTCCAGCTTTCTGTGTGATGCGGGCTTTATTACAGCAATACTTCTTAATTGTTCAAGTGAAACTTACAATATTGTGATGTAATAACAATTTTAGCAACAACTGTTTATTATAATTTATTTAAATCAATTCTAAATATAAACACCAAAAAAATATTTCAAGTTTTTGTAAATGTAAAAGACCAGCAAAGTTGATTATGTTAACGGGAATAATTTAAAACCAGTTTATTTATTTTTATTGTTAATTAGATAATTAGTATAAGAATAAAATATTAACATTTCCAATATAGATAGCAGTGGATTCTTTTATGAACTTTCTTTGAATATTCATATAGGTAAGCGAATATTTATATAATGTATTATTTTTGTAATTTTCTTGAAGATCGTACCATGTCGTGTCATAGCTTCTCATGAAATTACATAAATGACATTTTTGTCTTTAAAATGTGCCTTCCACATAATCACGATTTTGTATAATTTGCAAATATTTACAAAGTTGTATAGACACCATTTTGAATCTCGAAGAAAGCCGAAAGTTACCGATTGCAATTGTTTATAACTACCCTCCTTTTTTTTTTTTTCGTTTATTAGTTTAGTTACGTCCATCTAAATCAGTTACTTAGTAGTATTAGCTTTCTTTTTGTATTTTAAGTTCTTAACTTATTGATTTTAGTATCATTTTTAATTAAGGATCCTTAGAATTAAGTTTTTTCAATTTTCTTTTTAACAATCCTCTTTCAATTAAAGCGTATTGTGATGGCAAGTATTAGGGTTTGGATGTGAAAATGTGAATGGAATAATTTTATATGGACAATCACGTTTTCTGTAGTGTGAATTGTACATAATAAGGCAGGTTTCGCGTCTAGTGTAGGCGATTATCAAACGTATACGCGACGCTAACGCTGCGGTAAGGCTCGCGCAGACCGGATGCGTAGACGTGCACGTACCACTGAGTTGTAATGTATGGAGATATATGTGACAGGACACACCGCTTGCGTATGCGTGTGCACGTCTACGTTACGCAAGCGGTCTGTCCTGTCTCATACAGTTCCATACATTACAACTCAGTGGTACGTGCACTTCAACGCGCACGTCTATGCATTCGGTCTGCGCGAGCCTTTAACGCGACGTCAACCAACACTGGATGCAGCCCCGGATCTAAGGGGGGGCAAAGCAGGGCACTTGCCCCGGGCGGCAGTTTGATGGGGGCGCCAAATCCTTGACACAAGAATTTGAAATATCGGATAAATGAAGCCTCTTTTGCTACAATTTCATAGGTTTTTATTACGCACGGAAAGTAGGGAGCGCCTCTATCAAGGTTTTGCCCCGGTTCGAAAAAATCGTTGGGGGCGCCACTATCAAGGTTTTGCCCCGGTTCGAGAAAATTGTAGATCCGGGGCTGACTGGATGCGAAGGTAGCTTATGAATACTATGAAGTTAGGCATGTTCATGAGAGTTTTTTTTAAACATTAATCCGGTCGATTTCATTGCGCAAGAGGCCATGACAGGCAAACAGAAAGTTGTCTTAACAACAACCATTTAAGTCCTCGGTCATTAAGTAAATCAAAGTCAAGATTTTATAATATGACTTAATATTTTATTCAGCCCCGTTGGACGCGTGGTGCGACTGCTGTGCAAGGGGTCCCGGGTTCGATTCTCAGGTCGAGCAAAAAAGTGTTATTGGGTTTTTCTATAAAATTCTCAGTAGCAGCTCGGAGTTTGAATTTGTGCCCGGTTAATGGCAATAGGCTCGCCCCCTATTACATGGGACCTAAATATACCGGCGAACTGTGGGTGTACATTGGTACACCTTTGCCTAACCCTACGGGAAATACAGGCGTGATGGTATATATATATATATATATATATATATATATATATATATTATTTAGGTTTGTGTTAATACAATAATATAAACACATACACTACATGGTAACCATCCAAGATAACATTTATATCTTGTCGGATGTCTGATGAAATAAATTGTTTCAATTTGAGACGATAAAACGATTACGAATTACTATTCAATAAAAACATAATATATCACTTACTTCAGAACAATACTAATCTTACTCAAAATTACTAAAAATTCCACATGATCAGTTGCAAACTAATTAGGTACATCTATTCGAAATCCGACCCGCCCAACGCACTCATTTGTCCAGAAATGTTAGATTTGCGATTAAATAGCTGAGCTGATTTTGAATGCATTGAATGAGTAAATATTTTTTATTGAGAGTATTCCAAATCGGTGGTGGTGCAGTCAGCAACAAAATTAAATTAACATTGCAGATTTTTAAATCCTTATTATTGAGCACAATATCAGAGGAAATACGAAATGGATCTAAAATTAAGAAAAAATGAACTCTAAGATACTGCCTTCAATTCTGAATAGCAGTTAATTGTGTTATTTCGTGTCTATTTAAATGATATGTAAAAGAAACATTGTTAATTGACTTTTGTTGCTGACCGTACCTGTTACACCACATACATTTCCATCGCAACTACGCAAATAAGGCCCCACGCAGACGACAGTCTTTTATCCGAACCAAGCATGACACGCAAAAAGTCTGCAAGGCATACTAGCCTATTGTGTAAAAGACTTTTTTGAGCGTCGTGCGTACTTCATTTAGTTAAAAAAAGTGCGCAGGATTGCTTGTCGCTTGCGTATGGACTAACCGAGCTTAAATTCTGATTCATGGTTTTAACAATTAATTTATATTTGGATAACGTGATTATATGTAAGCCTTCGTGATTATTTACTATAGTTTATTTGTACAACTTTTGTAAATATCCTGTATAAACGATGTTAAATATTTTTACGTTAAATGTTAGTTAAAGCTATTATTGTTGTAAGGCATTCAAATAAAGAAATAAATGTGGAAGAGGATGATGGGAGTAAATAATTATATCTTTTATTTTTGAGTTACCTCGTCACCCCTAAAATAGACCCTAGCAACACGTAATAGATTCACTTTTTGACTACACTCATTATGTCCCTTTTATATAATTATCATAATCGTTTCATTTTTCTAATTGCAGTCTATTATCATTAAAAAATATGTAAAAAAAGACATTTTGGAAGTCTGTTCATCACACCGTTAAATTTATTCATAATTGAAGATTTAAAAACAGCTTCTATACACTTTAAATCTCGTTAGCTAAGCAAGTCTTATAATTACAGTTACACGTGTATTCCATGGTTAACTTTTATCATATCAGCGGCCTTCTCCGCAATCATAATAACCGGTGCGTTTGTATTCCCGCTGGTGATGGAGGGCATCACACTGGCATCTACAACCCTTAGTCCTGTCATCCCTCTTACTCGTAACCTCTCATCCACCACCCCTGCCACTCCCATAGCACAAGTACCTACAGGATGATAGTGGGTACTCGCCAAGTTAACAACGTAACACTTCCAATATTCATGGCTCCCAAAATCCAAGCCTTCACATTCACTTACTTCTAAATCAACGATTTCAGACTCCATTTCCTTGAAATATGTCGTGTTTAACACGGTAAAATAGTCTTCTAAGTATTTCGCGAAGTTTTCTATATCGTCTTTGTGGCTGAAGTATCCAGAATAAATGAGAGGACTTTCTTCAGGGTCTGAACTTCTCAGCATGATTTTACCTCTTGATTTTGGATGTAGTTGTGTCATTATACTAAATAATGATCCTCTTTGCTGTGTTGCATCTGCTGCAGCTATGCAGGATCTATCGCTTAATGTAAATGCAGTAGACATCATTAAAGGAGGCAGAATTCCAGCTATCGGTGTAGGAATAGCAGTTACCTGATAGTCTGGGAAGCCCTGGCTTTTATTCAGAGCTACAAATCCCAATATGGAAGCCAAAGGGAAACGATCCAGAAATCTTAAAGGCTCTATATTTTCCAAGATTGAAGAGAAGCTTCTCTTTCCAGAAAGCATTACAGGAATTAAGGGGTGGTCTTGCATATTTTTACCGACATTTGGTGAATCGAGTTCAACAGTTATGTCTAGCTCTTCCAAATGCTCTCTAGGGCCAATACCGGACAGCATAAGTAACTGCGGAGTGTTTATGGCCCCAGCAGACACTACAACTTCGTTCTTAGCTTTAAGCTGTATAATTTCTCCTTCAGGCAGTCTCACTTCAACACCTATCGCTCTTTTATCCTTGTTCAATAGAACTTTTCTAGCAGCAGTATTTTTGAGGACGTGTAGATTTTTTCTGTCTTTTATTGGGCTTAGAAAGGCGTTAGCTGTGCTTTGCCGAATACCTTTATCAATAGTAAAAATTGCAGGCCCATATCCTAACTGCTGATGACCATTGTAATCTAGAAGAATTTGATGTCCTTGTTCTTTGAAAGCGTTGAAGTATTCCTTCGTTTTGTGATCCCAATTTGGTTGGGTGACACCTAAGTATCCTTTGGTACTGTGTAAATCAGCTGATTCACTGTTCATAATATATTCATCGTTAAGTCGTTCACTTTTCTTAAAGTATGTGGTGACATTGTCCCAATCCCAGCCTTCATTGCCGTCGTTGGCCCAGTTGTCATAGTCTATCTTGTTCCCTCTAACATAGAACATGTAGTTAATCCCGCTGGATCCTCCAAGCATCTTACCTCTGAGGTTTTGGATGCTCTTTCCCTTGAGCCCTTGGCTTGAGAAGCCATCGTCGACTGTGAAATAGTTCCAATCGGGTAAAGCGGCTGATACTAATACTGATAAGCCTGGGTTCTGGAAAGAAGAGAAGATGGTGTGTTATAATTTATTTAACCTTCAAGACTAGACGCCGAAAATGTTATCAGGGTGTGATGATTAGCTTTATGACCTTATTCACTATTAGTAGGTTTGCGCTTATACCATAATGGTGAGTCCTTTTGTAGGTAACCAAATCGATAAAATGCTTTCTAACCCAACTTCCAGAACAGCACGTCTGAATTTGCATACAATTCAAATCAAATTTCTAGATCACAGCCGTAATGAAAGGAATGCTGCAAGGAAAAGGCTGATAACTTTGGGCAGGTCTGGACGCTGTGAATACCTGCGCAATATCCTACAAGAGACTTGCCAGCTTTGGACTTATGGAAAGATTTTATCCACACTCACGCTTGAAGCTCCTGGTGGGTCGTCACCAGCCTCGATGAGCAGCACATTCCAGTTGGATATCTCTGTCAGCCGGTTAGCTAGCACGCATCCTGCTGATCCCGCACCCACTATTATGAAGTCAAAGGTTTGGCCATCTGGAATATACAAAGAAATCTCCAAATATATTTTTGATCATGTACTGAATGCATTGTAAAAGTTTTAGATGCGATAACGCTTCTATCTCGTATTTTTGCTTCTTTTGGCTATGAACCTATTTGCCTGTAAAGATTATCGGCGACACAATAATAGCTAAGTCCCTTCGTTTCGAAAACCCCGAAGACTACGTTATGACTAGTGTCTAGGTCTACACAGGGTCAGTTCACACCGAGACGCGACGCTGCGTGCATATTAAAATGGGCGGGCAGCGTCGCGTCGCGTCGCGTGTCGGTGTGACTTGTTCCTACGGGCTGATTTTTCATCTGTCAGATAACTTTTATCTGAAGAATAAATATGACAGTTTGACATATTGTTAATAAAAAAGCTGTCAAGCTGCCATATTTTTTCTTCCGTTAAGAGGTATCTGACGATTGAAAAATCGACCCCTAATCGGCTTATCTTTCTCGGCCTTCACGAGGTTCACGTCACTCACGGAAATCTTCGGTTTAATACTTTTTTTTTGTTACGAGTTATTTTAGGCCTACCTTCTCAATTGACATAGCACACAAACATCACGCCTGTATACCTCGAAGCGTTAGGCAGAGGTGTACAAATATACCTACACCCACAATTCGCCGGTAGGTATCTTTAGGTCTCATGTAATAGGGGGCGAGCCTATTGTCAATAACCGGGCACAAATCCTAACACCGAGCTGCTACTCAGAATACCATCACGCGTGTATTCCCCGAAGGGTTAGGCAGAGGTGTACCAATGTACACCCACACTTCGCCGGTATATTTAGGTCTAATGTAATAGGGGGCGAGCCTATTGCCATTAACCGGGCACAAATCCTAACACCGAGCTGCTACTGAGAATATCATAGAAAAACCAAATAGCACTATGCTCGACCTGGGAATTGAACTCAAGACTTCTAGCGTAGCATTTGCGCTACGTTAGAAGTCTTGGGCCACTAGGCTACCGAGGCAGTTTTATTTTTCCGTAAGATGTCTCTGACAATTGAAAAATCGTCCCATAATCTGCTTATCTTCTTGGCCTTCACGAAGTTCACGTCACACACGTGAATCTCTGGTTTTATACTTTTTTCGTTCATTTTAAGCCTGCCTTCAATTGACACGTAGTTAAATTCTATTTTTGTACGTTTACCTACAGACTTAAATGTTTATTTAACTGTCGTCAACGCATTACAATAATAATGCTGGGGTCGAAGGTCACGCATTAGTTTCTGTACCCTTAAACACAATATCATTATCTTATTCAATGCTTGTATCTTGTGAAACATGAATTATGGAAACTAAACGTACATACTTATATCTTACTTATTTCATACTAGCTGTTGCCCATGGCTTCGTTCGCGTTGAGGTAATAAAACATAACAATGTTTTGATAAATATATAAAAAAAATATACCATCACGCCTGTTTCCCCCGAAAGATTAGGCAGAGGTGTACCAATGTACACCCACAGTTCGCCGGTATATTTAGGTCCCATGTAATAGGGGGCGAGCCTATGTTCTATGTGTTGTGTGTGTTATGTGTGTCCTAACAATGTTTTGATTCTGCGTAATCCTCTTTTTATGTAAGAAAATCATTATAAGTTACCCCTTATAACATTAGCTATCAGCGAGTGAAAGTCCCGTCAAAACCGGTCCAGCCGTTTCGGAGATTAGCCGGAACAAACAGACAGACAGAAAAAAAAATCGTTTTTTTTTAAGTCCCGTTTACACTTTATGCATTTAGTGAAAAACTGGGACCTAAATATACCGGCGAACTGTGGGAGGCCGGTTACAGTGCTTGACCGACCGTCGGTGCGTACGTCAGTCGCGCTTGCATTTTAATGAAAATTCACAAACCGTACAGTGCTGGACTGACCGTACGCACGCGTATATTGGTACGCACTGCGTACGAGGACCGTCGGTCGAGCGCGTCCGCATGCGTGCCGTCGGTCGACGGACGCGCTATGGAAACATATGAACGCGTTCAGTGCTGCACCGACCGGTGGACCGACCGCACGGATGTGCGTATCATCGTTGACGAAAAATTAAGTCTTTCCACCGGTGATACAGGAGCTCGAAATAAGTTTACGTGTTTTAAATAGTCTTGTAACTTCGCTGATAGTTCATCAAAACTTTTGATCGACATTCTGAAGTAATTAAAAAACTTTTCTTCATTTTCGCGCAATAATGAATATATAATAGTGAATTCCCCTTGTAATGTTCTTTGGGCGACGATAGGGTGTACATGATATCGTCTACGTCTTCTTCTATTCCTAAAACGTCTACGAAGATAATAAGCAGCTATTAAACAATTCGTAAACGGTTCCATTGCGTGCGACTGTACCAGTCCGGTCAGTTTGTTGGTCAGGAGAGCACTGAATGATACAAACTGACGGTCGGTTCAAGCGTATCGTCAGGACGGACCGTACGTACTGACGGTCAGTGGAGCACTATAACCGGCCTTAAGCGGTGAAATTTAATCATCGATACCCAGTAAATGCCCTACTCGTCTCTGATCTAATTTACGTTTATTCGCTCTCCTATAAAATTCAGTTTTAGATCCGTGCTAGGTTTTGAAATGGGGCAGCCGAGATGGCGCCACATGTCTTTCGAATCATGATTGAATAATGTAAACGTTATTTACGCAGACGAAGTCGCGGGCAATAGCTAGTATTATATAACTTACCATATACCGTCGCATGTGGTGGATACAGCAATGTATTTGTGTCCAACTGGTACAGCTTTACAATCGCTATCTGTATTAGCCCAATCAATGGTAACAGCAGTTTCACTTCTGCCACAGACGCCGCGTGCAAGATGTTTCTGAAAAGTTGTAGGAGGTATAACATAACATTAACATCGGAAACCAACTCTATAATGAGGGTCCCGGGTTCGATTCCCAGGTCGAGCAAAAAGTGTTATTGGGTTTTTCTATGAAATTCTCAGTAGCAGCTCGGAGTTTGGATTTGTGCCCGGTTAATGCCAATAGGCTCGCCCCCTATTACATGGGACCTAAATATACCGGCGAACTGTGGGTGTACATTGGTACACCTCTGCCTAACCCTTCGGGGAATACAGGCGTGATGGTATATTTTTATATTATATTTATATTTTTTTCTATGAGGGTACAAAAAAAACGACGAAACACTGAGAGGTAGGTGTGCCCTTGCGCTTCGCTTGGTTCGTCTTGGCGGGGGCACTACCGTGCTTCCAGATATAAGATTTTCTTCCCCGGACCGTCAGTCGTTATGACTTCGTAAATTATGAACTAAAATGTATCACAAGTAAGGTTGAAAATTGTATGTCACATATAATTCTGCGCGGCATTAAATATCTTGCATGCAAGTATGCAAGTATGCAATTTTCAACTCTATCACTCGTGTATTTTAGTTCGCTATTTATTAATAGATGAAAACTGGTTGAACTGTTACTAACAGTCGGATATCAAAAATTCTGAATCGTTCTTTTGTAACAAAACTGGGGAATACCCCAGAGTTGTCCTCAAGTAGAACACATTATAAAATCAGGGATGGCGAACCTTGAACCCGTTCACCGGTGAACGTGCCATTTTTAAGAAAATATTATAATTTGACTGTGACGTGCCATCAAAGAGGTAATTTAATCGAGAAAAAACAGAGTTAGATGCTATAAACACTTTGTTTGCTACTAGAACTTGTATTTTATAAAAGACTTGCAAAATCTCGCGGTGTCACTTGCGTTCAGTTAGGTACGTTATTAAAAACTGCTTTGTCCCGTGTGTCCTAGCCTGATATTATGTAGCCTAAATTACTCGCTGATAATGTAGGTAGTTATCTATTGGCGAGAATTTTTAAAATCGGTTGAGTAATTTTTGAGTTTATCCATTACAAACAACAATACAAATATTTTATTTTTGTAATATTAGTTTAGAAACGGTAACTTAAGATTTCTGTTGTGGCAAATTAAATTCGATCTAATATAAAGATTTTTTAATATTGACGTGCCCAAATAATTATGTCGCGTGCCACCACAGGCATGCGCGTTATAGGTTCACAATCCCTGCCTACAATTATAGCTACTCCAGGATTGATGTCATACAATGGAGATGAAACTAATCACAGTGGGTATGTACTTACATATTTTCCTTACCAGTTAGTTCTATATTTATCCTGTAAGTAGTACCTGTACCTAGGTACAGGGCATCTGTCTACCATATTTCTTTTTAAGAACGGGGAAATTATCGAATGACATTTTTGCCGCTTTGGACGGAGCGAAACAGAGTGTGAGACTCTTACTGAGTAAAACCCATCCATGTTCCTCCTAATACCATATTATGCGTTTTAGGGCTGCGGTGACTCTTTCGAACTAATTCCGCAACCCTAGCAGACCTACCTACCATACCACCAGTTTGTCCATACACTTTGACTGTGTTGGTGTTGCACTTTAGTATGGACTGTGGTATGGAGTAGCTGAATTCTTCTAAATAATGACACAAAATGACCAAAAATGTAATCGCTGCTTTTTTAATATTCGCAATCGTTTTGCCCTTGACTCTAGTCTAAGTCAGAGATGACCAAGACAAAGTCGACGATGGAATGAGCTTACCCAGAAGAAGCCTGTTCACTCTAGCTTAGAGAGATTGGGGTTGAATGCGGTTAGTCTGAAATCATGTCATTGTACTGAACCCATTGTAAAAGTTTTCGTTACGATGACCCCTTCTACACGTCATAACCTTATTAAAAAATATGCATTTATCTGTCAGTTAAATACTTGTTAAATGCGAAAATTAGTGCTTGCGTATGCAACTACCTATTTAGAATTGTTTTTACCTTGGACAGTCTGTAAGTACTACCACTTATTAGGTATTATTATTGTCTACCTGCTTATTAAGTAGACTGCGTAGACTATAGCTGGTATAACGATGTTCAACCTGATTCTAATGGTTTATTAATTATATTTTTAATTTAACCTAGCCTAATTAGCCTAGTAACTGCCTCGTTAGCCTAGTAGTCCTAAACGCGACTGCTACGCTATAGGTCTTGGGTTCGATTCCCAGGTCGAGCAGTGTTATTGGGTATTTTCTATGAAATTCTCAGTAGCAGCTCGGAGTTAGGATTTGTGCCCGGTTAATGATAATAGGGTCGCCTCCTTTTACATGGGACCTAAAACATGTCGGCGAATTGTGGGTGTACATTGAAACAACTCTGCCTAACCCTTCCGGGAACACAGGCGTGATGGTATGTTTATTAATTATATTTTTAATTTTGAGATAAATTATGTTCCAAAAATGGAATAAATAGGAACTTTGGCAGTCAGCCGTGGGATCGACAGAAGATTTTTTATTTAATGGTTTCAATAATTATAATTATTTTAATTTGACTGTCTGCCTGCGTGTTCACCCGCGTGAATCTTTGCACGGGTCCCTATTTTTTGAAATAATAAAATAGAGCCTAAAGCACTTAGAGATAGGTACCTAATGTAGTTTACTATTAGCGGAAGAATTTTCAGAATTAGACCTGCCCCCCTAGCCAAGTCACAAACGATAATCGTAAACGCTCGGTAGGTACCAATAGATTTTCAAGTGTATACTCCAGAGCCTTAAGTTGAAAATCGATTAAAGATTTCTAAGCGTAAGCGACTGAAATGTACGAAAACGCTATGCTAGATCTTAAACTTAAAACCAAGCACATAAAGATGAAGATCTATTAAAGCCTACTCAGCGTTTGCGTTTGTCGTTTGTTACATGGCTACAGGCCCTGTAGGCTTAGAGATTACGGCGCTCAAACAATAAAAAATAATCCAGCTTTATTTAAACTATCTACAACTACACAAGAGGACAGTTTTTTATCTTAGAATTTTAAATGTTTATGTTTTTGAATTTTTATTTTCAATGTGCATTTCCAAATTGTATTTTTAAAGTTTAATTTTACTTGAATACCTTTAATGTTGCTGTGCCCTGACAGGGTCCATAATTGTTCTGTGCTACAGAACAATTGAAAAAAAAGGTGTTATAGTAATAACACCTTTATACACATTATGGTATGCAAATAAATAAATATGAAATTTGTGTATGTAACGAATAAACTTAAAAACTATTAAACTGATTTTAACCATTTTTTCCTGCGCAACATAGGCTATATAATATCACGCTACGAGCAACGGTAGCAGAGCAGTAACCAAAGACGTAGGTAACTTAACGCGGATGAAATAAGCCACGCGCGTGAATTTGCGAGCAGTTTGCTAGATAAATAGTAAATACCTACATAGACAAATTTCAAAAAGTCGTTTTCATCTTGAATTCCAGTTTCTATAAAAAAAATTGTTCTAAAAGCATTTTTAGCGTTTGGGTTTTTAAAATTAAGAAACTAATTTACTTACTTTATCTGATGCCCGATAATAACAATAACGATTCCACAAATTACACCATACAGCTTCAATTTTAAGCGCGGAAAATCAAATCTCATTTTGTTTTTTTTTCGTACTTTTTAAATATTTATTTTGAGCCTGTAGCAAGGCAGCGAGATGCGAGTTGTGCCGTGTGTGGCAGGATAAAAACTGTTCAATACTAATGCTGTTTTTTGTATTGAGTCGACAAAATTAAGAATATGTAATACAATAATGTTTGTTTGTGCTGTGTCTTCTCACTTAATTAACAATTGTTAAAGAGTAAGCAAGCATTAAGTATTATCTTTTTTGTTTATGGTTTTCCCGTTTACGAAATAGGTAGGAACAGAGTCGGTGCTTTAGGCAATGGGCAATATAATTCTATACATGACAAAAGTAATTCAAGACGTGTGAGTCATATAAACAATAATCACTAGCTATATATTTCACTTTGGAGTGTCCTTATACAGATTAATTAATTTTAGTGAGACGGCCCTCATCCTCCTTTAATAGGAGGTACCTTCTATTAATAGTTACAGACTTCTCCACGGTGATCCATTTCAGTAATCACTCTGTAAGACTTTAGAAGATGCAATCTGTGACCTTTTGACGGTAGATGGCCACGCAGGTCAAAGGCTAGTGCTCATTGATTTGACCGAGATGACGGTTGAAAGCAAGTATCTCTAGGTAAAGTACCTAAAACCTTAAACTTTTTTAAACCTTTTTTCATATTTTCACTTGTTATTGTACCTACCTAGGTACCTACTTTAAGTTTGCATAAATTCCGAATTATTTTTAATACCGAACACGTTCGGGATAAAAGTTAGTAAAGCTAGAAAAGAGATTATAGGTACTGACTTAAATTATGCATAAAAAAAAACGATTAACATAAATAATACCGATAGATATTATGTTTGATTAGGTAATTTTAGACAAAAACACTTTGTAATGTTTACACACCTATCGGATAATAGTTCTGCTTTTGCTTTTTTACTTTTTATTTTTTTACCCCTGATCGAAAATCATTGGCGTATCTAGAGTTAGTTTTCAGGGGGGGCCTGACCCCTAAGATGCCACGGCCGGTGCGATACAATGCGGCCAGGCGGAAGGTGAGCCCTACAGCCTGGGGTAGGCACAAGACCATTCTGGGGTGGGCACGGCCCAGCCGCCCCCCCCCCCCCATATACGCCTATGCCGAAAATACTTAATAATACCTACTACTAGTACTTAATATTACTAATGTACCTGTTCTAAACAAAAATTTCTCCCGGTCTTCCTAATGTCACCCACCCGAGTAGACGAGCTGATGTTAGGTAGGTAGACTTTTGCCTACACTCTATAAAATGTATGTGGCTTTTGCAAAGAAGCCTGTGTGGTCCGGTCTTAATTTTGTACGCATTTTCCACCCTCTCTACTAGATGTTTCACGTAAGTATATCTTCTAGTTTGTAGATCCATACATACATATATTAATATTTTATAAAGGTAAAGCTTAAATGTATTTTTATGTTTTTATGAAAAGCAAACAAACTTTTCTTTAACGTAAAATACTTAAGGCTTTATTATACGATATACTTACTTGATTATCACGCGGACGAATTCGTTGGTAGAAGCTATTTTATATAGTTACTAGAGCTTCTGCCCACGCTTTCGTCTGCGTATTTGATATATGATTATCCCACGGGAACGTATATTTTTCGGGGAGAAAATGTTATGTGTTTTTTCACATTACAATTTTATTTATCTCAGTGCCAAACACCCAGAACCGTTTAACCATTTAAGCGTGAAAGAGCAACAACTGTCCATCCATCCATCCTCACAAACTTTCGCATTTATAATATTAGCAAGAATTAAATGCAATTTTTTATTTAAGAACTGCGATATGAGAAATGATTGCGTTAGTTGACATTAAACGTACTTTAGTATTATCTGTCGTTAAAACTTGCTTCTGTCAATGTCAAATTGTCTAAACAAATCAAACGTCAATGTCAGCAGTCATGTGTAGTGTGTAAAGTGTAAATCCTGTAAAAGTTACGAAATTTCAATGATAAAGCCACAATAATGTCGAAATTGCGTCCTATATTGAATTTATCATATTGCCGGTATTACAGCGTCAAACAAGCGAAGAAAAAATTACCTATAATTACATGTAAACGGCCAGAATTCAATCATTTTGATGGTCAGTCCTACAGTAAGTTTGATGGCATTCCACTGGCTTCTAAGGGCTGGCTGAGTAATAAATCCAAAGGCGATTACTTTGTGATCTACGGAGATGCTAACAAGAAGCCGGAGAAGGAGGTTTACAAGAAGAGTTTCGAGGAAATCGGCGTGTGTCCGAGTTTGATTGAGGTTATGTCTGAACAAGGTATTTCCTTGCCTACTAAGATTCAAGCGAAAGGGATTCCTTCCATACTTGGTGGTCACAACACTGTGATGACTGCGGAGACTGGCTGTGGCAAGACGTTGGCGTATTTGTTGCCAATATTCCAACACATTTTGGAATGGAAACCTAGTATTAAAGAGGAATTTAACAGCCCGTTGGCTGTTGTTATAACACCTAGTAGAGAATTAGGTAAGCCAATATAGATATTATAAGTTTGGAATATTTTGGAAATATTATTTAGCTTATTTTTTATTTGATCATGGTTCAGCCATGTTGGGAGGATGAGTGAAAGGCAACTAACAAAAGGGATATATATGGCAGATGTGAATAGTAATACTGGGAGGGGATGTCCTTGAAAGACTTATTGGTGAGGTTCTTAAGAAAGGTCAGGTGCTCAGCACTCGTAACAGGTGTGCTTGTATGACTAGATGTATGAATGTGGACGAGGCGACAGGACTATGTAAGGATCTTAGCAGGTGGTGTTCTGTGGTTTCTGCCTACCACCATGTGAGTTATGTGAGTTTATGTATTTTTGTGTAGAGAGGTAGCAAACAAACATTATTTGATTACATACTTTTAATTGAAATGTATTATTATTATGTGTTTTACAGCAACTCAAGTGGGGGAAGTCGCTCAAAACGTAGCTCAACGTCTCAACCTCAACGTGACCACTCTAGTAGGTGGTCATACAAAACAGAAGATGTTGAATCCACCAATAGAATACTGTGACGTCCTGGTCACTACGCTGGGAGCGTACAGTAAACTGGTTACAACCGGTATTTTTAAGATCAATAATGTGCATCACGTTGTCTTAGATGAAGCTGATACGTTGTTAGATGATAGTTTTATAGATAAGTTGGCGCACTTGTTGAAGAAATTTCCAGTAAGTATGATAAACATGGGTTATCCGTTCTTACCATTTTATAAAATAACTATAAATCATTGTATTTTCAACTTTCCTTTTTGCTACTGACAATTGAAAGTCTTCTATTTTTCTTGTTTTCGTCTTTCAGTGTTTTGAATTATTTTATAAGTTATTTGTCATACTTATATTATTCACTTAGTATCAGTAGGCTTGACTGTTGCAGGAGTCACTTCCCATTTCAGGATTTTTTTAAACTCTCAATACCTTGTGTTGTCAAGTTGGTAATCTAGTACAAAAAATAACTTCAAAAAGCCTTACCTTACCTACACAAACAATTTTTTTCCATAAAAAACTAACCGAAATTGAGAAATTATTAATTTATACGAACATTTCAAAATGTAATGTTCAGTTATAATTTTCTTGGGGCATTTTAAATAATAGTCACAATAGTAATTTGGTGATTTTATGTTAATGAATGTGATCTTACACTATGAACCTATGTTTACAGATCCAACACAAAGTCCAAATCCAGACTCCTCCGGTTGGCTGTCAGATATCACTAGTGAGTGCCACAATGCCTTACGAGCTTCCAGCCGCTGTCAGTGCTTTTGTGGACCCGGAGTCGTTGAAGACGATCACCACCAGCAAGATCCATAGGCTGTTACCACATGTTCCTCATAAGTAAGTGATAAGAAAAAAAAATACCATCACGCCTGTATTCCCCGAAGGGTTAGGCAGAGGTGTACCAATGTAGGGTCAGGGTCAGAGAAAAGGAACCCCCTTTGGTAATGACATCAAACCGTATAACCATAGTCTTGGGGGGGTTCCTTTGCTTTGAAGCTGACTGTACACCCACAGTTCGCCGTTATAATTAAGTCCCATGTAATAGGGAGCGAGCCTATTGCCATTAACCGGGCATAAATCCAAACTCCGAGCTGCTACTGAGAATTTTATAGAAAAACCCAATAACACTTTTTGCTCAACCTGGGAATTAAACCCAGGACCTCTAGCGTAGCAGTCGTGCTTAGGACCACTAGGCTAACGAGGCAGTCATAAGTAAGTCTTTGTTTTATCTTTGTTTGTTTGTTAATGGATAATTGTTTTTTTCAGTCTTGTAGTTGTGTAGAGAACATTGTTTACGGTCATGTAAAAACTAAGATTTTGACAGTTTAATTACAGTATCATATGAATTTAAATACATATAATTATAAGTAATTGTAGAAATGTCTGGGATTTTTGTAGCGCATCCTTGGATTTTTTTGTGCTATAATTTTTACAATAACCAAGTTTAAATGATATAACCTATTGAACTTATTGCTATTATTATATTTTACCCCCTTACCGTATAGTGTACCATATTTGCACACCAAAGTTTTCGTTCTAAAATTCAAATTTCATTCATGTTTGAATGCTGGCAACACTAAAGATCTTGGTTGCATGTGGTCCCATATTTGGTATAAACAATATTATTTAATGTAATGCATAATGTACCATATATGCACATTTTTTATTTCGTTAATAATAATATCAAAGAGGGAGCTACTTTTTTTTAATTATTTTTTATGGGTTCCCTAAACTCAAAACTACACCACAAAAGTTTTTCCACAAAAATGCAAAAGTCCATGCAGTAAGGGGTTATTGACTTTATAACTATTGCCATTTTTAACAAATTTATTGTAAAAGTGACTGTTATGAATTTTGTCTACTGTGTCATATTAATAATTATTATATTATTATTTATAATTATGTTCGTTAAATTAATTAGTTTACTAAATTAATCTTGTAAGCGTTTTGGATGTACATCTGTTAGCTTGTAAGATCAAATAAATAAATAAATAAATAACTAACTAAACTCTAAATACCGCCCTGGTCCCTGTACTGCTGCATATACAGGGTGGAATTTTCAAAGCGGGACAGTTTTCTAAATACTGAGAACAGCAAATTCAAGGAACCTTCAAGGACCTTTATTTTTTAAAAGAAACAAAACTGCGTTTAAAGATTTTTTGAAATATGCTTGCCACACCCGGGAATCGAACCAACTAAAACCCGAAAAATAAAATAAATAGTATCCTGTACTTTTGTGGCACCAATCGATAGGGTTAATCATAAGGATCAAATCTCTCTGTAAACATGGTAAATTAAATTAAATTAAACAAAAACCATGAAATCTAAAATAATTGTTTTCGAATGAGAAAAACGAGTAAATTAACTAACTGAAGTAAATAACTGTATGGTCCACGTGTATGAAGGTCATCTAAACTGTCAAGTATCTTGAAATACTGGGCCTCTTAACAAAATAAGAAAAACGTTTACCTGAGGAAGAGTGAGTCCATGTATTCCTCTTGAACTTCTTTGAATCTCAAAGTTTTTGACAGCTGTCAGTAAAGTAAACAATCAGCTCCGCAATAATATTTTAAATTAATACGTAAATTGCAATATTTACGCTAATGAGTGACGAAAAGTTAAACCTAAACATACGAGTGACCAGTGACGGTGTTATCCCTGAGAAATATATTTAATTCACCAAAAGTTAAGTGACGAACAGTATCAATACAGTATAAACACTACCGATAAACTCAAACTTTGCGTGCTATTGTGTGTTAATATTTTAGAAGATAATGGACTTGGATATACAATACGTGTGAATTAAGAATCTAAAAGAATATTTTTTTAAGCGTAATAAACATAAAACAATGAACCGGTTCCGTTTTTAAGAGGGTTTACGCCGTCCACGCGCTATTTGCCGCAAAATCAATGATTTTCAAACCTGTTAATACCCATTGATAACTTATCGTACAAACACGCAATTTGCGAATAATATTAGGAAATGTTGTCTTCTAGAGGACGTGAGAGGTTTTTTTTTAAATTAAATAGCATGCTTGTAAATTATATTAAGATAACTAAAGTGAGATTTGCGTATTTTACGTTCAGAGTCAATTTCGAAGCCGTTAATCTCCAAAAATTGCTGATAGAATCAATAAACAAAAATATTTGCTAATTGGTAATATCCTTAATATTTTTTTTGTCAAGACAGATTTTCTGATTTAGGTTACGTACGCGCGGCCGGTAGCATCGGCCCTCAGTGGCCCCTTCCAAGTTTGCTGACATCGTCATGACGATCTGTCGTTAGTAAACGTACGGACGGTGAGCTACCCATTGCTCACCGCCCACAGACCCGCGTCTACGGTGGCCGGGATTCGTCTCGTGGCTCCCGACGCCCGGAGCGTCTACCGCGGCGGCCGCTGGGACGGGGGACTCTTCTTTCTCTCTCCCGTTTCGCCGCCACTAAATATGGATAAAACAAATCCTGTCTGTGGTATATTCTGCGACTTAACGTAGGCATTTGACTATGTCGACCACAGTGTATTACTTGACAAACTGGTATTGTTCTAGATCTAATGAAATCTTACTTATCTAATCGTAAACAATTAACTGTAATCTCGAAAATAAATATAAAAACAAAAAATTAAGAATTTTACGAATCTGAAGCACGCGTGCCTACATTTGGAGTGCCACAGGGTAGTGTCCTAGGCTCACTGCTGTTTATTATTTACATAAACGACCTGCCCAAGGCTATAATGCACCCAATTTCACTCTTTGCTGATGACAGCACAGTTGCTATAGCGTGTAATGAAAAAGAACTATATGAAAATGACATTAATAGCTCACTGACATCAATTATTCGATGGTTCGATAATAATAATTTAAAAATTAACTTAGAAAAAACAAATATTATTCATTTTTCACAAAGACCCAAACCATTAGACATTAATTGTGTTTCATCAGAACAAATTAATAAGTGAAACTACAGCACCAAAATTTTTAGGATTGACAATAGATCAAAGACTTAACTGGAAACCGCATATTCAGAATCTAGCTAAAAATCAGTAGCTCCGCGTACGCACTTTTTAAACTTACACACGCCTTAAATACCGACTCCTTACGCGGCGTATTATGGAATGGTAGAATCAATTATAAGTTACGGAATCATATTCTGGACTAATTCTCTCGACTTTGAACACATTTTTAAAGCTCAGAAACGATGTCTCAGATCTATGTTAAGACTTTACACAACAGATAGCTGTGCCCGTATTTCAGACAGCATAAAATTCTAACACTTCCGTCAATATAATATATATTTGAACTTGCCCTATTCGTGAGAAATAATCCTCAATTATTCCCGCGACTGTCGGACTCAGTAATACGAAACCGCCGAGATAATACTAAACTTAGGGTACAAGCAAGCAAGACAGCACTGATGCGAAAAAGTATATTCTGCATGGGTCCTACAATTTATAATAAAATACCTAGAGAACTTAAGTCTCTAAGTATAACCATATTTAAAAAAAGGCTAAAAGAATTGTGATGATAGCTGTATGTGTTTAAATAAAATAAATAATAAATAAATAAATTAATTAATTGACAAATGTTATTATTCTGTTAAAGATTTTTTGAATGACCCTGTTTAGGCTACTACTTTAAATTTTATTTCAACTCAATGTTATTATGTTTTTTTTTTATTGGATTTGAGTGTTACTACTTTAGTTTGACTAATTACCATTTGACGGTTTATTTATTTATTAATGTTATTTTTGTTAAAAACACATTTGTGCACCTCTCTAGGTAAAACATGCTGACCATCCTAATGTAACATCAAGGATCCTTATCGATTGTATCACACATGTTGAATACAAATAAATTACTTTGACTTTGACTCTCCCTGTCTTGCGTGCTACCATTAACACTGATTTTTCACACCAAAAATAAAAGCTCAATTTTTCAAGCAATAATTTTTACTTAGTTTGATGAGCAGTATGCATAGTTAACAGCAATAATGATGCATCTTCATCTACACCTCATATTTTATTACTCTCCCAGATTCATGCGCCTCGGAAAAGCTCAAAAACCAGTAGAGCTTCTCAAACTAGTCCAAGCGGACACCAATCAGAACCGACCAGTGATGATATTCTCCAATCAGACGTCGACATGCGACTTCGTCTCCATGTTTCTGAACGAGAACAATATTGAATGTGTGAACATCAACGGCAAGATGGCGGTGGCACTGAAGATGGGGAAATTTGAGATGTACAAGAATGGGAAGGTGAATGTGTTATCATGTACTGATATCGCTTCGAGAGGACTGGATACTATCAGGGTGAGTTTTGTACGGTAAAATAAATATAATAATATCAGCCACCCTGCGCGAAGGGTCCTGGGTTCGATTTCCAGGTCGGGCAAAAAGTATTTTTGCGTTTTTGCATTAGAACTTTCTCAGTAGCAGCCCGGAGTTTGAAAGTTGGCGGTGTGACACACCCGTGTCTCGTAAAGCCGTTGTTCCTGCGCCTGATCTCTCACCGGCCGGGTCGGATTGCCGTCCCATCGAACTATGAGAGTTAGGGAAGAGGAAGGGCACCTACGTTTGCGCACACACTTGTGCACTATAATATCTCCTGCGTACTTGGCTAGTCTGCATTAAGATTCGCCGCTGTGGCCGGAATCGGTCTGGACTACTATCTATAGTTCATTCTAATATTGTTTCCATTCAATTCCAGACACAGCACATAATAAACTACGACTTCCCACTGTACACGGCGGACTACATCCACCGCTGTGGCCGCACCGGCCGCATCGGTTCCCCTCACGGCTGCACCGTCACCAACTTCGTCGCGTGGCCGCGGGAGATACAGCAGGTAATAAGAAAACACTTACGAAGTAGATAAAGATGAGAGTAAAATGCTTTGGTAAAATTATTTAATCCATTGGTCATGTTTTCTGGGCTCGAGCAGTCTAACCTGCACCGACACCCAGCCCACCAGCAAACGCCCCCCCCCCCCCCCAACAATGGCTTTAGCCGCCGCCGCCGTCACTGGAAAGTTACCAGACTTAAGGAGTAAAAAAATAGGTGTCAAAAAATTGTTTGGGTTCTTATCCATTTTTTTTATCCTGTTTATACTGTACAAGTATACAGAATAACTCGTGGATAAACGTAAAAAATGCTTTTGAAGGACCCCATATTTTTTCTGTCCTGTTTATATTATAGGTACAGAGAAAAAAAGGGATACTCCACGGGTTTTCGAAACACCCACATATATTTATTTTTGGCCTGAATGTGGTTTTTACTAGCTTTTATTTTTATAATTAGTAAATAATCAGAAAATAAACAAATCTTCATATATTTTCTCCTTTTGTCTTATATTTTTAAAATTTCTATTTCAGGTGCAAAAGATTGAGTTGTCTGTACGCAAACATGGTGAGCTGCCCAGTGTGAACGCTAATATTAAGAGAATCATTGAGGATAGAATTGTCAAGATGGCCGGCGCTACGTAGAATTGTTATAAATATTACAGTTATATTATTTAGATGGTGCAAAAAAAAATATGGTCATTTTTAAGCTGTCAGCTTTGAACAAGTGCCTGTTTTAGCACTTCCAAATAAGTATCGTAATATTCTGTTCCATGTCTATTTTTTATCTTCAGACAGCCTTTTTTTATATATATTGGAAATCATGAAATAATTCCCTCCGCCCTGGGCGGGACGACAGGGAGTGTCAGACTTTTACTGACTAAAAACCATCTATGTTCCTTCGTGTGCCCTTTGCGTTCCGGGGGCGCGGTATCTCTTTCGAATAACCCGCAGCCCCGGCAGTCCGACAGCCCTAGGATTGGCCTTTTGACTTTATATTCAAACTGATAGCGATATTTTAAATCACTTTGAAAAGTGGAAATAAGCCAAATTGATATGTTAAGTGTACATTAGCTTGCTGAGTACCTATTTGAGGTAAAATATAGTATATTTATGTATACAAATTGTATGTATTACGTAGCTAGTAGATATAAGTAAAAAAATAAACTGTTGAATATACAACCTACTGTTTTTAATACATGTCTGACTTTTTTCTCTACTTTCAATCTACGTATAAAACCGTAAACTAAAAAAAAAACTAAAAATCAAAATCGGCTGATTAGATTTTATCGAGTTATGCGAGCGTAAATGTACAGTACCTACATAATACATCCATAGTTCTATACTAATATTACAAATGCGAAACTAACTGTCTATCTAACACTTATCGAATGAACGATTTAAAAAAAAATTGGCATGGAGTAAGTGTAAACCCCAAGAAAAGACATAGGGCTACTTTTTATTTCGAGACTTCGTCTGTGTACGTGATTAAGGCGGACAAAAACGCAGGCAGAAGCTAGAATTAAATAAATTCTGTTTTAAATAATTGGCAAGTGCATCACATAATGTTGGACCGATTTAACATTTTTTAAGTCCTTTTAATAGTTCGAAATAAGATTCCTTTATTTTTTTTTTAAAGACATCTGGAATATTGTAAAAATTGGACAGTACTTAGGGCCAGCTAATCCGTACTAATATTATAAATGCGAAAGTAACTCTGTCTGCCTGTCTGTCTCTTCTTCACGCCTAAACCACTGAACCGATTTTAATGAAATTTGGTACAAATATAGTCTGGGACTCGAGAAAGGACATAGGATAGTTTTCATCCCGGAAATCCCCCGGGAACGGGAACTATTAATCCACGCGGACGAAGTCGCGGGGAAAAGCTAGTACAAAATAAAACACATTTTAATTTAAAACCCAATCAAAGTGTATTCATAATATTCACACAATATTCAATCTAAATCTAAAACACACAAGAGATCCCTTTATACACAATTGAACACTTTGGGACCCTCCTCAAATATAAGAGCAAATGCTAAAATACACGCTTTTCTAAAAATAAAATGTCTCGACTTAAAACGAAAGTCTTTAATTATAAAGTTCTAAAATATTGCTTATTATGAAGACTACGTAGTATTTTGTTTAGTGAGGGCGATGCCGCTCTTGTACATGGCCAGATTAGATTAACTGGTGAAACTATACAGCTATGATAAAATTAGCGTAGTTGTGCCGAATTGTAGCAATCCCTACAATAACCTTCTGTTTCGTGAGTTCGTTTAGTCAAATGAACTTACGTGTCCAACTATTTTAAACTGGCAAATATGTTTTATGAGTTTAATCTCCTTCCAAATCGTCTTTAAATAGATTTAAAATTAATCGGCATTAAATATCCAGTTGTGGAGCTTCGCCATTTAATCTAATTTGACCTTGTGTAAATATACATAATTATATTCTTATAATTAAGTTACGACTAAGTTATACTTGTTAGAGGTGCTGGTTTAGTTGGGCATAATACGAGTGTAACTGTAAATTAAAAAAAAAAAACAAAATGACACTTCAAATCGATTGTCATTCTATTTTTGAAGCTGTCAAAACGCGTTTTTGCGCGTTTTTTGTACAAACTGTGACGTCACTTTTAGCCAACCCAATTGACTAACTATTTATTGATTTTAAAACAATTAAAAACATAATTTTACAGTTAATTGAAAATTAGCCGTGTTTTTAGGGTTAAAATTATTGTTTTTGAGAAATAGTGTCTCGAAATTAATGATCTACTGCCGTATTTTTAGTGGTAGGTGAAACTAGAAAGTGTGTGGTTATAACAAAGTCTTAATAATAATAAGGATGAGTTCCTGTTCCCAATAACGGTGGGCTACTATTTTTAATATTTAGAATTTATATTTAAATGTTTCTATACAAATAAATAAACGAAAGTTAAGGTAGAACTTATAGGTACTTCAGACTAATATTAATAATACTTTTTCCTTACATTTGGCAATTCCAATTTATTATAATAAATAGGTAAGTTATTCAATAGATTTTTTTCTAATAATTTCTACAAAATACACTATGATTAATAACACAGATTTTCCACACATATAAAAATTGAATATTTACAATAAGATAAAGAAGGCAGTTTAGCGGTCTTTTAAATATTGGGATATTCATAAAAAAATTCGTTGCCACACACTAGGAATTTCTCCGCAGCGTTTACAAACATATAAACTCCTAAACACAAAGCACCAGACTCGGAACAACTGCCTATAGGCCATGCAAATCCGTCATGAATCTAATCAGAGACATGCAGCGCAGTAGCCAATCGCCATTGCGCCAACCGTACCGTCAAAATAGTTACGTATCAAACATAATAAAAAAAAAAAAACAATAAGCATTGCCTTTGTATGTTTTTTCTTTTTCCCCCACTCATAAATGCACAGTGCACATGTGTGTACAGTCAGCAAAAGAGATAAGTAACCAGGGTCGCCTAATAAATTCAAAGTCTTTTAAAAACCGATAGAAGATTTTTAATAAATTTTGTTTCTATTAATAGAAAATAAACAGTATTTTTATTAAATTAAATTTCATTTAAAAACTACCCCTGGTTTGAGAGAAAACTTCAACTATATTAGACGGTCTGGTTACTTATCTCTTTTGTTCACCGTACATAAATTGTAAATTAATGAATGTGATAGTAAAAGTAATCGGTTATGTTAATAAGCTGAAAATCGACTCATCCCAATGTTTAAAAGACCAAAGAACCAACCACGTTGGCACGCAATTTTCAGCCGTATTGGCCTATAGTTAACACGATACTACCGCTTTGTGTTGCTATTTACAATCTAATCTACTTTTTGGTGTCAATATTCCTTTTTTTTCATCACGATATTATCATGATCTGATATTCTATACACATTTACAATTTTAAAATAGTGGCTATACATTTATGATTAGGATTATAAATATTAATACTAAGTTCGCTACAGTTTTTTAAACATAATATTATGATTTCTAAACATTTGAGCACACAAACTATCATACTTAGAAAACCTATTTTATTCGCTTAGATAGACATAAAAATGTTGTGATAATAAATAATAAAAACTCTGAATAATCTATGTAGTACCTAATAACTTGGTTAGGCAGCAAGGTATAAACTTTATCTATTAAGAATTCCACAAAACAGCTAAATAGGTAGCAGACAAACATTGTCAGTGTAGAAAAACAAAAATCTAAGTAGGAGGTGTAATATATTAAATACTTAGATTTATCAAAGTTACTTTGCGTCTTAGGGCTGATTTTTCAATGATCAGAAAACTCTTATCTAAATAAGTAATGATTTGACAGTTAGGTATGCAGTCAAACCGCTTTTTATTCCTCTATTTCTGACTATTGCAAAAAAGGTCGTTATTGAAATTTTGCGTTTTTTATCATAAAATAAAATTACTACCTACTTAGGCAAAATAAACATTTAACTACAAAAATATCTTTAACATTTTGTGAGCAGTATTAAGATCACTCAAAGATCAATTTCAGTTAACAACACAGAATACCTTAGTCATTTACTCGACTTAATGTCAAATAATTTGACTGATAAACTGCGTGTATTACGTACTTTTAGCTTTTTGTTAAAGGTAGATCCTTTAACAAAAAGCTAAAAGTACCTAATACATATTGTATAATGCAAATCTTTGGCACGTTCATTGGCACCGTCTTATGGTTAATCCCTGGTTGAAGGACCAGGTCTTGCGTCCTCAGTAGATTTCCATCTGGCTTCTAGCACAGCCTTTCCTTTGGTATCTTGGTTCACATTCTGATGGCTGTACCGTCGCTGCTCCTCAAAAACCCTGATATTGAACACACTGTCAGCACTGGTTTTTCTTCGAGTGTCGAGGGTAGATAAGCTATTGGTGGTAGATGGGGCTATCCTGTGAGGAAACCTCGGGGATCCCTTGATCTTCTCAGACGAATTTTGATGGGACATTGGTCTTTGATGCGTAGCTGGTAAAACGAAGTTTACTTTGGTCTCCGGTTCCGCGATGTACTTCTGTGGTTGTAAAGGTTTCGGAGGATCAGGGTCATAAGAACATGATGGTTCGTCATCAGTAACGCGGATAATAGGACCACTTTTGGCGTAAGATTCTCTCCTCAACTTTAATTCAGGATGTGGCACATGGAGTGTGTTGCAGGATAGGACCATGGAGTGTTTCCTGTTGCCAGGCACAAGTCCTGCAATCATGCCAACATGCATTTTTAGAGCAGCCGCTATGCTGGCTCCTGTGGGGTCTGCTATTGACATTGTGGAGGCTTTTCTACTAGTTGGTCTACTGCTTCCGAAGAAGCTCTTTATCCTGCTGAGTAGACCGGTGTTTTCTTCTCTCTTGCTTAGGCAGAGATTGTATAGATCTATCGCTGGTTGAGATTTCCTGTAGTTGAGTTTCGGTTGTGAGCTGAAGCTGACGGAGTTGCGTCCTCGGAAGACGTCGGTGGACGGCCAGCTGGCGCGTGGTATGACTGGGGGGAGGACGGAGAGAAGGAGCATCGGTAGGCCTCCGCTGATGCTCGGGGTGCGTCTATCGACGTCTGCGTGTGCTAAGCCTTCTTCTTCCACTGTGTTGAGTTCCGTCTGAAAATTATGGATGTTTAGTTAGGAATACCGTTACGGGTAGTAATAGAAGAGTTAACAAAACTGTTTAACGGTGGATCTCTGGTTTATTAGTTACAACGAGTAATTTCAAAATTCTGATACCTGTTTGCTTGACTTTTAGATGCAGCTTAATTTTGATGCTACATTTTGTTTTTTAATACATGCCTACATTTATTATTATGTATTGACAAACTAATCTTCCAGAATTCCTATTAAATAATATAGTCTCAATTGACGATAAGATTACAACCCTACTTACCCTTTTATGCAAAGACAGAGACGCATTGGAGCCACTGGCCGAGTCCAGAGGTTCTGCCAGCAGTTTCTCGAGCCTGCCTATCTCCTTGTCCAGCGCTGCCACTTCTCTCTTGTACACTTTGTTCTGGATCTCTATCCTGAAGTGCAGCTCTTGTGTCTCGTCCGTCACGAATCTTCTCGTCTTACACTCTAGTCTTAGGCCCATGCTTTGGATAACGGGGTCTTCTTCGGCTGAAAAGGAATGTAGAACTTAGTTTTACCACTGGTTTCTTGAATGTAGATCAACAAAAAAATTATGTGACATAGTTATAATCAAGCGCACGTAAGCTGCTAACCAACCACACGTTCCAGAAATTGGGAGGGCATCTCATTGCTAGTGATTAAAAGAAGATATTTGAATACTGCGATGAATCCTCCCTATGTTTACTTTTTAGAAGCTTTTCTCTAAGACCAGTTATAAAAAAAAATATCTTAATTTCAAAGACCACGGTGATTTTATAATACGCACTCACCATTGGTCCTAATAGCCACAATCTTCGGCAGAAACAGCAAACACAAAGTCGAGGTAGTAGTGATCAAAATTAAACTCGTTATCGAGATATACGCCAGTGTAGCTCGCTCAGAGATTATAGTCCCGATGACCACAACGCTGGCACTCGTGATGACCACGGAATAAACGCTGATGCCGATGTATTTGGAGTCGTTTAAGGCTGAGATCTTGACGTTTCTGGTCTCCCAGGCCATGTAGACCCCCACGATGAGGAGTAGGCCCTTGTAGGCGTAGAGGGCACACAGCCAGCCGGTTGTGTTCTGGGACTTGCAGACTTCTATCTGGAAGAGAGATTTAGGTTAGAAATGGTAATAAATAGGTTGTTTAACTTTTTTTCTAGTTTAAAAAGAAAAACGTTGTTCTATACTAGGCCTTTCTTCTAGCGGTGCGTTTACAAATATATAAACTCACATACACAAACAACAATATCTGGAACAACTACCTGTAGGTCATACAAAAATTTCGTCTGTGTGAGAATCAAACTCGCGACGCGCCACATAGCGGCCAATCGATAAGCCACTGCGCTTTTTTATGTGATTTGGATTTTCGACAAAATCTAAAACCAGAATTCTATCAAACCTGGGGCTGATAAATAACACTTCTATCAGTAGTGCTGATCTCTGTGGTCAAGTTCTTCAGATGCCTCTCCATAGGGTCCAGGATGGTCCATAGTGTGACTATCATCCCATCGATCACCAGTAGCGCACACACAAGGGATATCAGTGGCGTGTCCTGGAGTAGCTTGGTTTTGCACACACCGCTGCGGTTGCTGAGAAAACAAAAGAAAACTGAGCTAAAAAAAAAAAGAATGACTCCGTGAGGTGGTTTTTTTTTCTTGTGAAACAAGCGCGCTACGCTATTAGCAAACATTGTATGTAACTTCCGAAGCCCAGAATCAACAGTGGCGACCACCAGAAAAACGTCGAGAGAATGAAGCTCGACGAGTCCCGAGAAACCATTAATCAGTACGGGATCAAAATTAATCAGAAGACGATTTCCAAGAGTAGCAGAAATTAGGTACGTACGATCTAAGTTTGAAGTATATAAATCTCACCTTATAAATATCCTGTGCACCCGATATGTCTTTGCAAACATGGAGCCGAAAGCTAGCGAGAATCCAGCAGACAGGATGTATACTCTGCCCTAAAAATGTGATAAAAATACTTTCATTAGTTGAGTAATTTGATGAATTTTCAAATTCAGTATACCTGATTGGCATATAATGTTCATTTAGCTTTAAGGCTTTATTCATAGGTATCAAATGGGTATAGGATTAAATCAAAATGCAAAAAACAGAATTGACGAAACCCACGATACAGTAAAAGAAATCGTTTTTCTAAAGACGTGTATAAGACACTCTAATAACGTGTATAAGACACTCTAATAATACTCCCTCAAAGGTTTGCCCATTATTTTCACTCTACAAACACACAACATTTTGGAAAGAAACGTCTGTAAAATAAATGGTGATTCAGAAGTAACTGTAACAGCTTACTATTTTCAAGTGACCTCATGTAAAGCTTACTCACAGTGCACATAGCAGAGAAGGGCACGTATGACGGGAGCGTAGCGTTGTCCACGCCCAGCAGTGCGACCGCCGTGTACACCAGCACGCAGCCGATCAGCGTCATGTTGTTCAGGCGGGGAGATGACAGCTTTATTGATCTGGAAATTTGGAAACAAAAAGGCACTTTTACTACAAAAAAAAAATGAATGTATTGCCCCTTCTAAAAGATAGTATTGTAAAGAGAAGAATGGACAAAAATCTCCATACTAATATTACCAACCTATTAATTTGCAACTGCAGGACACAGGCCTTTTCTCATATAGAAAAGACACGAGTATTATCACCACGCTTGCTCATTCGAATTGGCGATATTACTCTAAAATAAACATTTAATTAATTCACGTTGATACTTGCATGAGAAACGGGAGTCATAACCGATGTGCAAAAGCATAAAAAAAGTAGTCACAATGATCTTACCGTCGTTTACTATAATGCAAGTTGAACACCAAGAAGGCGAGTGCTAACGCGACTCCTAAGGCCGCTAGCGCAGCGACTGCCAGCCTCGCGGGCGCCCACACTGAGTCCACCCGCAGCACGAGGACCCTGCGAGCGGCGGGGATGCCGCCCGCCCACTGGGGGCGCGTGCACTCCGAGCAGCTCATCTCGCGGCCGTGCGTGTACAGGGCTACGGTCTTTGGTCTGCCGCCTGGAGACGATATGGTAGAGACATAGGATGTCAGGACGTTATTTGCTGAAGTGTTACCATTGGTTTGTAAAGGTTATCCACATCCATCATCATATCATATCAGCCGCAAGACGTCCACTGTTGGACAAACGCCTCCCCCATAGATTTCCAAAAAGACCGGTTGGAAGCGGAGCGCATCCATACTAATATTATAAATGCCTAAGGCATTAAGTCCGCCTTTGTACTTTTGTTGCATAAAGTTTAAATAAATAAATAATAAATAAATAAATACGAAAAGTGAGTTTGTTAATCGTGTGTTCGTATCTCTAATACCAGTCGGGGACGCGGATAATGCGAAAAGTGTATTCCGGGCTCCCAAATCACGGTGGTAAAACAAACCCATATATTAAGAGGATATCCCCATGTTAAAAAAAACATTCCGTACATACATACCTTGAATTTGATAGAAAGCCGACGTGCCTATTCTATCAGCACCGTTGAAAGAGACTGGACCCTGAAAACATTAAAAAGAAATTCGTTACAGGCTTTAGTACCTAGGTTATGAAATATGTTTGTCGGATTATTAACATAAATTGAATTGAGTTATGCTAAATTGAAATAATCTAATTAATTACGTCAAACTGATTCGATGTGCCAAATGTATTTAGATTTATATTTATCAATAACAGCTGTACGCGTATTAATCATCTAAGTAACATTGAACAAAAAATATTGTTGGGTCAATGACTAAAGTGTGCAAATCACTGTTTATGTGCGCCATTTAACGCACGCAGATCATTGTGGTTACCGATGCATGCATTTTGTTACAACACTTAAAACTTGATTTCTTATACAAAAAAAGAATATTAACCTTCAATATCTCCGTAACTAGAAGGCACACAGGTCTGGCCCAGAATTAAAAAAAAATGTCGCAATGATGAGAACGACTTGTATCTTTCAGCTTCCTGAAATGGTTTTTTACACCCGCCATTTTGTCAGATTTGGTCATCTAAACTGATAATTTCATGCGCGCTACTTTAAATACTAATTCAGGTAAAATAGGCGCACATATTTAATCATAATCAACTAAATTATCAAACTGTTTTGAGCGGCTGTGGCTGAATATTCAAATCTATGTTAATTTAAATCTACCCCCACGTTATTAATTCGTTTGACGCGGTTCCAGCCTACAGCCATGTTTAGTTTAGAGCATGATACAAGTTGTTTTATAATTTAATCTCGATTGGAATTTCATGTCCACTGTTGAAAAATTTATAGGTTTTTGATTAATATTACGCTTGGCATACGGTATTGGGATAGTAATTTGCTACTATTTTTATCACTATACAATAACTCTCGCATGGCCCATGGGACTAAATAAATAGCCAGTTTTTTAAGTCCGTATATTAGGGTGTATAATATGTTTGATTGAACAAGACTTTGTTTTAAAAAGCTTGGTTGTAAAGTGATTTCTGTCATAGGCCAATAATGGCGCCCCAACGGGGACTCTGTAGTCCCTGTTGGGCGCCATTAGGGCGTCATTTTGCAAAGGAAAATAATGTATTTTACTTAATTTTATTCCGTTTTACCTTTCAAATGGATTTGGTACATTTAAATAATCATCAATTTAGACCAGCTTGATGAAGACTACCTTTAAGGTGATTCATTGATAAGAAGATTGTGGTGTAAAAAAAAATAATCTAATAATAAAAACGGTAACGAAATAACTTACTGAAACCCCAACAAAACTGAGATTCGCAAGTTGATCCAGGAATTCCTTCGCCATATCCTGTCGGTCATAATCAAAATGGCTGAGTCCGAACTTGGTGCTGTTTGTTCCATTGCTGTTCCTGTTCTCCAGGGACCTCCACAGCTGTTCCGCTTTGCTGAGGGCTAGAGCTATGGCCCATACGGCGTCATACGTTTGAGGAGCGTATGGGGAGACGGCCACGCCTGCTGCTTCCATCTCTCGGTGGAACATTTCGTTTGTCTGAAATAATTACGAAATGTCGATGAAAATACTTTGCAACTTATGCCAGGCTTATGCTTCTGTAACATTTTTTAGGGTTCCTTACCCAGTGGGTGCTAATAGGACTCTATTACTAAATTTTCGTTTCGTTAACTGCCTCGTGGACCTGAGCGTAACTGCTACGCTGGGATTACCCGGTCGAGTGAGAAGTGTTATTCGGTTTATCTATAAAATCCTCAATAGCAGCTCGGAGTTAGGATTTGTGCCCGGTTAATGGCAATAGCCTTCCCCTCTAAAAACCTAAAGATCTGACCCGGACCTAAAGATACCGGCGAACTGTGGGTGTACAATGGTACACCGCTGCCTAACCCTTCGGGGAATACAAGCGTGATGGTATGGCGTGGTTATGTTACTAAAGCTTCGCTATCTGTCTGTCTGTCACAGAGAAACACTTATTGACAGCTCATAAGAAGCGTGTCAATTGGTTTATTGTGTCTATTATATCTGTCGTCCTGCATCATATTCTAAACCACAGCAATTAGCGCCTGTGGTTTATCAACGGGATTAGACCGTGACATACCGCGTACATAATGTAGTTTGATGTGAGTCCTAATTAATTCATGAAATCTCTCGTTATAGGTACCTATACTAGAAAGGTTTAGGTAGTTAACTAAATGTAAACAAAACAAACCACGTGACTCATGGATGCTAAACCTTTCACTTCAAATTTTAAAATCGTATTATTTAAAGTCGTATAATAATAGGCTCTAGTCTATATCAGAATTAGAGGAACTATCTGCCACGTTAATAATAAAACGTTCAGTGGTATTATCAATCATTTTATCTAATTTAAACATTTTCTGTTCTTGTTTTATTACATGACCCTCGCAATTTTCAAAGGCGCCTGGTTAAACGACTAAACGTAATACCCGCAATTTTAGTTGCCATACTACATCACGGGCGTACTCTTCAATTTAGCGACGTTATCTAATTCATCGTATCTTCTAAAAGGTTTTGGGAACCTGTCTTTTTAGGCTCTTTACAATAGACAGATTACAAAATATTATACTATTTTATAAAACTAACAAAAAAGTGGTATTCAAAGAATGACATCTATGAAGAGTAGTTTACAAATAAATGATAAAGTTTAACATACATTATTAAAAGAGAAAAGTATCGCATAAATCGAAATTAGAATTGATTTTGTTGTAACGTATTTTTAAACAAGGAAGTGTCAACTATAAAAAACCTTTTCTACGATTTGTTTACCTTTAGTTAACTACCTAAACCTTTCTAGTATAGTACCTAAACTGTGACGTCACTTATTGTCAATTCAATTAATCCACCATTTACGTTTTCAAAGCATTGAACATTGAAACATTGAATTTTACATTTAATTAAAATGAATTGAACATTCAAGTTTAATATTAAATGTTTTTTTTTTGCAGGCACGTCAAAAAAATAAAAACGTTCCCTCAGCGCCAAGTTAAAAAATCATCCTTTAATACCAAAATGTTTGAGTTTTTTAACGTATAAAAGTCTGTCATGAGATCGTGACCGTGGCGAGCTGGGCAGTTTGGTTTGTCGTTTATACATGACTGTGGAGGTCAAAAGATATTACTATCTAACTATTCTATTTTTTTTTCTTAACTAATAAAATAATACCCTATTGCCCGGATAATGGCAATAGGGTCGCCCCCTGTTACATGGTACCTAAATATACCGGCGAACTGTGAGTGTACATTAGTACACCTCTGCCTAACCCTTCGGGGAATACAGGCGTGATGGTATCTTATTTAGTTATTATTTTTTATTAATAAAATAAGTACAATATCGCTTAACATAATACTGATAAGCAGATTAACAACATAGTAAATGGATTTTTCTGATCATTTTTATTGGTAGCTGCCAGATACATAGTAATGAATAAGGCAACAGGCCGCTATGCCTCGCGAGGCACTCCGACTCTATGTCACTTCAAGATTTATATCTTCGCGATGTATGTGGCTATAAATAAAAGATGGAAGCTTAGGGAATCAGGCTGCTATTTTAGGAATCTTAGAACAACATTGGCTGAAATCGGTTTTCGTTGTATTTTGGTAGATGTGGGTATTTTGGTGTGTAAAAATAAAGAATCGAATAGTAAAGTTATTTTCTATCTATATTGCTTAGTTTGCAGAGGTTTGATCCTTACGATTGACCCTATCGATTAGTGCCATAAAAGTACAGGATACTATTTTTTCAGATTTTAATCGGTTCGATTCCCGGGTGTGGCAAGCGTATTTTCAAAACTATTTAAATGCAGTTTTGTTTCTTTTTTTATAAATAAAGGAACGTTTCCTTTGAGTAAAATTTGCTAACTTAAGTATATTTAGAGTACTTTCCCTCCAGGTAGCATTATAAAATTCCACCCTGTATGTAAATAGATTGACGTTTCTTAGTCTTACAAAAATTCAAGAACGGCTATACAGATTTGCCTAATTTTGGAGTCAATCGATAAAATGATTCAAGAGGAAGGTTTATACAAATAAAGCATCACGCTACGACCTACGGGAGTGACAACGCACCTGCAAGGTCTCTGGTATTATAGATGTCTATAGGCAGCGGTGACCACTTAACATCAGGTGGGTCGTCGACTTGTTTGCCATTCAATGACATAAAAAAAGAAAATATTCACACCTTTATCGAAAAAGCTACCTTTTTAGCCTACTGGTTCTAAGCACGACTGCTGCGCTAGAAGTCTTGCGTTCGATGGCCAGGTCGAGCAAAGTTATTGAAATTCTCGAAGTTATTGTGCCCGGTTAATGGCAATAGACTTGCCCCCTATTAACCTATTATTATGTATGGGACCTAAAAAAACTGGCGAACTGTGGGCGTACATCTCTGCCTAACCCTTCGTGGAATATAGTCGTGATGGTATGTGTAGCAGGTGAGCAACGGGCTCACAAATTGTCATTAAATACAGCGAGCAAGGCGTGCGAAACTCGATTCCTAGCCGCGAGCGATACCGAATTTCACATTCATTATTCGATTCAGTTTCTACTTTCCGAACGAATGCATAATAAACAGTCATCCAATTAAAATCGCTTTCGAACTGGGTTTAACATTTTTATTCATATAAAAAAATTAACAAGTGTTTCATTGTTAAATACGGAACTTTTATGCTTTTTGCGCACCAAAATGCACAGAGAATTTCCGTACAGCCGAAATAGGTAATAATTTTATGTAGAAATGAAAATAGCAGCCGCAGTAATAATTTTATACTTTAAAAAGACGTTCGATTTGTTGAATTAAAAGACAATTGAGTAAGAAATGGAGCAAGAGAAAAAAATAGAAAAAGCTCTAAATACTCACCAAACCAGAGTAGCTCTCATCGTCTCCCACGATCCCTCTGTGCGCGGTGACGGTGACCAGTCCCTCCAGTGCCCTCGCGAGCTGCGGGCGCGCGCAGGGCGGGGCGCCGCGGATGCGCGGGGGCATGCCCGACACCAGCCACGCGTACTCCGCCCCAAACATGCCCAGTTTGAAGGCCTGCGATCTCACAAACACCGCACACTTACTACTAAAGATTGGGTATTTGGACATTGGTGGAGATATCATCATCATATTAGCCGCAGGACGTCCACTTCTGACTTAGGTCTCCCTCATAAATTTACAAAAAGACCGGTTGGAAGCGGCCTGCGTCCAGAGTCTTCCTGCGGTCTTGGTGAAGGTTACTGTCATAAAAATCTAAGATTGACTTTAAAAAAAATCTTCTTCAATTATTTTTTTTCAGCGTCGCTTTGGCAAGCAGCTGCCTTAAGGTACACGTAGCCACGCTACGTACACGTAGCCACAGACAGCATCATCAATAGGTTACCCGCCTTGCATTTAAATTCGTTCGAAAAAAGGGTATCCAGTTGATGATGCTGTCTATACTAGAGCCAAGTACCTACTATAAAATAATTAAAATAAAATGAGCATCGAAAAGAAAATGAAGATTGTATGTCTACAACGGTCGCGGTGTTGCTGTAATGCGTGACGGTGTTTCATGTAAGTCTAAAGATTCTCATACCATTAAATAAAATAAAATCTTGAAGCCGACTCACCTCACAGAATATCTTGGGTATCATCTCCTGCGAGAAACTGCCGATGATAATGCGTGTGTCCAGTTCCTGTTGACAAAATATTTGGTTGTAAAAAACACGAAATGTAAAAAAAACACATCCCATAGCCGTTACTACGTAGAGTGCCCGTCAAACTAAGTAACATAGATTAAAAATTATTTCTGGGAAATGATTTTTAATATTACCGTATATAAAGTCGGAAGCAATTTAAGGATGGGAAATCATCAATTGACTTCTTCCGCCATTGGCGGAGCGGATGGAAATGTCAGACTCTTACTGACAAAATTTCATCCGTGTTCCCTCCTAATGCATTTTGCGTTCCAGGGAAGCGGTGACTCTTTCAAACAAACTTCACAACTCTGGCAAGTTGGATGCTTTAGTTGAGTATTACAAAATATCTGTAAGCTCTGTCATAACACCAAAAGTCGCACTTAACTTTTGACGCGTTTAACTTTAAAACTTGTAACCACAGTTTCGCAGTTATGATCCAGAACCAGAAAATATCGCAATGATAAAAACCACATGTAACATTAAGGGTTAAAAGTCTTTTTCATACCAGTTACAATCCAAATATTATTTAGCTACTACTGCTTTGAAGCAGTTGTTATCTACGTGCTTTACATCATTAGGTAGGTACCCGCATTTGTCTCACCCGCACATCTTACAATCCAAATACATTGCTATCTAACAGATCTCTTTGACCTCATGTAGAACTAACCAAGTCCACACAGCACATCATTCAACGTCAACATATCTCATACGCTACGTTAGAGTGTATCATTATTTTCAATTTATTATGACAGAAGCTACACGACTGAAAACTGTTTAAAGTGCTAAATCTTGTTAGTAATACATTTTCTGTCTGTTTTATTTTTGTAATTGGATTTGTAGTTAGTAGTCAGATATATTATTGAACAGGCTCTGAGACTCGACATTAATGTAAGCAGCATTGTTGTGTTTTGGTTTGAAGGGTATGGGTGCCGGTGTAAATACAGGCACATGAGATATTGCAACTTTGTCTCTGGGATGGCAACGCATGTGCAAGGCCTCTGGTATTGCAGATGTCAAGAGGCAGCGGTAACCACTTAACATCAGGTGGGCCGTCGACTTGTTTGCCATCCAATGACATAAAAATAGGAAAATCTCACACCTTTATCGGAAAAGCTGCCTTGTTAGCCTAGTAGTCCTAAGAGCTACGCTACGCTAAGAAGTCCTGGGTTCGATTCCCGGTGCGAGGAAAAGTGCTATTGTGTTTTCTGTGAAATTCTCAGTAGCAGCTCGGAGTTAAGATTTGTGCCCGGTTAATGGCAATAGGCTCGCGCCCTGTTACTTTGGACCTAAAACACACCAGCGGACTGTGGGTGTACATTGATACAAATCTGCCTAACCCTTCGGGGAATACAGCCGTGTTTGTATGTGTGTATTTATCGGAAAACTGTAGGTACTTAGTTACACATCAGTAAACTTACATCTCTACCTTCTTATAAAGGCACGTAGCCATATAATTTGCTTTATCCTCCACCCCGTTGACATATCTAACGGAGTGCGAAATGTAAATAATGTGTTGTCCGTATGTTTGTGTTCATTGTGCTACACAACGCTGCCTTCAGGAATTACAATCACGTTTATGTGTATAGTAAACAGAGGTAACGTTACGTGCATAACAATATTGTATTTGTATTTCATGACAAATGTAGCGTAGGTACTTGTCTATTTTATTTAGTCCTAGTGTCTTACTAGGAGTGCTAAGGGTTTTAGCTCCCAGAATCACTAGACTTTTGTTATTTTATGCATGGCTGTTGATATGCTCAACAGCCATGCTTAAATTAACAAAAGTACATAACAGTAAGATTGCGGGACACGTAGAGTTGGCGGGATGAGTTGTATGGACAGTAACAAACATCCATCCATTCATTCCACCATCCACCTATGCGTATATCCATCCTCACAAACTTTCACATTTTTTGTAGGACCATGTGTCTTCCAGCAAAGGGCCATCGACATGAGCAAAGAACAAGAAGAAAAAAGCAATTTTACTTACTTTTAGGAAAGATCGCAATCTAACCTCAGCCTAAATCTGTCAAAAATATCTATATTTATTGACACTGATTTTCGCTAAGATAAGATTGCGACTATACTTGGAACGTTTGGACCTACAGCTTTTTTATTAGCACCAATAGATTTTAGTCCCACCAAAATTATTCATTCAATTTTAGCTCTTAGACTAAACAATAAATTCTTAGTACAAAATTAGTCGCTGTATTTAAATACTTGTCCAAAGTAAGCCTAAATTATAAACCCGCAACGTTAAATTAATTAATTTTGATTTATTCATTCCTGGGAATGCTTTTAGGGGCAATTTTAAAGTAGGTATTGTGTTGTGGCTTATGGTAACAATAGCTAGGCAAAGTTGTAACAACTTCTGCTTTGAGCCTCGAACAATGTTGGTTTACAAACGATTGCCGCGCGATTAAATTTGTATTATCTGCTTTTTTTGATGTTGTTATTGAATGAGTTTTCCGTTAATGTGATTCCATTGTAGTGGTTATTGGAAATCTGATTAGTAATAATTTTCAGTAGCTGGATCAGATTTAGTAACTATAATTATATATGAATGTTACGTACCTATGTAGAGCGTATGTATAACAGAGGACGTTGGTAGTTGATCAATGTTTAACCTTATAATAAGAGCGTAAGGGTCGAAAATTGTTTACCATAAAAAACAATGTATCCTTAAGGTGAATGCTCCGACCAGCTCGCGAAATTTAAATATTCTTACGTTTTTTGCAATTTGCAAGTCAGTATTAGGTTTAATGTTAGCTAAAGCTTGATGAATTTTTAAACTAATATATCGGATTGTGGCTGCGTGCCAGTTTCCCGCCCCGTCGATTTTCAGTTACGTATAATTTTAAAATGTCATAATTTTCTATTAGCTACTTATAAGAATAAGTATTTCCAAAAATTGATTCACATTTATTTAAAGACTGCAAACTAGGTTAAAAACCTGTCTTTCAGCAGGTATATATTGGTGCCCTATCTACCTAATAGCCTACATCTTAGTGCCCTTATCCTATGTACAAAATGTCACCGACCTTCCTTACTTATTGTCAAAAATATTCCTTGACTATTTTTGTACAGAGACGGCTGTAGGGAAAGTCCTTTTAAAAAAGGGCAACACCAACGAGATTCAACAAAGGAATGTTCCCTTTGTTTTGAAGAACACTTGACAAAGAAAAACTGTTGAAGTGTTTTCGTTTGATTTATTGTAAGTATATTTGAGTAAGTATTAACTCCGACTGAGATATTTCTAAAACACCTTTGTATTTTTCTTTGAATAATTCTTTGTGTTCCAATATTCGGATTCGGATTTTGAAACTTTGGATTCGTTTTAGATTAAGTCGGGAATGAAAAGAAGGATTTGAATATCTTTTTTCTATTTTCTCTTTTTTGTCACACATGGGTTACAAAAACGAATTTTATTAACTACGTTTTAATTTAGGTCAGCTCGGATACGTGTTAAGATGTAAGTAACTACTTACATCTTTGATTACCGCTCCGCTCCCATGTATCGTAGTTTGATGGTATGACGCCTATACTATTCCTCATGTATTTGGCTATCATATACAACAAGAATATTTTCCATCCGTCTACTAATTCAAAAGTTTAAGGCGTTTAAACAAACACAAGAAACTATTTAGTTTTTTTCTAAGTATAGATGAAATATCACCATTTTCAATATACTCCCTATAAGAGCTAAGTTTTTCCTAGATACTACACGGAACCTGCTGTAGACTGCTTACTATTCAACGCTACTTAAAACTTAAAGCATTATACTTAGATCAACTACGCGACTTCAAAACTTCGCAGAAATAAGCAATTTTAAACTTGACTTGAACCAATATTTAAGTAATATGGTGTCGGGAAGTCAACTGCCGAACTTAGTTCGTTATACGGTTGGTGAGGCTGCGGTATAAATCAATCACTTGAGGGCTTTAATATAGTTCTATAACAAGCGCGACTGCTGAGCCCGGTCCTGGGTTCGATTCTCAGGTCGGGGAAAAATTGTTACTGGGTTTATCATTAGTAATTTCTCAGTAGCAGCCCGGAGTTTGGCAATTGGTGGTGTGACACCCCCGGAAAGAACGTAAAGCCGTTGGTCCTGCGCCTGATGTCTCCTTGGTCGTGTCAGATTGTCGTCCCCCCGGACTATGAGAATTAGGGAAGAGGGAGTACACCTGTGTTGGCACACACACATGTGCTCTATAATATCTCCTGCGTCCTTGGCTAGTCTGCATTAAAATTTGCCGCCGTTACCGGAATCGGTCTGCAGAATACATACATTTGTAGTTAAGGCCTATGTGACGCGTCATTCTACAGCCTGTATATGATTGATAGAAAGAAAGAAAAAAGTTTATTGATACAAACCATGTGCACACATTATATACTACAAAAGGCTATTCAATAGAAAACCAAAAAAGAAAATAACATAACTGTGTGCCTCACGGCTGCGCCAAACAGGCCCAGTTCAGCATAAATGACATTGTAGAGGCCTAGAGGTTCGTATATAGACATTTGTAGGCGTTATATGCCGCAATCAATTAGTCCAGATTTGCTCCAGTTTAATCGGAACCGAATCACCCTCGGCTGCGTCCGTGTTGTCGCTATCAATCAGAATTAATTGATTCGGCGGCGTTCGGCTTCCGAGAACTTCAAACAGGAACCGGTGTTTGATGACTGCATTTTGGTGGATTGGGATTTGAAGGTAATCTTCGTTGGATACTGTACTCTATTCAGTGTAAGATAGGACTGATATTGTTGTAACGCTATGGGTATTTCAATGTTAGCTTGTAACAAGTTTACACCTAGCTTCGTCATTTCACAGTAAAAGAATGTAAATTAATACATCGTAAAGCAATGTAAATTGTTAGGTTTTATAAATAGAATATTGATTCGTGTAAAGATCATTTGAATTGTTTAGTTCATTCACATTATTACATTGGAAGTATAATAATTTTTATATAAGTATAATCATCATCAGTAGTAGTAGAAGAGTGAGTGAGAGTGAGTGTGAGAGTGAGTGAGAGTGAGTATGAGAGTGAGTGTAGTAGTAGGTAGTAGTATAATATAAGTATAATCATTTTTAATATTTAAGGCTGATTAATTTTTAAAACAATTTTTAGCTTTAGTTTTGAATGTTTGTTCACTGACCTGTTTTTGCTGGATAGAAACAGAAGTAAAGTAAAAGGAAAGGTAGTAGTACAAGTTCCTTCAGTTAATTTCTGTTTATTACAATAACAACATACCTTCAACTGTTGCAGCTGTTCTTTGAAGTCGGACTCCGCGAAGGTGATGGAAGCCGCGCAGGTAATGTTAGCGGCTTCCAGCTGGGTCACCAGCTCGTTGACAGCTAAGGAGTATATCTCTTCATTCTGGGAGAACGCGGTCACCGTGTCCCAGCCAAATTGTCTGGTGGAGAAGAAAAAAGAACATGGTTAGTTCTTAAATAACATACAGTGGTCCCAAGCGCGACTGCTATGCTAGGGGTCTTGGATCGATTCCCAGGTCAAGCAAAATGTTATTGGGTTTTTCTATGAAATTCTTAGTAGCAGCTCTGAGTTAGGATTTGTGTCTGGTTAATGGTAGTAGGCTCGCCTGCTATTACATGGGATCTAAACATAACGGCGAACTGTGGGTGTATATTAGTACATCTATGCCTGACCCTTCGAGGAATACAGGCGTGATGGTATGTTTGTTTAACACTAACCCCCCACTATTATTACTACCACCAATTTAAACCAACGGCTGTATGGGCCCGACACAACCCCACCCGATTTTTTTCTCTATTAACGAGTTGATTATTTGTTTGCTCAGACAATAAAGAAAAAGTAAAAATTTTAACTATAAACAAATCTTATAGGTACTCTAAACGCGGTTAATTCCCAAAGGAACTTCCATCCTCGAGTTAAAATCCTGACAAGGGATATTCTGAAAAGAAAATGTTTGTAATTCTCAAAAAGGCACAAAGTGAACACGTGAAGTATCATTTGTACTCAGAACGCACCCTTCTATGGTTAGCCTCCTTGAACATTCAATATAACGTCACACAAGACAAGTACTTGTGTGTACCGTTAGCAATAAAAGTGGGGTAAAAATTTTGGATGTTTTTAAAGAGATTTATGTATGAAAACTTACTTAAACCTATTTTAGATTATGTTGTAACTTATTTCGTTTATTTATTTGTATACACAGTACAAGTATCTATAGTTCTATACTTTGTGGCTCAGTGGTTATGGCACCCGCCTCTGATGCACGAGGTTGCCAGTTCACAACTGTGCACGGGCAAATATCAATGTGATTTTTTCTGTTTTATGTAGCTTCTAAGTTTATCTTGGATATCACTGATATCGGTGGAGGAAAGTATAGCGAAGGAACCTAGACTGATAATCTCCAATCCGCCTTAAGTAAGCGTGGTGGTGGTACTCTCTGTATAAAAAAGAGGCCTTGCCCTACAGTCCATAATAGGCTGCTTTTATCAATTTTCTTATTTCCAAAGTGATCTTCGAATTTTCCCGCTGTCCGTACCCAGGTACTTATATGTTAAAACACTTTGTTCTGAAACGCCTGAACATTGTCTTGTTCTCGACGTCTTGACAATGTACAGAAAATTGTTCCTAACTCTGAAATAATGCCTCAAACAAATTCGTTTTTTTTTTGTCAAGTGTCCGTTCTCTAAAAGGTTTGATATAGTGCTTGAAAGAATTTCATTTTAGGTGTAACTGTCTAGCTTTTTCCCAACTATGTTGGGTTCGGCTTCCAGATTAACCGTATGTAGCTGAATACCAGTGTTTTACATGGAGCGACTGCCAATCTGATCTCCATAACCCAGTTACTGAGCAACAAGATACCTCTTGGTAAGACTGATTGTCAGACTTCCCGGTCTCTGATTTTTGAGCGATTAACGAGAGCCGAGACAATCCCAATAACACTTTCTGCCTGACCTGGGAATCGAACCCAGGACTCGCGGAGTCCTGGGTTCGAAGTGCAGTTCTGGTGCATAAGTTCCCTTGCGACTACGACCGTCTCTCATCAGGGTTTCATTTTAGGTAAAGGGCATGGGTTACCTTTGAAAAAGCGAAGATGGGTAGTTTTATTTTTAGAATAAAGGAGCGTGATTCGTCTCAAAAGCGATCGGGATAAAAATACCGCAGTCATTCAAGAAATGTATGATCATTTATTTTACAAAGTATTGTGTTATAGGGAATGTCTTTTTTCTTTGATGTTTGTTTCTTAAACAGTTCAGTTAAGGCTTACTTTAATATTTATTTCGTAACACTTTATTGTTTGTGTGAATAATGTGAGAACTTTGCTCTACACTGGTTGAATTTTGAATTAAAAACATAAAAAAATAAAAATATTTATAAGAAAATTAGAAGTTGTTCCCAAAAAAAATATACTACTATACGATAAAAATGTTTGCTGTTTTTTTAAACATCACGGTTGCTCCTATAATAAAAAAATATTTGTATTTATTAGTGCTTTTGGCCCTGAAATTGCTGATCAATATGTATATTAGAAAATGTAATAGTAACTATCTACACAAATAAAGGGTATAGTTTCTCTATTATTATTTATTATTTAAATACAAAAGTTTTTGATTATGGATGGATGTTTGTTAAAGAAGCTGAACGGATCTAGATGAAATTGGTGGCACTTAGATAGATTGTAGTGTGGAATAACACATTCAATTGGTGGAGAGGTTTTCGTGGGATAGTATATCAAATTTGATGCTAACAGTGGCAGAAACTAGTAAATCATTCAAATAACACCAGCCTATTATTATCCCACTACAGAGCAAAGGCCCACACAGAGAAGGCACGAGTATTGATCACCACGCTTGCTCAAGGCACCATAGCTATTTCACACTCACATTCATAACAAGTTCAGGTTTCCTTCACTGATGTCAGTGATGTCCAAGATAGACTTAGAAAGTACATATGAATTGAAAAAGTTCGAACTGCGACCTAATTCGGATTACTTTAAATAACTAACTTTTTTTTATGCCATTGGATGGCAAACATGCCGACGGCCTACCTGATGTTAAGTGGTCACCGCTACTTAGACATTTACAATACCAAGGGCCTTGCAGATGCGTTGCCATCCCAGAGACAAAGTTGAAATGTATCATGAGCCTGTAATTAAACCGGCATCTATACCCTTCAGCAAATCGGAGCGGTGAGTCAGGGACGATGCCTGCCGAACCGCCGCCGTTCGAATTAGAAACCGCGCCCCCGGAACGCAAAGGGCATAAGAAGGAACACGGATGGGTTTTAGTCAGTAAAAGTCTGACACTCCCTCCCGCCCAGGGCAAGAGGAGTAATTTAATGATTTCTCATCCGAAAAAAAACCCCATACCCTTCAAACCGGAATGCAGTAACAACGCAAATGGTAGTATTTCCCCGGACGATACCAAAAATTACATAAAATTAAACTTAAATAACTTCCTTCTTCACTTCACAGCGACGACAGAACAAATCAAATGAAGTCCGCAATAAATTTAGTTACAGTAGCACGTTGCAGTGTTACGGTCGAGTTGCTGTGGCAGGTAGCAGCAACGTGATTTAATTAAAACTACCCTCAACAAAATACCAGGTCCTTGTGAAAGTCTAAATAAGAAAACGTTGAGAATTCTGAACGTAGTTTTTGTAGAACATTCGTTCTGAAACTTTGTGAAACAAATTTGATTTTGTGAGTTTTTATAACCTGAGATTTATTGTAAAGTTTTTTTTTCATAATTAGTCCAATTAGACGTTGCTGTGTCTGTTGATTCGAAATAATATTTTTAATGCTTTTATAAATGCGCAAGTTCAGATGAATAGATGTTTTTCACTCAATCACGCCAGCACGGCTGAAGTGATCTAATTGTTTGGCACTGAGGTAGATTATTAGTTTGAAATAGTAGGTACATAGGCTACTTTTAATTCCTATGGGATAGTATATCAACTTAGCACCTAATATTATTCAATTGACATAAATGATTTTCCTGCAAATAACTAAATACATTTCCTTAGTTTTTTTTTTAAATGAGCATGAAGCAAAGGTATAGAGCAAAAATATCATTTGATCCATAAATTTAAATTGCCACAATTCGACAAAATGTATGGAGCAGCAATTTTTTGTTTTTAATTTCTCAGTTTCTTTTCAATTTTATGTTTATTCCTTTTTTTTAAGTTATTCATAAAGATAAGTACAATGACCCCTTTTTAGGTTTCTGTTTAACAAAAAATAAGTCTGTATAATGGTTCACCTAAGTTTGTTAAAGTACGTGTAAGCAACCGCTCTGTAACATTTAATGAGTCCAATTATATAAAGTTCGGGGCGGTGAAATACTGAGCCGTGCGGACTTATTAATATCGAGATGATGTAGTTACGGACTTCGTTAGAGGAAAATAATTAATATTTAAGGTTTCTGAGGTTATTGTTACTATATCATGTTTCCTGTGGATAAATTAAATGTAGTGAAGGGGGCTGTTCTTGTAACGTTCATATAATAATGTGTCAAAAATAACTCTTTTTAATTCGGCGATAACACCAAATTAAAAATTATACGAAAGAGAGATCAGGGAAAAGAAGAGGAGAATTACACCCGTGTGTCAATTTATAGTACCGTAGCTCCTAAACGGCTGAACCGTTTTTCATTTAGTTCTTATTTTTTTAAGTACTGGACAGAAACTGTTCTTGACTAAGGTTCAAGAAAATTTATAGCATTTTTGATAGATTGAGACTGAGTTTCGATTGAGATCGTTTCTAAAAGTTACTGAAATTGCCTTACAGTCGCCTAGAAACGAATTTACAACTATAATATATTAGCGCAGTCCAAAAAATCTTGGTTCCTGCATGATGCATAGCAAGTTCGATTCCTGCACCAAACGACTATTTATTGTACATCCTACGACATCGCACCTAAGTGCGAAGAAAGCGTAGCTGGATGGCGTAGCATGGTGGTGCTACGCCGTAGCAGACGCGTAGGCAAGTAGCGTGTAGCATTTTCTTGTACGATTTTCATTTTTTTTTTTCTGTTTGGTGGTAAATAAAGTACATTTAAATGTTAGCTTACCTGATGAAGGCAATTCTGGCCGGATTGTGCGAGGAGTCAGGGGCGACGGTGCGGCAGAAGAGGGGGAACTCTGTCCTATCGCTCAGGGCTGGCGATGTGGAGCCGAATGACACCTGTGGAAGATAATATAGAAGTTATCAACACAATATAAAGCCTATAAAGTGAAACTTTTAAGTTAAGAAACGCAAATTATTTATTTTAGTTCATTTTTTCATTTGGGAGAATTAACAGTGCCATGACATAGTATTCAAATAATTATCGAAAATGGTTGTCTAAAATATATCATTTAAAAAATTATAACTGCCTCATTAGCCTAGTGGTCCTAAATACGACTGCTACGCTAGAGGCCTTGGGTTCGATTCACAGGTCGAGCAAAAAGTGTTATTGGGATTTTCTATGAAAGTCTCAGTAACAGCTCGGAGTGTGGATTTGTGCCCGGTTAATGGCAATAGGCTCGCCCCCTATTACATGGGATCTAAATATAGCGGCGATCTGTGGGTGTACATTGGTACACCTCTGCCCAACCCTCCGGGGAATACAGGCGTAATAGTATGTTTTGATATAGAGCCTTCTGAAATTTGATGAGAACGCAATACTGCACTTTGTAGAAACATCTCTCTTATACAATTTTTAACAGCTAATTGAAGAAAATAAGTTCATTAATTTGTTTCTTGAGCGTGGCTACAGGCATTATCATGTTAATTAGTGGTCCGTACACAGACTGATTTAATTAAAACTATAAGTTTTGCCTCATGTTATCTATTAGGGTCCCTAACTAGTACCAAGCCACACACGGCTAACAAACTTTGTATGAAAACTTGTGTAATAGACTAAGAGCCTACAGTCACCACACCTATGTCATTTAAGCTTGGTTTATCCACAAGGCTGGTTCGTGAATGAGCGCTGTCGGTTGGAATTGGTCATCTCTTAACTGCCATGGCGTATGTCTTTATTTATTATCTATATTGGTTAAGGCCAACATTGATTTGACATATAAGGTGCTATAAAAATATCTGCCACGGCTTTAATGGGAGGTAGTATTGTGTTTAAAGATCACAATAGTAAAGAAATTTCGTACCCCAGAATGGTTAATGGCAACTGGCGGTGGCGAGCGGGTGGTCGGCCGGCGCGTGCGGCGATCGCGGTAGTGAGGGTGGGGGCGCAGCGGCATTGTGTGATAAGAATGGCAACAGTGTATGAACGGCGCCGGCGTTTTGCGAACGATTTAAGGCTGGTTTTATGTGAATAAATCAATTCAAATTTATACGCACATTTTTTTGTATGAAAAAAAAATATGACAAATTATCAATAATTTATCTTTACTATTGTAATCTATAAACACAATACTACCTCCCATTGCAGCCGTGGCAGATATTTTTATAGCACCTTATATAGAAGCAATAACAATAATGTAACCAGGATTTTCTCTTTTCCAACTTTGTTCGTTATCCCTATTAAGAGCTTGTAAAACGAGCAACTAGCTTTATGTTCTGAATAACTGACCGACTTCTTGAAAATTCAAATGTGCCTGAAAGTGGCCTAATTGACTGACTGAGTGGTTATGCTGATTTGTTCAGATTATTTTGTAGACACTTCAGAGGTCGTGACTTTAAGGGCTAGCTGTGGGTACGGTACACAGAAAGTGTCTGGCAATAACAATTGAAAGTTTATATCAATATCCTGTGAAACGTACAAAAAACCTAGCGTTCACACTTTTTTTTTTTTTTTTTTTTTTTTTTTTTTAGCGATGGTAAAATCATCAAATGACCCCCCCCGTCCAGGGCGGGGCGGGAGGGAGTGTCAGACTTTTACTGACTAAAAACCATCTATGTTCCTTCATGAGCCCTTTGCGTTCCGGGGGCGCGGTATCTCTTTCGAACAACCCGCAGCCCCGGCAGGCATTTGGCCCTTAGTGGCCCCTTCCAGTGGCTGACACCTCTGTGCGCGGAACATGGACGCGCCGTCGACACGGTCTGTCGTTAGTTAATAACGTACGGACGGTGAGCTACCCATTGCTCACCGTCCACAGACCGTGCCTACGGAATCCGCCAGCGGGAGGCGCAATGGTGCCGTTATTGGCAATCCATTGCGCCGGCGGAAGGGGGGTTCAGCGGTGGCTGCAGGTGCAGCCACGGCGACGGTGGCGGCGGCGGCGGCGGTGCGGGGCCTTCCCCCGGTCCTGGCGGGTACGGCGCAGGCCTTGCCCCCAGCCCGGTGATCGGCCGGCCTGTTAGCCCCCGCACATGCGTCGCAGTGCGGCGGGGCATCGCAAGCCGCGGCCTTGTGACCGGGCTGACCGCAGCGGAAACATAGGGCGCTGCGGTCCACCTCCGAGGCGCACCTACATGCCACGTGCTTCCCCACGTGGCACCGGTAACACCTCAGGGGCCTGGGCTCAAGCAGTCTAACCTGCGCCGACACCCAGCCCACCAGTAAACGGCCCCCCTCGACAATTGTTTTGGCCGCCGTCACTGGGCAGCTGACCACAATGGTCTGCATACCCGTGCGCTCCGGGCGGATGGTGCCTGCCCTCACCTCCTCGGCAAGGCATCCACCCGTCCTGGCAACGGCGGCCACCACCTCCTCCGCGGTGACGGAGTCGTCCAGGCCCAGGATGCGCAGGTCTGCGCATCTTACGGGCCTGGGCACTCGGGCCTCGTCCGCATCCAGGGACGCTCTGAGCCTCTCCGCCAGAGCGTCCGCAGACGGGCCGCTGGTGGCACCGGGGACCTCCAGCATCCTGGCCCCCGTTGCCGTCACCCTCAGCTGGAGGGCCGTGATCCCCAGCTCGCCGAGATCAATCGCCGCCTTGGCCCTAGTGAGCACCGCTGCGTATGTCACGCCCCTTTTTACCGCCTCCGGCTGCAGCGTAATGACTACAGCCGCGGATTTAGGGGCGCGAAGCCTAGCAGCGGCGTTCCGCTCTCTGCGTCGCCGCCGCTCCTCCGCCCGTCTGGTGGCCGCTCTGGCCGATCTGGCCGCCCTGCGCCCCTTCTCCTTTGCCCCGGCCACCTGCCATTCGGCTTCCGTGGCCGGAGGATTGGGATTAGGGGGTGGAGGGGGTGGGGGCGGCTGGGATGCCGCCTTGCCCCTCGAGGACACATTTTGCGACGGCGCCGGTTTTGCCGGAGCCGGTTTCGCAGGGGTCGGCCCAGCCCTGCTGGGGGGCTGGCTACCCGGCCTCGGCACAGACGCGGCAACCGCGTACGAGGCCCGCCTGTCGCCCTCGGCCGTCCCGCTCGCCGCCAGAGGGGGGCGCAACACAATGCCCTCCAGGACGGAAAACCGTGCCTGGAAGGCCGCCATCTCAATCTCCAGCAGGTGCAGCAGCTGGTCATCCTCCGCCGCTGGCTCGGGCTGGCGGGAGCTGGTCCCTCTAAGCTCTGCCAGGTCGGCCCGGAGTCTCCTGTTCTCCTCTATGAGGAGCTCCATTGTGGCCGACAAGCGAGCCACATCCGCCCGAAGCTGCGGGACCTCCCCCGCAAAGCTGGCTTCCGCCTCCGCCAGTATGGTAGCCGCAGCCTCCTCCATGGCCCGGGACTTGCTGCCCTTCATTTTCTTCCGGGCCACACTCGCGACCGCGGCTTTCACGGCCTCAGCGAACCTGGCCTTACGCTCCTCGGAGCCGCCAGGTTCGCTTACCTCCACCCGCGATGTGTCCGGCTGGACCACATCGTCGCCGCCGCCAGTCTCACTTTGGGACTGCCCTTCAGCGACAGGCATCGCCGGTCCCCTCCGGGCAGTCACTCTCATTGGGCCCCGCTCTTGGACCCCACCGCGTCTGTTGGTGGGGATCTTGCGAGCCGAGGCCAACTCGCCATCGGAAGACACCAGGTCCTCCGGTCTGGGCCGCTTCCGGAGCTTCGAAGCATCCAGCCCACTCATCTCACGGTGGGAGCCCTCTGAGCTACCCACGCTCACCACACTGGGGGCCGAGTCGGACTCCGACTCAGCATCCCCTCTCCCTCCTTTTAAAGTTTTGTAGGTATAATCCATTTTAGTTCCCACGAGTAGAAAAGGTTCCAACCATCCAACCAAAAAGCGCAAGTGGTTCGCACTAGCGACTGATGTTCCATAGGAACGCCCGTCAGCCATACATCCCGTCACGGTGCGCCGCCGCTTGGGATTCGGGGTGATTTTTTTTATAGAGGTTTTCTACCTCGCGGTCCGGGCGGTTAAGCCAAGACCCTCGGTGCCAATCGAAGTCGCGAGACATGATCCACGACACTCCGATATGGGGTTACGATGTACGACGGTGACAGAGAAGGACCTCTGTCTGCTCGGTGGCAGGGTGAGTGCACGCCGAGCCCGTCCTCACTCCTCCGCTGTGCCCTCTGCTGATCAGAGGGACACGCGGAGAAACGCCCTCGGTCCGAATCGGACCCCGCCCGTCAGAATATTGGCCACGAGCAGTGACATTCCCCAAAGAATAGGAATCTCTTCCCATTTCTCAGGGAAGATCACTACCCGCGCCCAGGGTGCACCGGCCAGCCGACTGCCGTTCCCTCAAGACGTGTCCGAAGGGACAAGCAGCCGACGGCACGCGTGGAGGTTTTCTGACCAGCACCCCTAGCGTTCACACTTGAATATAATTCAGTAAAGTACTTGTTGCTGATACGTATATACTGCTAACATATTTCTCTATCTATTCTCAAAATTTCATGCTAAAATGACGTAGGTCTAGCGACACTTGGGGCTTGCACTATATGAATCAATTAACACACTAATTAAGCAGCGATCACTAATAATCACTCTATTATGATATATACAATTAACATTTACTCGTGTGTGAAATTGATTACAATGATTGATAATCCTTGGAGTAGGGTTGTTTCATGTTCTTATATTAATTGAATGGAACAAACACTTACACTATACATTTAGTCCATATTGTATAATACTTTTAGTGGTTTTTATTTTAGGCAATTTCGATTGAATTAGGTATCTATTAAAACTATTTATTTAAAGAGCATATGGAATTTCTTGCACATTCTCTCCATACTCTTTTGTAAAGGGCAACTAGATCATTTCTTTTTTCCAGACTAATTGCAAAGTATCTGATCACGAGCAATATAACAGGCAGTCCCTGCACTAAAGCGGGATCATTTTCTTAATTGGTAATTTTTATTAGTCAATTAATTAAGTATATTTTTTTGTGACCACAATTCATGGGATGTTTAACTTCACTTATGACTAATGAATCATCAGACTCTTCAAAACAACAAGACTGCAATCCCAAAAATTAAATTTTATTGAGTACAAGAAAATAGTTTTTATTGTGTAACAACCCTAGATCCTGGTATTGTTAAACCTAGATTGATACATAGTATAGAGGTCACGCTTGACCACAACTGGTTATGATTGAAGATTGATTATGTGTGGCCAGACGACCCCAAATTATTTCGTTATTATATTAATTAATTTCTGAAGTTTCTACTAACCAGAATCTGATTGAGAAACTGCTATAGTTAATGTAGGGTGAGAACTCCTCACTGAGGAGTTAGATTTTTATGGTTACAAAAGTCTCATTTATATTTATAACTAGATTTTTCTTTCCTAATTTTTTCCTATACCACCCCAATTAGTGCGGCGAATAAAAAAGAATTCAAAATGGCCTAGCCATGTTCATGTGATGATGGGAAATTATTAGATGAAGTAATAACAATGACACTGCAACATAACTATGTTGCATTCGATTATCTACATACAGCATTATTATATTTTTAGATTGGAATGCCAATTCAGATCAGAAGATAATGAGTCGCCATCTCATTTTCGAGACAACTAATGTCAAAATCATATTAAAAATGAAGGGTAAAATAAAAGCATTTTTGACAGATTGGGACTGAGATTAGTACGAAAACATTACAGCAGTCCATTACAAACATCCGTCTTGGAAAGTTGTACTCAAAAATATATACATTTTCAATTTAATTTCGATTTAAACTAGATCGAGAATATCCTCTCACAAAGGCAATGCAATAACGTAAAACGGATATGAAGTATAACCGGTGACGACATCCCGAGTACAAAACATCAATCCAGTGCGAGTTTCCCATCCATTGTAACGTTTGATTGAATGGAATCACTTCTTCCCTCTCTGGTAATACGATTACTAACAAAACAAACCAACCCAAAATTCAAATATTGGATTTTGTGATCTACACACCAATTCTTGCAACACCACATTCAAAATTGATCCCTATTTTTCACAAGCCAAAGTTGAAAATTGCTTGTAACGAGCTCAGGTCTCAGATGTTCCCTATAGATGGAAAATCGAGTTGTCTATCTAGGGTACGTTCGTTTGTTAGAGTTGGCGTCGTCGCCGGTAGCAGGTAAGTACCGGATTGAAGCGGATAGAACTAGTTCAAACTGGTTTAAAGTGGCTACGGCGAGTTCGTGACTAATTTGAGGGTAGTTGTGGATTTTGATGACTGGATTTGACTGGTAATTGATGTGGGTATTTTCGTGTCTTACATGTGAAGTGATTAAGTGGGATAAAACTTGTGGTCTAAGATCCTAAAGTCACCAGACTTACGACATTTCATGGCTAATTTTTTTCTGGATAGATCTCAAATATGTAGTTAAGGAGGCATGCTAACTTGTTAGTTTCAATGCTGGGTCATTTTTAATCTACTTATAATGCCAAGCTAAAAATGCTAAAACGAAGTAACTATGCTTTAAAAGAGTTTATAGTTAAGAAATGTTGATGCTTTGTAACATTTTACTTTGCTAAACCCTGAAACTTCGCATGATATGTTTTAACTTACCAACACATGTTTGAACTATCCTTATTTTATCTAACACCGTTGTACACCATGTAAGAAATGGTTTATGTTTATGTTTATGTTTAGACTGTTATCAATACCTACGCTAAGAAGAATTCAGAAAAAATACACACACAAAAAATAGTTGCTTGAACTTTACAAGTTCAATCTAAGGCACTTATCACAACTCCTTTGTTACTTAAGAAATAATTAAAAAAGTTCCCCAACCCTTTACAAAACTATTTCGGCCCCTTTCCTAAGAGTAAACTTTTCGAGATTTGCCAAATTAAAGTCAGATTTTTCCCGAATGAAGACGCTATACGTTGGCAATAGGGTCCATATTGGCAATTTGCCGCCACATAAACTGACCACAACCAGAAAATACAAGAAAAATATCCCTCTTTTTAGGTTATTCTTTAGAAGGGTGTTCGTAGATATCTTGAGGATTAGTTGAACGAGTCTGGGGGTTTCATTCCCTCGTCGGATTGGACAATCTGGTGAAAATTACCTCTACGAAAGTAATAAGGGTTTTGTATCGTAACGTTAGGTTTCTTTACTGTGATACATCTTGGATAGCAACCAATCAAGTCGTCGTATGGTTGAAACTAACCAATTGCAGTGCTAGCTTAATTCAAGTTATGAAAATAAAGTAATGTCATTTGTTATTTTCACACACATCCTTTGCTACTCATCCCTGCACATCGCTGGTGGAAACGTAGCCTACTTAATCTATTTTAAGCATATGTATGTATGTATGGAGTTTCTTGCCGATTCTTCTCCATAAGAATCTACCTTTTGGAAAAGGCAACACTACACTACACAACTAGACTCAATATTTAGTTTTTCTTGTAAATGATGTTCAATTGTCTTCAATGGTCTAAACGATTTGTGACGACTGTGTGGTGTGTATAAGTTTGTTACATACTCGTACATGAAGCTGCTATCCATTAGATAGTACGTAACGTAAGTACTGTCACATTGAATAGTTTGAAAGATTGTGGGTTGGCTCGTTTTGACAGAACCAAATCCAATTATAGAATAGACAGGACTGAAATGAATCCTGAAATAAGAAAAGCAAAAACCGTCAACCCAATCTCTGCATATTTTACAGCAAAATCAAAAATCGAATCCAAACTAGAGAGCTGTCCGAATTTCGGGGCTCCAATTTTACTCCAACTAGAACCGTAATCTGTTTTTCTCAAAAATGTGTTAGCGGGAACTGCGAAACGCCATGTTATGACGTCACACGTATGAGCAGTGAAAATTGGTGTGTCCGCTGCACGCTTTGAAAGGAACCTGATTTTATCCAGATTTAGAGAGAAATTGGAAACTGTTGGACACATAGAGACTTACTTACACATATGGATTAAGTTAAGTGTACCTATTCATTGAACTCTCAAAATTAAAACCTTCTGAAACCTAGTCGCAATTTCATCTCTCTCAAAACCTTGTTAAAAATGTAGGTGGTTTAAATAGAGATATTTTTGACAGATTGGTACTGAGATAATACGTTACTTATCGCAATAAATAATAGGCAAAAAGACACTTAACGACACTACCTTTGATCTCAGGTCTTTCGGTCTATAGAAATATTGAAGGATAATTTTAATAGGGATGGAACTTTTGAGTGTTATCACTAAATTTTAAATACCTCAGAACTCTTATGACCTTTTTTTTTCGTGCATTACAATTCGTGTTAAATGAGCAGTGATTTTTCACACTAAAAATAAAAGTCGTATCCTAGCCATTATTTATGCTTAATGTTATTCAGTTGATGAGCTGAATGTGTAGTTCACGGCTATTTAACGTATTTTTAATCTAGAATGATCTGGAAATCCACTTTACCTGCACAATATTCCAGTAGGGGACGATCTTGGCGATGCTCTCAGTGACTTCAGAGCAGGCTGTGCCGAGTAGCATCACCATACGGGAGTCTCGCTCCGTGTACAGCGCGTGGAAGAAACGGTCCACTCCGACTCCTGGGTCGCACTGGAAAAGAATATAAATTCAGGAACAAGCAAAAATATACCTTATATTTCTTACAAAAAAGACCAGAATAATAATTCAAATTACGATTCCGTCTAGAAGGACCAATTTCAGGACAGTTGATGTTTTCCTTAAATATAATAATATTTGCCTATTATTGTCCCACTGCATGGCAAAGGCATCTTCTTCTATAGAGAAGGCACTAGCATTAATGACCATGCTTACTCAAGGCGGCTTGCCGATTACAGGTTTATATTAATTCGTTTTTTCCCGATGTTTTTCTTCACCGATATCAGTCAGTCATGTCCAAGTTAAACTTAGAAAGTACATATGAATTGAAGAAGTTAGTAATATTGGAACGTGCCCCAGTATCGAAACCACAACCTTGCATGAGAGACAGGTGCCTTAGCTACAGGCCCATCACGACGTTATCAAAACCCTATAGGACAGTCGTATTTCTAATTTACTTTAGCACGTGTTAGACAAATTCCAGTAAAGGTTTCATAGTCGCCTGTTTGTAAAATATGTAGATAAATCCAAATTATTCCACTATGTTCACCCGGGTGATATCACGCAGGTGAACATAGCGGAATAATCCATGAGTCCTGCTACAACTTATATGTACAGACGATAACAGAATTGCACATAGTATACAGGGTGGAATTTTGTAATTTCATGTTTTTTGTTTAATTTAGTTTACCATGTTTGCAGGGATTTGATCCTTATGATTGAACCTATCGATTGGTACAGGATGCAATTTTTTTGAATTTTAGTCGGTTCGATTCCTGGGTGTGGCAAGCGTATTTTCAAAATTATAAAAATGCAGTTTTGTTTCTTTTTAAAAATAAAGTAATGTTTCCTTTGAGTAAAATTTACTAACTTAAGTATTTAGAGTACTTTCCCTCCAGGTAGCATTATAAAATTCCACCCTGTATAGCACGTCACACTCAGGACCCAAGTTAGTCCTAGTACACTAATAGAATGCAACTGGCGAATTTACTGCAGCAACTAGTTTGTGAATGGTAACTTCTGTCCTGTAGTATTTGTAGTTTAGTAACAGCACTTAACTTTTGAAATTTTTTATATTCAAATAATAATTATTAATAAAGCACACCGTGAGGAATCCTGGATTTATAGCAAATAAGTCTGAAATCGTGAATCCGTCATGACCAAGCGTAATCAATGCTCATGTCTTCTCTGTATGAGAAGAGGCTGGTATTATTATATTTTAGGAACAATTAACCTTTCAAAAATGTTGGTCCTTTCAGACGGAATCGGAATTAGAATTATTATTCTGGTCCTTAGATCCAAGTTATAATTTTAAATTTCGAAGCTATAAGTGGTTGGAAAAAATACCTTAGTATCATTAGTGATGAGATGTAACTTGTATCCTGGTAGGAGGCCTCGTTTGTTGACATGGTCTACCGCCAGTCTTGCAGCAGCCAACTCCGAGACTCCATCAGCTCTTGGAGAATCTCCTACTGATAGCTCGAATAGGCCCAGGATTGAGACGATGCGGTTTGACTTGGTCTTCGGAAGATCTGTGAAGAGAATGAAATATTTGGTGACTTTTTGCCAATTCTGTGTGACTCGTGGGGAAGTAAGCTTAATACCAAAATAATGGATTGATGATTCTCACCAGCAGTGATATTCTGATCATAGGAGGGCGATCTGACATGACCGGAATAAATCAGGCACAAGACCAACGGTGATACATGTTTTCCAAAGGATAGGGAATACTTTTAAAATATATCAACCATGTTAAGTTTAAAAGGCTAAAAGATTATGTCTGCACGGCAGAGTAGTAGAATCATAGATATCGATCGACCGAAAGTAACAAATAGTTATGCAAAAAAATGGTTATATTTTATGTGCAGGCAGCGAGCGCGCATCTGAGCTTTATGCATTTTAAAATAAGGTTTAAATTGCACTGGTTATCGTGAGCTGGTGAAAACATTAACTGTTTTAACGTGGCAGTTATTTTAGAAATCCTCTGTTTTGCTAACGATTGTAGATGCCATTTAGCTGCCGAGATACCGTATACAATGTGTGGCATTTAAAAAAAGTATTCATGAACCGAGTTCTGATTCGAGTCGATCCATTACTACCTGTCCCGATTTACGTTGATTTTAGAACTTGAAGCAGACGTTTTGGCATCGCGTGGTCCTTTCAATCTGTCGGTGAACAGGGATTAGGGAATTATCTCAAGAGGACCAAGGAGATAGCCGCGTCCCTTCGTTACTTAATAATAAAATAACAAAGGCTTTACAGTTATCTGCGTCTCCAGCTGCCAAGGGATGACTGTATTCCTACCGGCTGTGTTTGCATAGCTATAATTTGGGGGACTAGAATTGACTGCTCCGTTTGTGGCGTGTTCGTAAGCGCGACTGCTAAGATTAGTTTCGAGATAGATTCGATTGTCAGTTCGGGCAAAAAGTGTAATTGAGTTTTACCATTATCAATTTCTTAGTAGCAGCCTAGAGTTTGGAAGTTAGTGGTGTGACACCCCCGTATCTCGGAAAGCATGCAAAGCCATTGGTCCTGTGCCTGATCTCTCCCCAGTCATGTCGGATTGCATTGACTATGAGAGTTAGGGAAGAGGGAGTGCACCTGTGTTACCTCGCATTATAATTATGTTCTGCGTACTTGTCTAGGCTCCATAGACCGAAATTCAATTGAGAGGGCCTTATATTACAGCAATCCAATGTTGTTTTTTTTGATAACCACTTGTTTTGTTAAACAAACCAATATAAACATGAAACAACTGCCAATATAAACATTGTCTTTATGAACAAAAGTTTGTAATAGGTACTGCCGTGTGGACATGTGCGCCGTGGCGGTATACAAATATTTGTATTTTCTGTGCGTTGTTTGTTTTTTGCCTATAAAGAATAAACTGAAATCGAGCCTATTTCCTTTATGTAAACACCATTTTTTTTTAAATGAGTCATTTCTTTTGAATATTTTTGGAACATGTAGTTACAGTTTAAATATTTGTGTTTTATATTTCAAAGATATTGTAGCGGCATCTATCGCTCAGCATTCAAACTACTACGGCAAAACTGACGTTGCCTAGATCGCGCTATAAAAGTTCTCCGCGACATTAGCATATATACAAAAATCCCGACAATAACCGTAGGGCAGTAGCCCACCAGACAGAATACCCGCCTGGTCGGAGGATCCTAACTTTTCAACGGAGGATGAGAAACTTCACACCCTGTTTCTCATCTCTTCAAAATATAAATAACGCGGATTCTCGAACGAAAAATTAATGTGACAAATGGTCTTGCGCGTGTATCCGCTCTGATTGGTAGTCTGAATTATAAACAACCAATCATAATTCATGAGACTATTACTAATATCGCGGTAGGAAAGCATCGTAAGGTAACCTGCACCTGTAGCCATGTAACAAACGATAAACGCAAACGCTGAGTAGGCTTTAATAGATCTTCAACTTTATGTGCTTGGTTTTAAGTTGAAGATCTAATGAAGATTTCATAGCGTTTTCGTTCTTTCCAGTCGCTAACGCTTAGAAATCTTTAATAGATTTTTAACTTAAGGCTCTGGGGTATAAAGTTTAAAATCTATTGATACCTACCGAGCGTTTACGATTATCGTTTGCGACTTGGCTAGAGGGCCTGAACTTTTAGTCTGAAATTCCCAATGCGCCTCGAGCAAGCGTGGTGATAAATAGACGTGTCTTCTCTGTATAAGAAGAGGCTTTTGCCCTGCAGTGGGATAATAATACGCTGGTGTTATTTATTATTATTTTTCACAACAGGTTAAGCGTACTTGTCAATTTGTCACGTACATTTTTTCATTTACGAAACCGGGTATAACACACATACATCCACATGACTATCTAACCCAAAAATAAAACCGACCAATATCAGACACATCACAGACTCAACGATCCATTTGGCACCCTTTGACTACGGATCCCTAAAAATGAACCGAAAAGGGTTTTTCCCTTTATAAGTTGAATAAAAGACAAACACCCGGCCGGCTTAACATGGGTAAGTACATCATATTTTGGGTGAAATATGAAGGGGATGATATAAATCGTTTCTAATATTGTATCTAAGGACCACCTATGTTGTGTAATGAATTGTGTGTCGGCTGGACACGGGAAATATTTTTATTTATTTGCTCTGCGTCTCAAATAAATAAACGTTATTTTCGTTTTAGCGCTCTTGTGGTAGGAAAATAATTACTGTTGTAATATGTTGTGGAATTTGCTAGAACAGAAAGTCTTTTTTTTTAAGACAGGTGGTATCCCAATAAAAGATTGTTGTTTGTTATAAGGTTATGCCCGGGACTTCGTTCTCGTGAATGTTGCTATAAGATTTTATTTATTTTGAGCGGTATCTTCATTATTTTTCTAAAATAAAGCCTAAAATTCCCCCAATAACATTAGCTATCTGCTAGTGAAAATATCGTTAAAATCGGTAAAGCTATTTCGAAGACTGGTTGCTTTCACAAACATGCATACTCACATACACACACAACCCCGAACAACTACATAAAGGCCATACAAATATTTGTTACGTGCGGGAACCAACCGTTTCGTCAACTATATACAACATTATAATTAGTATATGCGAAACCTGGATATAGTTTGTTCAGAGAAAGTAAGTGAATCGATTCCAATAATTTTTATACCATGTTATATTTTGTCACTAAAATTTGCAAAATGTTAACTAAACCAGTTAATTACAATACAATCGCCGAGGGGTTAGGTACCTACTGGCAAATTATTATCACTGAGCGCAAGATGCGCTGCGCCGCGCGGTGAGCACGTTTTTGGACAACCAGGTAACATAACAAGCTTATAACTTTATGATTTTTCATGATACAGTTTAGTATACAGATTCTTTACATGAAATGAAAAAAAAAAATGTTTTGTGTCTGTAGTTTTTAATGTCTATGTAAACTAATTCTGTTTTTGATATTTTATTGTACTGTTTTAATTGTTTTATTGTATTGTGATGTCGCTTCTAAAATATGTTATTTTTTATCTATCAACGTTAATATGTTCTTTTTAGTTTTTAGTTTTTATTTTTTATATGTAGTGTAGTTCTTTGAGAGTGCTTGCCGATCGGCGTCTTTCTGTGTCCACAGTTTTTTATTAAAATATTGTTGTTCGGTCTCGGAACTGTGGGTGATGTCGTACTTTATAGTTCCGAGACAGCAACACGCCGGCTGACGCTGAAAACCAGCGCTGTGGTTCCGTGTTTCGTGCACGGACCATGGCTTTATGCTGAGCGTCAGCCTTTTCGCGCGGTAGTGGCGCATATAGATTATTATTATTGTTATTTTTTATTTTTTGTGTTGTGCGTCGCTTTCGCAAGAATAAATGGTTTTACTTTCTTTCTTTCTTTAAATACTAGACAGGTGTTTCGAGTTTCGCATATACTAATTATAATGTTGTATACATACGTCATCAATACATGTGTTATTGACCTAGTTAATATAGATGTATATAAACCATTAGCTTAACTCTACCTACTAACATAATTGTCACAGCCAACAATAATACGAACACTAAGCAGTACAATCAAATTCCCTTAATATAACAGTCCTTCAAATACAATATTAGGGGCGACTGGGGTGAAGTGAACATGCGCAAATAATCTCAGAAAAGACATTCCACACGAAGTTTTGGTTGTGGTGAGCGGTGGGAAAGGTCATGAGTTTGAGACCCACCTGTAGCACTTTTTGAATTATGACCGATTAAACATACTAATACTCAACTTTTGCTAGTAAATCAGAGTCTTAGATAAGGCTAAAAAAGTCACATTAGTATCAAAACTCACATCACTTTGGCCCGGCACCGGGACCACAACCTCTTGTATGAAGGGATTAACTAATCACTAGACCATTATAAAATCTTCTACTTCCGTTCTCTTAAAGCTACTAAAGTAAGCTGTTTCGTAGACTTTAACACGTTGTATGGATCAGCAGTTTTTTTTATAACGTACCAAAAGTTTTATCGCTAGAGGTCTCGAATCATTACATGGGACCTACACATATCGGCGAACTGTGAGTGTACATTGGTACACCTCTGCTTACCCTTCGGGGTATACAGGCGTGATGGTATGTTTCGAATCATGTAGGTACTGAATCCATGTAAAAGTTTTCATTGCGATGCCACCCGCCCCGTATCAAAAGATTCGTTCAAAGACCCAGCTTGGTCCTTCTGTACGAAGCTCTATGGTACCTTTAGACGGCCTCCAGCCTCACCGTGATTCAATACAGTGCCATGTTTTGTTTTAATTCAAACCGTTACTATGTTATTGTATGAATGGAACGTGCTGTAATAACGGAGAATTGTTATTAATTGGAAATGACGGGCGTTTTCACTGAATTATACTAGTTAAATACTCTGGGGTATGGATAAGATGATTCGAATAGACGTCTTTACTTTTATTACCTATTTTAAACTTTATGCAGCAAAAAGTACAAAGGTGGATTTAATGCCTTAGGCATTCTCTAACAGTTAAAGGTCGTGAAGAAATTACATGGTAGGTGCAAATTATTCTCCAAGCGAAAAAAAGGGGCGAAAAAAAACTTTAACAATTTTTAAAATCCAAATGAAAAATAATATTCTTTTGAGTGAATTTCTTTAATAGAGACTAGCAGGAGCTGGAGATATTACAGTGCACATGTGTGCGCAAACATAGGTGTACACCCTCTTCCCTCACTTTTATAGTCCGATTGGATGACAATTTGACATGATCGGTGAGAGATTAGGCGCAGGACTAAAGGCTTTTAAGTGCTTTTAGAGTCACGGGAATGTTGCGCTACTAACTTTAAGAGATTCTTGCCCATTCTTCTTCATGCGAATTTTTATAATCGTCATTGGGTGGCATACAAGCTGTTGGCGGCCCACCTGATGTTAAGTGGTCACCTCTGCCTATAGACGTCTGCAAATGCGTTGCCATCCTAGAGACAAAGGCTAAAATGTCTCATGTGCCAGTGAGAATATTTCATATTCTGTGCATTTTGTAGCTGGTTATATTTATTCTTGAGGACATAAGCACTGTTGAGTGGTGTGGGTGTAAAGCACGAGGAAGAGAAAGCGATAGTTTTGTGTTCTTTCATCTTCCTGTACAATATAACATCAATTGAGGTTACACGTACGTGCCTTTAAAGGCATCACCACACACGAGCGATATTATCTTTAGGGTCAAAATATCTGCGGGTTGTTCGAAAGAGATACCGCGCCCCCGGAACGCAAAGGGCACAAGAAAGATCATGGATGGGTTTTAGTCAGTAAAAGTCTGACACTCCCTCCCGCCCCGCTCAGGGCGAGGGAAGTCATTTGATGATTTTTCATCGGTAAAAAAAAGAGTAACAAGCATCAAAATTAGTTCTTAACATAAGCATTTTAAAACACCCATTTACATTTCATAAATCATGAGCTATCTTAATCAGAAGATACCTTCATCTCTATCTAGCTAATAATATTTACGTCAAAAAGTCTTTATTTTTTTAATTAATTGCAATGCTTTGACATGCGACCTTAATATACCGGCGAACTGTGTGTGTACATTGGTTCACCTCTGCTTCACCCTTCGGGGAATACAGGCGTGATGGTATATGTAATTGCAATGATTGTGGATATTTAACATAGGTTAATTTAAAATTGATTCTGAACATAAGTTTAACTGTTATTACTGTATCGTAATGTAACACATTTGACATACCTATTCAATTATGTGACGTGATATTAATTTAATTATTGCGCGATTGTGGTTGGGCTCGCTTTGTGAACTAAACTCAATTATAATAGATGTGGCTTTTCACATCATTGTATTGGGTATTTTATAAATGAATCTGTCATTTATTTTGAAAAACGTTTACCATGCTTGCTAAAGGCGGATTGGCGATTACAAATAATAAGAAAAATATTTTCACTTTGTTTTCACTAATCATCATCATCATATCAGCCGTAGGACGTCCACTGCTGGGCATAAGACCCCCCATACAATTCCAATCGGATGTCTTATGTCTTTTTTTCCGAATGTCTTAATAAGGTCGTCAATACATTATACAAATATTTATTAATTACTAGCTTTTCTCCGCGACTTCCTTCGCGTGAATGACGTCACGAAACACTGATTCCTTTTCTAAAATGAAAATAAATTTCTATGTTACTCCTTATAACAACTGCTATCTGCCAGTGAAAGTCCCGACAAAATCTATACCTACAACCGTTTAGGAGACAGATAAACAAAATAAAAAAGTATTACCGTGTAAACATTTATAATTATTCTTTATTTAGTAAAAAGCTATTCTTTTGACAAACAATCAGACACGATAATTTTATTTCTTAGTACAGAAACAATCGGATACTAAAACGCGATAACACTAACCAATTTCGATAGTACCTCAGCATCAATCAGTTTTATCTCCATCCTTTTGTCCCAAAACCGTTTGGAATGTCGCTCGTTAATCTGTCACGCGCTACATACCTACACATAGGTATGGTATGCGGGCTAAAGCAAGCGCTCTTGACAAATCCGACAATATCTCTGATGCAAGTGTTACAATCCCTCGCTTGCCTTTGTGGAGCAGTCAGTCTGCCGTGTCGGAGGCTGGAGTAATCTGATGCATTTAGGAAGCTATACAGTTGATTTACCTATTGGTATTTTTGAATTTCCTAAGCTAAATTGTCTGGAATGTATTTTCAGGCAACTTACAGTGTCACATATCTTTGTCGTACATTTTTATGGCACTGTCTAAGCGTCTATTTTAAATTATTATACACCAAAGCAGCCCGCGACTTCTTCCGAGTAGCTTAATTCACCTGCCTTACGTTACGTCTTTCGTTACTGCTCCGCTCCCGTGGATTGTAGCGTAATGTTATATAACCTAAGACACTCACAAATGACGCCGCTTTCTATGGGTACATGATTTTTTTAAATCGGTTCGGTAGATCCGGTGTTTCCCCCTACAACCTCACAAACTTTACCTCTTTAAAATCATCATCATCATCTGCTTAACCTTTTTCCAACTATGTTGGGGTCGGCTTTCCAGTCTAACCGGATGCAGCTGAATACCAGTGTTTTACATGGAGCGACTGCCTATCTGACCTCCACAACCCAGTAACTGGGCAACACGATACCCCTTGGTTAGACTGGTTGTCAGACTTCTTGGCTTCTGACTATCCGTACCTCTTTAAAATATTAGTATAGATAATATGTGTTGCAAATTCAATTATTTGTAAATTCCAATCGATGATATCTTCTAATACCTACCCATATACAAAAGCGAAAGATCACTCAGTCACTCACTGACTAAACACAAAATTTCTAAAACCACTTGACCTATGAAGCTGAAATCCGCAAGTAGGAGATTTGGCAACTAGGCCCAATTAGGGAGGCTATTTACTTTTCTAGTCTTTGGCAAAAACTAGTTAAATATAAAAAAAACGTCTTATATTTATAAATAGCTAACCCACGTTGAATCACTTTTCTACCCGTTTAATAACAGTAAACAAAGAAACAAAAGCATATTCCCATTTAATTCAATAGTTTATTGATAAACTAAATGAAAGCCAAACATCTATTCAGTAAAACTACCACGTATTTCACGTACCCTGTTGAATGAACAGTAATGAACTTTGTTCAACAACCAATAAGTTTGTTCACGTCAGAATGTAAAATGTAAAACCTCTTTTGAATTTTATAATATTATTATCTGTGGCCTTTTGAACGCAGCTCCAAGCGGACTACTGATGTTCCAAATTTAAAATTTGCTGCAGTTGCTTTTCGCGGGAAAGAGACATAAATTATTGTTTTGTTTGTGAATTACCACTTGACCTATGAAGCTGAAATCCGCAAGTAGGAGATTTGGCAACTAGGCCCAATTAGGGAGGCTATTTACTTTTCTAGTCACTGGCAAAAACTAGTTAAATATAAAAAAAACGTCGAAAGAGACATAAATTATTGTTTTGTTTGTGAATTAGTTGTCTTTCTTTTTGAACTTACTACTTAGCTTTTACCCGCGACTTTGTCAGTGTAAGTTTTTGTTAGAGTAGATTACTAGCTTTTGCGAGCGAGCGAATTTGAAATCAAAGTTAAATTATTTGTTTTAATTAGACAATGAAATGCACGGTTGAAAACAATTTCTCATCATAATTAACTAATATTCTAAATGCGAAAGTAAGTTTCTTTCTAACCATTTCACGACTAAACCGCTGAATCGATCATCCTGAAATTTTGCATATATACGTTGTCAAGTGTCAACGGACAGACTTTTTTTTTGGAATGAAAGGTCATTACGAAAAAAGTACTTTTCGTGAGGAAAACAACAAACGCTCTTGTGTTTTTAAATGTAACTGACATTCACGCGGACGAAAACGGCAAAATCTAGTGTTTATAATGCTAGTAAGCTTGCACAAACAAATAGCCATAAAATAAATCAGTTCGGCTTTAAAGAAAAATGTTAATTATACCATCACGCCACGCGGCAGAGGTGTACCAATGTACACCCACAGTTCGCCGGTATATTTAGGTCCCATGTAATAGGGGGCGAGCCTATTGCCATTAACCGGGCACAAATCCAAACTCCGAGCTGCTACTAAGAATTTCATAGAAAAACCCAATAACACTTTTTTTGCTCGACCTGGGAATCGAACCCGGGACCCCTTGCACAGCAGTCGCACTTGCGGCCACGAGACTAAAAAATAAAAAAAATAAAAAAGCAGTTAAAAATGTTAATTCAAGCATGATACCAAAGCTGCGACACTCACAAAGCTTATCTCCTCCCGGATTACCTTACAGGCATCTAATCGCTAAACTCATCCCATCTATCGCGAGCCAATCACAAAGGGGCCCTAATCGTTCACAACATTACGACTACGTACTCTTAAACTGTATACCTATAAAATATTACACACTAGTTCTTTCCACGCCATTTTGTTCGCGTAGATTTTTTCATACATACAGTAGCTTCTGCTCGCGACTTCGTTCGCGTCAAAGTTGATATATCATCCCACGGAAACCGTTCATTTTTTCGGGATAAAAGTATCCTATGTGTTATTCCACACTAAAATCTATCTCAGTGCCAAATTTCATCCAGATTCGTTGAGCCGTTTAAGCGTGAAGAAGAGACAAACATACATATTAATGTGACAAGACGCCTGTATTCCCCGAAACGTTCCAATTGGTTTGGATAAGCACACTTTAACTAATTGAAATTAAGAGTCACGTGCAAGTCAAAGTCTAAAATAAATTAATATAACACGCCTGTATTCCCCGAAGGGTTCCAGAAGTGTACCAATGTACGCACACTCCGCCGGTATGTTTAGGTCCCATGTAATAGGGAGCCAGCCTATTGCCATTAACCGGGTACAAATCCTAAATCCAAGTAGCTACTGAGAATTTCACAGAAAAACCCGATAACACTTTTCTCGACATGGGAACCGAGCTCAAGACCTCTAGCATAGCAGTCGCGCTTAAGACTACTAGGCTAACGAGGCAATATATTTTTTTGCTTCTCCTTCAAACAACCCTTAGGTGCTCTTTGGGGGGTAGTTAAAAGAAAACTTATCACATTAAACTTTATTATTTACTTAAGTTTGCATTCGTGCCAAGTTTCTTGTTGATTAGGCCAAGAAATAAGATTTGTTATTTTCAACTCCCTCTTATTGATCCCTTAGGGGTTGCATTAAAAAAAAATGTAGTGCTCGTCTTTTTTTAAGGATTGGAAATGATCAAAAATGACGTCTTCCGCTATGGGCCGGAGAAAGGGAGTATCAGACTTTTACTGAGTAAAACCCATCCGTGTTCCTCGTAATGCCTTTGCGTTCCAGGGGCGCGGTGACTCTTTCAAACAAATTCCACGTTTCCGAAAATTTCCCGAAAATTTCACGTTTCCAAGTTCTATTAGTTTCAGCTGTGCACTGATACGTCAGTCAGGCTCATCATTTTATATACACAGACTAGCTTCTGCCCGCGATGTTGTCCGAGTGATATTTTTTTTTCAACCACGTTAAGTTACGCCTTTAGTTACTGCTCCGCTGCCGTGGGTCGTAGCGTGATGTTTAATAGCCTTAACTATTCCCCATGAGTCTGGCTATCATCATTTCAGTTTTTTTCCAATCCGACTAGTAGTTTCAAAGATTAGCGAGTTTGAACAAACGAACAGAAAGAACACTCTTCAGTTTTATTATATTGAAAGTATATTCATAGCGAAGAGCGTCTATCAAAAAGTAATGGCCCATCGTAGAGTCCATATTTGACCGTCGCATTTGAAATCGTATTATACATATAATCCACAATGCATAATGTTCAAAAGTTTCAAAATGTAACTCTAAATAATATATCTTAGGTACTACTTCTTGCTTCGTGAAAGTTTGTGAGGGTGTATGTTTCTTTTTTACGGATGTTAAATCATCAAATGACTTCTTTTTGTGCTCTTTGCGTTCCGGGGGCGTTATATCTCTTTCGAACAACCCGCAGCTAGGCATCGGTCCTGACCCCTCCGATTGGTTTGCTGACATCTCTTTGAGGCGCGCGTGGAACACGAACGCGCTGTCGACACGGTCAGTTGTCAACGGGATGGATGGATATTTGTTACTCTTTCAAGCAAAATAAGGTAAAAATTGGAACATACGTAGATTTTGACCGACCATAGCATCATATTACTTAGTATAATTTTATCGCGTCTGAAAAAAATATTACAATCACTTGGAAAATTGCAAGACCTTTTGTGGATTAGTTCGTTTTGACAGAATAAACCCACATATAATAAAAAAAATATCATTCAATTCACAAGTCATTCAATCATAAGAATTTGTACGACTAACATTTAAATAAATCTCTTTTACCGAGGGTATTTTAAGACGGTTCTCAGTATAATAATAAGGGGTAAGGTCCGGAATAAATCCGGTTAGGAATATAATCGTAAAAGTATCGCATCCATAAACGGGACGTGCTTGATGAGCTTTTAATATCCATTGCCATAAATCCGCTTTTGATCCTAATGTGAATTGTATGTGATCTTAACTGGTCGAGCAAACGACAGGCCGGCTTACATACATACATACATACATAAACTCACGCCTTTTTCCCATGGGGGTAGGCAGAAACCACAGAACGCCACCTGCTTCGATCCTTACATACTACTTTCGCTTCGTGCACGTTCATACATCTGGTCATACAAGCACGCCGGTTACGAGTACTGCACACCCGACCTTTCTGAAGAACCTCACCAATAAGATCAGGGTAGGTCTTTCTAGGGCGTCCCCTCCCGGCTTATTCTGTAAGAAATCTCCTTCAGTAAATTAAGGTGAAGTGAGCTAAAACTGGGCTGTCACTATACGATGCTAGGGATCGACAGGTCGCCACACGCTCACTTCACGGAAGGAGGGTTTTACAGAATAACACCCCTGATCAACGACGATCGTTTCTCCGGGACTCGTCGAGCTTCATGCCTCGGCGCTTTTCTGGTGGTCGCCACTGTTGATTCTGGCTAACAGGAGTTGCAGTGGTTTGGGAATAGTGTGGCGGGCTTGGTCAAGCAAACGGTTATTGGGTTTTGCTATGAAATTCTTAGTAGCAGATCGGAGTTAGGATTTGTGCCTGGTTTATGGCAATAGTCTTGCTCCCATAACATGTGACCTAAATATGCCAGCGAACTGTGGGTGTACATTGGTACACGTCTGCCTAACCCTTCGGGGAATACAGGCGTGAATGATGTGTTACGTTAATTTATTTTAGACTTTGACATGCACGTGACAACTTTAATTAGTTAAAGTTTGCTTATAATTAGTTCAAAATAACATATTCTAGGAAAGGTTAAATTTATGTTTCGTCTGTATTAATTCGAATAATAACAGTTTCGTTATTATTTAATACAGAATCAGCTTTTCATGAAACAGCAAAGATTTCACTCTAAAAGGTTAATTTTGTAGACAGCTCCGTAAAAGTTTTATTTACTCTCAAAATTGAATTTAGAACGACTCGCGAGGGATAATTATAAAGAAGAAATTCATATTTTTCTGTCACTTCAAAATCTACGTACATTTTTTAGATCGTAAAAAATATATTTTCTCAAGTCTTGGCTTTTTAATAGCTTAAGTTTTTGACGTCTCTATAGAAAGTAATCTCACGGAAATTGGGTTTTCTTACGGCTTAAGAATCGGTCCTTTTTTGTCGAACTTACTCTATTTAAAATAGCTTAGGGGAAGTATTTCAATTAAATATGTATTTTTGCTAGGTTTTACGTTTTTTTTTTGTTATACTATATATTACGTGTTCAGATCACTCAAAATATTTACCTACTTATTCCTGAATTTTTAATATCGAGTCGTTGTGTGTACAGCAGATACTACGCAAAAAAAACACAAGTAAAACCAAGCAATATATTATCTTTATTTAAAGCTAAAATTGTTTGTTTATTTGGATGAGGTAATTTTAGAAATTACTAGTGTGTAGTTAGTACTAGAATATTTCGAGTGTCATAAGTGGTTAAGGCGCCCGCTTCTTATGCATAAAGGTGCAGGTTCGATACCAAGTCAGAACCAATGTAACTTATTCAATTCATATGTAGGTACTTTCTAAGTTTATCTTAGACATTACTGATTTTGATAAAGGAAAACATTGTGAGGACTTATAGTATAATTAATATAAGTCTCAAATCGCCAATCCACCCTAAGTAGCCGCCAGAAACCAGTTTAAGTATAAAAGCATTTTTACAACGCCATAAATCTCCTGGCCTGGTATTCCAATTAATACCAAGACAAAATTAGCATCCGGAAATATTAAGCCACCCGGATTCAGAAACGCCTATGCTTCGCACTAAAATGTAGGCGATAAATTCTAAATTGCAATTTTATTGGGCACTCGTAAATCCTCCGGCCTTTCTTATAAATCTAATAAAATGCGTTTCATCCACTCAGACATTGTAACATCGCTTAAAAAGTTAATTTCTTTAAAAGTTCAAAATGGCCGCTGAGATTTCGCGCGCTAAGTGGTCGGAGAGCCTCAATCAAGTTTTTGCGGGATTTTGATTGAATTTCTTTCTTTCCGTTGTGTTTCGAAATGTAATTGACGGATTAGTATTTAATTTGTTGCTAATGGGAGGCGAGGACGAAGTTTGAACTTATTTCGCTTAATAACATTATTTTAATTATTTTGTTCTTTGTGCTACTTACCGGTCTTGTTTGACTTAATGTGATGATATTATTATAATACTAGCTTCTGCCCGTGACTTCGTACGTGTTAAATTTGATATATCATCCTACGGGAACCGTACATTTTTCCGAGACAAAAAGTGCCCTGTCCTATGGGTTATTCCAAACTACAATCTATCTCAGCAGAGGCAGTGTAAGGCGTGGGTGACGTGGGCCACCGCCTACGGCCCTCGCGGTCTAAGACGCCTCGCGCCTCGACAGCCCGCGAACGCAAATATAAATATAATAACTAATCTAACAATAAATAATACAAAAAACCGGCTAGCAAGTATCTGGCAATACTAACGTATCACATTCGTTTTTTAAAGATCTAGTCTGGCAACATATGCTGGCGTTGTGCGCGGTTTAAGGCACCCTTTTTGGGGTTCCGTACCCTAAAAAAGGATACCTAAATCTATCTTTGTGAAACACTAAACCAACCTTTAAAGTACCTAATACATTAATCTCTTTACCTAAAACCACAGCCATTTTATTACATGTACAATATAAAGACCCCTTCCCGACAGGTCCCTCCCTAACTAACCTGTTGACCTTTGACCTTTGGGTCTAAATGCACTTACTGCCGGCTCCAGGGTTCAATTAACACCTGTACTCTGAAGGTTCCGTGATGGAAATTGCTTTGAAGGTTTATTTTTAGCTTTTTCTCGTTCGATATTTAATTTTCAATAAGACGTCAACGGTTATTAAATGACTAGCTCTTGCCCGTGGCTTTTGGGTGCGCGTTTTTTTTTATTCTGCTATCTTGCTACTTATTATTATAAACTAATGAAATCTTCGTTCGTTTATCCGCAAACAGATTGCAACAACGCAACGGAATAACGTCACTAATTTTGTCATCCACTAAATCATAAACATCATTCTTTTAAATTAGTGTACATACGGTCAGCAATAGAAATCGATTTACATTGTTAATTTTACATACCAATTAAATAAACATTCATTCAACAAAAAGTTTATTTTATATTTATTTAACATTCATTTAGTATTTCCTTTGATGCCGTACTCAATAATTAGTTTTTTTTTTAAATAAAAATCTACCTTTTAGAATGAGCAACTATTTTCAAATTTATTAGTTTTTCTTTCTTGTGAAGTTCAAAAGTGCCTTTTAATGGTCTAACTAAAATAAATGATTTGAATTTGACTTTCTAAACTGTTAATCCACGTTCGTGGTTGATTGTCATCACCAACATCACCATCAACAGTACCCAAATCCGGATAACATAATTTATTGACTAGTATTCCGCAAAAAGTAAAGCTGCTTGTAAAGGTTTGCCGTACAAAATTTTGTTCCTTTTATTGTCTTTCTCATCCAGAAATTCTAAATCCAGAACAATCCAGATTTGTTTACCAACGCAGCATACGGCAGGCGTCGCCAATATGCCCCTATATCGGACAATGGCCGAATATACGCATAGCGGTAATGTTTCAGGTAAATGAGCGAACTGATTAAGGTCAATTCATTAAGGGTCAAAAGGTTTTTTTATAAGGGATTTATGGTAGCAATGGAACGGAGTAAAGGGTTTTAGTTGAAATGAAATCTTTTTATCCCTAAATAGTATTCTATTGATGTTTGTTAGCAAACATGGAGGGAAGTTGACATTTTATCTTTTAATTAGTTTATTTTGGAGACTTTTTCTTACTTCTCCACTGTATTTTCTTATTACATAATTTCAAAATGTAAAACAGTTGAATCGTTTTTCGCAGTTGAACCGTTTTTCGGAACTCGTCGTCATTCCATGCCATCACGCTTGTTTTCTCCGAAGGGTTAGTCAGAGGTGTGTTGTAACTCACAGTTCATCGGTATGTTCAGGTCCTATGTAACAGCGGTCGAGACTATTGAAATGAATCGAGCACATATCCTAACTCCGACTTGCTACTGAGATTACAACCACACCACACCAAACCACATATGAAAATAAAATAACAATATAAAATGACAACGATTTGTTCTAATGTTATAATGAATAAAGAAAAGATACGTGATCTTCAAAAGTATTCGATACACAGTATAATTTAAAAACCGAAGCGTTAGTATCAAAAATCCAACTTCTAAAACAAAAGACATTATCTCAATCAAGTTCCCTAAAACTTAATTTTATCGAGCAATTATTTGTTTCGTAAACTCTCGCTTTTTATCATAAAGCTTTAATTAAAAGGCCCATGCGGAAATTTTAGTCAGAGGATTTGACCTACGAAAATTTTGAGTCGAAAAGTTTTCAAACAACAGAGCTGGTAACATTTTGGTGACGTAACAACATGGCGGATGATGAAAAACAAGAAACTTTCGCGCCATAATTGGTTTTTACAAAAACTGTTAATTGATACTTTTCGGTGTCAATGTTGAAAGGGTGAAGTTGAAGGTGATAGGCTGACGATCGTTTTAGTTTCTTGGGTATTATAGGAATCAAACAATGAGAAGGTTTTAAAGTTTCTTGTTCGTTCTTCTCCATCGAGACCGACTTTCGTTTTAGAATGAGCATCAACATTGTGACTAACTGACCCTCTCCTTGATAATTCAAAAGCGCTTGTAAATGGTTTAATTGAAATAAATGCTTTGACTGTGAAGTTTAAGATTGCACACGCTTTCTTTTTCAAAATTCGATGAGACGGCAATCCGGCGATACATTGGAGATCAGGCGCAGGCCCATCGGCTTTACGCGTTTTCTAAGGTTCGGGTGTATTAAACCGGTAACTTAACCTAACTCCGGGCTGGTACTGAGAAATGCCTCTTGGCTATCATTATCATTGTTAACTAATAAATATTCCAACAGTCGATTGTTTTTACGTAACAATCTTTCTTGAAACTATTAATTTCATTCGATCGCTCCAAAGCCCATTGAAACTAACTTCTTTAATTGCCTACCAACTAACAAGCTACTGTTGATTGGTTGCAACTTTTCTGCATTGTAACTGAGCAGCGAGAAATGCCGTCCCAAATCAATGAAAGTCTTTGCAACGTTCCAAAGTCTTTGAACTTTGAATTAAGTTCAAAGACTTTGTGACCGTAGCGAGTACACAATGGTGCTTTGTGTGGCGCTGACTCGTTTAATTACTGCGTTGCATTCGGTCCTGTCTGTCGTCTTGTGGTTTAGCCGTCGCAGGTCGCTCTGTGGCTTTCTAAATTAGGATCCTAGATGATGTTAGGGAGAGGATTGGTCAGACGGATTGCTTTACTGGAGGGATTAGATTCAATCCATCTTGCGAGTGGTATATGGAACTATTTACTCTTGTACGGTTTCGAGTGAACGTTTTGATGCAATATGTTAAGTAGCCAATTAAAAATGATTGCCACTTTAAGACAAAGAGTTAATCTCGAAAGAAGGCATGAGCATTGATTACCACGGTGGCTCAAGCCCGATAGGCGATTCCAGACGTATATTTATTTCAACTCCAGGTTTACCTTAAGCGTTTATTTACTGATGTCAGTGATGTCCAAGATAAACTTAGAAAGTTCATATTATGAATTGAAAAAGTCATGTTGGTACTTGCCCGGCATTATTCACGCATGACCCGCAGGCGTCTTAATCACTAGGCCAATCACGCGTAATGACTAAGACTAAGACTGTAGATTAGGTATCGTCTTATTATTGTTCATGCAAGGCAAAGACCTGTTCTCACATAATTCTTCTTTCGACAACGGCTTCTGAAAGCTATCAACTTAGGCAAAAGATAGTCTGGATGGAACCGTCCATTATCCCAACACATCCTTTCCAGATTGACGTTAAAATCATTCATCCATAAAAAGTAGGTACCTATGCTATAGCACAAAATTTCGATAATCTCGTGCAGGCCGGTTGAACGCATGTGCACTCAGACGGGGCGGCTCGGTTCAATGCACAAAGCGCAACATGTAATATCGTTGTACACACCACTGGGGATGCCAATGTTTCATATTTGTGATTTGAGCTAAGTATTGGTAAAATGAACTAACCTACAATCTTTGCTTAAAGCTCATCTCAAACGAATGCTGTGTGTGTGGGTGAAGTAAGAAATTAAATCGTTAATAATATGATCAAACTATTAAAAAGACAAAAAATCTTTGTAATAAAGAAAAAAATTAGAAATCCAATTACAAGCAGACACATTTTTGATTTATGTTTATGGTTCCGTATGACATAAAAAAGCGGAACCCTTATAGGATCACTTTTTGCCCGTCTGTAAAAAAATGGTTTTACCGAACTTCTAAACAATGTAGAAGTTGAAATTTGGCACAATATTAGATCTTGATAACGTGCACACCACACACATATACACCCTCTTTGAAGCCGTATGTACTTATTTGTGAATATAAATTTAAAAACAGCACATACATACCTACATACATACATACATAAACTCTCGCCTTTTTCACATGGGGGTAGGCAGAAACCACAGAACGCCACCTGCTACGATCCTTCGCCTCGTTCACGTTACAAGCACATACAAGCACGCCAGTTACGAGTAGGTACTGCGCACCCGACCTTTCTGGAGAACCTCACCAATAAGGTCAAGGTAGGTTTTTCTATCATTTTTTCACCAATAGTTACATATTAGGTAATATCGAACGCTACACGCAACAAATTATTTGATCTCATCCATAAAATAATATCCTCACACATTCTATTTTATGTGCAATGAAATATTTATGCTTCTCGTCTCTATTTTTCTGTCTCGTATTTTTGCTATAAAGTGTAAGAAAAAAATATAATCTGTGATTTTATCTAGAGTGTTGTGATACGATAAACTGCCAGCTTTTGGTATATTGCCAAGTGGAAGTAGAGGGGAGTGGAACTAAATGGAACAGATGAGATGGAATAACACGTTGGATGACGAATATTCGATTATATCATCTTTATCATTCGCTATAATGATAAATGATCAGTAGGCCGAGATCTTGTAACATTTTATCACATAATATAAATCTTACTAATTCGAGTGGTAGTTCAAGAGATTAGCTCGTTTAAACAAAAATCCGCAGCTTTTATAGATAAGTCCAGATTTCCTTACGATATTATTCTTCGCCAATGTCAGTGATGTCAAAGAAAACCTTAGTACATAATAATATGAAAAACGAAAAGTCACTTTGGTACTTGCCCATGGCCGGTTGCAAACCCACAGCCTCCTGCACGAGAGGTGGGTTGTCATCGCGACACTCCCGTTAAACAACGAACAGGAAAAAAAGCAGTCAGGTTTAAAATAAACTATCAACGGAACACGTATGAACAACAAAACAACACAGCAAACCGTTCGCCGTTCAGTATTCATTGTAAACAAACAATTGAACGAACTGTAAACTATTTGTAAACCACGGATGAATGCTGGGTAATGTTTTGTAAAACTTACAATACAAATGACGCTGGTCAGAAACAGGTCAAAACTCTTCAGTTTCCTTTTCCTGTTTCGGGAACTTAGTTTAGTACCAACTGGTCACGTAATGGGGCTAAGTACTATAATACTGACATTAAAAAAAAAAGACTTTATATGTCGCTTCCAACCGGTCCTATTTAAAATCTATGGGGGAGGCCTATGTCCAGCAGTGGGCGTCCTGTGATTGATAATATGATGATGATTATGACTTAATATGGATTCGAAAAGAAGTAAAAGTATCAATAATGGTTCTATGGCAATTTAATTGCACAATTTATGTGATGTGTCGGCATCATCAAGCAATTTCAAGACAGCCCAATAGCTTATTGAAGGATTTATCCAAACGGATGGTTGACACTTCTCGTGACCCAAAGACTAGTTTTTACCTTGGCCAGAAAATTGGCATTGCCATCGAACGTGATTAACCCGCCAGTCTTTTGGCCACTTTTCCAGATAACGGCGATGCGGAGGATTTTTTTGAGGCCATGTCGTTATAATTTGTAATTACTTCAAGACTATTATAGAAAAGCTGAGAGTGAGCTTAAAGTAAACAGTTCACTTCGTCTAAACACACCGAGGGACATTTTTACAAAACAAACCGGCAGTTCATAGTTTTCAGTTCAAACTAAAATGAAAACAAACAACTCGGAGTCAACAACGACAAGAGTATCCAAAGGCTGGCTACAAACGAACCGACAGAACGAGCAAACAGCACAGTTTGTTCCGCGCTGATATAATTACTGAGCAAAAAATATTGCTGCTCTGTCGAGCAATAAAAAAGAAATAAGTCGTGGAAGCGTCCAGTTACTATGGTCAAGCACGAACAGGGACAACTTTTAATAATAATACCAGCCTATTTAATCAGAAATCGGATCGGGTAATCGCTGAATGCGGGCAGCGCAAGATCAGAAATTGTGGCTATCTTTAGGGCAGACTATATCCAACAATCCTACGTTTCGGAACGAGCAACTAGTTTCAACTTTTAACTGTAACTTCTTGACACTTCAAAAGTGCTTGTAAATGGTCTAATTGAAATAAATGCTCAATGACTCAGTGGACATTGGCTGATATGATGATGATTATTGTCCCACTGCAAGGCAAAGGCCTCTTTTCAAACAGAGACGCTAGGTACAGCTTTTGCCCGCGGCTTCGCTCGCGTTAAGAAGTATTATTATTAATTAGGTATTTCGTTCCATTAGGTACTGATAAGTTCAAACAAATATGTTTTCATCCTCCATCATCCCTTATTTTAACCCCATGGGGGTTCAATTTATCAAAATCCTATTTAAGCGGACGTCTTCATCATAGTAGCTCCAATCTTTAATTTCAGTTCAATCAGTCGAAAATCTAAGAAGATTTATACAAACTTTCATCCCCTATTTTATACCCTTAGGGGTGGAATTTATCAAAATCCTTTCTTAGGGGATGCCTACGTCATAGTAACTTTATGCATGCAAAGTTTCAGCTCGATCGGTTTAAAATTGACAAAGTTTCATACAAACTTTCATCCCCTATTTTATCCCCTTGGGGTAGAATTTATCGAAATCCTATTTAAGCGACGTCTTCATCATAGTAGCTCCAATCTTTAATTTCAGTTCAATCAGTCGAAAATCTAGGAAGATTTATACAAACTTTCATCCCCTATTTTATACCCTTAGGGGTGGAATTTATCAAAATCCTTTCATAGGGGATGCCTACGTCATAGTAGCTTTATGCATGCAAAGTTTCAGCTCGATCGGTTTAGAATTGACAAAGTTTCATACAAACTTTCATCCCCTATTTTATCCCCTTGGGGGTAGAATTTATCGAAATCTTATTTAAGCGACGTCTTCATCATAGTAGCTCCAATCTTTAATTTCAGTTCAATCAGTCGAAAATCTAAGAAGATTTATACAAACTTTCATCCCCTATTTTATCCCCTTAGGGGTGGAATTTATCAAAATCCTTTCTTAGGGGATGCCTACGTTATAGTAACTTTATGCATGCAAAGTTTCAGCTCGATCGGTTTAAAATTGACAAAGTTTCATACAAACTTTCATCCCCTATTTTATCCCCTTGGGGGTAGAATTGATGAAAATCCTTTCTTAGCGGATGCCTATGTCATAACATTTACCTGCATGCCAAATTTCAGCCCGATCCGTCCAGTGGTTTGGGCTGTGCGTTGATAGATCACTATCTCAGTCAGTCAGTCAGTCAGTCACCTTTGAATTATATATATTTAGATTTCAGCTCAATCGAACATCGATAAGTGGCTCATATTTAACTTGTAAGATTTGACCTACGCAAGAGAAAATAAATAAAAGCTTGTATTGGATACTGCAGTGTCTGCTTTCTCCGTTGGGAAAAGAAATGTAAGTTCATAATAATATTGTATCCATGTTCATGAGAGCAAACCCTACCAAACAACATTATTTTATTTCTTATTCAAAATCATAATTTTGCAACCTAACGATAATTATATCGTTCCTACTTTATTTCCAAGCGTGAAATTGCATGAATTTTAAACGATTCTATTACGAATATTAAGTGTATTAAAGTGCAAATCAGCTTAAATTTTCTATTACAAAGCCTCGGTGAGCTAATTTAACGTTATTTATGTTCGTAGATTAACTTATTAACGTGATGTGTAGTATTGATTACACGAGAGGGTATTCTGTGTGTGCACGATGCGGTTTTGAAAATGCCAAAAAAGCAAAAGATTATTAGGTACTCGTCCTTTATTTTGTGGTTTGTAAATTACAAAAAGCTAAGAGGACTTTGTAAGAGGATAACTACACTTAAAATATCTAGGCTTAGTTAGTTACTCGTCAAATAATTTATAAAAAAAACTATTGATTGTTCAATGTCGTACGGGATTTCGAATTACTTATCAAACATCTCCTCGATTGCCTTGTTAGCCTAGTGGTACCAAGAGCGACTCCCTATGCTAGAGGTCTTGGGTCAAATCCCAGGTCAAGCAAAAAGTGTTTTTGGATTTTCCTATGAAATTCTCAGCAGCTCGGAGTTAGGATTTGTCTCCGGCTAATGGCAATAGGCTCTCCCCTATTTTGTGGGACCTAAACTTGTGAACTGTGGGTGTACATTAGTATACAAAGTCAAATCATTTATTCCAATTAGACCATTATAAGGCACTTTCGGACGTCAATTAACTAAAACTATTGAATCTAGTTGCCCATTCCAAAAGGTAGTTTCGTATGGAGAAGAACGGGCAAGAAACTCCATACATACTCTGACTCTCTCATACCTTTGCCTAACCCTTTGGGAAATACAGGCGTGATGGTATGTTATGTAATCAAACATACAAATATTTGTTTCGTACAGGAGTCAAACGCAAGACACGCAGTGCAGCAGCTAATCGCTCAAACACTGCGTCAGCCGTATAGTCAAATATACGCTAACATAATTTGTTTTTTCCCGAAAGTAGGTCATCGAACTATGAACATAGTTTTTTAAAACCAATTTCTAGTTGTACAAACAGGATTTAAAAAGTTTAGTAAAAGAGAATTGCAAAAAGTCTAGGTGGACCGCAGAGCAATCTGAAAAACTAATTTAATTTCAATCGTTTTCTTTTTGTTTTGCCCGATGAATGCTGCGCTGGTAAATCTGTTTAAACCTAGCTCGCAAATAATGCTACGTGTATAATATTTGTAATTACATATTTATAGTACCATTACTCCATTTATAACGCAGTTAACGTGTTATATTTTTGAAATGATTGTCAAAAAAAAGCAAAAAGTGTTATTGGGTTTTTCTATGAAATTCTCAGTAGCAGCTCGGAGTTTGGATTTGTGCCCGGTTAATGGCAATAGGCTCGCCCCCTATTACATGGGACCTAAATATACCGGCGATCTGTGGGTGTATATTGGTACACCTCTGCCTAACCCTTCGGGGAATACAGGCGTGATGGTATATATATTATTATTATGATTGTCAAAATCAAAGCAAAGTCAAATCATTTATTTCAATTACACCATTGAAAGGCACTTTTGAACGACGAATGCATTTTGGTGACTTTTTTTAAAGTGGTTTTTACATTGCTTGCAAATAATGGAGCTTATTATGTGTTTTTATTAAAAATATTATAGCTTTGCAAGGTTATTTTTTTAATGCAGTGTACTCACTGAGCAATTAAAAGAAAAAATGATGAATTTTCAGTCCTCGGGCATTGTAAGAGCCATTCGTTTCGATTGCACTTTTTGCATATAAAAGAAAGTCGATATAATAGATACCTATTGTAGTGTACATTCTATGTACTTTTGGCTATTTTATCCACGAGACAACTGTATTTTAAAAACTTCCTAACATCAGAAATATAATAATTAATAAAAGATTTTCATAGTTGTAATAATTAAATGAGAAATTAAAGAAATAGAATATTTCGACGTCACCGCCCCAATTTCTACACCCGTATATTTCAACTCACGTTAACAAATTCCACGTACAGGATTACGGAGCATTACCGGGGTATACGCTAATATACAGTCGAGTGCTTAACTATATCGCAAAGCGGGTGAAGCCGACTGTGAAACTAGTGCTGAGAACAACAGTCAGTTAACGTGGAGTTCCAGGCTGTTGGATTTCAAGATAAGTAGCTGTAGTTCTATTGTGATGGGAGAGTAGTTAAGGTTCCCGCTTTTCGGGTATTAGGTTATGGGTTCGCAACCGGGAACGGGCAAGTACCAATAGGCTTGTACGTATTATTGGTGAAGGAAAACATCATTAGGAAAACTGGACTTATAAAAAATATTAGTCCAATCGCCAATTCGAATGAGCAAGCGTGGTGATCAATGCTCGTGCCTTCTCTGTATTAGAAGAGCCCTGCCCTGCCCTGCAGTAGCTCAATAATAGGCTGATATGAATAGTATCAAGTTTCTTGCCCATCTTCTCCATACGAAACTACATTTTGGGATAGGCGACTACATTCAATATTATTTATTATTTTTTCTGATATTCTGAGTTTTAGCAATCTTCTAATATCAGAAGCTTTACAAAACAAACGAACATCTCTTCAGCTTTATAATATCAGTATAGGTACCTACTTACTTCTCTAGCTAACGAACCGAGCCACGGAATTTCGCGTTGGTTCTACACAAAAACACCAACAATTACGTCTGTCAGCCATGTTGAAAAGAAAAACGAAGCCACCTTTACACCGTTGTAGCGACCAAACACGCTGCTCGAATCACGATGCAAAAGAAAAAAGTAAATATAGTCAGAGAGCTAGTGACGAAAAAACCTAGGCTGTTACTAGTTTTTCTGAACGAAACAGACCAGCTTTCATCACATTTGGTTGACTGGTAGAGAATATTTGGTTTTACTTACATACATAACCTCACGCTTATCTCCCAGGGGGTAGGCAGAAACCACGAAACGCCACCTGCTACGATCCTTACATACTCCTTTCGCCTCATCCATATTCATACATTTGGTCATACAAGCACGCCGGTTACAATATGCTGGATAAAAAATCGGCAATATTTTTTAATTATAAAAAGTTTCTTGGAAAATATTTGTTTGAGACGTTTGAGATTGAAACACTATAGGGGTCCCAGTGCTCGCCTGGTTTTTCAGGACATCTAGTGGCCTGGCCTATTCTTTGGCCAAAGAATCAGCATTGCCATAACCTAACGTAACATGGTAATACTGGGGCACTTTCCCATTGAAAGTGATGCGGATGAGTTTTTTTACCACCAACTTCTAAACTTCTCTGGCCTTCCAGCCCGCCGGCCGTCAGCCAGCTTACTGAGAAATTCGTAATGGGAAAACTTAATAAAAAACCCAGGTTAAACCCAGGATCTCACGCTCAGCTGATACGTTTGTGACCACGAGACCAACGGGACATTTAAAGACAACTAATATTGTTTGAAACATTATTTATTACCTACAGTAGTATTATTTCGTCTTTTTCTCTGAATAATCAACTTAGATGCATATTTTTATGAATACAAACTCCTAAACTATAAAGGCAAAATGAATATTCATTTACTGCTCAAAAAATCCAAACATTTCGAATAAAAATTGAAAAATAAGCTATATTTTTTTCGAGTGAGAGTTTATTTTAGTTTGTCCCAGACAGGCTAAGCTTGGATTAAGTTAGTAAGACACATGGCATGTTTATATTGTTTTAAATTTAGCTTAAAATAATTTTATTTGATGTCCCTGGAGATTATTGTTTTGAGGTTTATATTTCGGAATGAGAGAGAGAAAAATACGTATTTTAATTGAACAGTAAACATTCTTCATACATTTTATGATTTAGGTACTATAAATACTTAAATACCCTAATCGTAGAATAATTATTGTAGTTCTGCCAAAACGAACCAATTTACATCGAATTTTATAAAAAAAAAATTATACACAAAAACGTATTTTTATTTAATATTAAACGATGATTCATTTTAAATCTATTCTAACCTTAAAAAAAATGTTTAATTGTGCTTTAGCTCATTTTGACAGAACCAACTTCAATTGAAAACCTCCTTTTTTGAAGCCAGTTACATCTCCTTTCAATTTGCATAATTAATCACTTCTGTCTCAGTACAATTTATCACTACAACGAATATCTTTTACTTTGGGCTAAAATCAATATTGATTTGGTAAAACAGAAACTATGTTGCCATTACTCAGGGTCCACAGTCCATCGAATTAGGGTGCAGAATAAAATAATAGTAGGGTGTACTAATGGTAGCTGTGAAGGTTAGCATTAACGCGTTAACGTAAAAGAATTCGATTTTCAAATTGGAAAAACGACTTCTATGGCAATTTTCTTTTAAATTTTGAATTAGGAACACAATTAGTCGGTCTTTTAAGAGGAAACGGAACCCTCTCCATGTGCTGATGGTGTCCACCGGGGTGGTTTTAGTGAGGTAAGAATCCCACACTCCCCGGTCTTATCCCAAGATCGGGCGCCTTTTGAAGGTTTCCCCCCGAAAAAAAAAAAAAAAAAAAAAAAAAAAGGTATTGATTGATATGAATAAGTATTTCAAAGTATATGAATGTTATTTACGAGACGACTATTTTTTATTTAAAAACCGGCAAAAAAAAACTGTTTTTTTTTCTTTATTTCATTTTTGTTATTTGTTCTTATAGGGGTCCTAGTTATACATACTCTGTGATAATTCCAGGTGTCTATGTATCTATTACGGTTTATGAGATATAGCCCGCTGCCAGACAAGCTGACGTACAGCGGGGGCTTATAACAGGATCCCGCTGGTACCCTTTAGTGCTTCAGGTAAAAATCGATCGAATTTACGTTACATATAATTTACCGCTGGGTCATCACGGTATTTTTTTAAAGATTTAGTGTAAGAAAAAAAAAACTCATTTTGAGATACGCCATAGTCAAAATCAAATCATTTATTTCAATTAAAACTTTTAAAAGGCACTTTTGAACGTCATTTACAATAAAGAAAAAAGCAGTATTGAATCTAGTTGCCCATTCCAAAAGGTAGTTTCATATGGAGAATATTGGGTAAGGAACTCCATATTAACTAATAAAAAAAAAATATACGTCGCCTAAAAAAGTGACAGATAAAAACTTCTACCACTTTCCTTAATCAACTCTCATTCAAAAGCCGTTCAGTTTCCTATCAAACCAACTTCAGTTCTCCATTACGTAGTAAGTTCGTCAACAGCACGAGAGCGACGCTTGACACTAAGTAATGCATGCTACCTCTTGTAAAGTTACCGACTGAACTGAATTGCTTCTCGTTCAAATAAAACTCGAGCCACTGAAGTTTGAAGTTTTCTGCTCTTTTCTTGGTTCGTGATTACACGAACTTTGATTTGCAGTTCGTTTTGTGAGTTTGTTTGTTACTCACGTATAGTAACGTTTTTGATTGTATGGATTTCTTAGTAGAATAAGCAAATGATTTTTAAGAAGTTCTATGATTATAAGCAAGATGAAATAATAAATCTATATCTGCTAATATTATAATGCTGAAGCTTGTTAGTTTGAACGTGTTAATCTCAGAAACGACTGCTCCAATTTGAAAAATCCCATTGCGTTATATACCATGTTTAACGAGAAAGGTTATAAGCCATATAGGGTAGTTTAGCCGGTTTGCCGGCCACCTCTGGTTTTCGGCCAGTACGTTGTTATATTAATATAATAAGGAAAATGAAACCTACCCATTTAAAAAAACAACGCCTACTTAATGTATTGGTATAAACCCTACAACTTTTGAATTTTGTAGAATTTTAATGATCCAACTGTGTCGTCTGTGACCCTCCGAAAGTCTTACAGTGCACGCGTGTGTCGAAATTAGTGAAAAAAATAGTGCGCGCATAATTTTTGCAAGCTAAGTTACAAAGTTGTTTATCGGTTTTATAAATATAATTATTGTTCTGTGCACGGGAGATAAGTTTAATTAGTGTTATTTTAATTAAAATGGAAGAAAGATAATGTTATTTACATTTAAATTTGATGGCCGGTAAACTAGATAATGATTTGGGGGACTATTTACTTCTCGGCCGGCCGGCCGAAAACTAGAAGAAGACCGTTTATATTTAATTGATTCTTTTGATTATTAAATAAGGAATTCTTTAAAAAGAAATGCTTTATACACAAAGTAGAACCGCTTCTCATTTGTGTAGTCAGATGTCGGCCGCATGTTTTGAGCTAATTATGTGGTAATAACACTTAATAGTTATTGAATATTTGACGGCCGAAAATTAGAATTTTAATATTTACCTTTCGGCCTAAGCTAATCGATAGGGTCGAAAAGTAATAATTTACTAACTGATTCTCGGCCAATAAAAGCTAATGATAATAAATCAACTAACTGAATCGAAATCATCACTCACACGAACAATACAGACGTAAAGGGACTTCCCCAAATTTTTTCTTATTAGCTAGTTAGAAAATTAAGCAAGTTGATCAACGGCCGGAAACTAATTAATTTAAATTTGTTTTTCGGCCGTGTTTGAAGGGATGGTCGAAAATCAGTTTAAGAAATCGTATTTTCGGCCAGTCAAAAAGCAGATTTTTTCCATAATCTCAATTATTTTTGTTATGCCATATTATCCTTTTTCCTTTTTGACCAATGTTCCTACTATTATCTTTAAAATGTTTCTATATGTTTAATATTTTAATTAAAATCGTTGATTCATACGTATTTTTTGCTTTTAATCCATTATAGAACCTACTAGTTAGCAAATATAGATCATTTTTCAAATAGCAGATTAGTGGCCGAGAACTAGCAAAATAATGGCCGGAAACTGAAACAGGTGGCCGAAAACCGGTGAAATCGCTATTTTCAGACATTTTAATTTTCAGTAATTTTAATTTAACGCTGGCGAGTAAAAGGTCTACAAATATCAAAACTACATTATATTTAGAGTTCAAAAATATTTAAGAAACTAGTCTGTGACTTTAATGTCATGGAGAAAAATCGTCACAAAGTCACACGTTCGCTTAAGTGGCCGAAAACCGGCTAAGTTACCCTACCATCACACAACGACTCACGGAAGGGGAACAGCTACCAATGACGTGACTCAACGCGGGCAAACCCGCGGGCTACACCTAGTTATTTAGTAACAAGACAAATGTTGTGCTTATAATTTTCTCACAAAATCCTGGTTGACACCAAAAAACCACAAAATTACACATGAAACAAACATTCGGAGGGGCCACTCAGGGCCGATGCCTGCTGACATCTTTTTTTTATGCGCGCGTGGAACACGAACGCGCCGTGGACACGGTTTACCACCCCCTTAAAGGTGGAGTTTCCAAAAATACTTTCTTAATGCTCGCTTGTATCTTTAAAGGAAGCCGTGTGCGAAATTTCACGTTCCTCATTCCAGTAGTCTCAACTGTGCTCTGGATACGTCAGTCAGTCAGTTTCTCCTTTTATACATACACTAGTGAACTGTCCGTGAAATTATAAAACCGCAATGATGGGAATAACATTCCGGCTTTTTTAAATGTCTTACCCTTAGCAAAATAAACGACATTATTTCCGCACCTCTCAGCTGACCTAGAATACCTACTCTCTACTGTACAGCATCTGCAGATTTATGAGCCATATCTGGTTCTCGTCTGACCGCGCTAGGACTCGCGAGAGATTGCCTCTGAAGCTTTTGTGATTTATATTGCCCGGCTAATAATAATGTTGGGAGACTTCTAATAAAAGTTGTCAATGCTAGCTTGCGTCCTTTAATTTTAACTATTTAATTTTTGTTTGTAAATTAGTTTTTTATTTTTTGCTTTTTATTTCGTAATATAGCCATTACCCAAATAAAAAACGAATGTAAGTATCCTTTTATTGATATTCGCCTTTAAACAGAAAATAATTATCGTAAAATCGTAATATAGTCATCACCCAAATAAAAATCGAATGTATCCTTTTAATAATATTCGTCTTTAAACAGAAAATAATATCTTCCTTAAATTTAAGTAACTGATCTCCTTTTCAGAGACAACATAACCAATTTTAGTTAAACACCAGCCGACACGACTTTCACAAACCCTAACATTGTTAAAATCACATCCCAAGTCCACTCAAATGATATAACGATTTTCTCATTGACCTCCCACACTTCACAACCAATCTTATCACACCCACTTAAGGCTGATTTTCGCTTGTGTCAAACAGATTACAATCTTGACTTACGTCTCGGTGTGAGTTAGTGTATGTATTTGTTATTATAATTACTAATAACATGGAGTTAATGTGTGGCTGTGACGTCATAATGTTATGTGGGGGGATGGGCGGTGATTCAAAATTGATTGGGGTGTTAAGGAGTCTGCCCCATGACCGCCTGCCTCGAATCTCTCTTCGGTCGTGTCAAAGTGCCGTCCCATTGGACTATAAGAGTGAGGAAAGAGGGATTGCACCTCTGTTTGTTCTTGTAATCTCCTTTGCACTTGGCAAATAAAAAAATAAATATTCAGTAGCAGTAGAACTCTTTGTGAAGGAGCTCGTCCGGGGAAGAACTACCACCATACTTATTTCTACCGCAGAGCAGCGTTACTGTGTTCCGGTTTGAAGGATATGGGCGCCGCCCGGTGGAATTACAGGCACATGAGACTTTTCAATCTAGTCTCTGGGATGGCGACACATTTGCAAGGCCTTTGGTATGGCAGATGTTTAGCAGAGGTGTGCACTTAACATCAGGTGGGCCGTCGGCTTGTTTGCCAAACATTAAAAAAAGGACAGGAATTCTACCGGGATATTATTACATTATCTACATAGTACCTGAAAGGCACACACATCAATATTGATCTAGCGTAATCTCTAAAGCAGCAGATGGATGCGGGCTGCCCAGGACCGGGATGGTTGGCGCTCTTTGGGGGAGGCCTACATACAACAGTGGATGGCTATGGGCTGATATAATGATATGATGAACCTCTCAAGTGTAGGTATAGTGGCATTTTGGACACTGTAGTAAGTGGACCATCGTCTGGTCAGGAGTACCACAATCGCACTGGGTATCAGTGGGATCATACATCTACAAAAAGATCACACGATCTATATTTTTTTGGTTTTATTTTTGTTTCGACTTTGCGTGTAATTAAGTATTTGGATATCACAAGACTGTATCCACGAGAACACTGCCGTCATACGGTGCAACAGGTTGATAGAAATATGTGTATTTTTCAATTTAAATTTTCCTAAATAACAAACAAACTCACCATCACACCTGTATTCCCCGAAGGGTTTCACAGAGGTGTATCAATATACACCCACATTTGCCGGTACATTTTAGTCTCATGTATTAGGGGGTGAGCCTATTCTTAAATGAATAACAAATAAATAATAAATTACTTTGCTTAATTCTTTGTTTAACGCGATAATTGAACCTGAACCACGTTCAGAAAGGGCACTCCCAACCACTAGGGCATTAGAACTAATGTGTTGCGTGAAGGACCAGTAATGAAGACGTATGCGAGATCTCTTGTGTAATTAACGAGAGAAAATCCTGCTGATATTTATATGGAGAGCCGCCTAATGTTTGTAACCAAATGTGTGTTAATTTATTATTGAATCTAGCTATATTAATATAATAAAGCTTAAGAATTTGTTTGTTTCGTGTCGCGGTAATGTCAGGTACTTCTAGTCCGATTGGATAAAATCCTTGTGTGAGAAAAACAGTCTTGGGGCATAGCTAGTTTATAATAATTATACATAATATTACGACTTTAATCCCCTTAACGCAAAGGGCACACGAAGGAATATAGATGGTTTTTAGTCAGTAAAAGTCTGACACTCCCTCCCGTCCCGCCCATGGGGTCATTTGATGATTTCCCATCTCTAAAAAAAAACCCCTTAGGGTTAGGCAGAGATGGATTTATAATTAGATGATTTATTAATCCATTTATTTCAAGCCACGTCAAATTACACAAAATATGAAAATACAGTAGATTTACATAAAATAAATAAATTATAATTATGTCAAAAATTGAATTAAAATTAATATTAAATCACACCACAAGCCAAAATTTAAAAAGAAACGAAAATCGTTAAGGCCACCCACATCTGGGCATTAAGTGCGCCTTTGTACGGTGTATTTTTACATTTGTGCATAAAGTTTTAATAAATAAATAAATCTGCATATTATGTTCTAAAAGTGTTCTATGCAAGATGTTAAACTAACTTACAAAAAAAAAAAAAACCGCACTAATTAAAACATTTTCCTATAAATAAATCTTCCTATACAATACAAGAGATCCATTTTCTAAATCCAACTACTTTGACAGTCAAAATCTCCGAATACTAATTAAATTTCAAATTGCTACCTACTTCAACGTTACGACGATCAACCGCAAATCGGTCAAAGATTTCCTCTTAACCGCATTGACAACTAACCCTCAAATGCTAAAGTTGCCACGCAGGAATGCAATAACTCAGGCGCCTCTAATTTAACCCGTAACCGCTGATTTGAGGCGACCGATTAAAGGCTAACTTTGTTGAATTTAACTTGTTTGTATCGATCGCTTTTGAGGGGTTAACTGAGTAATTAAATTTGGTTATCGATTGACTGGGAAGCTGTTATTATTTTACTATTATTTAATTATTATTAAATGGTACATGGCAATAGGCTCGCCCCCTATTACATGGGACCTAAATATAACGGCGAACTGTGGGTGTACATTGGTACACCTCTGCCTAACCCTTCGGGGAATACAGGCGTGATGGATGGTGATGGTAAATGGTACATTATGATACTAGTGAGCTAAATTGGTCATTACAGTCGTGGTTGCATTCGAAAGCGAAGCGTAATGTCAATAGGCTCGCCCCCTATTACATGGGACCTACACAACGAACGGTTGAACGAACGTTGAACTGTTGGTGTACATTAGTACACCTCTGCCTAACCCCCCGAGGAATACAGGTGTGATGGTATGTTATATCTAAAACATAAGTACAGCTAAGACTTTCTTGTCTTAAAACCTGTCTAATACCTACTTTCTGATCCCAAGTAATTGACTTAGTCTTTCAATTTAACCCTAAAAGCAAAAAGAAAGCCCGGCTATTTTTCAAAGCCGGGCTTTCTCGAACCAGAGACAGATGTAAGACGATTGCCCTTAAGAGATAATTAACTTTATGATATAGTTCGCAATACGGCTTAAAAGATTAATTATCAAGTCTTACGACTCAGTTGGGAAATTGTGGGAAGAAAATGGAGTAAGCCCTAGATCCTTAGATAAGAAGACAACTTTGTTTTTTTCTGTTGCAGATATGGCGACGAGATAGCTAATTACTTTTTGTTTGATTTTTTTTCTGGGCTCTTACATTTATTATTATTGTACTTATTTCACCCACCTTACGTTATGTCTTTGATTACTGCTCTGCTCTTGTAGATCGTAGCGTGATGTTTTATTTTGCGTGGCTTTATAGGGGTGAAAGAATTTTTCAAAATCGGTTCTGTAGATCCAGAGATTATCCTCCTACAACCTCACGAACTTTATCTCTTTATAATATTAGTATAGAGTTATTGGCTTTTATCCGTGACTTTGTCCTCAGGGAGGTCAAAAACCTCCTTAATTCGGCCATGTCACAAAATCCTTTCTAATCTGACGTTTCCTATCTACCTTTAGAACAGTTTCATAGGTCTAGACGTTTTCCAGATTTCAGTTTTATGTATCATACGAAAGAACTTGACCAACTGCCCCGTTGGCCTCGTAGTCGCAAACACGACCACGACTGATGAACATATCCTAGGTTCGACTTCCAGGTCGAGCAAAGTGCTCGGAAAGCACGTAAAGCCGTTGGTCCTGCGCCTGATCTCTCTCCGGTCGTGTCGGATTGCCGTCCCATCGGGCTATGAGAGTTAGGGTAGAGGGAGTGCACCTGTGTTTGCGCACACACTTGTGCACTATAATGTCTCCTGCGTACGTGGCTAGTCTGCATTAAGGTTAGCCGCCGTGGTCGGAATCGGCCTGGAGAATTACATTTACATACATTTTTTTTATACCTCCAACAGAATTTTTTTTACAGATTGACTCCAATATTAGATTGCGATCGTTCCTAAATAAAAATAACCCCTCAGACCTGATTCCTCCAACAACTTTTCAATAAACACCTCTACAGTAGCCAAAGGGTCACTAATACTTTTTCCCCATTTCCCCCCTTAAGGGGAACTCATTAGCGGCGAGTTTCCCCTTTCTTGTTGTTCTAAGTCTTCCACTGACTTGTTCTTTGCTATTATTAATTCAGCGGCTTTGTCTGTAGCTCGTGTAATTAACGGAAGTGTGTGGCTGGCGTGTCGAGGTGTTTTTCTTGAGGGTAGTAGATTTATTAAGTGGGTAATAGAGGTCACTAGTCAATTGACATACTATTTATGAGTTGTCAATGCGATTTTTTTATAGATTTTGTATGGCAATAGAGAGCTGTGACATCATTTATTTGCCATTGTACTAATTGGCTGCCTAGTCAATTGTTTGACATCCATTTTTCGAGTATATGGCATACGCGAGAAATTGATGTAAAACAGCTTAAAATTACACACACAAAATAACTTAAAAATTGACAGGGCAGTAGAAAAATGAAGACTTTTTGCCAAAAAGCTTGTTTCAACGCGCCTTATGCAAGCGTGATGATCAATGCTCGTGCCTTCGCTGTATGAGGTGGGACTATAATAGGCTGGTATTATTATAATTATTATAACCATACTACTAAATCTGTACACAATTTTCCAAGAAATATATATTGGTCCTGACCTTCTTGAGCTACCATGCTACCTCTAGAAATTTAAATCCAAGAAAATCCCTTATTCACTGCATAAAACGGATTGCTGACGTCATAATGCTCTAGAGCGCATTTGTGCTGGGTCCGTGACAATATTCGATATCCTTGCAACGACTAACGTCTGAACGTTGCACGGGTAATAGGGTAACCATTCAACTGGAATGATTAGGAATATTCCCAAATTTTAACAGAAGATCTATCTGGAAGATAGAAGATTTAGGTTTTGCTTGAATTTAAGGACTTTTTATTGAAAAAGTTTAAAATAGGAATTGGTTTTTTTACAGTTAGGTCCGATGGTCCATGCATTAGGTTAAAATAATAAGGTAATTAAACTTTAATAAACGAGGATCGACTGTGAGCAATCTCTACATGGCATAAAACAAAGTCGCTGCCTGCCGTCTGGACCCTTAGACCTTTTAAACTAGGCAACGGATTTAATGCGGTTCAATCAATAGATAGAGTGATTCAAGAGGAACGTTTGTACATGTAAAACATCACGCTACAACCAACGGGAGCCGTGCAGTAATCAAAGAAGTAAGTTAATGCATGTGAAACTGCAGGGTTACAAATAAATTAAGCAGAAAAACAATTTGAGCACAATTAATTCTATGTAACATAAATAAATCATTCACACAAACAAACCAAACTGTAGATAAGGTATCTTTACAAAGGTGAAGATTCAAAGATTACATACATCTAAAGCCACTTGACGGCAGACATCTTGAATGCTGGTAGGCTGTCGAGGATAGAATCCAATATCCTGTGGAGTGTTCAGTGCCAACAAGTGGTAGGTGCTTGAACTTTGGTTACTTGTAGCAATGTAATTTGAAGTTATAAATACATTTTCTGCACTGAGTATTTTTGTGACTGCCTCGTTAGCCTAGTGGTTTTAAGGCCTGACTCGTTAGTCTAATGGTTCGAAGCGCGACTGCTACGCTAGACGTCCTGGGTTCGATTCCTAGTTAGAGCAAAGTGTTATTGAGTGTTTCTATGCAATTCTTAATAGCAGCTCGGAGTTAGGATTTGTGCCCGGTTAATGGCAATAGGCTCTTCCCCAATTACATGGGACCTAAATATACCGGCGAACTGTGGGTGTTCATTGGTACACCTCTGCGTAACCCTTCGGGGAATACAGGCGTGATGGTTTATTTATATTTATTTTTGAAGGAAAGGTTTTTAAAGTTATCTTGTTAAAGTAAATAAACGACTATTATTATTGTATCGGGACCAATGTGTGTTTAACCGACTTCAAAATAGGAGGAGATTCTCATTTCGATTATTTATGTTGTTTTTAATAATCGACAGGTAGGGTTGTTCTAAATCTATAATAAAATAACAGTTAAAAGAGTTATTATGGTTTCCATTATAATAAAGGTAAGTAATAAGTACAAAAGCAGTTTCTATAAACTCCAAATTTTATAAGTAAAAGGTGAAGAAAATCTTGTTATAAAATATTAATGAACTTGAGCCTTCCAGAATTACCTTTTCTTGGTAAATAATTAATTTGTGAGAAACAATCATAAAGTTTCCTTATTTTTAGAACGCCCCGTGTCATAATAATAAAAACTAATATATTTTTCCTGTTTCGGATACGCAGAAAATCAAATAGAGTGTTGTGTAACATTTTTGTATGTTATTTGCTGGATAAGTTAAAGTAATATTAAAAGTTATGTAAAAGTGGTAAAAAAGGCATTATTTTAGGCCAAATCGCAACAGTTGCTTCTCAGTATGAAGAGCGTTATATATTGAGCAGTAAGGTAATATTAACCCATTATTGGCTTATGCTAGACAAAAAGAGAAGGCACGAGCAATTTTTACCATGATTGGTTGATACGAATTGGCGTTTTCAGATTCATTTCAAGTTTAAGTCCAGGATTTCTTGCAATATTTTATTTATTTAATGAAGTTAATCAACAGCTACATTGACCTACACTAGTACCCTAGTACTTAAAATAATGTAGAAGCTTTTAATTTTTCTTCACAAATGTCTGTGATGTCTAGTATAAACTTCAAAAGCACTAATGTGATTTTTTATTATAGGTATGTGTATACTTTAAACTTTGGCACTTTCCAGTACCGAATCCAAAACCGCATGCACGAGAGGCGCCTTAATCACTGACACTTCACAACACAACGTCACACGGGAATTGTCCTGACAAGCTCCTAATAATGGCCACCCTACTAAACATCTAGTTAAAGGTCAAAGTGTAAGTTTTACAGATCGGATCTGTCTTGCAAAGTTTATTCCTTCTCCCAAGACATATTAGGGTAGTTCGCTAAACTTATCAAGTAGTGTGCTTGTGAGTGTCATCGCTTATTATTAGTTTGTACTTACATGGAGACCTTGTTTCGGGTTTTATGACACAGCGCTTATTATTTGGGGAGAAAGAAAGTTATGCTGGTTTTTTGGTGAGTATGTTTTTGTAACCTTTATTAGAATTTACTTTAATTGCCTCGTTAGACTAGTGGTCCTAAGCGTAACTGCTGCGTAACGATAAAGGTCTTAGTTTCGATTCCCAGGCCGAGTAAAGCTAATTGATTGTAAAAGTAACTGTCTGTTTGTCTGTCTGTTACGTTACACTAAACCACTGAACTGATTTTGAAGAAATTCGTTACGGGGTAAGTTTGAACCTCAAGAAAAGCCATAGACCACCTCTTATTCCGCGACTTCGTCTGCCTCAACGATAACAGACATTTAGACAAAGTCGCAGCCAAAAGCTTGTAACTTTAATTTTTTTTAAAGAAAACTGTTCCTAATTTATTTATCCATATTTCCATACTAATATTATAAAGTGGTAAGATTTTTTTGTTTGTTTGTTTGCCACGCATAGGCTCTGAAACTACCGGACCGATTTTAACCATTTTTCACCAATAGATAGCTATATTATTCCTGCTGAGTAACATAGGCTATATAACATCACGTTTCTACCCTCGGGAACGGAGCAGTAACTAAAGACGTAACTTATGGCGGATGAAATAGCCACGCGGACGAAGTCGCGGGCAGATCGCTAGTACAGAATAAAATATAATCACATTTATTCTAGAAAATAAAATTGACTTCTATTTTCTATCGCGTCTTTTTATAACCGGTGGTTGTACCCGCTCGGTTAGTTTAACTGTCTTACTGAACGCTAACTTTAACGACCTCTAGACGATGGTTATTTCCTTTGCCTGATTTTGATTGCGTGCTGTTTGTACATGAGAATGCTTTGAACATATCTGTGATCGCGTTTTGTTAGGTTCGCAATATAAAGGCTTAACAATATTCTTTTCTTTTGCCCTCTTGCTTACTTTGTGTGGGACAAAGTTGTTACGCAAAGGCATCCCTTAAGTCCTTTTTGGCATTGTTTCTCTCGTCTCTTAAATTTTTACAACAGTTTACTATTTTTTTATGCCATTGGATGGCAAACCAACCCACGGCTCTCCTGATGTTAAGTGGTCACCGCTACCTACAAACATCTGCAATACCAGAGGCCTTGCAAATGCGATGCCACCCCACAGACAAAGTGAAAAGGTCTCATGTGCCTGTAAGTACATTGGCACACGGCACCCATAGATACCCTTTAAAACGGAACACGGCAACGCTGTGTTGCGGCAGAAATGGGTATGATGGTAGTACTACTCCGGACAAGCTCATTCACAAAGAGCTCTACTACTACCAAAATTAAAATCGAAATGTCGTCGCATTTGCAAGGGCTCAGGTATTGCAGGTATCTATAGGCAGCGGTCACCACTTAACATCAGGTGGTCCGTGGGCTTGTTTGACATCAAATGGCATACAAAAAACAGTTACTTTTCAAACTCAAACAAACTATTATCGTGTCTTCAAATTCTTCCTATATCATAAACATCTAAGTGAACATACAAAGTTAAGAAAGGTGTGCCTAATAATAAATAACCCGAAGTTAACAAGAAAAACAGTACAGAACAAACTGTTAGCCTCGCCACCTGAGCTTCCAAAGTAAATAATAAAGTTACGCTGCCAACGCGTCTGCTTCTAACCGCAGCTAGAAAACCGCGCCGTTATGCTAACTATAGGAAACTTTGAAAGCATGAATAAGTACATAAGTAGGAATTTATATTGCAATCTGTATGCAGAGGCGAGTTTGTGTGATTGTGGTATAACCTGCGCCAATAAAGGAATCCATTTTGAAAATGGCGGTCAGGCAATGGAGGTTATGATGCTTTCTCAATCGCACATTATGCTGTGCAAATGAGAGGGAAGGATTAGCACAGCTATTTTAGAGTCGTTGTATTATGTTTTTTTTAATTTGGAGATAATGATGTAAAGATATGGGAAACTTGGTGAATCGTTTCCTATAAAACATTTTTTTAAACTTGATATGGTGCATATGAAGTCTATCGGCCACGTAAGGGATATCTATTTATAGAGCACAAGTGTGTGCGCAAACACAGCTGCACTCCTTCTGCCCTCACTCCTATAATCCGATGGGATGTCAATCCGACAGAACTGGCGAGTGATTGAGCGCAGGACCCATGCTTTACGTGCTTTCTGAAGCACACCACTAACTTTAAAAGTAACTATAGTTAGATACATTCGGCACTGTAGGCTAATTCTTATACCTAAGGCTGATATTGGCTTGTGGCATAACTACAAATTAAACATCTAAGCAAAATTTCAACAATTCCTGCTTGCTAACTACGGAACATTACTTCCAGCAAACCTTTCATCTACAGACCCCTAAAATAATGCTAAAAAAGAACTAAATAAAGCTACCGGTACAACAGCATTGCTTGAAATCACGAATGAAATAGCCTGTTCCGTTCAAAGATCTGTATCCAACACAATGGTTTCCAATCTTATACACTGAATGAAGGGAATAGGTTTCTTTCTGTTACGACTAGGCCAGGGGTTCCTAAAGTTTTTCAGTTTTCGACGCATTTATTGGTTTTGTACTTTGTGTCGGCGTCCTACGAAAATACGAACGAAATGGGGAAGAATAATATTATAAGGAACTGAGTATTTAATTAAACTAGCTTATAATATCGGCTACCACGGGGTTTAAATGTTTTTTTTTAAACCCCGCAAAATTAGCCTTAAGGAGGCCATACACGTTAGGGTTTGCATGACGGTTTTAACCGTGTATGCAAAACAAACAGGCATAACCGAGTTGCGTATAATGGAGAACTGTAAGTTGTATCACATACACGCTAGGTTTTGCCTGTCGGTTGTGCATGCACGGCCAAAACCATCATGCAAACCCTTACGTGTATGGCCCCCATTAGTTATTTCCTATAACATCAGCTATCTGTCAGCGAAAGCCCCGTCAAAATCGGTCCAGCCGTTTCGGAGATAGGCAGAACAAACAGGCCGACAGACAAAAAATAATAGTAAAATGTTTTTTTTTGTTTGCGTACCGTGTAAAGGTGCTAATGCATTTAGAAAAAAAACTGTAATTTTGACACAGCGAACCGACACATCAATTTTGTTTTATTTATATAAATTTACATATAAGAATACATTTATTATTTAAGAGAAATAGGAAATGAAATACGATGGCAACTTAATCAATAGGACGTGTAAGTTTGGTGTTCTCCACACATTTTTTCAAATCGTGGGATAAGACTTACAGCACATTTACACTCTACGACGCACACTTTGGGAACCATTGGACTAAGGTATAAAGAAGGGGTCATAAAGGGGGTAACGGGTAAGGGGGACGGGGTTTTGTTAATGGTCGATTTTTATAGTAAACGTTGGTTACTGGGTTTATAGTTTCGCCGTGGGTATATCGTTTGATGGTAGATGGCTAAAGGATTGATTATCTATATTTCTGACTATATAGCGAATTATTGGCAACTTCGTCCGCGTGGTTTATTTTACCCGCGTTAAGTTACGTCTTTGGTTACTGCTCCGCTCTCGTGAGTCGTAGCGTGATGTTATATAGCCTATATTACTCAGTGATAATGTAGCTTTCTAACAGAGTCTAATCTAATATAGATTATTGGAATTGTTCCAGTAGTTTATTTGTTACATACAAAAATACAAATCTTTCCTCTTTATAATATTAGTGTAGACTAGCTTATGTCAGTGATTTCGTCTGCTTGATTGTCGGTTATAACGGTTTTTTTTTGTCCGGAATCCTAATTCGTTTTCCAAAATAAAAGTAGTCTAAGTTACTCCATGTAACATCAGATAACTGCTAGTAAAAGTACCGTGTAAACATTCATATTTATTTAGTAAAAAGCTGGTATTTTGACATTACAAATAGACTCTTCAATTTTCAACTGCCTCGTTAGCGTAGTGGTACTAAGTGCGCCTCCTACGATATTGGGTTATTGGGTTTTTCTATGAAATTCTCAGTAGCAACTCGGAGTTAGGATTTCTGTCCGATTAATGGCAATACATTCGCCCCCTATTACTTTTAACATTCCGGTGAACTGTGAGTGTACATTGGTATTCCTCAGGTTAACCTTTCGGGGAATACAGGGTTGATGTCTGTGTTTAGAAGATTTTGGTTACTGGATTTCTAGTTTTGCTGTGGGTATATCATTTAATGTGAGACGGTAAAGGATTGATTACCTATATTAGTATATTCTTATAGTACCTATTAGAGTAATGTCTTGAATTATCGTCTTTGGTATCTGCACTTAATTGTCCAATGGTAACATGAATCTCTAACTAACCGAACGGATGTAAAAAGAAACTTAACGAAGCCGAGAGTAATGTTCTTCACATCATTAGTATAATTTCTTTGCTCTGGAACATTCTGGGTAAAACAAACCTTATTATAAATGCGAAGTTTGAATGGGCTTGGTGTGTTACTCAATCACGCTAGACCGGCTAAACGGATCTAAATGAAAGGCACATCGATAGATTATAGTTAGAATAGCATAGGCTTTTTGCCCCTATTTGGAATCTAGTTAAAAAGGCGCAATTAAATTGTCCCACCTCCATCATTGTTACAACCGCAAATAAATTAAAAACCACAACTACATCCGAAAGCGGATTATCCGAATCTAGAGAACACCCGCTTTAACCGGGTGCTATTAGACCTCTTTAATAATGAATAGTACGTAGTCTGTCATCCCGGCGTTCCGGGGACACGGCACCGTAACCACAACGTCACGGCATCCGACACGGGACCGAGACGGCGGCGACGGGAGTCAAAGAATAATTAAAGAGACGTGACAATCCTTTGGATTTGTAATGCGGGTTGTGGCAACGTTTGGTGTTGGCTGACTTGGGGGAGTATTTTTTAGGTGGCGGTACCTATTTCAATTTGTTAACCAATTTAATACATTCATTAATGCAGATGTCGTGCAAGGAGGTTAAAGGTTAATACTAGGTAAGTGCCAATTTACAATGAACTTTTTAAGTTTAATTTGGGCATCACTAATGAGGTCGGTAAAGAAAGAAATCGTGAGAACATCAGCGCTTATAAATAATATAAGTCTGAATTCGCCAATTCGCCTTGAGTAAGCAGGGTGATCAATCCTCATGCAAAAGCACGAGGACAAAGGCCCAGTGGGGCACCATAACAGGCTGGTATTATCATTTAATTATTAAAATTCAAAACAAGTGCAGTTTATAATTCAGCTTTGAAAATAATTGTGTGCTAGATAGATCATATTATTTTTTTGGAAACAGAGCGTTTTTTTTTTAAATTGGAGAGGGGTGTCACTTTCTATTTATTAAAAGGTTCCGCCGTCAACTAGTACTGCAAAACCGTTGACATTTTATAACTAAGGATTGACAGCTGTCCAAAACATATCCGAAGTACCTATTCGGTATGGGGCAATGCCAGTGAGAATTACTTCAATTACAAAAGAATGTTGAAAGCCATTGAGTCAAAGTTTTAGGTTAAATACGTCAATCGTACACTCAATTACGATTCTTTTGTTGTCAAAACCAACGGAAATTATTATTAAACTTTAGTTATAAGAGTACTTCGAACTTAGTTAATTTAATTTGGGAAAAATTTTAGGGACTTGTTTTATTATTTGATTATTGGTTTTGGCGTAATTCGAAATTAGTTGGACAAAGAATGGATTTTATTGCTTTCAGTCGGTTTCTAATGATTGGCGCTGGATTGATTTATTATACTAGCTTTTGTTCGCGACTTCGTCCGTGTGTTTTTTTTTCACCCGTTTTATGTTTCTATTTTGGTGTTCTTTGGTATATAGCCTATGCTATCCGTACTAATATTATAAATGCGAAAGTAACTCTGTCTGTCTGTCTGTCTCTTCTTCACGCCTAAATCACTGAACCGATTTCAATGAAATTTGGTACAGATATAGTCTGGGACCCGAGAAAGGACATAAGATAGTTTTCATTCCGGAAATGTCCCGGGAACGGGAACTATTAATCCACGCGGACGAAGTCGCGGGCAAAAGCTAGTACTTCATAAATCTAGCTACCTTATGAGTGTCAGACTCTAACTGACTATCTACCTAATATAACAAGAAAAAAAAATTGAGGAAATATCTCGAGTTCCTCTCTAAATGGCGCCGGCATCTCCTTTCAGTTTCAGCATGACACACTGAAGCCGGTTATTGGGACGGGAGAACACTGACCTTCTCAGTGCTTTCAGGAAATTCTGATATCCGTTTTGTGATTGTAGATGTAAGATAGAGAGGGCTAGCCGCCTTTACTCTATGGGGCTAACGCTCCCTTTATTTATGGATTGACTATCAAAAGTGTAAATGTTGAAATGTGGCTATTTAAAAAAAACGACAGCTTGCACTCCGAGAGTGCCGGCAGAAGTGAAAACTTGAATATTAACGTTGTGCATTTTTGATATTTTGGAATGGTTAGGGAATAATTTTGCATAAATTGCTTTAATTATCAGTATAAAAGTACTATTATTTATGTGGTATAATACAATATTTATTTATTGCGCTATCGTACACAAATATTGCTGTCAGGTCACGTGTCCTGACGCGAGTTTATTTTTTTTTACCCATTACTAAAAAAGTGTACAACGCCGCTAAAGAAGTTTTCACTTCAAAAAGTACGAGTTTCTGTTCGTGTCTTTGTCTGCGTAGACCTCATCACCGTCCGTACGTTCACTAGCGACAGACCGTGTCGACGGCGCGTTCGTGTTCCACGCGCGCCTCAAAGAGATGTCAGCAAAATTGGATGGGGCCACTGAGGGCCGATGCCTGCCGGGGCTGCGGGTTGTTCGAAAGAGATACCGCGCCCCCGGAACGCAAAGGGCACATGAAGGAACATAGACGGGTTTTAGTCAGTAAAAGTCTGACACTCCCTCCCGCCCCGCCCAGGGCGGGGGAAGTTATTTGATGATTTCCCGTCTATAAAAAAAAAAAAAAAAAAAGCCTGAATTATCCCAAAGGAATATAACAACGGGATAAAACGTGCTACCTAATGTGTTAAACTACATCAATATTTATGTCTATGAAAATTATCATTGCATTGTGACAATTTCTAGGGGAAGCCTATTTTTTTTTCATTTTTTTTTTCAAAGTATGCTCATACTTGACTTTCAGTTTAGTCTCATCACAGTTGCATCGTCTCATCACAGTTGCATCGTCTCAGTCACTGCAAGTGAAATTTCTAAGGGCGGGGTCCTGAGCTCGATTTCCAGGTCCAAGAGTTATTGGCTTTTTCCAGTTCTCAGTAGCCCCGCCCAGGACGGGGGGGGTCATTTGATGACTTTACCATCTTTAAAAAAAAAAAAAAAAAAAGCCTGGGCGTGAAGTTTAAAAGTTGGTGTAGTGACACCCTCGTGTCTCGAAAAGCACGTAAAGCCTAAGGTCGTGTGCCTGATCATTCCCCGGTCGTGTCGGATTGCCGTTCCATCGGATTATGGGAGGCAGTGCACTAGAGTTTGCGTACGCTCATATGTTCGTGTTAATAGAGGCCAATTTTAATGAAGACTTGTCTCGGCCAAAATTCAATCGGGAGACTTTAATATGATTGATAATGAACCAAAACAGTATAGAAATAGAATTGAATGTTGCTTAGTTGCGTGCAAGATAATTATTAAAACAAATGAATAAATGAAAACTGTTTTCTATTATTATTCGATATTCGTAGGCTCTTGAGTCTAATCTAGGTCAAAGGCAACAAAGACAAAGTCAGCGATGGAAAGAGCTTATCCAGAAGAAGCCTGTTCACTCCAACTTTGAAGAGATTAGGCTTCCACTCCTTTCTCCTATTTTCTAGTATGTCAAGTTCTGTTTGTGCTGACCCAAACATAGAACATTACAATATCATAATCACATACACACACAAAAGTTCTAAAACACACATCGCACCTGCATTTAATTTAATCTGTGCCAGAGTGGCAAGCGCGGAAAATCAAGCCGTACATGTCGAAAATAATTGTTTGTTTTGTTGTAGCAAAACTCGGCAGCTACAATAACAATGAAATAATACCAGAAACTTTCGCCCTCATTAAAATTGTTGGAAACTTCGTACAAAACTACGGACGCGTTATATTTGGTGGCAACACTGGGTACTGGGTTGTGTGATGTAAATATTTGTGGGTTTGACTTTGGGTTTTGTATGGCTGAGTCTTAAACTAACATGGAAATATGTATAATAATATGTACGAGACTTTGAATCAGTTCAAAAATATCGGTAGCTTTGTAGAGGAATGAGAAACAGGGTGTAAAGTTTCTCATCCTCCGTTGAAAAGGGAAGATCCCCCGACCAGACGGGAGTTATGTTAAAAAGTAGCCTATGTCCTTTCTTGGGGTTTAAACTTATCCCGTAACAAATTGTATTAAAATCGGTTCAGTGGGTTAGTCGTGAAAGCGTAACATACAGGTAGACAGGCAGAGTAACTTTTGCATTTATAAGCTTAGAATGGAAGTATGGATTTTGAATTTATTCTTTGTTGAAATATCGCATTGGCAGTACTACGCGCTCTTGTTTTCATGTCATTGTTCGAAGAAATGTTACATAAATTCACTCATTTATTTATTGAATAATAATGTTGTAACAAAGCGTCGACAGTCGCGCTCCATGTTTGGTTCGTGGACACTTTAAAGTCTTATTTTTCTTTTCCACAATCGCGTAACTGGGTTTCCACTTTTTTATTAAATTGAGACGGTCCTTTTGGAAATCTATGGGCGAGGCCTATGTCCAGCAGTGAAAGTCCTACGGCTGATATGATGAGGATGATGGTGAGATGGGTAAGCTCTTGACTCTAGTCTAGCTAATAAGTGACAAAGACAAAGTTAACGATGTAGTGAGCTTACCCAGAAGAAGCCCTAATCTCTTCAAAGTACTCTAACTTTGAAGAGATTAGGGTTGAACGCGTTCAGAAATACTGACACAGAGAGAGAGAGCTCCACTCCTTTGCGCAGTCTAACTTTGAAGAGATTAGAAAGGAATGCGTTCGGAAATACAGACGCAGGCGAAGACCTCCACTCCTTTGTAGTGCGAATTCGTGGAATGGCAACAAGGTAATGGTAATTTGCGGTGCGTCTAGATGTCCGATGGTGGAAGGGGGCTGATGGGATGGGAGGTCGTGGAGTTTTAGGGCACACTCACCGAAGAACAATCTGTAGAAGATCGACGAGCAGGCAACCTTGAGGCGATAACTTTGGCAGTTTTTATAAGAGAAGAAGAGTCAACAGTAGCTTCACGGATCAAAACTTTTTGAGTTAAATATTAAAACCGGAAAAGTGCGGGTCAGACTTGCGCACGAAGTGTTCCGTACCATTATCGAAAAAAATGGAGAAAATAAAATTGATTGAAGAAATTAAAATTGTTTGTTGTATGGGAGCCCCTTTAAATATTTATTTTATTCTGTTTTTAGTATTTTTATTTGTTATAGCGGCAACAGAAATACGTTATCTGTGAAAATTTCAACTGTCTAACTACGGTTCATGAGATTCAGCCTGGTGACAGACACACAGATAGACAGCAGAGTCTTAGTAATAGGGTCCCAATTTACCCTTTACCTACGGAACCCTAAAAAGTACCCGCCAAAGTTCTTGACTGTTTAATATTATTACAAACAATTTTCTTGTAAACGATTTTGATACTTTTGAAAGTGTATTATTAAAGAATTATGGGAGTGTATTTTTTGCGTTTTCTGTTGTTTTGATTTTTACCTGACTGCGGCGAGCTTAGAAAGGTAATGTTGTATTGAATAATTTATTAGGTTTGTGAATATTTAAGTACGGTTTTCGTCTGGAGGGCGGGGTAAATAATTAATTGTGATGTTATAAACATTTCTGGCCAACGGTTGAACTTTCGGAAGAGTTAGAGAATATAATGTATATTTTGAAAGTAACTGCTCCGTTGGTCTCGTGGTCGCAAGTGCGACTGCTGTGCAAGGGGTCCCGGGTTCGATTCCCGGGTCGAGCAAAAAGTGTTATTGGGTTTTTCTATGAAATTCTCAGTAGCGGCTCGGAGTTTGGATTTGTGCCCGGTTAATGGCAATAGGCTCGCCCCCTATTACATGGGACCCAAATATACCGGCGAACTGTGGGTGTACATTGGTACACCTCTGCCTAACCCTTCGGGGAATATAGGCGTGATGGTATATTTTTATATGAAAGTAACAAAGTAATTAATTAAGGAATAAGAGCTAATACACAATATCTGAATAATTAAAGTCGTACAGACTTTGTCAAAATAATTCGTTATGTTAAATGTTCAAAATTCTTTGTTTGATATAGATTTAAAATTAATCAGCGTTTTAGCAAAATCATCAGAATTACTTCGATAACAGTATACCTTATTTAATTAAGAAGTATCAAAACTGTATTTGACGTATCGTTTTCTTGTTAAATTAAATATATTTCTATTTTTCTACCCCAAATTCCTACAATTTTAAATATGATTCTGTGAATCCGTGATCAACAAAATTGTCTCTAGTATCAATCTGTGACTTCCCGATATAAACCTCTAATCAGATCTAAGAGCACTATCGGGGAGAAGAAGGGTTTCTTATTTTTGTTGGGGACGCGGCGTGAAATAAGGTCGGCGGCATAACATCATATTTTATGCACACATGCTCTGTTAGTAATAATAAATGATTTCCCGTCTGACTTTTTAGGAGTTTTGAAAATAAAATATGATAAAAGTTCAATTTTTTTACAGTCATACTCGGCTACTTTTTGACTTATTTTTTACTATAATTTTTCAGACGACCTTATAGTGTTGTAACAAAAATTAAACTAATTAACAGCGTTGAAAATTTAATCGCAATTTTATCTCAGCAACAAGAATAATTTTTGACAGAATATATGAGACTGAAATTAGAATGCGAACGTTCATATAAATACGAGAATAATTGCCCCTCATACACATATAGAACGACAAGTAATTGCTCATCTATTGTGCCAAACGTGCCTCAAAGCTTGGCATTGAAATCGGTGGTGGCTTATCAACTGTGTCTCTGAAATGGCAACGCATTTGCAAGGCCTCTGGTGTTGCAGACAGTCGATAGGCAGCGGTGACCACTTAACATCAGGTGATCCATCAGGTTATCCAATGATATTAAAAAAAGATCGTAATCAGGATGATATAATCCATAGATATGATTAAAAAAGCTTTTAAATTCGTGTCTACCGATGTCTAATGTCTTTTTTTTTTATTGGGACAAGCCCGCCACACTGTTCCCAAACCACTGCAACTTCTGTAAGCCAGAATCAACAGTGGCGACCACAAGAAAAGCGCCGAGGCAATGAAGCTCGACGAGTCCCAGAGAAGCGATTCAACTGTCTTAGATCCCGCAACGAAATTAATCAGAAAAGATTAGCGGAGGAGTAAGAAAAATATAATTTCCACTTCCCTCCAAACAAGCAGGAGACAGAACAGAATTAGGCCAATAGGCACAAAGGGATTATTTACAACTGGGAGAAGCCCAGATTGCCAAGCACCACGGATTGCAATTATCATTAACTTAATGGTCTAATGTCTCTTTGTTCTCTTAATAACATAACATGACATCTTGCCTTGCTTTCGTTACCCAGGCGGAAAACGTACACAGTACAATATTAAATTCCCCGACGTTTCCGTGAATGGACGATGTGTTCCACTGTGTTATTATTTCTTGTTTCTTGTTCCGAAGCACTGGTATCCCGCTTTTCAGTCAGTTCGCATTTTATACACGTTAAAAGTGCTGTGCATTGAAATGACGGACACGGATGGAAAATGCAGTGAAATAAAACTGATTTTATCGTGATGCTGTGGACTTGCCTAAGTAATAATAATTTATTCAAATAAAAATGTTTACAAAAAGTGTACATAAAACCAAACAGATAAAAAGATTTTCCCTAAAATTACAGTGCCTAAAAATTAACTAAAACTAAATAATTATAGGAGCAAGTAATGATAGTTCAGGATTGCAATGTTAGGTAGCGACCCGCCCGATCTAGGTTAATCTAAACCTGTGTTTCAGGCCAAAAGTGGCCAAGTGGCTAAGTGTTGATCATGTTTTGAATAATTTGTAGGTACAATATCATATTTTATATTAGGTTAATTGACTGTTTCGTGCTGTGCCCGTAAAAAAAACAAGTAGGTACTGAAGTGACTTTTTAACACATTTTATTTTCTAAGTTTATTTTTGGACATCACTGACGTCGGTAAAGAGAAACATTGTGAGAAAATCTGGACTATAATTCGTATAAGTCTGAAATCGCCAATCCGCATTAAGCAAGCGTGGTGATCAATGCTTGTGCCTTCTCTGGATGAGAAGAAGCCTTTACCCTATCACAGATAGGGGGACAGACAGCATATATCATCACACCTGTATTCCCCGAAGGGTTAGGCAGAGGTGTACAAATGCACACCCACAGTTCGCCGGTATATTTAGGTCCCATGTAATAGGGGGCGAGCCTATTGCCATTAACCGTGCACAAATCCAAACTCCAAGCTACTACTGAGAATTTCATAGAAAAACCCAATAACACTTTTTGCTCGACCCGGGAATCGAACCCAGGACCTCTAGCGTAGCAGTCGCGCTCAGGACCACTAGGCCAACGAGGCAGTTCACAGAGAGAGAGAGAGGGGTGAGGGACAGACAGCAAAGCCTTAGTTATAGAGCTCCGTCGTCTACCTTCAAATACAAAAATCTAAAAAGAAACTGAGAAGTCAAAGTCCCTTATCAAATATAGACCTTTGATAATAAATCCAATACATCTCCATCATACTAAACAATTGATGTAAATTTCCATATAAACGTCAATTTTCAACGAGAGCCTGCAAATGATTTTGAATTCCCCTCACATTTGTGTGTTTTGACAACAAATCTAATAACAGATGGCATTTGACTGACGTTATAGTATCGCTTTGTGAACGAGATATCGCTTTTGGGGTTCTGTGACTACCTAAAGGGTAAAAATGAAATAATTTATTATAATAAATTACCTAATTGAAATTAGGTCATTCAAATTTAGTACTCTTTTCATTTATGAGAAAATAGGAATTGAATCTAGTTGTACCTTCTAAAAGTTAGTTTTCAAACGGTGCAATGGGACCCTATTTTTATACGACTGCCTCAAAAATAGAGTTTCTAAAGCTCTAAGCAGTCTTGCTTGGACTGTGACTTTTGCTTGATAGCTCTAGCCAGTTTTTTTTTCAAAAAACATGTGTCTATTAGGTATCTCCTCTTTAAAATAAAGAATTAAAAAAAAACTCCTTACACGATAACCTCTAGGACTGCTTCCTTTTATTCGAAATAGGAGCCAATTGAATAAAAAAAAAACTATTTATCATGTCTTTAAATAAAGACCAATAAAAATTATTCCTTACATGAGAAACGCCAAAAAATACGGATCTTTTTCAACATTTTCTGTCCAGCTTTAATGTACATTGTGGAACCCTAAACACACGAGTACAACACGCACTTGGTCAGTTTTTTAGGTAAAAGGGTCATATTTTATAGGCGCAGCCAATTTTATTTTTATTCATACAGATGAAAGCCATTTGTTTTAGCTTTTAGAATATTTGAATGGACTCCAATTTTTTTTTATGTTCAAACACGCGGACTAAGTTCAGTTATTCAGTGTGAATTTTTAAATTTCACGTTATGTAAAAATATTAAAATACTGAATTTTTGCCTCAATTTTTAGTATAATAATACCAGCCTATTGTCCTGCTAATAAAGGCCTATTCTCATGCCTATAGAGAAGGAACGAGCATTGAGCACTACGCTTGCTCGAGGCAAATTGGCGATTTTAGATTTATACGAATTTTTTGTCCATGTTTCCTCACGATGTTTTCTTTCACCGATGTTAGTGATGTCCGAAATAAACTTATAAATTACACACACACAAAAAGTAGTGTTGATACTTGCCGATACTTGTTAATAAAGCATGAAAGGTAGCTTTTTTAACCACTGAGCCACCACGATACTTTTATAAAAAAAAAACCTATAAATCGAAGATCTAAACAAACATAATCAGATCAAAATAAACGACTGAAAAACCCCTTCAACCTTGTACGGAACGTGACCTTTGATTCCAAAGCAATACTGTTCACAAATCCTTCTAATATCTTAAATTATTCAACACATTCCAAAATCCAGTCTTGACGTAGTACACATAAAGTTGAAATTGACTTACCATCGAGGAAGCTGGGCCGTGGCGTCTGTAGAACATCCGTAATTGAAGGAACATGATAGGATGTGGGGAGTCGTGTGGGGAATCCTAATTCATTGGAGATATTCTTTATGCCTTTGCGTTCCACCTTTCCTCTAGTTTCAAGAATATCTGTTGTCGTATCATTAGTTTCACTAACAGCATCTATTTTAGACAGATTCTTGTATACTTTAACTGTTTTTGAGAAATCATTGAAGATTTTTGTTCTGGTGATATCATCCACTCTGAGTTTCTCCATTGAATTGTTGTCTAAACCACCTTTGTCACTATCATCATCCAATTCAAGTTCTATTTGATATTCTTCTTCAATGTTCACTGTGTTATTAGCTGTTTGTTCTGTGTTGTTGGTATCTTTTCTCCTAAACCTGTCTATTAGTGTTTGGTAGTTTTTGCTACTTACTGTATTAATAAGCTCGTTTTCATCTTTGTTCTGTGTTGTTGTATATTCTTCTAATTTAGTATAATTAAGAGTAATTTCGGTTGATATATTTTTGTTTTTGTTTGTTAGGTTAGTGGGAATCATTTGTGTGTTGGCTATTGGTAGTAGTGAGGAGAGGAAGAGGATAGTAGTGAGTATGTTCAAAGTTGGATCGTAGAGGGGTGAGTAGAGGTGTAGGGGCGAGGCGGGACGTAGTTGACGCGTCATGCCAGGCCGGCGTTAACGCCGACTATCCTGTGAAAGAAAAAGAGAATTAATAAATTATATTGTAAATGCAGAAGTAAGTTTATTTGTTGGTTACGCTTTCACGGCTAAACTACTGACCGAAGTCACAGCTGTATCTCAGTGACAAACAATGTCAAGAAATGTAGATAAATTAGAGGCATTCTCCTAACCCTATATTACTATGCCCTACAGGATCCATAATGCTCTCAATTATATCTACTATTTACCAAGAATACGTATGGAAAAACAATAAAGATATTAAATATGGATATTAAAACTGAGATTAGATTGTGATTGTTAGTAAAAGTTAGTAGAATTGCTTCCAGAAGTCTCTATATACGAAACTAATAAGACATAATATTCCATAAATAGGAAACAAACCAATAAAACTTGAGGAGAAAACTTCGCGGCATATGACACAAAAAAATAATTTCATTAAAGCCTATCTATATCTATTAACCGACTTCGAAAGTCCGACTAACACTTAAACACTTTTAGAGACACACACGTCCGATTTTTAGTAGGACCGATCATCAAACAGTTCAATAGATCCATAGTTTAGTCGGACCGATTTTTTTTAGGACTTGTGCGTTGGTATATTAGAATTAATTATGTTCCATTACGAGTATCTAAAAAAAAAAAAAAAAAATATACCATCACGCCTGTATTCCCCGAAGGGTTAGGCAGAGGTGCACCAATTTAGGTACACCCACAGTTCGCCGGTATATTTAGGTCCCATGTAATGGAGGCCATACACGTTAGGGTTTGCATGACGGTTTTAGCCGTGTATGCAAAACAAACAGGTATAACCGAGTTGCGTATAACGGATAACTGTAAGTTGTATCACATACACGCTAGGTTTTGCCTGTCGGTTGTGCATGCACGGCCAAAACCATCATGCAAACCCTAACGTGTATGGCCCCCATAATAGACAAATGACGACGACGAACGAACAACGACACCCGACGACCAAAAAATCGATCACCGATTGCGAGAGGAGGGCGGACAGCCTTAGTGTCATAAAATAATGTAAATCAAAACTTTTGACACTACATTTTACGACCTAATTTAAAATTGGGCGACGCAAAATTAGACTAATGATAGTTCTTCCATTCTTTAATAAGGCTAATTGTTTTAACTGTTTTATCGTTCAGGACTTGGTAAAGTTTAAAAGCTTTTGAAAGTTATTTTACTTTCAAGACATTTGAAGGCCAAAGAAAATATAAAATGCTTCAGTTTTAGAGTGCTCTTGGAGTTTTAAATGAATGAGGGGAAACGGGTTGGTTATCTCTCGTGATATGTTATTTTGATCTAGCTGTGCATACGGCTTCGCTTACGTAGACCTACTTAAGACTGCTAAAGGTAATCATATTGTTTTTGGTTTTTTCTGCACTAACAAGACCAAAAAAAGAAAAGAAATAACACAAAACAATAACAACAATACACAACAAACACAGTAATAACACGAATTATTTTACGCTCATTTTTATTAGAAAATTAGATTTTGTGAAAAAAAGTAACCTAAATGCTATTCCGGACTATCTACCTCATTGCCAAATTTCATCCAGATTCCTTCAGCCGTTCTGACATGTTTCAGAAACAAACATCCATCCATCCAAACTTTCGAATTTATATTATGTAGTAGTAAGATAAGATAAAGGCACAAGATTTTTAACATCGCCTGCCTTGCTGGCCTAGTAGTCCTAAGCACGACTGCTACGCTAGAGGTCCAGGGTTCGATTCCCAGGTCGACCTAAAACTGTTATTGGGTTTTTCTATGAAATTTTCAGTAGCAGCTCGGAGTTTGGATTTGTGCCCGGTTAATGGCAATAGGCTCGCCCCCTATTACATGGGACCTAAATATACCGGCGAACTGTGGGTGTACATTGTTACACCTCTGCCTAACCCTTCAGGGAATACAGGCGTGATGGTATATTTTTTTTAATATTTTTAACATCACAAAAAAATCACGTTTATACAAAAAGAAGCCTGTAAAAACCTCCAAGATTACTGCGCATCCCCTTTACATTTTCAGCATCTTTCACTACCTACACAATTCTTTCCTTTCAAAAACCCATCTCCTTCAATCTGGAATCAAGTCCGCTTCATTGTCATCTCAATCACAATTAACTGTGTTCTATTCGTTGCTGACAAAAGTAACAATCATTTGCAAAGCTTTCAGATTGTCAACTGTATAAAATGATACCTTTTAAACGAACACTGAAGGTTCAAATTTGATTAAAAGAGGCAGAATAGAAATTTTCATTGAAAGTTATGAAGCGAGGGGCGCTTGATTTAAGCTTTTGTGTTGGGAGAAAAGTGAATACTTGTCTGATTTTTTTTGAAGGGATTTTGTTGATTTTAAAATAACAATTTCTATGCTTATAATATAATGAAGCTGAAGAGATTTTTTTTTGGTTTGTTTGTATCGAATAAGCTCCGAAACTGCTGTACCGATTTTAACTATGTTTCACCAATAAATAGTCACACTTTTTCTAAGTAACATAAGCTATATAACATCACGTTACGAGCTACGGGAGCGGTGCAGTAACCAAAGATGTTACTCAACGCGGGTGAAATAAGCCACGCAGGCGAAGTCGTGGACAGTTCGCTATACTTAACACAACAAAGTTAAAGAGATTTTTTGTTTGTTTAACCGTTTCATTGCCATCTCCATTTTGGTTCGTTATGGTGGGTCTACACGATACAGACTTTTGTATGTACAGATATCTGCACAGACTATAAAGTCTGAGTAAACATTTTTACTCAGAGGTCTTTACCAAATGTCTGTGCAGACTTTTCATCAGTTCAGACTTCGATTTTAATTAATAAATTAAGTAATTCAATAATCATGAGTTTTGCTCCGACAATCGTACAGACATGTACGCAGACTTCCGACTTTTCTGGTACACCGACATTTGTCTGTACTGATTTGTTGTACAGACAAAATTCAATAGAAGTCTGTGTTAAGTCTGTGTCGTGTGGACCCACCATTACGATATTCCTTTCACTCTTATTTTACATCACGGGATGAGCAGAGTTTAATGGCACATTTAATCCACGACCAAACATCATAAAATTTTGTTTCATCTTTCCTAGTACATTTATTATATAAACATGTTTGTCTCATCGATAGCAATCAGTTAATTTCCTGAGGCAGCTGGTGTTGCTAAAGTTTTCGTATTTGGACTTTGGATAGTATGTTCTGGCATGTAGAGTAATTAGTTGGTTAGTGTTAGATTGGCACGGAGAACTTTTAATTTATCAAAATGTCCACTAATCGTAACTAATATTTGAGACATGTGAGATGCGACTCTGCGAGATCGAATCAGAAATGAGGAGATCCGCAGACGGACCAAAACTACCCACATAGCCCAGAGCATCAGCAAGTTGAAGTGGCAGTGGGCAGGGCACATGGCACGCAGAGCTGATGGCCGATGGGGCCGCAAAGTTCTTGAATGGAGACCACGCACCGGCAAGCGCAGCGTAGGACGTCCACCCACAAGGTGGACGGACGACCTGATTAAGACCGCAAGAAGATGCTGGATGCAGGCCGCTTCCAACCGGTCTTTTTGGAAATCTATGGGGGAGGCCTATGTCCAGCAGTGGACGTCCTGCGGCTGATATGATGATGATGATTATAAACAGAATAGGGCAGTACCTAGTTATCTTTATAATTCGAGTACGGCCTAGCAAAAGAGGGTTATTTTCTGATTTTGCCAATAAACTTGTAATATTTACCTTTTTATTTATTTATCAGTACCTGTTGCCCCGTTTGCGTTGTGGTTACAAAACTTATTTCACCCGCCTTACGTTACGTCTTTGGTGACTGCTGCGCTTCGGTGCGTCGTAGCGTAATGTTATATAGCATATTAAACTCACAAATGACGTAGCTTTTTATGGGTAAAAGAAATCTCAAAATCGGTTCAGTAGATCCGAGATTACCCCCCCTACAACCTCACAAACTTTACCTCTTTATAATCTTAATATATATAAATCTCGTGTCACAATGTTTGTCCTCAATGGACTCCTAAATCACTTAACCGATTATAATAAAATTCGCACACCATGTGCAGTTCGATCCAACTTGAGAGATAGGATAGGAGAGTTGAGAGGGTAGGGTAGGGGTAGGGGTAGGGTAGGGTAGGGGTAGGGGTAGGGGTAGGGTAGGGGTAGGGTTTTTTTTTTTTTTTTTTTTTTTTTTTATAGACGGGAAATCATCAAATAACTTCCCCCGCCCTTAGTGTCAGACTTTTACTGACTAAAACCCGTCTATGTTCCTTCATGTGCCCTTTGCGTTCCGGGGGCGCGGTATCTCTTTCGAACAACCCGCAGCCCCGGCAGGCATCGGCCCTCAGTGGCCCCATCCAATTTTGCTGACATCTCTTTGAGGCGCGCGTGGAACACGAACGCGCCGTCGACACGGTCTGTCGCTAGTGAACGTACGGACGGTGAGCTACCCATTGCTCACCGTCCACAGACCCGCGTCTACGGTGGCCGGGAGTCGTCACGTGGCTCCCGACGCCCGGATCGTCTACCGCGGCGGCCGCTGGGACGGGGGACCCTCCTTTCCCTCTCCCGTCCCGCCGCCTCCTTCTCTAGCATTACAGCTTCGCAGAAGGAGGCGACTGCTTCCCATTCCCCCTCGCTCCGGACCATGGCCTGGACCAATGCCGGACGCGAGAGGGCGCCGCCGCCGATGGCCGCCTCGAGGACTCGGCGGTGCTCAGCCCAAGCAGGGCACACCGCCAAAGTATGCTCCACCGTGTCCTCGGGGCGATCCTCACAATGGTGACACCCGGGCGTTTCCTCCCGCCCGATGAGGTGCAGGAACCTCCCGAAACATCCGTGTCCGGTGAGGACCTGCGTCAGGCGGTAGGTGAGGGCGCCGTGGCGCCGCTCCAGCCACTCCTCAAAGAGGGGTCTTACCGCCTCAATCGAGGCGAGCCCTGCACGAGGTTGCGACAGTCGCTCTCTCCATGTCGCCATGAGATCGAGCCGGAGTTCCGTCCGCAGGGCGGCAATTTGCCGCGGCAGCGGAGTTTCGCCCCGGCCCAGTGCCTCCGCGCGCCACTCGTGTAGGCGCGCGAGGACCAGCGCCTCCAGATCCCATGGCGGCAATCCGGCAAGGAGGCTCGCTGCCTCGCCGGAGATCGTGCGGTATCCGCGGATGACCCTTATGGCGATCACCCGCTGGGACGCGTTCAGGTAGTGGGCGGCAAGCCGCCTCAAGCCCCGCGCCCACACCGGGGCCCCGTAAAGGGCCATCGAACGCACGACCCCGGCGTAGAGCCTCCGGCAGGAGGCGTTTGGCCCCCTCAAATTGGGCAAGAGCCGCTTAAGAGCGGCCGACGCCCGTGCCAACTTGGGAGCCAAACGTCGGAAATGTTCCACGAAGTTCCATCGGCTGTCGAGGACAAGTCCCAGGTACTTCATCGTCGACCCGACGCCGACGGAAACCCCTCCTACCGTTATTTGGGATCCCGAAGGTGGCGCGTTCCGAAGCCCATGAAAGCACAGGACTTCGGACTTGTGCAAGGCCACCTCGAGACCCAATTGCCGGATCCTCTCGACGACTATCGCAACCCCGCGTGAGGGGTAGGGTAGGGTAGGGGTAGGATACCACGCGAACGAAGTCGTGGCGGGTCAGCTAGTATAAGTATAGATGTTTGCAAAAAACAGTATGAGTATATACTATAACTACCGTTTTGTAAAGAAACGTTCTTTTTGTAATTGTTTTCGAGAAAAAGGTCTGCTCAAATAATCTACCAGTCACCATTTATAATGCCTTCTATTGTGTCCGGTAAAAACAGTTTCTTTTAGAAACCTTCTTTACCTTACTTACTGTAAAAGGCTTCAAAGAAGGGTTACCTTTTCTAGACTTTTATTTGACCTTAATTCTGTCAAAGGGAGCTAACATACAATTTCTCAATAATGAAGTAAAACTAATTCAATCTACCAAATGTATACTATTTAGCAGACAGGATAACGTAGGTACATCCCAAACGTACCTATGATTACATTGGATTTAAAATTATTCAGCGTTAAATATTTAAAATTGTTACAATTTCTTCGAAAAATGGCAAATTAATGACGTGAGTTCAGTCAACTTTGGGAACCACTACCAAAAATATAGCCTATGAAACTCGGAAATAGTGTAGCACTTTAGTAGTGTTTTTTTTTTAAATCGGATCAGTACTTCAATGAAAAACCTCTTCATCATCATCTGCCTAACCTTTTCCCAAGTATGTTGGGGTCGGCTTCCACTCGAACCAGATGCAGCTGAATATCAGTATTTTACATGGAGCGACTGCCTATCAGACCTCCACAACCCAGTAATGGGTAATACGATACTCTTGGTAAGACTGGTTGTCAGACTTAATGGATTACCTCTTACAATCCAAAAAATATTAAAACTTTACCGTTATAATATTCATATAGAAGTCATCCAACAAAACAATCCAATCATCCATCCAAAGCACTGGAATGAAATTTTAACAACAAATAAGAGCAACAGACACACAATACACGAACTGAATGGAAGAATGAGTGAAGGATTAATTAATTTTGTCAATCATTCCTTTGTTATTCAATACGTTCATTAGCAGATCCAATCAGTGTGTTTGACGGTGTGTTGTCATGGTGATGGAGAGTACATGTCTCTAGTATATATAGTAGTAGTCTATGCATGATTTGTTCTAAGCTTTTCGTCAATATTTGCTGGATAATAGGCAAGGACTAGTGGTCCTAAGCGCGACTGCTACTATGAGCGCTGAGCAAAAAGGCTTTTTCTATGAAATTCTCAGTAGCAGCTCGGAGTTAGGATTTGTATCCTGTTAATGGCAATAGGCTCGCCCCTTATACATGGGATCTACAAAACATACCAGCGAACTGTGGGTGTACATTGTTAGACTTCTGCCTAACGTTTTGGGGAATAAACAGGCGTGATAGTATGTTATGTGCCTATTATTTATGTTTGGAGGTTTGTGTTGGCTGCATCATAGTGGGATAAACATCATTATCAGATTTCGTTCGACATGTTTGCGAACCGAACAAGTCCTTGTCCCGGAAAAGTGTTAGATAACCTACTTCATACGGGCAAAAGACGGCCATCAAATATTTTCCCCACTTAAAAAGAGTCTGTTATGGAATATAGTCTGACTCGTGTGTTTTCATGCACGAGGTTGTTGTGGGTTCGCAACCGGGCACGGGCAAGTACCAATGTGACTTTTTTTAATTCATATGTACTTTCTAAGTTTATCTTAGGCAACACTGACATCGGTAACCATGTCAGAGGTCCTTGAGGCGGTTTCGAAACTCTGACACTAGTTTGTGTGGGGTCGTTATTAGACCTTACTGCCCACACGATAAAGAAGAAGGAAGATAGCATGATTAGATTTTGATTGCGACTTCGCCCTTCTTCGAAAGTTGTAAGTGGGCCGTAGAGCATAGAACATCTCACCTAGGCATCCCCTATTATACCTTCCTCCAGATAAAGTATCATGAGAAATAAAATAAACATCACCTTTGGAAGTGTTCAGCAAACGTGTCGCGAACATGTAGCTGTCAATTCATGATAAATAAACTACGAGAGCGCCAAGTTAATATACGTACGAAAAAATATGTTATTCTGTGTCTGTGTATACTAGGGTTGCTACTTTTTTTTTACTTATGGAAAATCATAAAATGGGGGAGCGGTTAGTGTCAGACTTTTACTGACTAAAACCCATCCATGTTCCTTCTTGTGCCCTTTGCGTTCCGGGGTCGCGGTATCTCTTTCGAACAACCCGTAGCCCCGAGGGTTGCTATTGCCATTTATTGTACCTGCCTATCTATCTACACTTTAATATAATAAAGCTAAAGAATATGTTCGTTTGTTAAACGCGATAATCTCAGGAACTACTGAACCGATAAAAAAATGTATTATTGCGTTATCTATATCGTTTACTGAATGAGATTATAATTATGCTATTCAACATCATGCTACGATCCACGGGATCGGAGCAGTAAGCAAAGACGTAACTAATTAAATTAAGTACGTGTTACAAATTGAATAATGCCAAATGTGTTGCGCAACTATCTAGTAGTAAGTTTTATGTTAAAAAACTAGCTTTTGCCCGCGACTTCGTCCGCGTGGATTAATAGTTCCCGTTCCCGGGGGATTTCCGGGATGAAAACTATCCTATGTCCTTTCTCGGGTCCCAGACTATATCTGTACCAAATTTCATTGAAATCGGTTCAGTGGTTTAGGCGTGAAGAAGAGACAGACAGACAGACAGACAGAGTTACTTTCGCATTTATAATATTAGTAAGAATGGGATACATTTCGATTTGTATATTGCTTGACAACCCTATACGCGTCCTTCAGCAAAACTTTTTTTTAAGGCCACGTACACACAGTCGAGAGGCAGTTGTCCAATAAAATATTTACATGACAGATTTAATCGTCTCGTTTCGCACCTCGTTAATTATTCGAGGGAGTGAAGGGGAATTGAAGGAATTACATGATGTGCGCCTACCCTTACGATTGGGTGTTACATTCCCCCCTTTGGTAAATTATTCGATTTAGAACGAGATTCGATTTAATGTGGTTACTTTCGAATTTTCGTTTCGATGTATTTTTGATTATTTCATGATCTTCTTTCAAGTGGTTAAATTGATTCTAGGGTTCGTTTAAAATTGTTATTGTAACTGGCTTTTACCCGAGACTTTGTCTGCGTGAATGCATACAAAGTAGCGCATGTCCTTTCTTGCGGTTCAAGCATAGTCTGTACCAAATTTTATCAAAATTGGTTCAGTAGTTTTGCCGTGAAACCGTAATAAACAAACTCTGAAGTTTGGTTTTAGTTTTATCCTACACGGCATTGTTGAGGCCGGCCCTAAACATAGTGATGAGGTTTTTGCTATACAAGGATTTTTTGCTGAATCGTGGGCATGTACAAATATTTCTAAAAAGTCACATACATAAACAACCAGTCTCGGAACAACTATCTGTAGGCCATACAAATATTCATTCAATAGTTTGTCCTTCGTAGGGCCGATGCTTGCCGGGGCTGCGGGTTGTTCGAAAGAAATACCGCGCCCCCGGAACGCAAAGGGCACAAGAAGGAACATGGATGGGTTTTAGTCAGTAAACGTCTGACACTCGCTCCCGCCCGGGCGGGAGAAGTTATTTGATTATACCTTCTTCTAAAAAAAAGAGGTTAGTTTGTTTTAACAGAACTAAACCCAATCAAGATAACATAACATTATTGAGTATGAAAACAACATCTGTAAATACCAAAAAAGCTTTTGTTAGAGCCAAATACTCATTGAATAATTATATTATTATATTTATCTACACGTGTGTAAATTGAACTCTTTGGACGTAATACCCGGCTTGCGCCTACGCCTTCCTAATTGCGTTACAGGGGCCTACATTATTTAATTACCGATTATATATTAGGCCTAATAGAATAAGGCGAGGTCACGCACGCTGGCGTTTGATACGAAGTACTGTGACGACTTTCTTCCAAGTTTATCTTGGACATCACTGTCATCGGTGAAAGAAAATATCGTGAGGAAATCTTACCTTAGATATTCTAATATAATCCGTAGGTACTTAATATTATAAATGCGAAAGTAACTGTCTGTCTGTCTGTCTCTTCTTCACGCCTAAACCACTGAACCGATTTCAATGAAATTTGGTACAGATATAGTCTGGGACCCGTGAAAGGACATAGGATAGTTTTCATCCCGGAAATCTCCCGGGAACGGGAACTATTAATCCAGGCGGACGAAGTCGCGGGCCAAAGCTAGTACTAAATAATTTTAAGTAGGAACTCATTTCAACGAACTCATCTAATTTTAAGTAGGCGGCCAATATCAATCGTCAAATAAGTAATGCATGATATGCTTACCAGTAAAAAAAAACAACGGGTTGCACTCCGGGAGTGCCGGCAGAAGTGAAAACGCTAAAGACGTACATGTTGTCATATTTGTGTACGATAAATTCGTAAGATTTTCGATCAGGGTCACGTGTCCTGACGCGAGTTTAACATTTTTTACCCATTCCAAAAAAAGTGCACAACGCCGCTAAAGAAGTTTTCACTTCAAAAAATTGGTACACTAGTCTATAAGTACGCATATATTGGATTGGATTGGGCGCTCTTAACTTTGTATCAATGTATTCAATTGTTGGTGAGCCAAATAAATAAAGAGGTTTTTGTACGTTAGTTTAAAAGCGATAATCTTTGAAACTACCAGTCAGATAAGAAAAATTACATTTCTTTTCTACTATACGTATACGTAGTAACATCACGCTACAACGTACGGGGCCAAAGTAAGTAAAGCAAGACGTAACTTAACACGAGTGCTCTGGCACGCCAGAAGCTTGTATTAAATATAACCGACATTTAAGCAGACAAACTCACAGGCAAAACCTAGTAATTGCTATAAAGGAGAACACACAAAATACACTCGGGCGGAATCCGGCTCGCTTGTTTCAACACGATGTGTCTCACGTATAAAAGAGAAAATGAATGAAAGGAGTTCTTTGAATCTAATGTTTGTCGAAGCGATAAAGCGGAAAATTCATGCTTAAGCTGATAAAATGTATGATTAAATTAGTGGTGATTCCATTGAGATGAAAAGTAAACTTTGTACTGAAAATGTGTCTTTATTAAGCTGATGTTGATTTTAATTGTTTGTTTAGTCAAGTCGAAGTCAAAACATATATTTTAGTTAAGTTTTTGACTCATTTACAGGATTTTTTAAATTATCAAATAATGAGACTGTTGGAGCTAGTTATACCATCACCATCACGCCTGTATTCCCCGAAGGGTTAGGCAGAGGTGTACCAATGTACACCCACAGTTCGCCGGTATATTTAGGTCCCATGTAATAGGGGGCGAGCCTATTGCCATTAACCGGGCACAAATCCAAACTCCGAGCTGCTACTGAGAATTTCATAGAAAAACCCAATAACACTTTTTGTTCGACCTGGGAATCGAAACCGGGACCCCTTGCACAGCCGTCGCACTTGCGACCACGACCCCAACGGGGCAGTAGGCGGGGGAGCTAGTTGTCTGTTCTAAAACATAGATACTCCTTTTAATAAAGTTTTTACAAAATCCGAGTTACGTTATTCTTGTTGCTTCTATATTTGATAACAATGTAGGTGAATATCAATACAAAACCGTGAAAAAATAAACATGGGTCCTAAACATAGCGGCGAACTGTGGATGTGATATTAGATGTGTGTGTGTTAGATGATTTTGACACTAGTATATTTTTTATGGAATTAATGTAAATGTACAACATGATGTAATACGTTTTTTTAAAAAGAGTATGTATGGAGTTTCTTGCCCGTTCTTCTCCATACGAAACTACCTTTTGGAATGGGCAACTAGATTCAATAGTTTTAGTTAATTGACGTCCGAAAGTGCCTTATAATGGTCTATTTGGAATAAATGATTTGACTTTTGACTTTTGATAAAAAATTAAGAAGTGCATTATGCATTCGAAAGCACAATGTTTTGTGAATATGGTACATTGCGCACTACCATAAACAGTAATTTTTCACCCCAAAAATAAAAGTCGCTCCCAGCAATATTTCTTACCTAATAGTACTCAGTTTGATGGTCAGCAAGTATAGTTAACGACCATATAACATATCTTTCTACACCCCAGTAGTTAAAAAAAAGTACAAGCATATGTATCCCCAGCTTTACCTAATCTCATACGCGACCAGGTGAAATGGAAAATTATGAAAAAACCGTTACCTACATCTTGTTGTAATATAATAACAGATATGTCGCAGCACTCGCATAGAATACTAACATGGAGGAGTACGTGGGGGGAGGGGCTAAAGAGGGGGGGGGGGGGTTGCCAGGCGGGTGTGATAAGTAATTTCATTCTTTAAATTCATCTTCTTTCAATTCGTATCAGGGTGGATTCTGTAATGTGTGTTTGATTTGTGGAAAACTGAAAAGTCATTGACATTTTAGAGCCTCGCGGGGTTAGACGTAATGTGAATTCGATCGGTTCGATTTGGTTTTTATTTTATATGGCAAGCACAGTCAGTATCGCTCATTAATTATAAGGCGTTTAGACTAAACACATATTATTGGGGAAACGAGTATATTTCCAATTTAAAAATCGAATTTCACCCGCGTTTTGTCTTTGACTACTACTCCGCTCCCGTGTGTAGCAGCGTGATGTCATAGGTATTATTTCCTCGAAATTGAACATTGTAAAAAGAGTGTCCGTTTAGTTTCTTGCTCATTTTTCTTCAATGTAAAGAACTACTTTCAACTTTCTGTCTAACTTTTTGACAATTTAAAAGTGCCTGTGAATGGTCTGATTAAAATAAATACTTATACCTTGACTTTGAAAAAACGGGCTACACAACACAAAGAGATTTTTTCTAATCGGATCAGCAATTCCAGAGATAAATGCGTTTAAACAGAAAATCTCTGTAGTTTTATTATATTCGTATAATAAAACTAAAGACATCGCGTGTGGGAATAAATACACGTGGTCCTAAATAAACTTTGACATAACAAGTTGCGATTCTTTAGTGTCAAAATAAGGCCAACAGGGGTCCAGACAAGAATATTAATGTTGGCGACCCCTGAAACTTTCAGGAGCACATGTAACTAGATATTTCCTAAAATAGATGATGATGTATTGGGGGTTTGTTGAAAACAATGTTGTTAGAGTACATTATTATTAATACATATTGCTTGGGAGGACAGAGTTAGTGCCTAATATAGGTTATTTCATAAAGTTTTGTACAATTATCTCACTTGGTTTTCTTATTATTGCAATATCTACCTGACTGTTCCGTTCGCCCCGCGGTCGTGACGGGGTTGGGGGGTTTGGGGTCGATACCCAGGTAGGGCAAAGTATTATTCGGTTTTACCATTAAATATTTCTGCTCCCTGCTCGTAGTTCGATGGGACGACAATCCGACACGACCGGAGATAAATCAACCGGACGGAATCAACGAGACCAACGGCTTTACAAAGGTGTCACACCACCAGTTGCCAAACTCCAGGCTGTTATTGAGATATTTCTAATGAAAAATCCAATAATTTTTTTTGCGAACCCCACTACAACAACTACTGCGACAACAATCGTGCTTGCTACCACGAGACCAAGAGGCTTACCATGTACTGAATCCATGACAACCGTTTGAGCATCCACGGGTAATATATACCGTGTATGATTTCCATTAAAACACATCACAAATTTACAAGCTTTATTTTTTTTCCTTCATTACAATTTACAAACGCTCTTTTTACCAAAAAACACCAAATAAAGAAAAAAACATTTCCGAAAAATTCCTTCGCTAAGGATTTCACCCAGAGGTACCAGGATCGCATGAATTTATAAGAAGTCAGAGGCCGAGTGTACTCGTTTCTTGAAATGTCACTAAATGAGATTGGGGAAGGACCTACGTCGCGACGGGGACTTAATGAAGGACGGGAAAATGCTCACGGAATGAATTGGGCTGTAGTTTGCAGAGACTACATTCAATTTATTTGTGTTAAGTGTTTTGTAATGTGAGACGAATTTAGTAGTAGAGCTTGTTGTGAAGGAGTTTGGGGAAGTACTGTAGAGGCTCTGGCTGAATGAGCCGAGTACAAACTCTTTTAAGAAGTCTATGCTATGATGGCCGCTACGGCTGCCGACATAATTTAAAAAATAATAATAATAACTGCCCCGTTGGTCTCGTGGTCGCAAGCGCGACTGCCGAGCAAGGGGTCCCGAGTTCGATTCCCAGGTCGGGCAAAAAGTGTTATTGGGTTTTTCCACTAGGAATTTCTCAGTAGCAGCCCGGAGTTTGGATTTAAGCCCGGTTAATGGCAATAGGCTCGCCCCCTATTACATGGGACCTAAATATACCGGCGAACTGTGGGTGTACCTAAATTGGTGCACCTCTGCCTAACCCTTCGGGGAATACAGGCGAGATGGTATATTTATTTTGTTTTTTTTTTTAATAATAACAACTGATCCTTTACATCCTTCATTTAACTTCATTATATAATATTCATTATATAAATGCGATTCATCACATGACATCCTCACAATCTGTGAGGATGTATGGTAGGGATGTTTGTTACTCTTTCACGCTTAAACGGCTGATCTGCATAAAATTTGCCACTGTTTTAGATAGTAGTGTGCAATAACACATACGTTTTTTCCCGGAAAAATGTACAGTTTCCGTGGGATAATATATCAAAGACGCGGACGAAGTCGCGGGCAGTAACTAGTTATTGATAATTCAATACCGGTGAACATTGGTATACTTCTGCCTAACCCTTCGAAGAATATAGGCGTGATGGTATATGTGCTTTACACTTATTTTATTTTATCAAAAATTCTATATGCCGAATTAAATTCCTTTATGAGGCCAGGAAAATACTTACAACGCTAATCTTCTTGCAAAATTTTAAACATTCACTTGAAATACATTCCGTAACACCACTTTAAACTGTAGACAGTTTTCGTTTCTAGTATGCTAATGGGACTTCGCTCGCGTTTCTTACACAACTGGTGTTCAGCGATGTTCACTTGAGAGGCGGAAATTAGTTGGCTGTTCATCTCCTTTTACTCTTGGCGTTAATATAACATATAGTACATTCAGCCCATTTTATTTTCTTGTTTTTAGAAGAGAAAGATGGTTGCTGAAAATTGTCTCATTATAAAAGGTGTTAATTAGTGTCCGTAAAAAACATGTTTTGATCGGGTGATATGAGTAAACGAAAGGCTTATTTAAAATAATTCTATGCTGCATATTTTAACCGACTTCATCTTCTGTCGCATTGCATAGAAATCATTGCAGCATATATCTTTTTTTTTTAGTTTCTATCTACGACTATTGCGTAACGTTTATTAACATTATTTATATTTATGGGCGACACACAGAAACGTGAGCGCCGCGCCGGTCAGATTTGTGTGTGTCACCCTTGTAAATACTGGCTAATATATCCGTCATACTCCAGACTTGACCCGCACCCGACCCGCACCCGTTGCCTGTGTGTTTTACACTTTAAGTGTCCACCTATTTTCTTGACCCAAGTACCTAAGCAGTACTGTTATGTAACACTACTTCTTTCACACTAATCCTGATTTTACTTTTTGGTTTGCCCTTTTTATGACCATAAACTTGTTTGATGAATAAAAAAGTAACCACACCACACCTGGAAATCGACCTTTGACCTTAAATTTGCCTACAAAGACCGTCACGTTACTTGACCTTGAATTTCAGGTTACAATTTCTCCTCATTTGACGGTTACGGGTCGCGGTCAAAGGACGTAAAAATCCTAAATCAGCACTTTCAAAGTCACGCTAAAAATCAAGAATCGTGTTAAAAATGTTGCCAATCCCGAAAAGTATGTTAATACAGATATTTACATACGAAAGGTAATGGACTCGCCGTCGAGAATTATTTAAATTTTAAATATGGAATTTCTCGTGACATATTGCGGTAACACTGATTTTGGCCGCCATTTTTTTTAGGGTTGCCTTTAATAAACACTGTCCTAAAAGTGGATTTTTTAGCTCGCTGTGTTGAGTTAGACGGTATGGTAATTAATCTTTTTAGAGGTTTTTGTACTGTTTATTATAACAGCTTACTTTTAATCTGGCTACTCTTTAAATATAGATATTAAAAAGATCTGGTAAAGATAATTTGGAAAAAAATTGGGTGTTGTACACTCACACCTGTGTTTACCGAAGGGTTAAGCAAAGGTGTACCACTGTTCACCTACAGTTCGCCAGTATGTTTAGGTCCCATGTAATAGGGGGCGAGCCTATTACCATTAACCGGGCACGTATCCTAACTCCGAGCTGCTACTGAGAATTTCTTAGAAAAACCCCATAACACTTTGCTTATCCTGAAAATCGAACTCAAGATCTCTACCGTAACAGTCGCGCTTAGGCCCACTAAGCTAACGAGGCAGTCAAAGACTTAAAACATAATTTAAAAAAATCATGGTAATAAGAATCCATGGTAAACGTTTTATGAATCGTCGATACGAAAAAAACGTAGGCAATTTTTTATCCCTAAATTACTGAACAGATTTCGACCAAATCTCTCTAAAAGGCTCTAGAGAGAAGTGAAAAATAAAAACCTGATCCATAAGCAGTTCAAGGCGCTGTTAGCTAAGCATTATAATGATATAAGAAACAACAGGCTATTGCAAATGGAATTAACTGAGTTTGTTAAGCCTAGTGCTTTTCTGGCTCATCGCCAATATCCACTATCTTCAAAGAAAACTGGTCAAGTAGCCATTAGCGAACACTTGAATAATTCTTTCATAAATGATGATATTTTCAGTTTTTGAACGACTGCCATATTCTGCCCTCTGAAACTGTAAGAGTGAGCATCGGGTTTCATGAGGCTATTCTCCAACACAGCAAATAATTTGTCGTTCAAGATTAGGGCTTTAAATCATGTGTCATATAGTTAACTAGCCATATACCCCCCTTTTTTTTCAAGGATGGAAATCATCAAATATCTTCTTCCACTCTAGGCGAACCAGGAGATAACGGCAGAGTGTTACTGACTAAAACCCATCCGTGTTCCTCCTAATTTCCCTTGCGTCCTAATGTCCTTTGGCCCTGGAGGGCCACGGTGACTCTTTTGGACACATACCGCAACCAGGGCTGGCACTGGTCTAACGGGTCCCGACTTTTATGCTGATATCTCTTTAAGGCACGCGTGGAACACAACGTGCTGTGGTCCCAGGCCTGGTTCTGGTCGGACGGCGAAGTCGCAGGGCCGTGCCTACGGTGGCCGAGAATCGCTCTGCGACTCCCGGCAGCCAGTCCGGAGCGAGCCATGTACTCCGTGCTGTCATATACCCGCGTTCAATTACGTCTTTGATTACTGCTCCTCTACCGTTGGTTGTAGCGTGATATTCTTTACGTATATGCATTCTTCGTATGTCACACTTTCTATTGTTGTAAACCATCATCTGCCTAGCCTTTTCCCAACTATGTTGGGGTCGGCTTCCAGTCGAACCGGATGCAGCTGAATATCAATATTTTACATGGAGCGACTGCCTATCAGACCTCCACAACCCAGTAATGGGTAATACGATACTCTTGGTAAGACTGGTTGTCAGACTTTCGAGCTTCTGACTAACAGTAACGACTGTCAAAGATCTACAAATGACAGCCGGGACCAACGGCTTTACGTGCTTTCCGAAGCACGGAGGAAACTCGCTATGAAAATGGTCACCCATCCACAGACCAACCTCGGCAAGCGTGGCTTAACCCGGGAGATCGGTCTATGCGGCTGTAATTATTTAGCCACGAGCTATTCTTGTAAACCGTGGGTAAATAAATAAATAAATAAATCATACATTATAGTAGGTAGGCTTCTTTAATCCGCCAGTCTAAAAGATCTCCATCATTTAGAAGTCCAAATGAGAGTTTTCAAGAATATCAGTCCGAAATGAGTTTAAATAAGTGCCTTCATTACGTAAACTGACAATTAGCAACTGATTGCTAGCGTTGAGTTGATTGTCTGTGATGAGGGCAACGTTTTTTGGACAAGATCATTAGTTTGGGAGGTCGGTTTAATTGAGCCGGTTGATTTAGGTAATTGTGGCGAGCCAAAAGGGATTTTGTTGCGTTTGCAATTATTGAATTGTGGTTTTCAAAGTGATGGTTTGTATTGTTGTTGTTTAATTAGCTATGCCCAAAGTCAGCTATTTTTTTACTGTTGTTGAGTTTTTTTTTGTGTTTATTTATTTATTTTATGGTACTTCAACGACAGTAGAAACGACAACGACCCCGCGCCCGCGTCCTCGTCGGTTGAGTGTTGTATTGCGTCTTCGGTTACTGCTCCGCTCCCATGAGTCGCAACGTGATGTTATATAGCCTATGTAACTCAAGAATAATGTAGCTATCTATTCGGTGCAAACAAACAAACAACAAAATCATTACTCTTTGAAATATTAGTATAGACTAGTTTTCAAACCATGGTTTTTGGTTACAAGTCCGAAAAACTAAATGAGCTTTTGGAATAAACATATAAATAGGTAAAAGAAGGTAGTAGACAGTTAACAAACATAAATATGATCAAAAGACACACAGGGAACATAGTCAAATGACGCCAAAACCAAACATGAACATCACAGATCACACAAACATTATCTGATCAATTTTCCTCGGTAGAAAATCACTTAACCTTTCCAAAGGGCCTCTTTTTACCCTAAAACCCAAAACAATTGCTTCCTAATTGCCACTTCTAAAACTTCGTTACCCTCAATCCCCACGTCTCACGAGAAACCAATCTAAAATAATCGTACAATTACTTTGCGACCGTCACTTGTTCAAGTTACACGATCAGGGAGATGTTACAAGCTTGTTGCTGTGAATATAATCGACGAATTATAGGAAAGCAAAACTTTAATATTTGTTTGTTTTTTTTTTCTGGTTTTTGTGTCTTAGAATTGGTTGTTTACTTAGTGGTATCTTAGTGATATTTTTTTCAGTCTGTTTATTATCTTAGTAGCTATTTCTAGAGCCTGCTTTTTATTTTGTATTCAAGTCAAGGTAAGTCAAAGCATTTATTTCAATTTGTCAATTTACAGATACTTTTAAATTGTCAAGTTACCTGTACAAAAAGTTGAGGTTCGTGCCAAAATGTAGGTCTTTATGAAGAAGAACGAGCGACTCCGCGGACACCCTTTTTCGAATGGGTTTTACAACATCTTGGTTACAATATTCTTGTTGCTTCTTTATGAAAAAACAATAAAAGTGAATAAAAAAAAACAATAGAAATAATAATCCTTGATTGTTATAGGTATACGAAAGATCGTGGTGGATCATGTGTTAGCAGATAGCGTTGTCAAAGTTAGTAAAGACGTTACCTGTACTTAGTTTAAAAAATATCAGGGCGATTGCTTAAAATTATCTGAAAAAAAAAACTAAGAAAATTAGACTTAAATTCAATTGCGCAAGGGTACTATTACATTTTTCTTTTTTAGAACCGCTTGACTGGCAATATCTTCAAAAAAGGATTTTCTGGCATTCATGTAAATCTCAAAAAATGTGTTCTAAAACTGCCAATTCAGCTCCTTTTCTATTAAAAAAAACCATTTAGATACAACGATGTAGTTTATTTCCAGTTTTATTTTCTCAGCCATTCCTTTGGGGATACGGAACCATTTCGGCGGCAATTACACAGGTTCCCAAATGTGAGAGTGCTCCCCAAGCCTATAATACGGTAATGCGCACATATTCAAGCGAGTAATTGTAATGTAACGGAAAATAAAGGCACAAGGGTTAAGTGCAATACGCGTGTATGGGATTTGATTCTGTATGATAATGTATGTTAATGGTTCTTGTACTAATAATACGGGCATTTAATATTGACTAGCTGATGCCTGCAGCTTCGCTCACGTGGACATAAGTATAACTTAAGAAATTAAGTATTCAATGCCATGTCGTGAAAATCCTGATTAACTGCTTCGCTCCTTAAAGATATGGCGTGATGATATCATTTTAAAAATTCAATCCGCAGCCATCTATAACATTCTTACATAATATCTCGTCTTTTTCAATCCCGTAAGAATTTGTAGAAGAATACGAACGTAATGCAACATTGCTCATCCCTCAAAGCAAATAGCGTGATAATTTATAATAATAATAATAAATAAATCATAGCCTAAGTTTTAAGTTAAGCTTACCACTATACATTAGCGAAAACCGCATTCAAATCGGTTGACCCGTCTCTGAGATTAGCGTGCACAAACGCACAGACAAACAGATAAACAGACAAAAAAACTAAAAACTATATTTTCGGCATTAGAATCATTCCCCGACCTCATAGCAATTACTTTTTTTTAAAAATATTAAATGTACGGTTTTGACTTCGCTACGATTTTATTATATGTATATAGATATAGATATATAGAATAGACTAGTTATATACCCTGCTGTGTCAAGCGTATTCAGTTACGTCTTTGGTTACTGCTCCTTTCCTGTTGGTCATAGCGTGATGTTCCTACCTTCCTCTTGAATTGGTCTATATGTTGGTGAAAATGGCATTCAAATCGTATGCGTAGTTTAAAAGATCTAAGCGCACAGACGGCAGAAAGCGACTTTGTTTTATACTATCCTATTTCTACTAATATTATAAATGTCAAAGTTTGTGAGGATGGATGGATAGAAGGATGTTTGTTACTCTTTCATGCTTAAACGGCTGAACGGATATGGACGAAATTTGACGCTGAGATGGATTGTAATATGGAATAACACATAGGATACATCTTATCCCGAAAAATGTACGGTTCACGTGGAAAAATATATCAAATAACACAGTATAGCGATATGATGTTTAGAGAGATTTGCTTGTTAAAACTTTGATTAGCCTTTTAATTGGTAGTCGGTTGTTAGGTGGGGTGTTAGCCAATTGCAAATGCAGACTCGCAATTCCATAAGGACATCTACAATCATAACTTTTAGCAGTTGTGCCACACGAAGCATCCAACTGTTAGAGGTAATCTCTGGAAGCACTGGTCCGTTTACAAATATTCTTTCACTGATAGAAAGGTACATTACTACCGAGGATATTTTTATGATATTCTTGACTACCACAATGGTGAAGTCGCGCTAATCTTACAACTAGTATAAATGCAAAAGTTTGGATGGATATAGGTATGCATGTGTGTTACTCAATCACGCTAGAACGGCTAAACCAATCTGGATGTTTGTCAAAGAGACAGGTTATTCATTATTTATTTATTTATGTTAATACGGCTCTGATGAGCCAATTAAGCTAACATAACAGATTTACAAATAACAACAAATAGAACCAATCACACAATCATCCAATTATTGTCTGTAATAGCACATAGATTATTTTTTATCCCGGAAAAAGGTACGGTTCTCGTGGAATAAGATACTAACTTTAATGCGGATGAAGTAGCTGAAAAAAGCTAGTATAAATGTATACGCAAACCTAACTAAAACGCTAAAACTAAATAGATAAAGAACGTTTGCACTCAAACAATCTGTTGGTAAACGGTGGCCACATAATTTATCTGTAATGGATATAACTTGTTGCAAACAAAAAGGACTGTGCTCGAGACGTGGCTAACCGAGTCCCAGCGGACAAGGGGTGCAAGTTACGAGATCTTGTTTTGGAAACCAATGTGTGGATAAAATATTCATACACATACATATATACCATCACGCCTATATTCATCCAAGGGGTAGGCAGAGGTGTACCAATGTACGTCCACAGTCCGCCGGAATGTTTAGGTGTTATTAGTTATTTGCTAGTAGTCCTAAGCGTAACTGGTACGCTAGAGGTCTTGGGTTCGATTCCCAAGCCGAGCAAAAGTATTATTAGGGTTTGTCTATGAAATTCTGAGTAGTAGCTCGGAGTTAAGATTTATGCCCGGCTAATGGCAATAGGCTCGCCCCTTATAACATGGGACCTAAACATACAGAAAAACTATAGGTGTACATTGGTACACCTTCCAATGGTTAAATCAAGCATGATGATAATGTGTTGCTAAAATAAAGCTCGCCACTTTTGCCCGCTAACGCTTACAACTTAACTCACTCACGTAATTCCCTGATCGATATACCTTTTATTGTGTTCCCCACTAGGATTACTATCCCGCAAACATACGATTACGCGTTCGCAGCACGATTACAGATCCAATAAACCACAATTAGAGATCCTCAAGAACACTTAAAACTACTTTTTTAGACGGCAGATCTCCTGCCTGTGTTGCGAAATTGGTTCGAACGCAAAGAGCATTAGGAGGAACATGGTTTTTTTTTTTTTTTTTAAAGATGGTAAAATCATCAAATGACCCCCCCCCCCCCCCCCCCCGTCCTGGGCGGGGCGGGAGGGAGTGTCAGACTTCCACTGACCAAAAACCATCTATGTTCCTTCGTGTGCCCTTTGCGTTCCGGGGGCGCGGTATCTCTTTCGAACAACCCGCAGCCCCGGCAGGCATTTGGCCCTTAGTGGCCCCTTCCAGTGGCTGACACCTCTGTGCGCGGAACATGGACGCGCCGTCGACACGGTCTGTCGTTAGTTAATAACGTACGGACGGTGAGCTACCCATTGCTCACCGCCCACAGACCGTGCCTACGGTATCCGCCTGCGGGAGTTAGTAAGAGTCTGATATTACTGTCTGCTAAACCCAAAGCATAAGAAGTTATTTGCTGATTTCACACCCTTAATAAAAGAAATTACATCAAGAGGGCAATTCTAGTATCTTTTAGAAACGTTCACATTCTAATATCAGTCTCAATCTGTCCAAATAACCTCTACTTTATCTACTATTTTGACAAGATTCTGACATTGATTATCACTGTCACAAGTAGGGATTGCGAAAAGATTTTGAACATTTTTAAATACAAGAATTATGATTAAGCCTGAGATTTTCAGCTTAAGTAGGCTTCAGCTTATTTTGTTAATCCTCATGCACTGCAGGGGTGTCGGATTCCTACCGGCTAAAACCCCACGGTTTTCTTTCAACAATCATTGGCAGGCACACGGGTATCGCTCTGAGCATTCTTCCGCAAAAGCGCAAAAATTCTACGATGTATTAATTGAATTGAAATTACAGCTTCCAGCACAGCCAGATGTGGTCTATCATTACCCGCCATGTTTGTACCCCATGTCTCCGTGCTACCCTAAAAATACCGTACTTACATCATAATTTCCCGCGGGTCTCATAATGCGAATAAGGGATTATGTGAAACGGGTTGCGCATTTATGGTATACGGTATTTATCAATTGTGAAAAAACGAACAAGATACCTATACGTAATGGTAGTCGTAAATTGTATATTGTGTGGTTTTTTATTGAAAGGTGATTTATATTTGACTAGCGGACAGCCCGCGACTTTGTTTGAGTGGCTTATTGCACCCGCTTTACGTTACGTCTTTGGTTAATGCTCCGCTCCCGTGTGTCGTAGCGTGATGTTGTATAGCCTATGACACTCACAAATAACGTGGCTTTCTATGAGTAAAAGAATTTTCAAAATCGGATCAGTAGATCCAGAGATTACCCCCTACAATCTCACAAACTTTACCTCTTTACAATATAAGACTAGCTCTTGGCCACGTATTCGCTCGGATCTGACGCCGAAATTGTTCCACGGGAGCGAGCTATCGGGATAAAAAGTATCCTATGTCCTAATTTATGTTTTAGTTTATCTGTGTGATAAATTTCATTCAAATCTGTTCATCTGTTGACTCCTGATTGTTTAACTAACTATTACTCTACTTTTATTTTTGAAAAATAAAGTGGTTTTTTTTTGGATATCTATGGGGGAGGCCTATGTCCAGCAGTGGATGGCCTACAAATAATGACGTTGATGATGAATTAGGTTTCCGTGAAATAAAAATTAAATTTACTGCCGCCTCGTTACCAGGACGAGCACAGTGCTATCTATGAAATTCTCAGTAGCAGCTCGGTGTTAGGATTTGTGCTCGGTTCATGGTAATAGGCTCGCCCCCTATTACATGGGATCTAAACATACTGGCGAACATCTGCGAGTTTACATTGGTACACTTCTGCCTAACCTTTCGGGGAATACAAGCGTGTATGTAAAAATTAAATTACGCAGATATCCGAAAATTACACGAACAAAGTCGAGGGTATAAGCCAGATTTTATTAAAAAAAGGAGTCTTGATCACCAGCTTGAAGTATTAAAATGTGAATGAAAGAATGACAGCTCTAAAAGCCTACTTTAATCTTCGTTATTAATCGTTAACGAAAAAATTAACGTTACGCTTCGGTTAACGACATGAACGCCGTAAAGCGTGCAGTAAACGGAAATATAAAATGGAGCTCGAATGGCTCACGGAGCTCAATGGCTCACAAAGCTCATGATATTGGTATTAGGGAACTCTACATCGGTGTATGGAATCTTAAGGCCCAGTTACACTGGTGCGGGCAAATTGCGGGCGCGGTCGTAAGCGCCTCTGATAGTGCGGTAGTATTTCGGATAGCGACCTCCCCGTTGGTTGGTTTTGGAGTCATCATTATCAGCCATAGGACGTCAACTGCTGGACATAGGCCTCTCTCATAGATTTTCGGAGTACTTTCGTATATAATATTAATAATACATTTTAGTCAGGCATACAGAGTCTACGGTGTTAGTACCAATTTGTTTTATCCTATTTTAGTAAATTCCAATAATAAATGTTATTATTTAACTGTAACTTTAACATAACACTTTAACCCTCTCTCCTCTGTCTATACTACGTCTCTTGTCCTACTTATCTTGTGCCTTGGCTTGTGTATGGTATATGATGGCGTCCACAAAATGTCCGCTCCAGTGTGGCCGGGCTTCTACTAGAGAAAATAGAATGGGAAAGTAGACGGATGGTAGTTCAAACCCTCTTTGTGGCACTGTTGAACTTGGAAGGCGATAGCAAAACCTAATTTGTAATGTGTATATTGCAACTCTCTTTAAAGTAAATCTTGAGACTGCCTTGCTAGTCTGGTGGTTGCATGCGTAATTGGGTAGTAGACTCCACTAACCTATAATTCCTAGATACAACTTCTCTAAAAAAAACCATTTTATTTTAGCCCTGAAAACCGATTAATTTACAATTTATGGTAAAATTAGATTTTTACTTACTTCAAAATAAGTAAATAGTTTGTCAATTGAGTAGGCCTATAAGTGACGTCACAGTTCGATATTATTATTACCATACAAAATCTATGGGAGAGTGGCGTTTTGACAGTTCATAAAAGGATGTCAATTGATGGTGGTGTCAACTACCCTATGGGTGAGCATGAGATCCTGGATTCGATTCCTATGTAGCGCAAAGTAAATAATAGTTCATCTCTTTAAAAAAATCTCAGTAGCTGCTTTGACGAGTCCAGTTGATGGCAAAAGGCTCACCTACTACTATATGGGATAGAAACTTAACCGGGAAACTGAGGATGTGCTAAACACCACTTCAAAGGAAAACGTATTATAACTTGTACGCATTTAGATTCAAATTCACCTAAACCCCGTCAATAAATTATTACCAAAATACTTTTCCGATGACACTATTTTGCTAGAAATTCTTTCTAGAGAAACCGAATACCTACCCCGTTCCATTCAGATATGATAATACTAAATATGAATGAATTCTCGCATGAATGACCTAATCTAAGATGGCGGGCCGTTTTGGGGATCCAATGAACCTCGTACGACCTCTCGCAACTGTTAGTACAATATGTTTCCGAATCGCTGGTTCCATTCGACTGGTTCGGTACGGAAAAAATGTGTAAGTATGGAAATGTATATTTGAGTTGATGAAATTTGACTTGAGAAATTATGAAATAGGTAGGTTAGGTATCATTTTTATATACTTGTCTTCTTCTATAATCATATTGTACAGAGGTAAATTCTTTTTTGCAAGAGGTAACCTCTGAATGTACTGGTCCGATTAACAAAAAAATATTTGAGTAATAAAAAATAAAAGTATAGGTACCTACTGTTAAGAGTTAAAGTTCTTCTTTTATTTATAAGAGGTAATATTTGGAAGCTGCCTCGTTGGCCTAGTGGTTCAGAGTGCGACTGCTACGCTAGAGGTCCTGGGTTCGATTCCCAGGTCGAGCAAAAAGTGTTATTGGGTTTTTCTATGAAATTCTCAGTAGCAGCTCGGAGTTTGGATTTGTGCCCGGTTAATGGCAATAGGCCCTATTACATGGGACCTAAATATACCGGTGAACTGTGGGTGTACATATGTACACCTCTGCCTAACCCTTTGGGGAAAACAGGCGTGATGGTATATTTTATATATTTGGAAGCACTGCAAAATCCGATTACAAAAATTCTTCCTCTGATTGAAAGCTAGACTATTGCTGACTGTCATAGCATAATTATGTCTAGTGATATAGTTGTTTAGTTTTGTGCCATATTTATTAAATCTAGCAGCTACCAGAAATAAAACAACAACACAAAACAACAACCATCACAAACTAATTTACACTTACTGCCACAAAAAAGGTACTCTATTACGCACACACTCAAATGCACACTCAATCCAATACAAGATTAGGTCACATTTGCTCGACGAGGCGGCTATCAAACGACTTTAGAAGTCTTATTTGGAAGTCAAACGTGTTTGGGACCCTGAGACTGTTTCAGACGATGTCTCATGCCATTGGGACCGATATGACACGTAATTGCCAAATCTAGTTTGGAAAGGTTGGGCAGTTGGACACGAGAGTTAGGTTGCATGATATTTTTGTTTCTGCATGAATTTTTTATTGAGTTTGTTGGTATAATTATAAGAGTTCTTAATTGGATTTTGAAAGGATTGTTATCGAAGAAAAATAAATCTATACTATATTCTATCTATACGTCTATACTAATATTAAAAAAAAACGGTAATTTAAAAAACTAAAAAACCCGACTGCTATTCTTTAAAAATCCCTAAAACAAGATAAATTGTAGCAGTCGGGACCCATTCTAGAAATAGAGGATTAGTGAATTGAGAGCACATACCTATATTACATTGCAGATGGTCCCGAATGGGTCCCGACTGCTACAATTTATCTTGTTTTAGGGATTTTTAAAGAATAGCAGTCGGGTTTTTTAGTTTTTTAAATTACCGTTTTTTATTATTTATTTTTTTAGTGTTTTAAAAAAGAAATTAATATACCCAGTATCACTCTTACAGTAAATACAAATCTACCGACACCTCTCAAGCTAAAATCTATCGAGCCGTTCAGCCTGCAGAGCGAGCCAAACATTTGAATTTGGCGCCAAAAATCCGCCATTTTGTTTTCTTTTTTTTTATATACCCAGTGTCACTCTCACAGTAAATACGAATCTAACGACACCTCTCAAGCTAAAATCCATCGAGCCGTTCAGCCTGCAGAGCGTGCCAAACAATTATACATACAAATATACATACATACATACAAACATACCCTCGAAAAACACAACCCTCCTTCTGTCGCAGTCGGGTAAAAGAGAAAAGATTTGTATTTTTGCATGTAACGAATAAACTTAAAAATGTATCTGCAAGATGTAGTACTTATTTTTATGAATAAATAAAGTGTCTTCTGGTTGCGGTGACACTAAAAAAGGTTCCAACTTTTTTTAAAAATCTTTACTCTCTCTCTTTTATCTTCTTTTTAAGAAAACAAATTTTAAATGTTGTTAATAAACTTTAAACATTCTCACGACCTTTTTACTGTTGTAAGCTCAATGTTTTGCGTACTATCATAAAAAGGGAACATTTAAAACAATTATGAAAGTAGATTCATATTTTTTGTACATTGTGACTCAGTATGATGAGCAGTATGCGTAGTTAACGGGTAAGTAATGTGTCTATTTATCAGCTACAAACCTGACTCATGAGGAAAAATATAGGCTGTATAACATCACGCTACGACTCACAGGTGCGGAGCAGTAACCAAACACTTAAAACCAGATGTACCCAGTACCTATAATGTATTGGTATAGATCTTTAAATAAATTAACATACCATCATGCCTGTGTTCCCCGAAGGGTTAGGCAGAGATGTACCAATATACACCCACAGTTCGCCGGTATATTATGGTCCAATGTAACTCTATTTCATTGGACCTGAGCCTATTGCCATTAACTGGGCACAAATCCTAACTCCGAGCTTATAATAGTAACATTAATCTTTAAATAGCTTATAGCAAAGTTGTTAAAGATATAGATAAATAATATCTACTGAAATCTCTTTGTAAAAATATTTGTTGTATCAAACATAACTTGCATTGAGTAGGGTCAGGTAGTATTTACATATTTATGCGTGTACGTGTACCATTTTCATACAACATGGCTAAAGGTATTTATATGGACCGGTCGTTCGTGTATTTTTAAAGAATTTGGGTGCCTACCTGTGTTCGTTATTGCTGTATTATTTTGTTCTTTACTTTTGAAGCGATTTTGATCATTTTTTTGGTTCTGTAGTCAATAAGGAACTTTGGAGTCTCGCTTTGTTTGTTAGTCTGTCTGTTAGTCTGCCTATTTTTCAGCGGCGTAGCTCAGAGACTCTTAATACTAGAAAATTCAAAGTAAAGTAAGTAGTAAGTAGTATAAGTTCAAATTTGGCACTGATGGATAATCATATGTATATGTTAGTGTTTTTTTTTCCCTGTCTATACTATGATTTCGTTCGATAGGTCATTTATGTTTAGGCAGATGTTTATAGTTAGGCAAAAGTGTACCAATGTACACCCATAGTTTGCTGATATGTTTAGATCCCATGTAATAGGGAGTGAGCCTATTGCCATTAACCGGACATAAATCCTAACTCCGAGCTACTACTACTGAGAATTTCATACGAAAAAACCAATAACACTTTCCTCGACCTGGGAATCGAACCCAAGATATCTAGCATTGCAATCGCGCTTAGGATCACAAGGTTAACGAGGCAGTCAACACAGGCGGTATTATACTTATGTCTATTAAAATACCAAGATTCCTTCGGAAATCATTTCCCGAAGCTTCTAATTCACGTCGAACTGCTAATGTCATACAAATAACTAAGATGGCTACCCTTGCGGACTATTCTTAATAATGCCTCCGATACCAGCGTTGATTGCGATTGGGATCCCGATAATAGCGGATAGACCGTATCGGGAGTCCATTTGACCGGTTCACGTTTCGAGGAAGTAATTAACTTTGGGAGATAGGTAAGGGTCCCGTTTTTAGGGTACCGCAACGAAATGGTGCTAAATGGGGTATGGATTACTCTCGCTAATCTATCTGTCTGTTCATTTTGGGGCTATATATTGTGGCCGTACACACTTTGTGATAATTTCAAGTGTCTACCTATTAGGTAAGCGCCAAAGCACACATGCTACTTTTAGCATCGGCAATGAAGTATCGATAGAATCTGTATAACACTCGATTTTAATACTGCTATGGAACGCAGAGAGTCGTCAATACGCGGCGCAGAATCGATGCAGTCTCAAAATCGCAGATCGTCGATAGGTACTAAAAGTAGCGTATATGCTTTGGCCTTATTAGGTAGACACTTAAATATATTACAAAGTGTGTATTGCGGCCAAATATTGTGTGTATTGTCTATGCAACTATAACAACGAACACATATATGAAAATAAAATAAAGTTAAAATTATTCGATGTCCTTGTAAAAGAATCGTGTTTTCTCTGCGGTTTTGCTCGAAAATGTACGATGATTAAAATTGTACGATGGTATGGAACCCGTCAGGTGTGATTCCGATTTGCATTTGGCTGGTTTTGTTTTAATATTAATCGAATTGGAGTAATGGTTCAGTGGTTAAGGCGCTCGCATCCCATGCACATGGTTTTTGGTTCGCAACTGAGACGAGAAGAAATATGTTTTATTCTATTTCAAATGTATTTTTTAGTTCATCTTGTAGATCACTAACATCAGTGAAGAAAATCATGAACTTGTACAAGTCCTTCTCTGTATGAGAAGAGACTGTTGTCTTACTTTTGGTCTATGAAGGAATAGTTTAGCGTTCGGAAACTTTTTCTATCATTTTACTTGTGGCATTTATTTTGTCATAGCTGTTTCTATTTGAAGATAAAATGAAAACCCAAAGTAAAAGTTACGACTTCAACGCTTAAAGAAGAAAGATAAAGACAAAAATCTGTTCCCACAAAAAGATATCTCTATCTTTTTTATAAGCACTGAAGATATCTAATCCAAAGTTATCTTTCCCTATATAAAAATCAACACATTCCTCTAGAAAAAAATCCCCATTGACTAATACCTAAGCTCACATGAAATCCCAACCGAATGCAAAATATAATACCACAGAGAATCCGTCACCAAAGTAAATTGAATCTTATCTTGAAAGGTGTTAAGTCTAAATTGATTAGGTTGACAAACGAGGGATGAACAAAAACGTAGTTTAGAGATTTAACAGCTCAGTAGAGATATCGATTCTATTCGGATAGTCGTTTATGTTCACGCTATTTCTTTTTTGTGGAGGTGGCAGAATTCTTGCTTTTGTGTGTTAAGACAGGTCAAGGGTATTTTATTCAATGGTGTCGGGTAGGTTTTCATAGTTCAGTGGTTAGATAAATGAAAAGATAATAAATATTACATAGCTTAAAAGAGACTAACTAAATCACCTGAGGGTAATATAGAAGTATCTAGTATGCGTGCCCACACACACAATTACATTCATGCACAAACACAGTGCACTCTGTCTTCTTTCACTCTCTTAGTTCAATGGAACATGACTGGGGAGAGATCAGGCGAAGTACCAACAGCTTTACGTGCTTTCTGAGGCACAGGGATATCACACCACTACATACAGGTTGTTGCTAATAAATTCCTAAAGGAAAGCACCCCTTAACACTGACCGACTTGGGAATCGAACTTAGAATACCACGCCACGCTCAATAGTAGCGCTTGCGTCCACGATATCATCTGGGCAGTTTATATTCTTTAGTATAACATGCAAACCAGGACCTTGCCAGTGCCATACAGACTTGTGATGACGAAGCTCCTTTACCTAATAATCTTACAACTATTAAAAATGAGAAAGTTTGGATGGATGGATGTTTGTAACTCAATCGTGCCAGAGATCGGATTTGGATAAAATTTGCCACGAAGATGGATTATAGTGTCAAATAGCATAAAGGTAGCACTTTTTATACCGAAAAAATGTACTGTTCTTGTGTAATATATCAACAGAAGCTAGTTTATCATACCATCACGCCTGTATTCCCCGAAGGGTTAGGCAGATGGGAACTAATGGAAACCCACAGTTCGCCGGTATGTTTAGGCCCCATGTAGGGGGTGAGCCTATTGCCATTAACCGGGCACAAATCCTAACTCCGAGCTGCTACTGAGAATTTCATAGAAAAACCCAATAACACTTTGCTCGACCTGGAAATCGAACCCAACACCTCGAGCGTAGCAGTCACGTTTATGACCACTAGGCAACCAAGGCACTCGTCCTTGTCATTTATTTATTTGCTTTATATAGAACGGTCAAATCCAATTACACATTAAAAGGAAAAAAAAAACGAAAAATCTTAAAAATAAACACTTCGCGCAGGACGCACTACCATCACAACCAAAGATAAAAAAAAACCACAACTACTGCAATATCAATTACGAAATCATTCCAAAGTATTGCCACAGAAAAATGAACCAAAAGAACTACAAAAAAAGAGGAAAGCTTTGATAAATCGTTTAAATATTTATACGAGTATATTTTAGCTTTACGTTGCAGAAATTCAAACCGATTCCGTTTTACTTGTCGGAATTTTATGTACAATTTTGTTGAGAATTTTCTGTCTGTGCGCGCGTTTTGTGGTCGCGGTCGAATGGTTACAGCGTTTTATTCAGCATATTTTTAAGCAGACGTCGAAACAAAACAAATTCATGTAAATATTTACTAGCTTTTAATGCGCTATATAAAAGATGGGTTATAATCTGTTAGCCATGACATGTTTCGCCAGAAATTGTTATGCAAATTAGATATTTCACTTTGTCTCTGGGATGGCAACGCATTTGCAAGGCCTCTAGTATCGCAGATGTCTATAGGCAGTGGTGACCACCTAACATCAAATAGCTTTAAAAATACAGTGCCGTTTTAATTACGCACACTGCCTATCAAATGCGCATCTCGCCAAAAAACGTAAAAGTTTCGAATTAAGTAACACTTTTATGATTTTCTAATCAAATAAATAAATTAAAAAAAAACATAGAACTACTGAAACTGGGGTTTTCTAAGCTCCGTATGCCCAGGTTGGGCGAAAAGTGTTGTTAGATTTTCCATTATTAAATTCACAGTACCTAACACAGTTATGAAATTGGTGGATTGCCATAGTGTCCCATTGCACAATGAGAGGGAATTGTACCTGTATTGACACACACATTTGTGCACTGTAATATTCCTTGTGTTCATGGCTAGTCTCCATAGAATTTGGCTACTGCCTTGACTGAAAGTCGGTCAGGAGAATATACTGGTGTATTGGTACGGTTTATCATATTTTTAGGGTTCTGTACCCAAAGGGTGAAACGGGACCCTATTACTAAGACTTTGCTGTCCGTTCGTCTGTCACTAGGCTGTATCTCATGAACCGTCATGTCAAAAAACAGTCACAGTCACAGTTAAAACTTTTACAGATGATGTATTTCTGTTGCTGCTATAACAACAAATACTAAAAAAACAAAATAAAATAAATATTTAAGGGGACTCCATAAAACAAACGTGATTTTATTGCTCGTTTTTGCTCGATATTGATAACGGCAACAGGTAGTCGCTTGAAACATTCACAGAACATTTATTTATATAAATTAAAATTAATAATTAAATTAAAATAAAACAAATAATTAAGTGGGGACTCCGATACAACAAGCGTGGTTTTTTTTTTGCCATTTTTATAAATGAAGCGTACGGAACCCTTCGAGCGCGAGTCCGACTCGCACTTCACCGGTTTTTATCGTTCCACTTTCTATTTTGTTTATTTTAAAAGTGGAGCCTACGCCTAGCGTCCTCAATATTCAATCTCTTAGTTGAGAACAAAAGCCTGGCGGTTATTCTGTAGTCGGCAGCGATATTCTTGATAGTCGGGCCTCCCGGGAAATTGTCGGGAGAGCATACAAATTGTAGGAAAAGCATTATCGCGGTAAATTTGTGAAGAGATTTTAAACTATAACTATAGTTGCTAGGCGTGTAAATTTTTCTTTTTGTGCTGTAACTTTTAAAAACGATATGGATGGGACATCAGCTGTTCCACATAATGTAGGTATATATTTCGTTGTCTTTTTTAACACTGGGAGGTCTTTAATCATGTAGGTATTTAATCCAGGATAAAATTGTTCGTTTTGATGTCGCTTCCTCCTAGATATATTATTATATAATATATTATTATCAAGATAGTAAAGGAAGTAACTAGTTTTTGCATGTGACTCCGTCCGGCTAGTTTTTCCATTCGTATTATGTTACGTCTTTGGTTACTTCTGTGTGTTGTACCGTGAAATTATATAGTCTATACTATAAAATGAGTCCAGACTCATGTTATAGTATAGACTATATAACTTCACGGTACAAGATACCCAGGTATCTTAACCAAAATTTTTTTTTTTCCAATCCGACTGGTAGTTCCAGAGATTAGCGCGTTTAACAAACAAACAAAAATCACTTCAGCTTTATTATTTTAAAAAAAGATTTATCAAACAATACTCTCACAATCGATCTTAGTTTTGCCAAAACAATCCAACCCACAATCTCTCAATAATTCAATTAATTACATCACGATTAATCCAATTTCCCAAATACCTATTAATATTCAAAAACAGTTCAATATCCGAAAGCTATGCTTATTTAAATTAAATCAGCGTTAACTAACCAGAAACATGACGGAAAACGGAAGGAATTTTGATGTGGGTTAGTTTGTTTTGACAGAACTATGATCAATTTAAAAGCTTTAATATCTCTTTTATTTTTGGACTGCCGCGTTAGCCTAGTGGTTTTTTTTTATCTAAATCCCAATTCTACGAACTAAATGATGTTTTCATTTAAATTGTGATCTTATCTCCAGTGTCTAAAAAGCTCATACTTGTATCTAAAAACGTATCTCCTCCATTCCTTTCAGTGACAATCAATATCAAAAACTTAGGTACTCCTATTTACCTACCCCTGTTTACATAGTATAAAACAAAGTCACTTCCCACCTTATGTACGCTTAGATCTTTTGATCTACGCAACAGATTTTAAGAGCGTGCATCCAGAAAGTTGGCAACGTCGCAAACAGCTGTCAAATATTTCCCTGTTTTGATTAATTTGTCAATATTACTGTATGAAAATAAGAAATATGGCTTACTAATGCACTAGAATATTAATAATGAATTGCAATTAAAACACTGAATTTGATGTTGTACCCGTTTTAGGTGTAAAAAAGGCATTTGTAAAGTTTCCAAATACTTTTTTTACATCTAAAACTAAATATTCGGTGTTACGATATTAATTATTGCATTTCATAATGAATATTCTAGTGCATTAGTAAGCCATATTTCTTATTTTCATACAGTAACATTGACAAATTAATCAAAACAGGGAAATATTTGACAGTTGTTTGCGACGTTGCCAACTTTCTGGGTGCACGCTCTTAAGGCGTTTTCATCAATTGATCACGCTACGACCAATGGGAGGGGAGCAGTAACCAACGACGTAACTAAACGCGGTGTTTATAGCTAGTTATTTACAAATAGAGTCTAAGATTGTCTGGTGGTCTTACATGCGACTGCTGCGCTAGAGGTCTTGGGCTCAATTGCCAGGTCGAGCAAACTGTTATTTGGGTTTTTCTATGAAATTCTCAGTAGCAGCTCGGATTTAGTATTTGTGCGAAATTTATGGCAATAGGCTCGCCCCTTAGTACAAGGGACCTAAACATACCTGCGCACTGTGGGTGTACATTGGTCCACTTCTGCCTATCCCTTCGGGGAATACAGGCGTGATGGTATGTAATCTAAGATTAGAATGCGATCATTGTTGAACTTACAAGAATTGCCTTTCGTATGTTTAGAGTAAATCTAGATTACAGTCCAGAGATAGTCACGTACCGACTAACGCGTAGCCGCACGGCTGAGCGCTACGTGCGTAGGCATGCAGCAAGGCGCTACGTGCGTAGACGTGCTACGTAATAGCTACGTGCGGTTTGCTGCTGCTACGACGTAGCCGCCTACGCGAGCCGCCGGCTCGTCGCAAACATTTATTATTTTTATCAAGGCGAAAAGACAATAATATATTTTGCGTTTAATAAAGTTAGTATGAAGTTTTATTTTTAAGACTTAAAATAAAAGCTTCATTTATATTGTTATATTGGACAAAAGTTTAACAAAGGTCATACAAATACGAGGGGAGATCAAAAAGTAATGAGAATCGGTTACTTCAGGTCCGCATAAAAACGCAAAAAAAGTTTTTTTTGCTTGCTTATGTACTCACTACTTCAGCCTAAAAAAATCATATACATATATCACGATTTCCGGGAGTTATATTCATTTGAATACGAACTGTCGAAGAGATAACACCAACTTGGAGAAAAACGAAATTAGAGCAGTCATCAAGTACCTCTGTTTGAAAAAAAATTCTACAATAGACATACACAGTGACTTAATGGGAAAATTGGGGGACTCTGCTCCTCCATATTCTACAGTTGCACGCTGGACCAAGGAATTTAAACTGGGCAGAGCATTCCACTGAAGATGAACATCGCGAAGGACGCCCATCCACGTCCCTCACTGAAGACAACGTGAAAAAAGTCGAAGATGTTGTGTTGCCAGATCGAAGAGTGACCATCAGGCATGTAGCTGAGGTCACAGGGATCTCGTATGGCAGCATTCAAAAAATCCTTGCGAACGAATTGCATATGAAAAAGGTCTCCGCGCGTTGGGTACCCAGGATGTTAACCGACGAGCAAAAGCAGCGGTTCACAAAGCCGCAGTTGCGATGGCTGCCATTCAAGAAACGGGTTTCGAACTGCTCGAACACCCTCCCTATTCGCTAGATCTGGCTCCTAGTGACTTCTACCTCTTTCCTCGGCTCAAGGAACAACTCCGAAGCAAGAAAATTGAAGACGATAGCGAAGTGATGGTCACTTTTGAGACGTTTTGGGAGGGTTAAGAAAAAAATTTTTGTCAAAGGGAATCCTGGGTTTAGAAAAAAGATGGAATAAATGTATTCATTTGTAAGGAGACTATGTAGAAGAATAAATTATTATTTTAACTTTAATTAAGGCGTTTTATCTTCATTCTCATTACTTTTTGATTCGCTCTCGTATATATAGTTTTAAAAGGTCAAAATTGCTGTAGTTCAAAGTCAAAGTCAAATCATTTATTTCAATTAGGCCATTAAAAGGCACTTTTGAACGTCATTACATGAAATAGTCATAATATAATATATTGAATCTAGTTGCTCATTCTAAAAGGTAGTTTCATATGGAGAATAACGGGCAAGAAACTCCATACATACTCTTTTAAATAACAATGTATTACAATAAGTTGTATAGTTAGATTAATTCCATAAAAATATATGTCAAAACGATCTATCAAAAATAAAAAGTCACTCAAAGTACTACAATACGTACTCGGTGCTACAAATTAGAAATGAAAGCTAAAAAGTTTAGCTTAAAAGCTAATTGATTATTCTAACTTGGACAAAAAATTCGATTGGACCAATCTGAAAGTAGGTACTCGTATATCACTTTAAATATAAAACGGTATGTTTTTTTTTGGGTCCCATGTTATAGGGGGCGAGCCTATTGCCATTAACCGGGCACAAATCCAAACTCCGAGCTGCTACTGAGAGTTTTATAGACCTGGTAATCGAACCCAAAACCTCTAGCGCAGCAGTCGCGACTAGAACCACTAGGCTAACAAGGCAGTTCATAAGTTCAATGACCTATACTATTTTACATAATGAATGTTAATCAAAAAAGTATTAAGAAAAAATTGGAATTATGTGTTGACATAAAAAAAACAACCACGCATCGGAAACAAAATCATAATTTGACTTCTAAAAACACGTGTATCAAAGTCTTTCATGGAAAACATACTTTTCCTCAGCCTTAATTCGTTCTACACAAGAAAAAGGCAATTTATTTGCCGCTGTCGCCCCGTTCAGCGGTTCGAAGAGCATTTTTAAATTGAAATACATATTATCCTTTTTATGTTTCTAAAAAAGGAAAGTATCAATATATTGGCAGAAGTCTTTTGTTGGAAATAAGTAATTTCTGCAACAATGGAAGAACCAATTTGTAGGTTACTTTCTTTTGTAATTTGGTACGATGAAGGATCTTTAAGGTATGTTTTTGTGTGTATTTTGATGTCATTCTTTCTTATCTAGTGAGTAGTAAAAAGAATAGGATATAATATAATAGATTAGCTCGTGGCTAAATAATTACAGCCGCATAGACCGATCTTCCGGGTGACCATTTACCATAGCGAGTTTCCTCCGTGCCTCGGAAAGCACGTAAAGCCGTTGGTCCCGGCTGTCATTTGTAGATCTTTGACAGTCGTTACTGTTAGTCAGAAGCCAGAAAGTCTGACAACCAGTCTTACCAAGATTATCGTATTACCCATTGCTGGGTTGTGGAGGTCTGATAGGCAGTCGCTTCATGTAAAATACTGATATTCAGCTGCAGCCGGTCGACTGGAAGCTGACCCCAACATAGTTGGGAAAAGGCTAGGCAGATGATGAGTAAAAAAAAATAGGATATTTTCAATATTTTTTTTTCCGTTTTTGTGTTGCTAGCGCATGACTTCAATCTCTCCGATAGAATATTGAGTAACAAAAATAACATACAATTAGCTGTTATTGAATTTAGTTACTTAACCCGTTTTATAAATAAAACTATTCAACTTTTACGATACTTATTTCTTTTTTTCATTCAACTATTTACCGTACGTTGGGTTCCGTATGGTCAATCCTATTTTCTGCTATACATATAATGTATAATCCTACTTAATATTTTAACGTGAAAGTTTGTGGGGATGGATGGATGGATGGTTGGTTGGATGTTTGTTACTCTTCCACGCTTAAACAGCTGAACGGATCTGAATGACATTTGGCACTGAGATAGATTGTACGAGGGGAGATCAAAAAGTAATGAGAATCGGTTACTTCAGGTCCGCATATAAACGCAAAAAAAGTTTTTTTTGCTTGCTTATGTACTCACTACTTCAGCCTAAAAAAATCATATACATATATCAAGATTTCCGGGAGCTATATTCATTTGAATACGAACTGTCGAAGAGATAACACCAACTTGGAGAAAAACAAAATTAGAGCAGTCATCAAGTACCTCTGTTTGAAAAAAATTTTTACAATAGACATACACAGTGACTTAGTGGAAAAATTGGGGGACTCTGCTCCTCCATATTTTACAGTTGCACGCTGGACCAAGGAATTTAAACTGGGCAGAGCATCCACTGAAGATGAACATCGCGAAGGACGCCCATCCACGTCCCTCACTGAAGACAACGTGAAAAAAGTCGAAGATGTTGTGTTGCCAGATCGAAGAGTGACCATCAGGCATGTAGCTGAGGTCACAGGGATCTCATAAGGCAGCATTCAAAAAATCCTTGCGAACGAGTTGCATATGAAAAAGGTCTCCGCGCGTTGGGTACCCTGGATGTTAACCGACGAGCAAAAGCAGCGGTTCACAAAGCCGCAGTTGCGATGGCTGCCATTCAAGAAACGGGATTCGAACTGCTCGAACACCCTCCCTATTCGCTAGATCTGGCTCCTAGTGACTTCTACCTCTTTCCTCGGCTCAAGGAACACCTCCGAGGTAAGAAATTTGAAGACGATAGCGAAGTGGTGGTCACTTTTGAGGCGTTTTGGGAGGGTCAAGAAAAATATTTTTTTCAAAGGGAATCCTGGGTTTAGAAATAAGATGGAATAAATGTATTGATTTGTAAGGAGACTATGTAGAAGAATAAATTATTATTTTAACTTTAATTACCGCGTTTTATCTTCATTCTCATTACTTTTTGATTCGCCCTCGTAGTGTAATAGCACAGAGGATACTTTTTATCCCGGGAAAATGTACGGTTCCCATGGGATATTAAATCAAATTGAACGCGGAAGAAGTTGCGGGCATAAGCTAGTTATACATACTCATGTATATTCAATAAAAAAAAAAAATATAAAAATATACCATCACGCCTGTATTCCCCGAAGGGTTAGGCAGAGGTGTACCAATGTACACCCACAGTTCGCTGGAATATTTAGGTCCCATGTAATAGGGGGCGAGCCTATTGCCATTAACCGGGCACAAATCCAAACTCCGAGCTGCTACTGAAAATTTCATAGAAAAACCCAATAACACTTTTTGCTCGACCTGGGAATCGAACCCGGGACCCCTTGCACAGCAGTCGCACTTGCGACCACGAGACCAACGGGGCAGTTACAATATATATATATATATATATATATATATATATTGGGGTATATTCAATAACACAAAATTCTACAAAAACATCACTGTATCACTTAGTTAATCTCAACTCACTTACATTAAAATTTATGAAAACCTAACTATACCTAAAACATTACCTGAAAACGGATTAACACACAAAGTGATAGTAGTCCTAACTTAAACCCTTTTATAACAAACCCAGGCAGTAATCCAGACACGTTTTCTAGTTAATTATTCACAGCGAAATATTCTAGACCTTCGGATAACTGTATGTAAGTTATTTTAAACTCACAAACCGTTTCTGTGTCTGCTAACTTTGTGCTCTCATGTAAGTTGGCCGGGGATCGGCTTAGGGTTAGTTCACACCGAGATGTAACGCAACGCGATAGTGCTTGTAGTTTTTAGAAAATAATCAACTATCTATTATAAATAAAATAATAAACTTTATTTATTGACTCAAAACAAGTATTGTTGTACACGTTAAAAATACAGTTTACATACTTAGAACTACTATTTCTATAAACGTGTGGGTGAGCACTGCTCTCCTAGCTAGGTTATGGAAACCTGTGTTAAGGATTGATTGATTGGATTATGTTGGTTGGCTTTGGTAGAGCAACACACAAGTCGACCTGTTTGTTTGTTTTTAAATATTTAGATGTTCGGGTATAAAGCCACTGCTTTATACAATATAAATTACATAATCAATTACGCATTTTTCCGTAATATTTTGAAATAACCATAACCCTAAGCTTGCTCAAAGCGGATCTGCGATTACAGACTTAAATCTAAGTCCAGGTTCCCTCACGATGTTCGCCTTCATCGATGTCAGTGACATACAAGATAAACTAAGAAACTACATATAATATTTAATAATCACATTGGTACTTGCCCGGATTACGGGTTCAATAAACCCGTAATCTCATGAATGTACATTACATTGACATTGTTTTTGAGCAAAGCGACACAATATAGAGTTTACCATACCTACTACATACCTACTTACGATACCTATGCCTGTTGAAGTTCACCGGGTTGCAACACGGTACGCAGCGCTGTGAACTTTGAAATGCTTTTGCGTATATACCATATCTTATTATAAATAAGTTCTATTTTATGTCGTGCGTGAGGCGTCGACTTCGCGTTCAAAGTCAAAGTCAAATCATTTATTTCAATTAGACCATAATTAAACCGTTGTCTTGGTGTGAGCCGATCTTTATACACGCTTACTGCCACGTTAGATGGCAATGCCAAGGTGTAAAAATCACCCTTTGGGTCACAACTACATTGCACTTGTTTTCAAAAAACAATTCTACTGTTATAATAGCGTTTTTAATCAAAAATGTAGAAGTCTGTTACTTCTCAAACCCTAACAACAAAAGAGCTAAGTAAACACAAATGTATGTAAGTTTATGTGAGTAGTAGTAAGTGTATGTAAGTACATACGTATCTCATACAAAAGCATTTCCTTTCCATTTAGCACTCGGTTAACTAGTACTTAAGGCGAGCTCTTTGCTACAATGTACAAGGTCAAGTTACTTTTGTACAATAGTACAGTCTCAGCGATACTCCGCCACGGCTGTGAATGGATGGATAACACGCGCGGATGCTACAGGGACGGATTTAGAGAAAACTTTTAAATTGTGTTCTTGGTATTTGACGATAGATTTCACGACTTATTGGACGAATCAGCGCAGTTAGGCAGTCAGATACACGTGATGATCTGAAAGTAACTACTTTAAGTTAGTACTCTCTTTTTGCAGATCACACGGAGGACAAATTTACTCTAGTTACAACATATTTTCGCTAAAAGTATTAAAAGCTTGTGCTTTTGACGAAAATAGAGTAAATTTGTCCTAATGGATTACAAAAAGGGGATATCAAATCCTGTGTAGCTTAACACTAGATCGCAAAATTGGCAAATGTGTGCAAAATTTCAGCTTATTTACTTTAGTGAATAAGCTGTTAAAGCGTAAAAACGCAGCTAATATCCATTCTTCCATCTTCACAAATTTGCACGTTTACATATAGTAGAAAGGTAAAAAACAAAACAAAAAAATATTGGTATACCTACCAGTACGCGTTCGCGACCATTAACCATTTAGCAGCAGTGTAGCTATCTATCAGTAATTTTTTTTTTGCAATTTGACCAGTACTTTGAAAGAAACAAAATTTTACCTCTAATATACAGGAAAAATTTTTAACCAGTGCGTAAATTTTGCCATAATAAACTTCAACACGTTTTATTAAACACGTATATTTTATTTTGATATGTCTTAGTACTAAAAAAAAAAGTTATCGCTTACGAAACATGTATACTTAAAAACCATATTTTATTGTCACTCGGCGCCAGCGCATTCCCCACCCCCTCACCCCAGCCATGCGCCCGGGCGGCGGCCAAGAGTTGTCATTGAGAGTATGGCGAATAGATTATGTCCATGTTTTGCTTATTTCAAACTCGGATAAGGATGAAATTTTTTTTATTTTTTTTTTTAACTAAAGACGGAAATGTCTTCTATTACTGACACTGAACTACCAAAAAAAATTTACGCACTGGTTAAAAACTTATCCTGTAGAATACCTAGATTACAGGTTGACCCAACTCCGGCCCTGTACCTTTATAGCAACATCTTCGCTAATACCCGTGAAGCGCAGCGTCGTATATCACACAACCGGATTCAGTGTAAGCCTCGCACGACTAAAACAAAAGGTGGGTAGGTGTCTGCCTAGTATTAGTGTAGAAGTGCCGCAGTGAATGTGGGTAGGTGTTCGCCTATACAATAATGTAGTAAAGGTGCAGGGTAGGTGTTCGCCTAGTTTTAGTAAAGAAATAACGCAATAATGGTGGGTAGGATTTCACTTAATATTTGTGTATTTGTATAAAATACTTGTAACTTGGTTTCTTATAAAATCAAATGTAAGAGACAGTAAATAACGATAACCATTTTTTTATCTCTCTTTTGGTTCCGACTAATCTTCTAAACGGCTAGACCAATTTTGACGAAACTTTCACTGGCAGATAGCTAATGTTATAAGGAGTAATTTATTCTTATTTAGAAAAATAATTGCAGTAACGCACAAAATAATTATTATTTAGAAAAATAATTGCAGTACCGCATAAAAAGAACACCGCCGACATCAGACATTCACACGGACAAACTTGCGGGCTTTAGCTAGTTCAGATTATAAAGTACAGTTAGATTATCACACATAGATTCCACAGCCGCATGGCAACGGTTTCACGGCGATAGTGCAATAAGAAGCTTTGTGGCAATGTGGTCGCACATAGGACTGTAATGCTGGGATAATTATAGCAAGGTTGGAGTATTGTGACCTGGATTAAACTACATTATTACAACGTGTGGTCGCTGCTTACAGCGATAAAGCGGCTTTGAATCACGATCACTGTTTTAGTAACGTAAAAAGTCAGCTAGGCGCCACTGTTGATTCTGGCTTTCAGGAGATTCTTTTTTTGCGTTACATTTTGTAACACATTATCGCAATAATCCTACTACTATTATAAAGGCGAAAGTTTGTATGTATGGATGTATGGATGTTTGTTACTCTTTCACGCTTAAACGGCTGAATGGATCTGGATGAAATTTGGCACAAAGATAGATTATAGTCTGGAATAACACATAGGCTACTTTTTATCCCGGGAAAATGTACGGTACCCGTAGGATAACACATCAACTGTGACGCGGACGAAGTCGCGGGCAGAAGCTAGTAAAATAATATTTTAGTCACAATATCGTCTCAGCGACAATCAATGTAAAAATAAATAAGAGGCATTTTCGGCAGATCAAAACTTAGACTAGATTGCGGTCGTTCGCAAATGTTAGTAAATATCAGTTTTATGGCGACTTTGAACGTTTTTAATTGGTTTGGTTGTGATTAGCATGGCTGACTTATAACTAAAATAACTTTTATTGTTTCTGAGCTTTCTCATATAATGTAGTTCGTGTCCAAGCCTTCGACTATTCCCAAAACACTGCAATTCCTGAAAGCCAGTATCAACTGCGGCAACCACTAGAAAAAGCGAGGCAATGCAGCTCCACGAGCCCCGGAGAAACGATTCAACTGTCTCGGATCCTAAAGCGAAATTAATTAAAAAAAAGAACAGCGGAGAAATAAAAAATGGTCCGTGTCCAGTGCCCAAAGAGGTCAAATTAGGTAAGCAAGGATACAGCGTCGCGTTTTGTGACCCTTTCTCACCGTATTTTTTATTTAAACAACCCATAGGATTATTCCTCTTTACAGTATATTTACTCACCCTACAGAAGAGGTAGAAGGGTTCCGTAAAACTCAAGTGCTACTGACATGGGTTCCGTAGATTTTTAAACCTCGCCAAAGGTCGACGAAACATAATTTTAGTGATGTAGATAGGGAAAGATCTTCCAAGATCGCGGGTAAGATCACTTGACCATAAAGTAGTTATCCTTTTATTATCAAAACCCCAAAACCCAATCATGGTCAAGTAGTATGAAGGTTTTGGAAGTACCTTTTACTTGTACAGTTAGCAAGAAAGTCGATTAACGGACTTTTTTTCTTAATTATGGCACACTAGTCTCTTTGAAGGAGTTCGTCCGAGGAAGTACTACCACCATACCTATTTCTGCCGCAAAGCAGCGTTGCTGTGTTCCGGTTGAAAGGTATGGGTGCCGCTGTAATTACAGGTACATGAGATATTTTAACTTGATCTCTGGGATGGCAGCGCATTTGCAAGGCTACTTTGGGGACTACTTTACATCAGGTGGGCCGTCGGTTTGTTTGCCATCCAATGATATTGAAAAAAAAAAACAGAAATGTTAAATCATCATATTATTTATTATTGACGGGCCTGTTGGTCTAGTGGTTAGTGGCCCTGACTGCTAAGCCGGAGGTCGTGGGTTCGATTCCCACCCAGGACAAACTTTGTGTGATGAGCATGATTATTTGTTCTGTGTCTGGGTGTGATTTATCTATAATATGTATGTATTTATAAATTATATAAGTATGTATATCAGTTGTCTGGTTACCATAACACAAGCTCTGCTTAGCTTGGGATCAGATAGCCGTGTGTGAGTTGTCCCAAGATATTTATTTTATTTATTTCGTTTCTATTTTGATCATATTGTTGTGAAAAAGTAACAGTATTCAACGACTTTTCCTGCTGACTCTACTTAGTTACCCAAGAGAGTTGATGTTAGTCCTTAGTACGAATATTATTAGGCTTATTGGTATATTGTATTAAGATTTGCCTACATAAATATATTTGGTGGGTTTTAGGTCCTATTCTGAATGTTGTAATTTTGAATACATACCATCACCATCACGCCTGTATTTCCCGAAGGGTTAGGCTGAGGTGTACCAATGTACACCCACAGTTCGCCGGTATATTTAGGTCCCATGTAATAGGGGGCGAGCCTATTGCCATTTACCGGGCACAAATCCAAACTCCGAGCTGCTACTGAGAATTTCATAGAAAAACCCAATAACACTTTTTGCTCGACCTGGGAATCGAACCCGGGACCCCTTGCACAGCAGTCGCACTTGCGACCACGAGACCAACGGGGCAGTTATTATGAATACATATGGAAGCCATTTTGGGCAACGAGAAATCCGAACGCTTTAAAGTCTCAGCCTTAATAGCGTGTAGCTGAAATTATTGCCGACAAAAAGTGTCCAGCAGTAACGTGTGTTGGTATATTCAACTTGGATGATATAGGTAACCGAAGGTAATTTTTATTTTATTCTATAGTAGCGTTCATGAAGTTTCTTGCTCGTTCTTCTCTATAGAAACTTACTGTTTGGATTGAACAAATATTTGCACCTTTCTAACTGACTCCTTGTCAATTCAAAAGTGCTATATTTATGAGTTTTATAATATGAAATACATGATTATATTTACATATTTAGATTTTTGTAAACTTGAAACTTTGACCTTTCAAAAATTTTGAATAGCAATAGCAAATAGTGAAGTCACCTGTTTGTCAATACACATCAATGATTACAAACCAACTAGCAAAAGAATGTATTATATTTTAAAGGTTATTGAAAATAATCGAGTTTTTCAGGTTAAAATAAAGTGTTTTTAAGATAGGCTGTGCCTTGGAATTATAACCTACTTATCAGACACGATGCCAACATAAAATAATAAATACAAAAATTTACCCAAATTATATTTTTGTCCCTCAAAACTTTCGCCTGTTAACACGCACATTCATAACTTAGGTTTAAAAGCTTGCTATAAATCAACGTGACGGCTCGGTAGGCCTCGCCTGCGCTCACTCCGACCAGCGATGTTGTGTGGTCTGATAGATAACATGCCTCTTTTTTATGCTAAAGTCTGGCAAAAGAAATTATATAGAACAAAAATAAACTAAACAATGAAAAATTACCAAGGGTGTGCTCGACTTGCATACGCAGGATTTCGTATTACCGTACAATGTTTAACACAACATTATTTTTTTTTTTTAAATTTCTTGCATGGTTTCGTAATTGCATGGTTTCGTTCATGGCTTGCATGGTTTTAATTTTTAAATTAATTTTAAACTAGATAAAACTCGCGGATCACTTGTGTTAAGTTACTCCTTTGATTACTGCTCGATAAACAGGCTATAGGTATATGGTATAACGAATATATATAATATTTACAAATCCGGCTAGTAGTTCCTGACATTAGCGCATTCATACAAACAAACTTTTTTTATAGTATGAGTATGGTAAAGATTTCTTATAGTATAGTTTTCTAACGGCCAGTACTTCACACTCTGAGAAAATTGCAAGTGTTTACCTGTTACGGTTCAAAAGAAACAGCTCTGTGATAGATGGACAGAATAGGGTCCAGTTTGGCACCCTCTGGGTACGGAACCTTAAAGGGTGTTTACTGAAAACCTCCAGGTTAGTCGTTATCTTTTCGTTAAACACATTTTTCGCTGATGAATCGTCTCGGTGACAGCTCATCTTATAGACGTGACGTTCGTTTCAACGAAAGTTCATTTTGGACGAAAAATTTCTGACTATGTTATGTAGGCTACCGATGTGAAGAAATATTGGGGGTTTTTTATGGAATATAAGCCAGAGAAGACAACGCATAAGGATGAATGGACGGTTGGTTATGGGGGAGACGTTTGAACATCAAAGGGACAATACAGGTTGAAAAAAAAAACCAAACAGGTCTTGCCCGTTACTTTGCCCGCGTGAATGCCGGTGGTCGTTGATACAGACGAAGTTTCGGTTAAAAATGTGGCTTATATCCTTATCTAAATCTAAAGCTATCCTCTTTGTCAAACGTTACGATCGGTTCAGTGGTTTTCAAGTAACAAGTAGACAGACACAGTTATCTATTTGCGCCATTATTATATTAGTAACTTTTGTAAAAGAGGAATCTTTAATCCGGAGAGGAATTTCTAGAAACGTTTATGAACGATCATAATGTAATCTCAGTCTTATCTCATATCTCTGTCAAAAATCGCTATTAATTTGTAGAATTTGTTGGTCTTTAGAAAAAACTCGTAAATATTTAGTTCATAATGGAAAATAGCAGTTAACAAAACATTTTCCATGGCTAACAACATGACTCAACACAAAATAACAACAATGAAATAAAAAAGAACACCTTTAGAAATCCCGGCGTTCTAATTTATATTTAAATTATTCACTTTCAACGTCATTGCTGTCCCGGGATAAGGATCCCGGGATCCCGGGACAACAGGCGGCCGCTCTAATCCCGGTAATGTTTAATTAAATCATCAAGACAATTACATTTTAGGATATGAAGCTTATTTTGTATAATTTTAGCGGCTTTTTATGTATAATTTTGTGGTAATTGGTTTGGTTTTTATTTGGTTGGTAACTAGTTGAATAACCCACTGAAAGATGCGTATTACAGATTTGATATTGTTAAAGTGATGAAATTGCATGGTAGGTAATAAAACCGAAAATATAATAAAAAAAAACTTCTTTTGGTTTTTTGTCGACTGTCTCTTTAGCCTAGTGGTTCAATTCTCAGGTCGAGCAAAGTGTTATTGGGTTTTTCTATGAAATTCTCAGTAGCAGCTCGGAGTTAGGATTTGTGCTCGCTAAATGGCTCGCCCCATATTACACGGGACCTAAACATACCGGCAAACTTGGGTGTACATTGGTACACCTCTGTCTAACCTTTCGGGGAACACAGGCGTGAGGGTATGTTATGTAATTAAAACTTCAACTCTATTTCACTCGACTTTTAGCTCATTATCAATCAAAATTACTTAAGCATATTACTGCTACGCTTACCATAATCCTAAGCTCTACCTAGATGTAAAACCAAATAGTTTTCGCTTTCCAATTGTTGCTAGTTCCATGTTACGAGCGAACAGAATCCCTTGGCGCCTGATTTATAAGCAAAGTTTTACTCAACACTGTCTGCGCCCCCGGCTTCATTCAGGTGGAAAGTCATTAATTTGCCAACGTGAATTTACCTACACTCTTGTACCTAGTACTCGGGTGTTCTTGAAAATTGATTTGACAGTTTACAGTATGTAGGTTCAATTTCGTCTGGCAGACTTTGAATAATCGTTCGCCTGATCAAATAGTAGTTGAAGTTATATAGTTATAAAAGTTTAGTGTAAAGATATTTTGACACGGTTGGAGGAGTGGCTGAGTGATTGGCTGCTGCGCTATGAGACGTGGGTTCGATTCCCGCACGAAATAAATATATATGTGTGACTTACAGGTTGTTGTCTCGGGTTGGATATTTGTGTATGTGAGTTTATGTTTGTTTAACTACTACGTGTATATGGAACCCGTGATACGCAGCATAGCAGCTAGCACCAGCCACTGCGCCAATAGTGTAGTTATTTGAAGAGAAACTTATTTGCACCAAAAGCACAGATTTTGAATAATTTTATTCTATTTACAAAATGTTATTTAGTTTAGTAACTAGATTACGTTCATATATGAGCACGCAACAGCGAGCTGTCGAAAATATCCTCATTCTGTTCGACAATCTCAATATAACCTTAGATAAGGCTGTATTTAGAATGTCAAACTCAAATGTGCCTACCCGCAAGTGTATACCGCGCCTTTTCTTCAATGTTCAAGAATGAATTTCAAACGTCAACAGTAACCGAAACTCGGCATCAATATTTTACGCTCTTAGGGCCTATGCAGACCGGGACGGTATGGCAAGAGATTTCAATTTTTACCAAAGGACATTCAAATGTATGTAAATATAGATAGATGACATAAACATACCAACACGCCTGTATTCCCCGAAGGGTTGGGCAGAGGTGTACCAATGTACACCCACAGTTTATGGGTATGCTGCTTAGGTCTCATGTAATAGATGGCGAGCCTATTGCCATTAACCGGGCACAAATCCTAACTCTGAGCTGCTACTGAGAATTTCATAGAAAAACCCAATCACACTTTCTGCTCGACCTAGGAGTCGAAACTAAGACCTCTAGCGTAGCAGTTGCGCTTAGGACCACTAGGCTAACGAGGCAGTCACAAAAACACAAACTACAAAACACGATGACTTAAATTGCTATGCTTTAGAAATATATTTCTATATCGATACGTTTAAATCTCCATTGGTAAAAAATTTAATTCCTTGCCAAGCCGTCCCGGTCTGCATAAGCCCTTATTTCACTGTCTGCCAAGATAAACTTGGCCCACAGTATTCGTCACTTTTATTGCAACACTTTATTTAACACTTTCCCGATCTGCTCGGTCTTGCGAAATTGAATTTAGAGGTGGCTGTCTTAGAGTTTAAATTCCTTTAAAATAGATTTACGAATGAGGTGTCAATTCTCGCGATGGCGGAGACAAGTTGATTGGCGAGGCGATGTTGTTGATAGATACCTACCTAGGTATATGGATCCCTGAAGTGGTAGATAACTTGAAAATACACGAGAGATATATTGACTGGTGTAGTTTGTCTGTAGGTTTTTCAAACTATGTACTGTCAAAACCAACTATTTGGTTTATTGGCCACTTGCCACCTTCTTCTTAGCGTGTCGATGGAAAATATGTGTTTGTACTAAAAATAGTTCTGTATTTTTTTTATCTAATGACCGCATTAGCAGTTGTTGTTGCCGTAGCTGAATACTGGACCTAAAAAAAAATATAGGTCACCTTCAACTGTATTGAAGTAAGAAGAATAAGTAAGGTTTGTAGTAAGTATGCGTTCTGCTTACCCCTATCATTCTGATTCTGTAATAAGTGTTTAATTTTACGACATAATCTTAAGATTGTTTGAAAAGGTACTTGGTATCAAGTAAACAATTATTTTATATAACTCATAACTTTATAAATACTCCCATGGGAAAAAAGCGTGAGTTTATGTAACTGCCTCGGTAGCCTAGTGATCCTTAGCGCGACTGCTACGCTAGAGGTCTTCGGTTCGATTCCCAGGTCAAGTAAGGTGTTATTGGGTTTTTCTATAAAATTCTCAGTAGCAGCTCGGAGTTTGGATTTGTGCCCGGTTAATGGCAATAGGCTCGGGCCCTTTTACACGGGACCTAAACATGCCGGCGAACTGTGGGTGTACATTGGTTATACCTAACCTTCCGAGGAATACAGGCGTGATGGTATGTTATGTTTTGTGTATGTATGTAGATGGGTATTTTCGTATTTTCGTTTGTGTATTAAATAGCATGTTCGATTATACATTTAGAGATTTTTAATTAGCTATTTAGTTTACCAAACAAAAAATGTATCGTTTCAATTCTTGTTTTTGTCCTAACATAAAGCTAACATTGATAAATTTCATATATTTTACGCTGAGTCCTTGCGTACATAATATTGTAACAGATGTGCGAAATTCTAATATCCTGCCATATTGTTTTACATTATAATAACAACATTTCTTGAAATTATTAAATTCGCATGTAGAAAAATATTATGATTCCAACAGAACATACGCTGAACTATTATTTAATGAAATTTATTCTTTTTTATACTTATTTGATATTTTCAAAATATATTTAAAGACACCATTTTAGTGCATTAAATAATGGTGACGGTTCTCTTATTACCAAACCAACCTAAATTTAAGTTATGTGCATCTTTCTCTATCTATTTCATTACCAAAAGGACAGAAGATAAAATTTTAGTTAAGTTGTGTCAAATTTAGACGCGATTAAAAACGTGGCGACTAGGAACACGCCAATTTTCTTCAGGCGCTGTCTAATTTGACAGGACTAAACGAATAGGTATCTTCTGTCCTTTTCTTTAAGAAATCGAAAGAGAAAGATGCATTTATCTTAAATTTAGTTAAGTTTGTGAACAAGAGAATCAGCACCAATGTTTATTGTACAAAATACAACGTCTAATAATAACCGCCTGCAAAGACCAGCCATCCATAAATAATCACATAGGACCAGAAAATTTCTCCGCGTACCAAAGGAATAAGGTACACTCGACCGTACCTTTGATCCGCGCCCTTGTTAACCATCAAATTGTACAGAAGATGTGTACAAAGAAATTAGAACTACTCTCAACTGGTACATCAAAGACTTTTATGTTCTTCTGTAAGTAGGTACTTTATGTACTTGAATATAAGGCCCAATTCACCCGATGCGCGCGGATTTGTAGGAATTCGTTGGATCCGATTGTCTGAAATACGTGAGATCACTTTGTGTGTTAAACAATGTATGTTAAGGTTCATAATGCAATGTGCAGTGATTTTTATTTTAAGTGCATTCATCAAATTATTAAACTAACTTACCTATGCAAACTCTTGAGAATCATTTTTTTTTAAAGAGTACGTGGTGAGTTTCTTGCCCGTTCTTCTCCATACAAAACTACCTTTTGGAAGGGAACAATATAGTTTAATGTAATTAACATTCAATTATATTTTTCTCTTGTAAATGACGTTCAAAAGTACTTTTTGATGGTCTTCAAATTGACCATTAAAAAGTACTTTTGAACGTATTAAATACGAACGTAATAAAATAAAATGATATTTGACATTGCACAAAATTATTTTCTGACGATTTTTGCGGCAGTGTGGATTAAGCCTTAATGTATAAGGACGATCACATTCTTAGGAGAGTTAATTACTTAGTTAGCGGAATTATGTGGTCAATTATTCTTTGGAACAAATACTGCTGCTTCCTCTTCATTCCTCTCAAGAGAGTTAAGCTGTCGAATACATGCTGTGAGCAAAAGAATCGCTATTAGAAAAGAAAAAGTAGTGGGATATTATAGGCATTGATGTTGGTGGCATTGAGGTACTTAAAATATTTTCCTTACTAGAGTGCTGTGATAATGGCCCTGTGGTTCAATCCTCGGAAAGCGACAATGCGAATTTTTAAGTTTATATTTACTTTTTCTTGGATGTCACTGACATTAATAAAGGAATATATGATAGGAAAATATGAAATCGCCAATCTGCCTTAAGCAAGCGTGGTGATCATTGCTCGTGCCTTCTCAGTATGGCAAGAGGTTTTTGCTTTGCAGTGGGAATCAGTTACGTCTTTGGTTACTGCCCCGCTCCCGCTGGCCGTAGCGTGATCCTTTTATCCTCCTATCTTTTGATGAAATCGCATTAAAATCCATTGCAGACTTAAAAAGATCTTAGCGGCGGGGAGTTTGTTTTATACTATGTAGAGATTGTAACTTTGCAGAGAGCATTGTTATAATGTAGCCGCGACCCACAATGTTGTTGAAATAATATGTTGTTAATAACAAAACCATATATTTTCGTAGGTAATAACAAAATTGACATGTTGTTTCCTTAGAGACACTCTCGCTTTTGTCTCCATCGTGTCTCATCTAATGTAAACCAATCTTAATGGAACTTATTGTCTTCCAAAAATATCTGCTCCCATTATTTTACACCAAATACTTTGTGTTGTCAGCTGTGATCGGTTTTAGCTGTCTCACGGCTAGGGTTGGCACTGGGTGTAGTTCCGAGTGTGCTATGTTTTTGACCGAGTTTCTGAAAGTTTGGAACTTAAATGGATTGCGGGAAGAAGAGTTTGGTTTGGTCTTTGCTTAAATAAGTTTTAGTTTTGGGTATTTAATGTGAGCAATTCATGCTTCCATACTTTAATCTTCTGCGGGTTGTTCGAAAGAGATACCGCGCCCCCGGAACGCAAAGGGCACATGAAGGAACATAGACGGGTTTTAGTCAGTAAAAGTCTGACACTCCCTCCCGCCCCGCCCAGGGCGGGGGAAGTTATTTGATGATTTCCCGTCTATAAAAAAAAAAAAATACTTTAATCTTATAAATGCGACAGTAACTCAGTATGTATGTCTGTCTGTAACGCTTTCACGATTCAACCACTGAACCGATTTGAACCTAAAGAAAAGTCATAGTCTACTTTTAAATCTGCGCCTTAACCGACATTTTCTGCGGGTTGTTCGAAAGAGATACCGCGCCCCCGGAACGCAAAGGGCACAAGAAGGAACATGTATGGGTTTTAGTCAGTAAAAGTCTGACACTCCCTACCGCCCCGTTCAGGGCGGGAAAAGCAATTTGATGATTCATTCATTTCATTTGAGATCGGTAAAAAAAATACCGACATTTTCGCAAACGAAGTCAAGTCAAATAATTTATTTCAATTAGACCATTAAAAAGCACTTTTGAATTTGCAGGAAAGAGCTAGCTGGTTATAATTTTTAAGTAAATAGTCGTTTCAGATTTATACTTGGTATAGCTTGTTTATTTAGTTATATACCTACCTACTAGATTTTTTTTCATGCATTTTCAAAGTAATAGGACTAGATTTACAACAGATTTATTTTTAAAGTCTGTTCATTATATTCTAGGATACGAATTTTACTCTTATATGTCATAGGTTCAGCCAATTCTAAAAGCATCAAGCAGCAGCCCTACTAGCGTCACAATAGCGTCATCAGTCGCCTGTCGGTGCCGTGTTGTGTATTTTTCACCAAGCTAAGACCCTTTTTTAATATTTCTTTATCTACATTTTTCAAAATGTCGAACAGGATGTTTCTGGAATATATTGTCTTAAATGGTACTTGGAATGTGGGTTATTTCTTATCGTTTGTTACCGTGTGTGAAGATAAAGAGAAATTGTTTCTCTTATTTTCTATTTTAAGTAGGGTAGGCAATTATTTTTTTTACCGTTCGGAAATCATTAAATGACGTCCCCCGCCCTGGGTAGGGCGGGAGGGAGTGTCAGACTTTTACTGACTAAAACCCATCCATGTTCCTTCTTGTGCTCTTTGCGTTCCGGGGGCGCGGTATCTCTTTCGATCCACCCGCAGCCTCGGCAGGCATCGGCCCTTAGTGGCCCCTCCGAATATCTAATATGACGTAATGCTTCAATAATATTCCAAATACTCCTAATACAAGCTTTTACAAACATACGCAGAATATTATTGAATAAAAAATAACGCCAATTACTTTTTCAAAATAAAACGTTTTATTTTTTCCTGAAAGCTTTGAGCTATTGAGAATTAAATAAGGAACGAGCAATGAATATAATATTTATTCATTTTACAAACATTTCAATTGCATTTAGCTTGAAAAAGCAAAAATCAACAAGAGAAAATCTATTAACAAAACATTTGAAATTGGAACGCTGCAATCAGACATGCGAAACCTTTTTTTAGTTCTCTATATTTTTTTACTGACTATTATTACCAAAATTGTTATATTTGAATATGATAAAAGCTTAAAAATTCAATTGAATGGAATTTTCGTTTTGAAACTTATCGGAAAACAGTGTTTTTTTATCAGTTGTATGAATTTCTGTAAAATACATTCCTGTGTACGTACATAAAAAATAAACTACCATCGCGCCTGTATTCCCCGCAGGGTTAGGCAGAGGTGTATCAATGTACACCCACAGTTCGTCAAAAAAAAAACACACACAGTTAAAAAAAAAAACTAGATCAATATTAACTGTATTTGGACGAAAAAAGTAAAGATATAAAGTGATAGTTCTATTTTTTCATGTTACTAGCATACTAGCAGGTATGCATAATCAAGAAGGATGCTGTCATGTAATAAAGATAATCCTTACTAATCCTTACTAATATTATAAATGCGAAAGTAACTCTGTCTGTCTGTCTGTCTGTCTCTTCTTCACGCCTAAACCACTGAACCGATTTCAATGAAATTTGGTACAGATATAGTCTGGGACCCGAGAAAGGACATAGGATAGTTTTCATCCCGGAAATCCCCCGGGAACGGGAACTATTAATCCACGCGGACGAAGTCGCGGGCAAAAGCTAGTAAAAAATAAAGCCCACTATTATCCCACTGCAATGCAAATGCCTCTTCTCACAAAGAGAAGGCACCAGCATTGATCACCACGCTTGCTCAAGGCGGATTGCAATTCAGACTTATATTAATTCAGGTTCCCTCACAATGTTTTCTTACACTGATATCTGTGATGTCCACGGTAAAATTAGAAAATCCATTTTCATATGACTTACTTTTTCGCCATTACTTTTTACAGAAATTTTCATCGAAAAAAAGTATGTCATCTTTAAAATTGACGCCTATCAATGGAGCTTGAATAGTGCTCAACAGCTCGCTTCAACAAAAAACCCATGACTCACATTTATAGAGAACCCTTCACCCCCACTCGATGTTAGCAGCCCCTTACACTGCCCAAGAGGTCTTGAGCCCGTGGCCTATTTTATTAGACGATACACCTGCTAATCGATTAACGACCTTATTTCTGAAAGCTAGAGTTTATTTCGCAGTGGGTGACGAATGAGTTTGTTAGGCAAGTCTGAAAGTAAAGAAGTGAAAAATGTTGAGCACCTCTGTTTAATTAGAGTAAAAATTAAAACGGTTAAGTTTTCGTTGGTCATTTAATTTTTTGTTGAATGAATGTTCGTCATTTCTTTTTTTTTTGTCTATGTAGTATGATGGTGCGGGTTTGGTACCTGGTAAGTAAAATAATAATATTAGCCTATATTTTCCATTGCAAGGCAAAGATGTCTTCTCATTTAAAGAAGGCACGATCATCACCACGCTTGCTCAAAGTGGTTTGGCGATGTCAGACGTATATTCAGTTCAGTTTCCTCACGATGTTTTCCTTCACTGATGTCAAAGATGTCCAAGTTAAACTTAGAAAGTACATATGTATTGAAAAAGTCACATTGTCATCCCGGTGTCAAACCCGCAACCTCATGCATGGGCCTTAGCCACTGGGCCATCACGACCTGGTAAGAAACATTATACTTTCATAAACTTGAGTACTTATGTCATAAAAGAAACATTATTTGGACATCAGGGACAGATATAGAGACAAGTGGGATAAGAAAAATAAACAGAGATATTGGTACAAGTAGTAATTCTTTTTTACAAAGTAAGAAAGAATTACTACTTGAATTACTACTTAATTAAAGTAAGTATTACAAAAACATAGGTAGGTACAGTCACAACCATAGATATATTACAACTAGCTTGACCCGTCACTTTGTAAGCATGGCTTTTTTAAACCGCCTTCAAAAAAAAGGAGGTTATCATTACGACCCGCATGTATGTAATATTTCCAGAACTGCCCAGTTTTCGGCAGTTGAAGGCGGATGTCTTTTTTTTTAGTTTAAAATTCAATTATGATTTTAAAGACACGTGGGGCCATTTATTATCATAAGAACGTTATTGTTGTCCTCGGGAATAGCTACTTTTTTTCGGGATGATAGCTGATGATGAGGTAATGTACCCTAGGCGCGCTTCCTTACACCAGACAATGTATAATAATTTGCAAAATTTCAGGATAAGGTATTAAGAATATACTCTGTTCGAAAAATAAATACTGGAATAAATATTTTCTGTAAGTTGCAACACTATTTTTTTGCTTCTGAATTTTCGCTACTATAACATAATGTATGCTCGCGACTGTACATTGTTTTCGGTTCGTGTTATTATCACTAATTGTTTTTCTTATTAAAACGTGACACAAGAAAAATAACGAGAAAACAATTACAAATAGAAAAATAATGTTATCCATCCAAGAAAACATATTGTCTTAGTAAAACAATATTTTCGCCTAACATTCTTCTTCTTATTCTAACATTCATATTTACCTACCTACCTAACTACCTACATGGTTTTCTCACAAAAAATTCAGGAGTGAATTATGTTTACGACGACACAACGGTTAGGGTACCGGCAGAATAGTCTCGTAAAACACGTTGCAAGGAGACGTATGTAATAATATAACGTTACGACTATTATGTTTAAGACGTGGCTGGAAAGGTAAATATTCTTTTATACAATGTTGTCTTACGTTATGTTTAAGAACACAACAGAGATGTGATAAAGGTGTTTTATTTTAAAATTGTACTCTCCTTTTAGGTAATTTCTAAATTTTTCTTTTAAAAACGTTGCGTCATCATCTGCCTAGCCTTTTCCCAACTATGTTGGGGTTGGCTTTCAGTCGAACCGGACGCAGCTGAATATCAGTATTTTACATGAAGCGACTGCCTATCAGACCTCCACAACCCAGTAATGGGTAATACGATACTCTTGGTAAGACTGGTTGTCAGACCTTCGGGCTTCTGACTAACAGTAACCACTGTCAGAGATCTACAAATGACAGCCGGGACCAACGGCTTTACGTGCTTTCCGAGACACGGAGGAAACTCGCTATGGTAAATGGTCACCCATCCACAGACCAACCTCGGCAAGCGTGACTTAACCCGGAAGATCGGTCTATGCGGCTGTAATTATTTAGCCACGAGCTCCTTAGCGGCTAAGTAAATGGCTGCTGGTGTCAGTTTCGCGGGTTCTGTTCCCGCAAGGGACAAATATTTGTATAGCCTTCAGATAGTCGTTTCGAGTCAGACAATACGGTGGCGACTGCGCCACCGTATTGTCAAAGGCAAAATGGAAGAAAGGAAAAAGGTCATCAAAAGATTCTTCCGCATCGCCGTCAACTGCCCTTATTTATTTATTTTAACTTCATGCACAAATAAATTACAAAGGCGGATATAATGCCTCAGGGATTTTCTACCAGTCAACCAAAGGTGGTGAAGCCCTTGGGTCAAGGAGTGTCAACGAGCCGTTTCGACAGATCCTTAAAAAGTCTATGGGTATTATTTAATTTAAATGCCCTTATGATACTAAAATACAGCATAGTAGTAGTAGAGCTCTTTGTGAAGGAGTTCGTCCGGGGAAGTACTACTACCATACCCAATTCTGTCGAAAAGCAGCGTTGCTGTGTTCCGTTTTGATGGGTGCCTGTGAAATTACAGGCACATAAGACGTTTCAACTTTGTCTCTCGGATGGCAATGCATTTGCAAGGCCTCTGGTATTGCAGATGTCGGAAGGCAGAGGTGACCACTTAGCATCAGGTGGGCCGTTGGATTGTTTATCATTCCACGATGTTTAAAAAAAAAAACTTTTTCTTCTTTATCGCCCCACACGATAAAGAAGAAAAAGTTTTTTTTTTTGGTAAGGTCTAATGACCCCACACACCCTAGGGTCAGATTTTCTAAACCGCCTCAAGGGCCTCTGACAAGGTTACCGCTGTCAGTGATGTCCAAGATGAACTTAGAAAGTACATATGATTTAGAAAAAGTGACATTGGTACTGGCCCGTGCCCGATTGCGAACCCACAACCTCGTGCATGAGAGGCAGGCGCCTTAACCATTGGGCCATCACGACATATAAAGAGAAATACTTACCTTTATCGTCTTTCCCAGTAGAGCGTAACCAATCGTATGTACATTCGGAAAAAAGTATGTATGAATAAAATATTCCGACATCTAACGACTGCCTTCCCACGCACTTCGTTTGACCTTTGACCTTTAAAGTTTAAAAAATGCGGACGTAACACAATTTCAGCTTTTACGGAGTCAAAAAACGTGGAAAACAGCGCTTTTTTTGTAGTACAGGGCGTTATGGGACTTATGGGACCAATTTTCAAATCGCGGAAGGGCATTAGGCTCTAGACAGACGGACTGCAAATTTGCAGTTTGAATGCAGTTAAATTCAGTCGAAATGCAGTCCCCCTGTCATTACAGACAACAACTGCATGTCAACTGCATTCAAACTGCAAATTTGCAGTCCGTCTGTCTAGAGCCTTAGTTGTTCCTTTTTGTGGTTACAATGCTGGTCTCATAATAAAACTTGTTCATTTTCATGAGTACACTTAAATGCATCTGTCTCGCTACCGAGGCAGTTGCCACAAGGCTAACTTGTGGTACTAAGCGCAACTACTACGCTAGAGGTCTTGGGTTCGAGTACCAGGTCGAGCAAAGTGTTATCGGGTTTTTCTGTAAAATTCTCAGTAGCAGCTCGGAGTTAGGATTTGTCCCCGGTTAATGGTAATAGGCTCGCCTCCTATTACATGGGACCTAAACATACTGGCAAACTGTGGGTGTACATTAGTACACCTCCTAACCCATCAGAGAATACTGGCGTGATGGAGTGTTGTGTATTTCTATAGCCAAAAAGGACAAGTAATAAAAATAAAATAAAGTTTGGTGGTACGGAACTCTTAGTGAGCGAGTCCGCGAGGCACCTAGCCAGTTCTTTAATGTCTCCAGTTTCGGGGCATCTTCCTACCTACCTACGAAGAGTACGTCGATCCATTTTTAATCATCTACTACATATTGACCTGCCCTTTTATGCTTGGCCGACTATGAAGCAATACTTGAATACAAATAAAATATATTAATATGATTTTCGGTCCAATATTTCATTGACCTTTTGAGAATAGATAGACGAATATAAAGGATGCCATTTAAGTATTGTTAAATGTAAATGTATTATTCAGACAGATTCCGGCTAAGGCGGCTAATCTTTAATTAAATTAGTCAAGCTAGATGACACCACTAATCAATTAACGTAATTTTTATGAGCTGTCAAAAAGCGATTCCCCATAGATTTTGTATGACAATACTTGACGACACGGTTGGCGCAGTGGGCGAGCGTTCGAGTGCTGCGCTGTGGTTCGACTCCTGCACGGAACAAATATTTGTAAGACCTACCGATAGTTGTTTCGGGTCTGGCTGTTTGTGTATGTGAGTTTATATGTTTGTAAACGCACTCACGATACAGGACAAATTCCTAGCGTGGCACATTTTTGTCGTCTCAATTTACTAACTATTTATTGATCTCAAAGCAACAAAAAAACTGTTTTGTAAGTCTTTTAAAAATTCATCGGGATTTCAGGGTTAAAATAAAGTGATTTTTAGTGAAGTTGTGTCTTGGAATTATTGTTTAATGATGTCTACTACCCAATTGCCATCTGTTGCGGCCGTAAAATATTACTATGTTTTCTTAAGAAGTAAGTTTCTCAAATAAAATGATAAGATGTACCCAAGGCCGCGTGCGAGATGTCACTCTGTCTTTTATTTCCATCATCCAAGTCCTCACGTGACGGATGACGTACAACTGACTTAGAAAGCTTTTTATTATGCTCTTAGATGGGTGTTACCAAGAGCCACTATTATACAAAAGGAAATACTCGCTAAGTAAAATTTGAGACATTTATTTTCCATATTTTGTTAAATCAAATTAAGTAATTTAGTTCCAATAAAAAAATTTGTGCGTACCCACAGTTCGCCGGTATGTTTTTAGGTCCCATGTAATAGGGGTTACACGGGACCTAAAAATATACCGGCGAACTGTTGGTGTACATTGGTAAACCTCTGCCTAACCCTTCGGGGAATATATGCGTGATGTTATGTATGTGTAAGTACGGTTCCCGCAGGATAATATATCAACTTTAATGCGGACAAAGTCGCAGGCAGAAGATAGTTTACTGATAAGGTACGGAATCCTTGACTCAAGCCTAGAAAAAGCTCTTAAAAGACTGTTTGTTTTTTCAACACTCTTTTAATAATCATAATGGGCTGTGTCTTTGGGATGTGGTGTAGAATTTTAAGGAAAATTAGTAATGTAACTTGATCCTTCTGGCCTCGTATAGGACTTTTTATTGTACTGAATTTATTCACTTGTTTTTTACCTTACTGAAAAAAGGGGTTATTTAATGTTTGTAATTCCCGTACGGCCCACATTATATAATATTTCTCCCTTTTATTATCTTTTTATCTCTCTCCGACTTATTTTCTCTTTCTTTCTTTCTTTGTTATTTCCGCCTCTCTCTGTTTCTTTTCCTCTTTCCTTTCTGACAAAGCTCCAAAGATTACTCTAAAAGAAGTAAGACGTGGTGCTGGAAATATTAAGTACAGTAGATAATTCTACTGAACTAACTAACTTCTTCTATTTTATTATACGAGTATTGTACTAAAATATGTATTTTCTATGGGCCTTGATGAGTGGTTAAAGTAAATAAATATAAAATAATAATTCACACACATAAGTCGAAATTAAGTAATTTGGTAGGTAAACCTATACAGGAAAAATTCTTAACCAGTGCGTAAATTTTGCCATAATAAACTCAACACGTTTAATTAAACACGTATACTTTATTTTGATATGTCTTAGTACTAAAAAAAAAGTTATCGCTTACGAAACATGTTTACTTAAAAACCATATTTTATTGTCACTCGGTGCTAGCGCATTCCCCACCCCCTCACCCCAGCCATGCGCCCGGGCGGCGGCCGCGAGTTTTCATTGCGAATAGATTATGTCCATGTTTTGCTTATTTAAAACTCGGATAAGGATGTTTTTTTTTTTAACTAATCACGGAAAAGTGTTCTATTACTGACACTGAATTACCAAAAAAAATTTACGCACTGGTTAAAAACTTTTCCTGTATAAGTACTAAAAGCTGAAGAGTTTTTTATATGTTTGTTTAAACGCGCTACTCTATGGAACCGTAGATATTCCATAGAGGTCCATAAAGGACTAAATAAAATATTTTTGTATATGATAGCCAGATTCATGAGGAATAGTATAGGCTGCATAACATCACGCTTCGGGTCATGGGAGCGGAGCAGTAACCAAAGACGTAACTTACGCGGGTAAAAAAAACTACACGGACGAATTTGCGGGAGAAGCTAATAATACATAAGTTACCAAGCGACGGAAGGTAATGCCAAGCAACAAGACAGGTATAGTAATTTTCTTTTTACCGTTTTTTTGTAAAACTAAATTAGAAGTTCTTTGTAAGTATTATCAAGGCTGTCATTACTGTAAGGGACTTAATTTATCGTGAGCTAAAAGAACACTGGTTTCTAATAAAATAGAGTTAAGTTAGTATCAAGTTAATGATTCAAGTCATAAAAACAATAATAAAATCAGTCTTGTATAGTCCTACTTCAGGTCAAAGGTCTCTTCTCATACAGAGAAGATATGAGCATTGATCACTGCGCTTGCTCAAGGCGTATTGGGTACTTCAGACTTTTTATTAGTTCAGTTTCCGTCACGATGTTTTCTTTCACTGATGTTAGTGATGTCAATTATTACTTAAAACTTAGAGGGTTTTTTTTTTTTTTTTTTTTTTATAGACGGGAAATCATCAAATAACTTCCCCCGCCCTGGGCGGGGCGGGAGGGAGTGTCAGACTTTTACTGACTAAAACCCGTCTATGTTCCTTCATGTGCCCTTTGCGTTCCGGGGGCGCGGTATCTCTTTCGAACAACCCGCAGCCCCGGCAGGCATCGGCCCTCAGTGGCCCCATCCAATTTTGCTGACATCTCTTTGAGGCGCGCGTGGAACACGAACGCGCCGTCGACACGGTCTGTCGCTAGTGAACGTACGGACGGTGAGCTACCCATTGCTCACCGTCCACAGACCCGCGTCTACGGTGGCCGGGAGTCGTCACGTGGCTCCCGACGCCCGGATCGTCTACCGCGGCGGCCGCTGGGACGGGGGACCCTCCTTTCCCTCTCCCGTCCCGCCGCCTCCTTCTCTAGCATTACAGCTTCGCAGAAGGAGGCGACTGCTTCCCATTCCCCCTCGCTCCGGACCATGGCCTAAACCAGTGCCGGACGCGAGAGGGCGCCGCCGCCGATGGCCGCCTCGAGGACTCGGCGGTGCTCAGCCCAAGCAGGGCACACCGCCAAAATATGCTCCACCGTGTCCTCGGGGCGATCCTCACAATGGTGAAAACTTAGAGGGTACATGTGAATTGTAAAGTCAAATTGGTACTTACCCAGCATTGAACTCGCAACCTAACAACCTAACCTAACATGAGAGCCAGACGTCTAAACCATAAGGTTATCACACTTTCAGTCACTTGTATGACTGGAATTGTTAGCATAATGCAATGAAAGTCAATGCGCAAAACGAACTTCGGATAATTTGCTAAATAAATTCATTTCTAATTCAACAATAAGACTGCCTAATCCACTACTTACCATGTTAAAGAAAAAGCGTGAAATAAGTAGATAATCCAGTACTTTACGTAAATTGCTTTCTCGAAAGTTCGCTGAATAGATTACAGAAAAGATAATCTGAAAAAATTCAATATATTATGTTCTATTTTTAAAAAGATGATGAAAAATTGAGGTCTTTGCTCGCTATGTATCTTTTTATTTATTCTGAAGTGAGATTGAAGAATTTTTCTTTAATATAAAAAAGTGTTGTTCTATCGGATTAAGTTGAGTGACAGTGAGGCTAACCATTGCAATCTGACATGGAATACCATCAGTTTCTTGGGCATATTTCCAGCTGACAGCGATATGGAGGAATTTTGATGCCATTTTGTTGAGCTTGAGGTGAGCTGTCACCCCTCCTACTATGCTAGGAAATTCACAGAGAAGGATTTTCACAGAATAATGGTCATCTCTCATTTTAGGCATGTGTCCGACATATCAAAACGAATCCAAAATCCAATTTCATACAAAAATCGATTCGTATCGATTTCTCAAACTTGAAGATTGGATTTCAAAAATCTACCTAGCCGAACCAAACGCTAAGGATCTACCACCAAACGAATCGACAATAAAATCACTGGATCTCATCACCAAACGAAATCCAAACGCAAACTGGCCAACTTGCGTTTGGATTTTGTTAGAAATTCGCTTTCTCTCTTTCTAACTACACGTAACTTATCGGAGTTAAGCGGAGTGCGGAGTGGAGTTAAGTTTATCTTGGACATCACTGACATCGGTAACCATGTCAGAGGCCCTTGAGGCGGTTTAGAAACTCTGACACTAGGGTGTGTGGGGTCGTTAGACCTCACTGCCCACACGATAAAGAAGAAGAAGCGGAGTAAAAAAGATAGCGCAAATTTTGTGATTCAGATTTCGGTTCACGGAAATCTAACACACTCAAACTGCAAATTTGCAGTTCGTCTGTCTAGAGCCTTAAACACTACTGTTAGCACTACTCTTTTTTTAATTGCGCGTGAAAAATTTGTGGAATTCCTCGATAGTGGTTTTACGATATTACTTATCACATTACATCCGGAATTAGCTCATGATTCACAGATTTGACGCAAAAATTAAGCCTTTGATTGCCATCAATAAAACACGTGAAAATTGCCAAATAATGATGATTTTAATTATTTTTTGACGAGCCCTTTAAATTGATTAATTATAGATTAGATAATAAAATCAGGATTAGATAAGCCTGCCGGGGCTGCGGGTTGTTCGAAAGAGATACGGCGCCTCCGGAACGCAAAGGGCACATGAAGGAACATAGATGGGTTTTAGTCAGTAAAAGTCTGACACTCCCTCCCGCCCCGCCCAGGGCGGGGGAAATTATTTAATGAAATCCCATATATAAAAATAAAGAAGGATTAGATAAGCCCCTTCGCCCACGACCGACTTTATGACCGATTTTTGCTAGATTTCTTTGTCGGCGAGAATGGAACATAAGAATTCTAATATACCAACGCACACGACCGACAAAATATCGGTCAATAAATCGGTCGTGTGTGGAGGAAGAGCCTTAGAGTTAACTAGTTTGTTGCGAAATATTTCTGGGAGGCAATTTTATTAATCTATAAGAACAATCGCCATCTTATGTTAGTCTTAATCTTCAAAAAATGCCTCTAATTTACTTATTTTTTTTTTTACATTGATAGTCCCTGAGATTATATGAGATTACGGCAATATTTTGAACGTTATAAGTTGACTTGGCTATCTAGGTTTATTTAAATAAAAAACGATTTTCTCGTAAACTACATCTGCAAAAATCTCCTTCGATGGTTTAAAATCAATTATTAACGAATAGGATAACTTTTATTTCATTATTATGATTGTAATTTATTAAGACCTTATTTAAACTTAATAGACGACACGTTTGGCGCAGTGGCTCAGTCATTGGCTGCTGCACTGCGTGTCGCCGGTTTTATTCCCTTACGCGGGTCTGGCTATTTGTGGATGTGAGTTTAGTTTTTAAATAGTTTGTAAACGGACCCACGATACAGGAGAAATAAATAGAGAGGGGCCTTGTATTAAAAAAAAACTGTAGTCTAAAGTCTAAATAATATGTATAAAAAGAATGATAAATAAAAAACTTCAAATGCGAACGAAATAGGCCATCAAACAAAGTAGTATTGTTTATAAATCTGGCCTGTTGAATGTTTCGCAGTTTCGCTGTCTGTGCCGTGACGTCATAGACATTAGTAATCAATGAGTGACGTCAGTGACCGAACATTTGAAGGCGAAGAGAGAGAAATGGGTCTTTCTCTTTCATACGCAGCGAGCGATAGTAATAGTCTGCCTCCCTCCCATACAACTGAAATAGTTCGAATACATCGATTGTTGTAGCTATGGCATGATTACAAACTTGTAAAAAATTATCAGCTGTTCTTTATGGATAGTTTTTTAAATTGATGTTGAGATGGAAGCCATCTTTTATTTAATTTAAAATCTTAAGCTCTAAGCTTCGTTCGTTTTAATAAATACGAAGGAGTTTTGTCCACTGAAAGTTCTAGAATTGAAAACCGGAGCGTGAATTGGAACGGAATTTTTGTGACTCATCACTCTGTCAGTACTTAACAGGTTTGACGTGCTTCTAGTGTTTATAAAATTATTTGTTTTCAAGTCACAATAAAAAGACGCAGTGTTGAAATAGATACTTTATTTAGGGTTATAATCGGACACAGTGTTGGATTATTGGAAAACAAGACATTCGCTTCAAACAGTGATGAAATCTTTGATGCTGATTTAATATTTCTTTCTGAAGCGTGTCTTACAGTGTTTATCTATTCAGATGAGATTCATATCGCACATTATCATCGGTTTTTATCGCTACGTAATGATAACATGATCATGTTACGATAAACTATTCACGTCAACTCTTACTTCGTTGAAAACTGTGATAGTGCGTTTACCTGACACACAATATAATATTGAAAATAAATAAAACTGCGCATTATAAAGTGATTTGTGTACAAATTTAAAAAGAAACGGATTTTAGCACTTCAAAATGGGAATATTTTGCCAAATCAATTTAAACAAACCAGCAGATGGAGCTTTTTATACCGGAGAAGTTGTTTCTGGTATGATTAAATATGCGTTAGATGAACCTATGGAAATGGAAAAAATAACTATATCATTAAAAGGAATGGGCCATTTGAGGATAACAGAGAGGACCAACAAAAAGAATGGAAGACGGACTTATGGCAGCAGCGAACTCTACGTCGACACTGATGAAGTCGTCAAAGATGAAAAACAAACTGTGCAACCAGGATCCTACGAGATAGAATTCAATTTCCGACTGCCCCAGAACCTACCACCGTCTTTTGAATACTTCAAGCACATCCACAGGTACCGCGTCAACTGTAATATAAAATACTATGTTCGCATAAAATTTGATAGACCTGGCTGGTTCGCTTTCTCCAAACACTATCGCAAGGAAATTACTGTAGCATCTACTATAACGACAAGACTACCAATGGAGCCAGTCATTTATGGAGAAAGAAGCAAACTACTACAACTATTCTCGAGTAAAACCAGCACAGTCATCATGAAAGCTAACATTCTCAACTCTGTAATTGCAAATGGAGGAAAAATTGAAGTTCAATCTGAAATTGAAAATGATACTAATATTGTTATAAAAAGTGTTGAAATTAAACTGATAGAAATGTATACGTTCAAGGCATCAGGACACACTGACGTGAAGGCTTACGAAGATATACCAAATTGTGAGAGCAAAACAGGTTCTATTAAATGCGGGGCTACACAAACTATGCCAATAGATATCATCGTCCCCTCTGATATAGTATCTTTAGATCATTCGAAGATAGTTTCGAGAGATTACATAGTAAGGATAACAGCTGAACTGCCGATGCCTCATAGAAACGTCGTGTTGGAGATACCTGTGCAGATTGGAGATAAAGTGCAACGAGATGAAATTTGTGATCCTCCACCGACGTACTGGGAAGCTATGGGGGAAGCAAGGAAAGATGATGATGGAAGTGATGATGATGCAAGTGAAGCTGGTGGTAATGAGAAAGGGGAAAAGTCTTGAATGGCTGTATACGGCACATAAAAAAACGTATCACGTAGTAATTAACTACGCATTTTGTTTAAGAAACTAAGTAATATTGAGCACAAATTATTTGTGGGAAATGACTTTTCATTTAGTGTGAAAAAATGCTGTGTACGATAGCGTGCAATGTATGTCGCACAACACGTTTTGCTTACGAGTGTATTTCACAGTGCAAGGGCCGTGGATGTGTTTAAAGTTTAGCTATAACATTAAAAACAGAAACATGGGAAGTAAAAAAATAATGAGGCTGATATTAATTTACGTTTTAAAGTGACCATATTTGTTCTTTTTTATTTTTTACTATTGGATTGGATGCCACATACATCTAAAAAGTTTAGGCGTTCAGAAATTATGGAATAAAAATTATATATTAACCCTTGAAAACATAACACTCTTTTTTGGGGCAGTCGTGTAAAACACTGCTTTTCATAAAATAAAAAACATGAAATTTTTTGTAACTTTCACCTTTAAAAAAACCATGGTCGAGGTATGCTCCAGAACAAAAAAAAATCGCAATGATTTATGAAGAACATGACTGTAACTTTGGTCTCAATAAGTGTCTTTTTTACATGGATGTAAAAAAAAAAATTAATTGTGATTGTATTGGTATTGTTAAACCTCTTAATCCGGTTGTAACCGTCCGTTTTTTTTACCGGACTTGGGACCGTTTTTGCATGACATGCACCGGTCATCAGACCAGTATCTAGTACATGTACACATATTTATTATAAGCCGTACACCACCGTAAATCCGACGAAAGAGCGGTCTGTTGTCAGGTGAAATAAACGGTGGTATACAAGCGGCCTTAGAGTCTAATAATTGAGTATTTTAAGAACTGTAACAGTTCAGAAATTGTAATCGAATATTAGAAACATAATGCTACTATTTAGGGTTATTCACAGAAAAGGTAAATGTTCTTATAAACGTCAGCTATAAATACGTATGTACTAGCTTTAGCCCGCGACTTCGTTCGCGTCTAATTTATATGCCTATTATATCACGAGAACGCAAAAATTGTGTAGAAATTATGTGTTAAGCTAGATCAATGAATGTGCTATATTTCAGCTGTTAAAGTGTGACATCCATCCATCCATCCATCCACCCAGCTATCCTCACAAACGTTTACAGTAGATGAATATTTATATGTAACTTATACGATTGTACTTAACTTGTGTTCAAGTCTAGCCAAAGCACCAAATGATTCTATCAATCGAATTTGTACTTTATCTTTTACGTAGTAAGTCTTAAATTATGTCTGTATTTTAGCAGCGTGTAAAATTATGTGTATTGTTTTAGATTAATATACAGTTTATTGTGTCAGAAGTCTTGTTTTATTCAACACGAACCCCTATATTTACTACTTTCTGTTGACTACGACCTTGTTGGCATATATTCAACTCTATCTGATCCCGGTTAGGGGTGAGTTTAGGAAAATTCTGACTTGGATAAACTCATCACCCTCCATAACATAATTAAAAAAATATATATCTTGACTTTTCAAAAGTTCCTGTAAATGGTCAAACTGAAATAACTTTTGACTTTGACTTTACCCACATCAAAACTTGTAAATTGTTTTGAAGTCGTTATGATCTTCGGTATTTGACGCATTTTAATTTTAAGTGTATTCTATGCACTAGTTATATCGCGCAGTTTCACCCGCGTTAAGTTACATTTTTTATTACGACTCGGCTCCCGTGGGTCGTAGCATGATATAATACAGGGTGGAAATTTATTATGCTACCTGGAGGGAAAATACTCTAAATACTTGAGTTAGCAAATTTTACTGAAAGGAAACATTCCTTTATTTTTAAAAAGAACCAAAACTGCATTTAAATAATTTTGAAAATACGCTTGCCACACCCGGGAATCGAACCGACTAAAATCGGATGAAATAGCATCCTGTACTTTTATGGCACATATCGATAGGGTCAATCACAAGGATCAAATCGCTCATTCACGTTCCCACGTGGGCGCGGTGGCGGGCGCGGTTTTTTCAAATCGGACTATAATTTTTTGACATTAGAACAAATTCTTCAGCTTTACAAAAAACATTTTTTTCCTTAAAAAGTCATTGCTAGAAATTATCCTGTATCGTGGGTGCGATTACAAACAAATAAACTCACATACACAAACAGTCAGACCTGGAGCAACTATCTGTAGGCTCAGACACGGTTGGCACAGAAGCTTAGCGATTGGCTGCTGCGATGCGAGTCGCCTGTTCGATTCCCGCACGGACCAAATATTTGTATGGCCTACTGATAGTTGTTCCGGGTCTGGCTGTTTTATAATTTAGTTCATAATTATGTTTGTAAACGCACCCACGTTACAGGCCCAGCGGCCGCCGCGGTAGACGATCCGGGCGTCGGGAGCCACGCGACGACTCCCGGCCACCGTAGACGCGGGTCTGTGGACGGTGAGCAATGGGTAGCTCACCGTCCGTACGTTCACTAGCGACAGACCGTGTCGACGGCGCGTTCGTGTTCCACGCGCGCCTCAAAGAGATGTCAGCAAAATTGGATGGGGCCACTGAGGGCCGATGCCTGCCGGGGCTGCGGGTTGTTCGAAAGAGATACCGCGCCCCCGGAACGCAAAGGGCACATGAAGGAACATAGACGGGTTTTAGTCAGTAAAAGTCTGACACTCCCTCCCGCCCCGCCCAGGGCGGGGGAAGTTATTTGATGATTTCCGGTCTATATAAAAAAAAAAAAAAAAAACCCACGTTACAGGAGAAATTCCCATCGTGTAAAAAAATAAAAAATAAAGATAACTTAAATTACAACACATTCACTCGATGCATTAATACAAGGTTGCTTCGTGGTTCTGCTAGCATGAGTGACATTAGATCGCCGGTTTCCTGTGATTATGCAATTCAGCATATTACACCGCTAGCACGTAGTAACTACGGAATAGGAAAAATGCATGATTTTTTTAACCGACTTCAAAAAGAAGGAAGTTCTCAATTCGTCTGTGTGTGTTTTTTTTTGTATGTTTGTTACGCGATAATACCGCCAATTATGAATCGAATTTGATGATTCTTTTTTTGTTTGATAGATTATACTTCAGGGGTGATCTCATAATTATAACAGATATAAAACCATCGAACATTTATTTCTATTACATTCTAGCAAATTAAACTGGATTTTATATGGCCTTAGTGACTTTGTGTGGTCACAGATCTCTCTGTCTAATCGGTCCGTAATTTATAGTTTTAAATGGCTATATCTACCATATCTAGGCCGATTTTAATTTTAATTTCACTTTTTGTCATCTCTGGTACGGTATTTTCATATTTTGTTAAGATGAGATTAAAAATCTCAAGCATATTCCCTATTCTGACTTCGTTGCGGAATTTGTTCAAAAGACTCACCGCGGCCCTAGAACGCAAAGGGCATTAGGAAGAACACGGATAGGTTTTAGTCAGTAAGAGTCTGACACTACCTTCCGCTCCACCCAGAGCGTAAGAAGACATTTGTTGATTTCCCATCTTAAAAAAAAATGAGTGGGACATTTCTGTCTACTCCATTGTGGAATACACGCGTGATGATATCTTGTGTTTTATAAATACTAGCACTTGTCTCTCGCACGTGTTCCGGATCATGAATATCAGTTTTAATGTGAAGTGTTTGTTTATTAACGACTAGCTTTTGCCCGCGACTTTCACCGCGTGCTTTTTTTCAAGGATCTGGAAGAAAAAACTTGCTGTCACTCGTAGATCTTCGACAGTCGATCTGCAAACGATAGCCAATTTTTTTTTTCTTCTCCCTATTATTTTGTTATAGAATAGATTGTTCAAAGTCAAAGTCAAAGTATTTATTATTGTATTTTTTTGTGACATGGTAGGTGTGCGCAAACACAGGCGCACTCCCTCTTCCCTAACTCTCATAGTCCGATGGGACGGCAATCCGACACGACCGGAGAGAGATCAGGCGCAAGACCAACGGCTTTACGTGCTTTCCAAAACACGGGATGTTTCATATATTATCCCGCGGGACCCGCACCAGGAAAAAAAGTAGCCTATTCCAGTGTAGTATAACTGGTATATGCAATTCCAGTCTATAATCTATCTGAACCAAATTCCATCCAGCCTCGTTCAGCCGTTCTAGCATGATTGATGAACAAACATCCATCCATCCAAACTTGGCTGCGGGTTGTTCGAAAGAGATACCGCGCCCCCGGAACGCAAAGGTCACATGAAGGAACATAGATGGGTTTTAGTCAGTAAAAGTCTGACATTCCCTCCCGTTTATCCCAGGGCGGGGGAAGTTATTTGATGATTTCCCATCTATAAAAAAAAAACCGTCCAAACTTTCTTATTTATAATAGTAATAAGATTATGTCCTTGAGTTTGTTCAAGAGATTCTTCATTCCCTATCTTTATTGTTATTATTTTTAGTCAGCATAATATTTTAATCTTATACTACACTCGTAATTTTATCGATAAAGTCAGTTTTGCGATAAATTCAAACGTCATTATATTTATTGAATATATATATACCATCACGCCTGTATTCCCCGAAGGGTTAGGCAGAGGTGTACCAATGCACACCCACAGTTCGCCGGTATATTTAGGTCCCATGTAATAGGGGGTAAGCCTATTGCCATTAACCGGGCACAAATCCAAACTCTGAGCTGCTACTGAGAATTTCATAGAAAAACCCAATAACTCTTTTTGCTCGACCCGGTAATCGAATCCATGGTATCTCTTAGTTGGTTTGGTGGTTTTGGTATCTTACAAGTAATTATGCAATTTTCATCTTTATTCTTGTTGCGTTACAATTCAATATCATTTAATCAATAAAACTCTGATTATGCTGACCGTAAAGACGCTACACACACACTGATACCACGCGCGCCTTAAAGAGATGTCAGCAAACATTTGGAGCTGCCGCTAAGGCCCGATGCCTGCTGGGGCTGCGGCGTGTTCGAAAGAGATACCGCGCCCCCGGAACGCAAAGGGCACAAGAAGGAACATGGATGGGTTTTAGTCAGTAAAAGTCTGACACTAAGCGCGGGATAAGTCATTTGAAAATATGCTACGGTAAAAAAAAACCACACAGTCAGCTATGCTATGAGGGTCAGACTCTTACTGACTAAAACCTGTCCGAGTTCCTCCGAATGCCCTTTGCGTTCCAGGGCCCGTTACTCTTCGTACTAATTCCGCAACCATGGCAGGCACTGACGCATCCGTGCGTAGTAGTGTGGTCATAAGAAGCAGCGACATTAATCATTTAATAAACAGATAAACAGAAATAATGCAATTTTAATAACAAGTTGTATATTTTGTCAAAATACTAGCTTCTGCACGAGTCTTCGTTCGCGTGTTTTTTTCGCCACATTAAAAGTTACGTGTTTGGGTGATGTTGTTATAACCTTTACTATTTCTCATAAACCTCACTATCGTATATAAAAACATGTTTTCCAATTTTGTGACTGTTACTTTCTGCCGCCGGGAGGGGACGCCCTAGAAAGACCTACCCTGATCTTATTGGTGAGGTTCTTCAGAAAGGTCGTGTGTGCAGTACTCGTAACCGGCGTGCTTGTATGACCAGATGTATGAACGTGGACGAGGCGAAAGTAGAATGTAAGGATCGTAGCAGGTGGCGTTCTGTGGTCTCTGCCTACCCCCATGGGAAAAAGGCGTGAGTTTATGTATGTATGTAGTTTCAGAGAATAGCGCGTTAAAATAAACACACAAACATAAAATAACTCTTTAGCTTTAAAATATGAGTATAGATTTCGGATTAGTCGCATGATTGATAAGATAAATTCGCATGTTGTCAAAACATTTAAAAGGAAAGCCCCATCGCTGTCGTCATTAGCCTTACTCTGCTCACCATGAAAGAAGGTTCTCAAGAGTCGCAATAATAAGGCACAGTGTTAAATTTGGTACTTTATTTTGGCTTGTGTGCAGACACAGTATTGGTTAGTTGTAAAACGAGGCATTCGCTACAAACAATAATTGTTGGAATGTTTGATGTTTTTATTTTGTTGTGCGCTTTTACTTCAAACGTGATTTATATCGCGTAGTGTTATCAATTGTTATCTTTCATATTGATAACTTTTTCCTGTTGTAAATCCGATAAACTAACTATTCACGGTAACTCTGTTATTTCGTTTAAATCTTCGAAGGGGAGTATACTTGTCTCACGAAATAGTACCAAAAACAAATAAAAATACAGTGATTTGTGACCAAATTTGGAGAATTCTCACAAAAGAACGAATTTTTGTACATCAAAATGGGAATATTTTGCCAAATCAACTTAAACAAACCACCAGACCAGACTTATTACGGCGGAGAAGTCGTTTCTGGAATGATCAAATATGCGTTAGATGAACCAATGGAAATAGAAAAGATAACCTTATCATTAAAAGGAATTGGTGTTTTGAGAATTATAGAGAGTTCCAGTAACAATGGAGATCGTATGTATACTAAAAACGAAGTCTACGTTGATACTGATGCGGTGATCAAAGAAGGAAAACAAAAAATGCAACCAGGATCTTACGACGTAGAGTTCAATTTCCAATTACCTCAGAACATACCTTCGTCTTTCAAGTACTACAAGCACATCAACCAATACACCGTGGACTGTAAGATTAAGTACTATGTTCGCATAAGATTTAATAGACCAGGCATGTTCGCCCGCGACAAACATTTCCGAAAGAAGATTACAGTAACATCTACTGTAACGCCAAGACTATCATTGGAACCCATCGTTCTTGGACAAAAAAGCAAATTATTTCAGTTATGCTGCAGAATAACTAGCATGATTACCATGAAAGCCAATATTCTCAACTCTGTGATTCCAAATGGAGGAAAAATTGAAATTCAATCTGAAATTGAGAATGATACTAATCTTAATATTAAAAGCGTTGAAATTAAACTGATAGAAAAACATGAATTCAAAATCACAGAACGACTTAAACTGAAGCCTCGCGAGAATGTACCAAATTGTGATAGTAAAACAGGTTCCATTAAATCTGGAGCTACACAAAATATGCCGATAGATATCACCGTTCCATCAGATTTAGTATCTTTTGAAAATTCTAACATAGTTTCGAGAGATTACATAGTTAAAATAACAGCTGTTGTGCCGATGCCTCATAAGAATGTTGTGTTGGAGATACCTGTACAAATTCTAGATAAAGTGCAACGAGATGAGATTTATGATGCTCCACCGACGTACTGGGAAGCTATGGGGGAAGCAAAGAAAGATGATGATGTAAGTGATGACGAAGATGATAAAAAAGGGAAAAAGTCTTAAATATTTGTAAAGTTGTACTATCGAAGAACGTTGTATCAGCAATCAATTATGATAAACACATTGTTATCTACATACTTAGGGTTAGTCATACAAATGATATTTTGTATGTAAACAGGTATGAATACTTATGTACCTCTAGCTTTTATATACCTATCATCCCTTAGAAATACAAAAACGGGATTCAAATTATCCTGTGTGTTAAACTAGGTTAATATCTATTAGCAGCTGTTACAGTGTGAAAGAGTAACAAACGACCATCTATCAACTCATTTTTATTGTCACAGACAGACGTTTATGATAGTGGTTAAATATTATGTGTAACTAATACGTTTGAACATAACTTGTATGCATGTATTTAAGTGTAGCCGAGTAATGTAGTACTATACATTACTTCGGCGGCGCCGCGGGAGACGCTCCGGGCGTCGGGAGCCATGAGACGACTCCCGACCACCGTAGACGCGGGTCTGTGGACGGTGAGCAATGGGTAGCTCACTGTCCGTACGTTAACTAACGGCAGACCGTGTCGATGGCGAGTTCGTGTTCCACGCGCGCCTCAAAGAGATGTCAGCAAACTTGGAAGGGGCCACTGAGGGCCGATGCCTGCCGGGGCTGCGGGTTGTTCGAAAGAGATACCGCGCCCCCGGAACGCAAAGGGCACATGAAGGAACATAGATGGGTTTTAGTCAGTAAAAGTCTGACAGTCTCTTCTGTCCCGCCCAGGGTGGGGGAAGTTATTCAATGATTTCCCAACTATAAAAAAAGCACTACATTATTCTACCAATCAATTTTGTATTTTATCTTTTTTGTGGTAAGCTCAAAATACGTTTATATTTTAGTAACTTGTAAAATTATGTGTATTGTGTTAGACTAATATACAGTTTATTGTTTCAGTAGTCTTGTTTTATTCAACACTAGTCTTCGTATTTACTTCTTGCTGTACACATTTTTATAATACCAGCCTATTTGCTGTCCCACTGCTTGGCATAGACCTTTTCTCATACAGAGAAGGCACGAGCATTGATCACCACGCTTGCAGGCGGACGGGCGATTTCAGGCACATGTTTATACACTCTAATATTTGGTTGTGCAGTTGTTGCTATGCTAACTTTTTTAAATGTTGGTTATCGCGGACGCAGACGAAGTTGCGGAATATAATATAGCTTATGTCCTTTCTTGGAGTTTAAACTTAAGCCGTAACAAATTTCATCAAAATCGGTTCAGTAGAATAGTCGTGAAATCGTAACAGATACACAGACAGAGTAAGTTTCACATATAGAATATTAGCACTAACGGTTAGATAAAAAAAAATATTGTTCTAAAGATATGTAAACAAATAAATAAAAATAATATACCATCACGCCTGTATTCCCCGAAGGGTTAGGCAGAGGTGTACCAATGTAGACCCACAGTTCGCCGGTATATTTTAGGTCCCATGTAATAGGGGGCGAGCCTATTGCCATTAACCGGGCACAAATCCAAACTCCAAGCTGCTATTGAGAATTTCATAGAAAAACCCAATAACACTTTTTGCTCGACCCGGGAATCGAACCCATGACCTCTAGCGTAGCAGTCGTGCTTCCAACCACTAGGCTAACGAGGCAGTCTAAAGATATGTATGTAATTCTATTCCGACTACCAATCTATTTTACATATTCATCAGATACTTCAGATTAGCCAAATGATTGATAAGATAAATTCCTCTGTACTATACTGTCAAAACATTGAAAGAAAGTCGCATCACGTCATCATTAGCTTATCATTGTGGAGCACAAAGGAAGGCCGTCATCAAGATTATTGCGACTTTGCGAACAAAAATGTAAGAGACAATAATGAGACACAGTGTTAAACTTGGTACTTTATTTCGGTTCTAAGTAGACACGGTGTTAGTTACTTGGAAAACGAATCATTCGTGCAATCTTGGATGTAATTTTGTTGGGTTAGGTGTTTGTGTTTATATATTTAAACAAAATTTATGTTGAATGTTATCATCGGGTGGTATCGCTTCATTATTGATAACATAATCTCGTCGCAGTTTCGATAAACTAGCACAGTATTGTGTTGAAAACTTTGGGAGTGTGTTGGTCTGACATCTATAAAAAACAACACGTAATAAAGTGAATTGTGTTAAAATCTGAATAATTCAAGTTGAATCTCAAAATGGGCATCTTTTGCCAAATCAACTTGAACAAACCACCAGGCGGAGCCTTTTCCAGCGGAGAAGTTGTTTCTGGAATAATCAAATATGTGCTAGATGAGCCAATGGAAGTGGAAAAGACAACTGTCTCCTTAAAAGGGAAAGGTTATTGGAGACAAACAGAGACACTCCAAGACAGCAAACGTACTTTTGTCACCAACGAAGTCTACGTCGACACTGATGAGATCATACAAGAAGGAAAACTAATTGTTCAACCAGGATCTTACGAGTTGAAATTTAATTTCCAATTGCCACAGAACTTACCTCCGTCTTTTGAGTATAACAAATACATCCACAGTTACAGTGTTAAGAGTAAAATAAAATATTACGTTCGCATAAGATTTGATAGACCAGGCCGGTTCGCTTTCAACAAACATTATCGCAAGGAAATTACTGTAGTCTCCACTATAACGCCAAGATTATCTATGGAGCCCGTCATATATGGAGAAAGAAGCAAATTACTCCAAGTATTCTCGAGTAAAACTAGCACGGTTATCATAAAAGCTAACATTCTTAACTCGGTAATTGTAAGAGGAGGTAAAATTGAAATTCAATCTGAAATTGAGAATGACACTAATCTTGATATAAAAAGCGTTATAATTAAACTAATGGAAATGCATACATTCAAGGCAACAGGACACACCGACGTAAAAGCATACGAAGATGTACCAAATTGTGAGAGCAAAACCGGTACCATTAAATGCGGAGCTACCCAAAATATGCCAATAGATATAACAGTTCCCTCAGATAGAGTATCTTTAGATCATTCTAAGATAATTTCAAGAGATTACATAGTTAGAATAACAGCTGTAGTACCGATGCCTCATAAAAATGTTGTGTTGGAGGTACCTGTGCAAATAGGAAATAAAGTGCAACGAGACGAGATTTATGATCGTCCACCGACTTATTGGGAAGCGATGGGGGAAGCAATGGAAGATGGTGATGAAAGTGACGACGAAGCAGGTGGTAATACAAAGGGGAAAAAATGTTGAATGTTTCTAACGATAGAAGGAATTGCATTTATTCAAAACATGAGGATCCTATTTAATTTTAATACCAATAGATTTGTTTGTTTCAAAGTAATTTTATTAATTTGCCAAGACATGTTATTGATGTTAATAACAATAAAGACGAGTCTATATTTGTGATTAGCCATATCATTGATAAGATAAAGTCGCATGCCACTGCCAAAACATTCAAAATGAAACACGCAACTCTGTCGTCACTAGTTTATCTTTGTTCACCACCAAGGAAGGTCGTTATCAGCGTTATTGGGACTATTCGAAATGGGAGTGACGTGTGTAATAGTACTAAGGAATAGAAAATATGACGTGTACAGAGCCGGAGATTCAGTAGAAGGTACTGTGAAATACACTGTAGACAAACTGATGGAGTTTAATAGAGTTACGCTCTCATTAAAAGGAAAAGGATTATGCTTTTGGGAGCCCATCACATCCAAGACTAAATACACTGAAACCGAAAACTATGTTAATCAGCACATGGATTTACTTCAAGCTAAAGAAAATGAATCAGTGAGCATTCCAGCAGGAACTTACGAAAAAGAATTTTCGTTTGCATTGCCAGACGAAATCCCATCTTCTTACAAAAACTTCAGATGCTTCATTTCATTCTTTTTTCAACTGGAGTTCATCGAACAAAATTCAGACTCTCCTGAGAAGTTTTACTTAGATATTCGAGTTCAAGGTTGCATGCAATCATGTTTTGTACAGAAATATCCTGTTTACGAGATTAAAAAACAAATGTCATTGTCAAAGAATACCATAACTCTAGCAGCAGGTATTACAAAGCCATTTATTTATGCAGGAGAAGATATTGAAGTGGTATCCTGGGTACTTAATGAAGCAGAAGAGCCTCTTGTTGGTTTAAAAGTGGAATTAATAGAATATATAACTTACAAGTCAAACGGGAATCATATAAAGCAAAAATCGAAGATCCTCAAAGGAGTAGATATGAAATATATTGGTATTAATAGATTGAAAACTGAAATAAAACAGACTCATTACATTAGTACAACACTAGATGTATTCTCAATAGATTCTAATATGTTAAAAAAAGAATATAAAGTAAAAATTACTCAAAAATTTCTTTTCCCACATAGAGAACTTTGCTTAGAGATTCCAGTGGTTATTGCGGAGAAAACTGATGAATTGGAAGAAGGGAAGTTAGATGCTGATCCACCTTTATGTTGGCAACCCATGAATGAAAAAAGTAATGTAGGAATGGACAAATAGAAGAACATAAGAATTAGACGAAGAAAACTTGTGTGGGCCTTATAAAATAAAACAAAGTCGCTTTCTCTGTCCCTATATCCCTATGTATGCGTAAGTCTTTAAAACTACGCAACGTATTTTAATGTGGTTTTTTTAAATAGATAGAGTGATTAAAGAGGAAGGTTTATGTGTATAATAACATCCATTAAATAGTGGAGAAATACTGTTATTTTTGAGATTTCTAATGTGATGTCGTAAATAATTACCACCCGTGCGAAGCCGGGGCGGATCGCTAGTAAAATATAATTCAATTAGTTTAATGTATTTACGTATTTGTGCCAAAAAGTTGGTTGTTGGTGTTGATATCAATTATTGTAGATAAATTTTTATTTCAGTAATCATTAATTTATATCGCAGACCGCAAATATTTTCCAAACTGCACATCAGCAGCGGGTCTTGCTATTGTTCATGTGGTATCGTAAATTTGTATTATTGTATTTTATGCTAAAATTTTATTTATAAGAACGAATATATTGTCGGTAACTAAAGATTAAAAATAAAGGTGGACGGATTTTTATAATAATTATAGACTTGTTTTTTTTATTCGGAAATACCCCGCGTTTAAATTCGAATTATTATTTTAGTCTCATCCCCACTGCAGCCGGGGTTGCGGGTTGTTCGAAAGAGATACCGCGCCCCCGGAACGCAAAGGGCACATGAAGGAACATCGATGGGTTTTAGTCAGTAAAAGTCTGACACTTACACCCGCCCACCCCCGGACGGGGGAAGTCATTGGATGAATTCCCATCTCTAAAAAAAAACCCCTGGTCGCAAGTGTGTGCAAGTGCTAAGATAAAATAAGACAAGATAATTTTATTTGCTATAAATGTAGGTACAGTATAAGGTACAATACAAAAAAATGCTATGGATTTGCATTTTACACACAGGTAGCTTGCGTAAACTTCTAATAAAGAAAGGGGAAAAGAAAAGACGATTGTGAGTAATACAAATATGACTGTTTATTGCTTTATCCTATCAACACCCTATTATAATAATTCACAAATCACATTTTTTTTTAATCTGCGAAACAGAAGGAATTCTACTTCAACAAAAAACAAAATAAAGGATATAATATGAGGTCAGATGAAATTCTTCTGGTAATACAAAAGAGATTTTTTTACATAAATTCATATTCAAATTGTCATAGATTTCTTTCCTTACGTTTTAAGCAAATCCATGCCTTGATCATCTCGAATGTGATCTTCTTCACCAAAATCCTTTGCCTCTTATTCAGAGAACTGAGCGTCTAACTCAAGTTAACTTATTGGTTCATCGATTACAAACTCAGTTCCTTCTACTGACTCTCCAGCTCGGTAGACATCTTGTCCTTTCTTCAGTATTATTTTTAACGTCACCACTATTTTCATAAACAGTCGCAATTAGATTAATAACGACCTTTCTTCATGATTCAAATAGTTATAAACTAATTAATTTTTTTGGCAGTATGTAGACAATCTTATCAATAATATGGCTTATCTAAAATATTTAGACGTGTAATTCCCAGCTACGACCACGGTCATATTTACAGTTTAAATGACTAAAAAAATACTAAACTAAAAACTAAACTATTATTACATTTGAGGCCTGGCGCTGACTAACTGACGCGGCACGGCACGGCCTAGTAAAGGATTTTATTTCTGATTAAGTTCTTTTTAGCCTTATTACAATGAGTTTAGATTTCCTATTTCTTTTCTTGATACAATCATACTGCAACGTGCCACCGCGTCTCGCAAGCCACTCAGGTCACAGGATTATGACAGCTAAACTAATTGAAATAAAGTTTAAAACGGGCGCGGCGGTGTTTTGATGTTCCGGCATGCCGCGGCGTCAGTCAGCTGGCCCTAAGGTGATTGGCACACTGCCCCGTATCACGGAGCATAGCACAGGAGTGCGTGGCCTTACGTTGTTTGCAAGTATTTGTGTTTGTATATAAAACAAGCGTAGTCCAACACACCGAGAACACGTTCACACGTAGTTTTGCAGATCATCAGAGCTCCGTCGCAAGCGAATGCTAATACTGAATATTGCATATTTAACAATCTCATGTAACATATAATTATATTTAAACCAGCCATCACATTTCTCTTTAAGTAAGTAAGGCACCAAATGTACCTTACTCACTGAAGGGGTCTAGAGGTCTACCAAAAGGGAGTAAGGTATAGTCCCCCTTTTCCCCGCGCCTTCCTAAATATCCCTTTGGTATTTAATACCTGATAAAGGGCTCAGCATTCAAGCAAGTTTGCATACCTTCCTAACTACATATTGCCCTGTCTATTCTCATAATTATGCTTCGCTAAACTGACGTAGGTCTAGCGGCTCTCTAACTATCACTATCAAATCACAACGTTTCTTTGTTAATGATGATAACTTATCAACTTCAAACATAAATATCTGTGATCGCTAATTTAGTATGATTACTGTGGCATGATTGCCTATAAACATACAATTAAGTATACAATAAAAAAATAATTAATAAGCGGTTACTTATCACCGTATCTTATACAAACATTCAAGTCCAAAATCATAGAAATAATGAATTTTAATTTAGAAATATAATAAACTATAGTAGATTAATGTATCTTACATGGACTTAGATCAGCGATTGTCCATACTCGAATATTACAATTCTTGGAAACGTGACAATGACTCCAAAGTACACCTTGTTGTGCAGGGAGACATCAGGGCACCCATGCGCTAAACCGATTAGATTAAATCTGAGGTATCACAGCCGATAGAGAAGGATACCGTTGCATTGTGAAATGGATTACGGCTGCCCAAAATCTAAGTACAAAGTGCTAAGTGCCATTTCTGCTCTATCAAGAGTTGGAAGAAATAGAATAAAAGATTTTGCACTTTGAAAGTTTATACACTAGGTTTTCCCCGCAGCTTCGCTCGCGTCTAGGAGTATTATTATTAATTTGGTATAGATAAGATTTATACAAACTTTCATCCCCTATTTTATCCCCTTGGGGTAGAGTTGATCAAAATCCTTTCTTATTATGTCATAACATCTACCTGCATGCCGAAATTCAGCCCGATCCGTCCAGTGGTTTGGGCTGTGCGTTGATAGATCACTAAGTCAGTCAGTCACCTTTGAGTTATATATATATTTAGATTAGTATCTTCATATCAGTCTCGAGCCTATTCCTTTTCCTGTTTTTCATTCATGACTTGCCAATATGAAGGTGGTTGATCGTCTAATTTGCCTTCCCCAGAATCATTAATTTTCTCTGCGATAACCACTGGAATCTCTAGGCAAAGTTCTCTATGCGGGAAAGGAAACTTGATATAAACTTTTACCCTATATTCTTTGGCTAAAATATTGGAATGTATTGAGAACATTTTTGGTGTTGTAGAAATTTTATGTGTCTTTTGAATATCAGCTTTCGATCTTGATGAACCAATTAGCTTAAGTTCTACTCCGTTGACTGTTTTAGATTTTTGTTTTTCATGCTTACAGTCAGATTTATAAGTGATATACTCAATTAATTCTGAGCCTGCAGCGTTAATAGACACTTCCGATTGGTTATTAGTTGTCAAAGTAACCTTTATATTCTCTCCCGCGTAAAAAAATGTCTTGTCAATCTCTGCTCTCAAGGTCACAGATTTTTTTGACGAGAAAAAATCTTTTTTCGTTTCATATATCATAGGGATTGCGGGAATTGGTTTTATGCCACGTTGAACCTTAATATCAACTTCGAACCTCTTAGAAAAGCTCATAGCGTTTGGCCTCACAAATTTTAGTAAAACGAAGTATGCAATAAAACATTTAGAGTCTTTGTAAGAAGACGGAATCACTTCTGGAAGTGAAAAACTAAATTGGTTTTCGTAAGTTCCTGCTTGAACAATAGCTGTTGCATTTTGGTTAGCTTGAAGTAAATCTATGCGTTGATCGACGTAATCTTCGGAACCGGTGTATATAGTTGCCATACCGCCAAGTAGGGGCACCCAATAACACAATCCTTTACCTTTTAGTGAGAGAGTAATACTAGTAAACTCTGTGGGTTCGTCTATAACGTACTTCACTGTCCCTTGCACTAAGTCCCCAGCTCCGTAGACATTATTTGTGTTGTTCCTTAGTAAAATTTGACACGTCACTCCCATTTTGTTTTTACATCCACAGTAATCTAGAACACAACCTTTCTATCTGGCCAGTAAAGGCGGACTAATTCCTTATCATGCCAATATCGTTTATTTCCCTTGTTAACAGATATAGGCAAATTTATCTTATCAAATATATTGCTAATCTGAATTATGGAATGCATACATTATGAGCAGTTGTATTCTGTAAAAATCTTCGTTGTTGAATTTTGGTGAAGCGAGATTGAGGTGAGTTATTAATGCCCAGCATCATTGGCGGGATGACAGCTTACCTCGAGCACAATTCACCTTGTGAGATTTAAATACAGAATAGATTTGCACAACTTAGCTGCAGTTCCAGCCGTGAGAAAGGCCACAACTGCATTGAGTCCATCAATAAGACTAAGAGGGGACCAACATTTATTAAAAAATAGGTAAACAAAACAATAACTATTTTGACATCCATGAAAAAAGACGAACCGAACCAAATTGAGCCATACATTCAAACGAAATTTGACTGGAATAAACAATAATTATACTGGGTTAAATAAGTTCAATTAGACGCCTAGCATCCTAAATGCCAATGTCCGCTTCGTATAACAGTTTCATTTCGACAAGCCTTTATCCTGTCTACAATGAGGTGCTACCGTTGCCACGTGGGGAAGCACGTGGCATGTCGGTGCGCCTCGGAGGTGGACCGCAGCGCCCTGTGTTTCCGCTGCGGTCAGCCCGGTCACAAGGCCGCGGCTTGTGATGCCCCGCCGCACTGCGATGCATGTGCGGGGGCTAACAAGCCGGCCGATCACCGGGCTGGGGGCAAGGCCTGCGCCGTACCCGCCAGGTCCGGGGGAGGGCCCCGCACCGCCGCCGCCGCCGCTGCCGCCGCCACCGTTGCCGTGGCCGCACCCGCAGCCGCCGCTGACGCCGCGTCCGCCGGCGCAATGGATTGCCAATAACGGCACCATTGCGCCTCCCGCAGGCGGACACCGTAGGCACGGTCTGTGGACGGTGAGCAATGGGTAGCTCACCGTCCGTACGTTATTTAACGACAGACCGTGTCGACGGCGCGTTCATGTTCCGCGCAAAGAGGTGTCAGCACAAGGAAGGGGCCACTAAGGGCCAAGGCCTGCCGGGGCTGCGGGTTGTTCGAAAGAGATACCGCGCCCCCGGAACGCAAAGGGCACATGAAGGAACATAGATGGTTTTTAGTCAGTAAAAGTCTGACACTCCCTCCCGCCCCGCCCAGGACGGGGGGGGGGGGGGGGGGGTCATTTGATGATTTTACCATCTTTAAAAAAAAAAAAAAAAATCCTGTCTACAAAACTATATGTAATAAATACGATAAGTCTACGTTTTCTTCAGAGCTCCCGGCTGGTATAGATTTGAAAAAAATCTAACTCTTCACAAAGCACAATCTTAAATACTTGTGAACGCAACGAACCTCGCGCCCTTATACATGGGAAGTTGAAGCTCATCTCACATTCATTAATTTATTCAAATATATATAATCACGCCTGTACTCCCCGAAGGGTTAGGCAGAGGTGTACTAATGTACACCCACAGTTCGCCGGCATATTTTTAGGTCCCATGTAATAGAGGGCGAGCCTATTGTCATTAACCGGGCACAAATCCAAACTCCGAGCTGCTACTGAGAATTTCATGGAAAAACCCAATAACACTTTTTGCTCGACCTGGAAATCGAACCCAGGACCTCTAGCGTAGCAGTCGCGCTTGGTGGCCTAGTGGTCACTAGGCCACCGAGGCAGTTTTTAATCATTCATTGTTTGTTCATTCATTCATTTATTCTATTTATTATTTCTTCTCCTATAATATTACACTTGAACATGATAATTTGTCTTTCATCATAAAATATTCCTTTACAATCGAAGCGTGAACACGCTAAAAAAATACACTATATTAGATTGTTACTCGCTCCCTGATTACAGACACACGGAAAATGACAATGCAACTATTAAGTGCAAAACACATTCAAGCTGTGTGCGGGTCGGGAGTAAGGACGGGTCCTGTTCACACAAAAACGATAGTAGGTCGGGTGCAGGTCATCCGACCCGCGCTCGTGTTATGTGTGTTCTGTGCTGTATCTTATTTATCACTCCTGTTGGGTTAATCGTCCAGATGCACACTTCAAACTATATATTCAAGTCCACTTACCGATGACGTCACTTACTCAACCACTGTTGAATAAATTCAACGCCTTATTC